>OX421964.1:71662600-72862600 GCA_949128115.1 Anaspis maculata
TCGTGCAGTATATTTCATACTGCTTACTTGGACACAAGAATTTACGGTTCATTTAGAACAACGAGAAAAATGTGTGGGAAATGCGAGTGAAAAGTGAGCTGGCGCGTGCTGTTCTGCCGACGCCACCCCCAAAATTCAATTTCCTCGCTCGCCAGAGGATGTTTGAGGATTGTAGGAGGGGGCACGTCGGGACGGTGTAATTTTGTTAGAGCTGTATCATGCGATGATACTTAGCTAATTTTTTTTGCGCCGGGAAACGTTTGAATAAGCAATAAGTGCAAGAGAATGCCGGCGGCTGGAATACAAACGATCTTTGTTGGGCAATTTTCTCTTTGTATTATGCTTGCTTGAGTAACGCAAACTTTTTTTTTACACATTGTCACCTTTGTTATCGCGCGACGCGCTTCTTTTGCATTTTTTGTCTGCCATACTGACCTATAAAAACGCGCTCGTTTGGCAAGTCAAGCGGAATTTGTGTGGCTTGAGGGTTGGAATACTGAAATAGGTGTGGGTTTGATAGTTCAGGGCGTCTGTGTGTTTCTCATCGCGTTTTTTGCCCTATTTCTCGTCATTTTCAGCACCCTTTCAGAATGTATGGATAGTTGCGCTCCTCTAGTTCATCTTACCACCACCAATATCGTTGAAGACGCGGAATCTACACTTTGCTGGCAGGGTTAGATTGTTAGGATTGGGGCGCTTAGGGTGGCAGTCCTTAAAATAGAGAACTTCCAATAGGGCGTTTGCATATAGAGGGCGGTTACATCAATGTTATGGCAGTCATGTCAATAGTGTCATGTCAAATTTGAGTTGATCTGTCAACTGTCATCTATGCTGAAGTCTAACCTAACTATTTACTGTCACTCCAGCAAGCGTAGCTACCAATAGTCTTCGCACGGACCCAATATCCTTAACAATACGTAACAGGTGGAATCTTTGTGCTACCCTCTCGTCTATCAGCTAAACGAATTACGTTGCAGATTGAAACTTTCATAAATTTTTATACTTTCAAGAATCTCTGGCCTTACGTTCTTATGTTAGTGTCTGAAGCAACAAATCAAACCAAGTTTGAAGTTGAGCTCTAAATCAGCGACTGAGCGTTACATCAGTGTTCCAAAATGGTCTTTTATTACCACAAAGCCTCCGTGTCTTTTTAGCTTGTTTTTCACAATCTTCCCTTCCCTTCAAAAAACTTCCTTTTCTGTTTTTCTTAAGGTGGATTCACTCGCAAAAAAATAAGAATAAAAAAAAACCGATAAGAATAAAAATAAGAAAAATAAGAACGGCAACTGCCCATTTATACTCCAGAAATAAAAATAAGAATAAGAACTAGTTTGAAACATTTGAGTTTGAGGTGTCGCTCGAAACAATTAAATGACAGTCATCAAAATTTTTAGGTACATTTTTTAGCTTTATGCTGTTGTTATTGCGGTTGTTTTTCTACTTGTTTTGTTTGGTGTCATACAATATCACTAATCTGTAATAATACTTGAATAGGTCGGTATCCAAAAGAATTTTTTACATCGCATTATTTTAAATCATTATCATGTGTAGTGTGGGTATCTACTTCTCAATCTAAATCATTGCAGTTACATCGTTGCATAGACAATTATCACTGATGTGAACTTGTGAGGATAACTGGTAGATGGCGCCACGTTTGGACCGCCGTTACAAAGCAACCCGTGGGAGTTTCTCGCCTACCCAAAGACAGGCGGTTTCAGGCAACTCTTGCTACATCGATGTACTGCGGATTGCATTAAAGCAGCCCCCATCGTCATCGGCAAAGCTCGACTGCGCTCTCACTCGTTCGGCTTATCTTCGAGCAGAAGTTGAAAATATTCAACTTGTTATTTTTATTCTTAAATTTCTTGGGCAGTAGCGGCGATAAGTATTTTTTGGGAGGGGCTAGGATCTTGCCACTAACGGAAGGAAGCACAAGCCACCGAAGGCTTTAAAACACATTGTAGAATATTATTCTACTTAAGTTAACCGCGTAACTTGATTAATTAATAACATTGAGGATGATTTGTGCAAAATTTAGGGAACATTTCGCCCTCAAAGACTCTTTTACGCCGCCACTGTTGCCATATCTGCGCATTTTCAATACGCAACAGTGAATGGAAAGTTGGAATTCCTTATTTTTATTGTTATTTCTTATTTTGGTGTATAAATGCTTCCATCTGGAAGCTCATTTTCAACATTTTCTTATTTTTATTCTTATTGTTATTTTTATTTTTACTCTTATTTTCTGCAAGAATAAATCCACCTTTAATCCCGTAAATAGTCTCAAGTTTTATATTATTATAGTTCTCAACTCCTCAAGCACGTCATTTTCGTCTGCCGTCTTCATAAGCCTGTCTGCCGAAAAAAGTGAAAAAAAAATTGGGGCCAACTAAAATGACTATGGCAACATAATGAATATTTTCGTCCGGAAGCCTAAGTTCGCTGCATGGTCAAGCATCTCTTCGAGCGACGAAACAAAGGATGAAAGCAAACAATATTCAAGTGATATACTGTCTAAACACGAAACGATGAATAGCAATAGCGGGAAAGTACCAAATTCTATCATCGTATCACGAAACGATTAAGAAGTAAAAGAACGATCCTTATAGCGCCAACGTGGCCGAACGAGATCCTTGACAGGCCGAAGAAGGGAAAGGAGTGGAGCTTCTAGCGAGACGGTTCAATTTCTAGCGGGAAACATCTCACTATCCGCACCCGTATCTATACCAAAAATTAACAATCAAAATGCTCAGACTATTTCTAAATCTACGACGGTACGAAATAATCACGCGGTTACTCTAAACTTTTCTTGTTTGACTTGCACCCTGCAAAGCTCGCTTCATCTAACGCGAGCAAAATATAAACCATATTTATATGAAATCGAATAATAATAATAGCTCGCGACCGGCAGTATACGTACCCAGGTACTTGGGGCAATCAGTTCAGTAGAGAAATCCTTGAAAACTTTGATCTAACCTAATGACCGGCTTCCTCATGCAAAATTCAAACGCCTTGTTTCCCAATCAATTTCCACGTGCTTCCCTCTGCCAGCCAGGATTCGACCCTTCTTGAGCCGAACCGCCTGAAACCTGAAACTTTCCCCCTGCCGACGGCGACGACGACGCGACGTTTCAGAATACGACTGTTGAGAGACGTTGCACAGTTTACCCGGAACGCGGTTAGATGGTGATTAGACAGTGGAATCCCTTCGTTTTTCGTTCCCTCGCGCGATTTGTACACCATAAAACATTGATCTCTGAAAGCTTCCATAATTCGTATACCCATCTACATAGACTTACTAACTATACTACTCTATAGTGAAGCATCTCACCGGAACGTGCGCCGCCGGAAAATTGGAAACGTTAAGACGCGTGAAGGATAGATAGCGCTAGAGGAACGGTTTCCGATAAGCCTTTCCAATTTAGCGACTTAACTCAATCGCTAGCACCGCAGTCAAAACGACGAATAACTCGCGATAATCTAATCGAAAAGCTTGATATTATTAATTAATATAATAAAGTTAATCAATTTTTTCGGGGAGGGGGGGATGAGAGGCACAAACAAAGTTGAGGACACCCGACCAAAAAGGTTGCGTTACCAACACAGGTATTGATTTGTCCCGATGCATGTCACACTCACTGGTTTTATTGTGTCACAGCTGTTTTCCACGTCCTGACGTGTTTTCCACCTTTTTCTTCGCCCCACACAACACACACAGAACACCCTCTCAAGATTTGCAAAGTTGACAGGAAGCTCTCGGGTAAATACTCTCTTGTAACGTTGTTTGGTTTAGGGGCGGCGAACGAGAGCATCATCAAAAGAGAAAATTCTATTTTCTGCTGTGCTTTTCGCATGTGTGTTCGCGTGTACGACTCTCTCCCAAAGTGCGTTTCAGTAGCTGCCGGCTGTTCATCTGAAAATGAACGTTTTCAAAATCATGCCAAGATTCGGTATATTTAGAGAACTAAATAGCTTCGCTGATGATGCCCATGACCTTATTTTCTTGGCGACCTTGCTTGAAACAATGCATCGTGTAGCGTGCTGTGCTAAACTATGATATAATTTGATTCCCATGCGACTGGCTTTCTCTCTAAAAAATTGGTGGTGATGACGGAGATGATGGAATCGAAAAACTAACGGTGTGCTGCTTTTTTCAGGCTCCATCATGTTTCACGTGAGGAGGAGGCCGGCAGACTGCGCCCCGAGGAAAAGGAAAAAGAAGCCCGGTGCTTTGGGGACCAACACGACCAATCCTAGGGACGTCAGGGGGGATGCAGTGCCGCTTTTGGTGGAGCTGGGGCCAGATGGGTCAGCTCCGCATCCCAGTGATACTGCCAGGACCATCCGGCTCACCAACGACATGATGGAGGTATGTTTCTAGAAATACGCTTCCAAACTATTTATATTTGATTTGCTTCCCTTTCCTATGCATCATTCTTATGTTATGCTGCTAGAAGTGTTCTTCACTTATTTTTACCCAAGTGCATAGTTATGTCGTCATATTGGAAGAACTGTATTAAAAATGATGTTGAAAGTGTCTACCAAGTGACGCAGTCTTAACAAGTAGTTGAGATGAATACAACCGTCAGATTTGTTGATGCTGTTGGATTGAGACCCTTCGACGAAACCACGCTGACGAAGGTAAATATATACCGAAGCACATATTCGTGGCTTCGTTGAATCCTTTTTCAACAGCAACCGCAGCGTAAAATGTTGGATTTATACTTTTTTATCGTACCCACTTCATAATGAACGTAAGAATTGCATGAGACATGACTAATCCTCACGTATTGTTATCAACTTGACTAATTTATGTGTGCGAAGACAGTGCTCCGAAGTTCCCATCAGCAATCGTCGGTCAGTTTACCCATTGAGTGAAAACTTATGGTGAGGTGCGAACTGCGGCTTTGTCCTGAAGAATTTTTCAGAAATAAAGGACAAAATGACACTAGAACAAAATCCTTCCAGTACTTCACTGTTGACATCAGAAAACAATCCGCTGCAAAGCTGGTTTCAAAATTTGTGTGCAGCGAAGGGGATGTCCAAGGTGATCCTTTCGTTTATTCACACAATAACTGGGCGTCTCCAGTACTGAAGCAATGAGTTTTCCATTTATTGTAGTTGGGGATGGTTCGGAAGGTGAACTGATGGAATTTTTCGAGAGGGAGGGTGTTTGACCGGGAAATAATGTCTTGGGGTGACACCTCGTTTAATTCCAAATGAACGTTTCTATCCTCACAGTAAATAAGTTTTCATTAAAGATAATTGGGGGTAGCTGAGGGATGCATGATCGACACAAATATTAGTTCAGAAATAGGCGAGGAAACTGCGTTAAGAAGATCTAATTCAACGCGAACGAATGTGGCACGTTAACATTTTCAGTGGCTAGGGCTTAGACTAAGGGTTAGGTAGACCTACACCATAAATGCCACAAATGCCACGGATGAAGTTGATAGTAATACATCAAAATAATAATAATAATGATAATAAAAATAGTAGTGTGGCTTTACATCTGATTGGGAGACTTGGCCCACAAAGCGGAAGGTTAGAGCTTCCGTTCTTTATGTTCACTACCCAGTTGTCGCGGATGCCTGCTGGAGGCCCGGGGTGATGGGGTAATCATCGCGTCTTAGACAACCCCTTGTTTACACAGGACCCAATAATTTTGGTCTTATTTCGTTTTCTTGGCCTTGGACCAATTATTTATAGCAACTAGGTTGGCCGCTCACCGGAGAGGTTGACGACAGCAGTAGTTTTTTCATCACTGCCACCGCGTGGGATCGAACTCACTACCTTCAAGGTTCGCAGCCCAGCGCTTCAACCGCTGCGTTATCGCCGGCCTATTGGAATAATAATATGTCGGTTCATAAATAATATATAAAATAAGGTCACAAAATTACATAAATGAGCTCGGTAGTGCTGTACTCGGTATAATCTCCTAGGTTACCTTTGTCAGCTTGCCATTTATCCCAGGTTTATACTCGGATAACGCTATTCCGATTTCGTAAGACTGGGCCTTAGTCGTCTAGAAGGGCGGCATTGCATTTTTTATCTGAAGTTTAGTTTTAAACAGACTTGGTCATGAAGGCGCGCAAGCGCGCCTTTTACTAAAAGTCAGGTGGTCCTGGACATTGAATAAACTTGAAGATTAAATAATGTCGAAAATTGAATGATCTCGAAAACTGAATAATCTCGAAAATTTATCAATCTTGAAGACTGAATACTCACCCGTGAAATAATTCGAATTATAATTTCTTCCTATTGCAATGTTGGTGTTCTAATTGACCGTTCTTTCTAACACTCGATAACAACGTAATCTAATGAGATGCACCTATATAGGTACTCATTTTACTTTCGAATTTCGATGGATGAAGCTTGGAGCATATAATAATAGGCAACACAACATACAACAGTAACCTTCGCTGAACTGAAGAGTGAGACGAATAATCGTACTCAATGCGAAAGAAAGAAAGAAAGGACCGACCCAACCTACTGCGCATTTTCCTAGGCAAATCTTGGTGGACATCTCTTTTCTAGAGGAAGGACAACAGCTGAACCACAGAGTAATGCTGAGCTCTGAACTACGACCTGCGACTACACGAACACGCCGTAAACACGGAATCACAGAAATGAAATGCGTTATTGCGTTCTAGCATTGAATGTTCTGGTAAATTCCTCAACAAATTTGCAAACCACAATCAGATGTAGACAACCAAACATACTTCAACTGCTGTAGGGGAACTGTGTCTAAGCTAACGCAATCAAATATGGATTATTTTATAAAAAAGTACCGAACTTTCGGCAGAACACCAACATTAAAAATTCATTCTGAAAATTGTGACCAAATATCATATGATGATCATGTTCGTTTTCACGTTTATTACTTCTTGTGATACATTCGATGTTCACAGTCACCTCAATGTCCCCTATCAGTTCGTTTCAAACTACCTACTTGACCACGTGATCAAGTTTGAAGTTCGAACAGCGCAATCGCGTCCATGGCCTTGAAGTGGACATCTCTTTTTCAAGTTTTGGAAATTCAGGCGATTTCCTTTTACCCAAAATCTCAGATATTTTCAAGTCAGCTCAGTTGCCAGACCACTACAAACGCTGTGCAAGTGAGATGAACTGAGATTTTTGCTGACACACCATTAAAATCTACGATAACCAAGGTGTTTGGATTTTGCACTAGATTTTTTGGCATGCGATGGTACCCGCTGTACATTCTTGGTATAATCCCACTGGACAAACACTTTTCGTTTTCATTTCATTTTGGACGGACAGTTTGCCTTGAAGACCTCCGGCAAATTCTTTTCCATTATAATTGCATAGCTCAACAAGCAGTAGATAATTATTTTGGCAGCTGTGGGATATTCCGACCAAATTATCAACACTCGGAGAAAATTGCATCGTTAATTATTCTTCTCCAATTTTATCGACCATAAGAGCGTAATGTTTACCGGTTCGAGTGCGAACTAAATTTAAATGTCTTTCTACTTTTAGTGTCATATTTAAAACGCCCGAGCTAATTTGGCGTCCTTAATGTCCACGAGTTATTTTTGATGCAAATGCCCGAAAATAGATCGTAAAAGTTCTTGATCTTCTTGCACAAAGCCGTTCAGTTTTAATAGGCCGACGCGTAAACTCAGCAAAGTGAACTTGAACTAAATATAATATATTGCGGATTACAGGACAAAAAACCACTCAATTTATTTGTTGTTTTGTTTTCGAACTTTGTTTTTTCCAGAAACGGCGATCTCCAGGGAGCGCCTCCGTTTTCACATAAACAAGTGCTGTTCAGTGACCGTTACACCTCTCTGCAAATTTAATTAGATGATTAAAATTTGTAATGCACCATTCGGTGTCGTTGCTGGTGTATTAAGCGAGAGATTAGGAAATGCGAATGTATGAATGCCAACGAAAATTGCAGTAGGTAAGAAACTAATCACACTGGAGAACAGGAAACACGTACCTACCTTCAGAGTCAAACTGGAGCAAAACGCATTTGAACGGTGCTTTCGGTCCATTCATGATTTGCGTAATGGCACACAATCGCGCGAATATTCTTCGAGGTGGTGAAATGGCAGTTGAACGGTGGTAGGTAGGCAGGTACGGTATGAAATTGGAGCAAGAATTGCGAATTCTGCGAAGTTTCATGCTAGGAATGGATTTCATAAAAGATTCAGGTCGGGGGAGTTTTCCCAATTTCGAGGAGCGTTTTAGAGGATGTTGGTAATATGAAAAAATCTCTCGTGCATGCTGAATTCGTGATCGGAATATGGGTATATGGGTACGGGATATGAGAAAGCGCGCTAGCGGCTTTTAGTATGTATGTCTGTGAGTTCTTTGCTTTATCGAGAAAAAAATTGGTTCTGTTACTTCTGTTCTCTAAAGGAAAAGAGCTATTAGTGGAAAAACTGAGGAACGCAGATATAAAACAGATTTTATTATTGCTTTGCTTTCAGTGCATACCTACGACCAAACTAGATCGAATTTTGTAGAGAAAACAGTTTCATGTATGATATGAGAAAATTGTGAATGAAGTAGCTAGGTATGGCTTTTATTATAATTATAGGTACATACTTCATACATTCATATTATCAAGTACTCACATTTCATGACTCTTTTGTTGGTTTTTTCTCCGCTTCAGGAGAAATCATTTTAGAATAATCAACGGCTTTTCAACTGTGGGTGTATTCCAATCAACTAATTTATCACTCCGTTTTTCTACGGCTTCATTGGAGAAATGAACAGGTTGTATTTTAGATACAATCAATCTGATTACGGACTAATTGTAAGTTGAGAAAAATGAAGCGAAGGCCAAGTTTAAATGTTGTATTCAATGAAAAGCGGCCTGCAGGAAGCGAAGGGGTGGGCACCCCGCATGCACCTCAGAACAGCCTTCTGTGCGACAAACGCTTCGGTAGCGTGATGACTTAAACCCAAAAAAATCAAACCGTAAGCAAGCACCGATTGAACTAAACTGAAGTAGGTCAGTCTCAGAGTGTCAGTCGTACAGTACCTCTGAAGTGTCGAATCAGATAACAGCTTCTACTAGTTTTAAAGGAGACATTGTGAACATGTTCTCCATAGCCTCAGTTTATGGTCGATTGGAACACCCAAAAATTCTGCTGTCGTCGCCTGTTTTATAGACTTCCCTCCAACTCTTACAAGGGAGCTGCAGTCGTATGTCTGGTTTTTTGTTTTGAGAGTTGTAAAGATTGTTGTGTCAACGTTCAATCTAAGACCGTTCAACACACACCACCGCTCCACCTCCCCCATAGCCTCAACAGCAGAGTCAACAGAGCGGGCTGGTCTCTCTCCCTAAAAAAGAAACGTAGCGTCATCAGCATAAACAATAGTTTTATCAGACGATCCACAAGACGCAGTCATATCATTGATAAAGACTAGGAACAAAACTGGCCCCGGAATTGTCCGTGCCGAACCCTGCACTCATCAGACTTCACATCTTTAGTATTACATGTAATTTGGGTTCTATCTCCAAGATATGAGGCTATCCAGTCATGTGGTACCCTCCTTATCCCGAGTCGATACAATTTATCCAACAGCAACGCATGGTCCACGCTGTCGAAAGCCCTACTGAAATTTATGTATACTGCGAGATTCGATGATAGCATTAAGTTCAGTAAGGAATCCTAAAAGCTTTTGGCGTGCCTATAAAAAATACAACAATCAGAACCACAACAACTCTGCGCATCTCGACGAAAAAACTTGGATAATGTTCTACCTGATGTCTTACCATAGAGTCAGCGACAGCTCAGCCATTTTCTATGATGCAACTCACCCCTATTTAGACCAACCAATTAACCAAGAAGAACTTGAAATTGCTCTAAAGTCTCCAAACGACAGCGCTGCGGGATGGGATGGTATCAGTAATGAGTTTTATAAAGGCTTACCACCAGAATGGAGGGTTTATCTGCTTGATCTTTTCAACGAGGTTTGGTCGCGGGAGAAACTTCCTACTGACTGGTTAAAAATCAAAATGTCCCATATACACAAAAAAGGTACCGCTCAAGACCCCAACAACTATCGCGGAATTGCAATACTAAACCACATACTAAAGCTTTTTACACGCATAATCAATTCAAGACTCGAGACCTATGCAGAAAGTGCGAATATTCTCCCAGAGGGTCAGTCGGGATTCAGGAAGGGGCGGGGGTGTGTCGACTGCATTTTTGTCCTCAACGCGATTGTAAGCAACAACATCCGGCTCAAGAAACGTAAAGTGTACGCGATTTTCGTTGATTTCAGGTCAGCTTTTGACTCAGTTGTACACGGTCTCCTGTGGAAACGCCTCTACGCAACTGGGGTTAGCGCCAAGATGATCAGGATTCTGAGCTTCATTTACGAGAATGCTTATATTTACTTTGAAGAATCGAAGCGACCAATACAGGTTACAAAAGGGGTTCTTCAGGGTGATACAGTGAGCCCGCTATTATTTTCGATTTTTGTGGGGGACATCGAAGATTATCTCGTGGGCGGGGGTTTCAGAGGGGTGAGCCTGGACGGGAAGACTGACGTGAAATTGTTAATGTACGCCGATGACCTTGTTTTGCTGGCAGACTCGCCTGTTCAGTTGAATTTGTGTCTTAGGGGACTGGAGAGATACTGCGCGGACCGTCAGCTGGAAATTAATGTTGACAAAACTAAAATAGTCATTTTCAGGGGCGGAAACCGTACTTCGCTAGATAAATTCTTTATCAATGATAAACAAATAGAAATTGTGAATTCATACAGGTACCTCGGTGTATTGGTGAATTTTAACGGGCAGTTTAAGGGTGCATTCCAAGACAGACTCCGCAAAACGAAACTTACTTCGGGGCTGGTAACCAGAACAATCGTTAAGTCAAAACTAAAGAAATGGATACCAATAATGAAACTATACTATTCTTCCAACTCTAACTTACGGAGCAGCAGTTTGGGGCCCTGGTTTAATAGCGGACTTGGATGGAGCACAGTGTTCATTTTTCAAAAACCTTCTGTACTTACCACAGCAAACACCAGGATATATGATCCGTACAGAACTGAATCTTGAGGGCATGGGCTACCACATACTGAAACTCGCGTTACGTTTGATGTTGAAATATAGCAATCAGAGGGAAGACCGCTACACACTCGCTGCCTTGAAGAGATTGTGGCATTTAGACCAAACCTCAGGCAACGATCCAAGAAACAACTGGATCTCTCAAGTAAAAAGACTTGCGCAATTGCACTTAAGCCCACCAATTAATTTCCTTGAGTTAGACACCGACACAGTTCAAACGATTACAGAATCACACTTGCGGGGTAGCAGTTTCAGGGACTGGGACAGGGTTCTTCTCAGCACGTTTTGCAGCGATTACAAATTCATTGTTGACCAGAATCCTTTAATAACGCTCAACGCAACATACCTTGATCTCAATATACCATTGGGAGTCAAGCGGGTCATCTCCCAGCTCCGTCTCTCGAACAGGTTGTCGCTCACCTTATACGTGAACGGTGCAACTTACAAGATTTCCCAGATGGAGAACTGCACAGTTTGCAATATGCATCGTCCGGAATCTGTCGAACATGTTGTTTTTGACTGCCCACTGTACACACCCATCCGACAAGCTTACCGCGAGCTGTTGTCCAAAGACTGGCATACAACATTGAAAAATATGACAAGGGAAAACTCAATTTCGATTTACAGACTCATTGCCAGTTCAATGAAACTTAGAGCTTTTGCTAGAAATGAATAGTTTTTGATTTTACATAGTTGTACCTATTTTGTGCATGTCCCAATTCTGATTATTTGTTTACTTATATTTTATACTTGAGATTTTATTCTTAAGTTATTCAATATGGCCTAATTTTCTTGTTTATGGTATATTTGTATTCACCGAAGAAACAATAAACTTATTTGTATTTGTATACTGCGAGAGTATGTTTTTTAGTGTTCAGTGCTTCATAGACAAAAGAAATCAAATCAGAAATCGCGCTTGTAGTAGACTTACCCGTCCTGAACCCATGCTGACCAGGTGACAACAAATTGTTATTCTCCAAGATATCCTATGAGACGATCACTAAAACATTTTTCAAATACCTTCGCAATCTGATTCTGAATGCTTATATTTCTATAACCACCAGGCTCCGCGGTTGATCCTTTGCCTTTGAAAAGAGGAATAGATTTGGATATTTTCAGTTGCCGCGGATAGTAGCCTGATGAGAACGATTCATTTATCAGGAAAGAAAGTGGGTGACAGATAACATCACTCACAGACCTCAAAACAGCACTGCTCACCTCGTCCACCCCGGCAGAATTTTTCTTTGTTTTTTAACCAATTACACTTTGTACCTCCTCAGGTGTTGCCCTCAGGTGTTGTCGGGAGAAGGAAGCAGCTGATATGGTGAAAATAGTGGTATGGTATGGTATGGTGATATGGTGATTTCGCTTCCATTTTCGTAGGAAAATCTCTACAAGAACAATTTGACAATGTGTCAGTGGATCATTGATTAACTCATCTAGTGATCGTTGGAACCATATCCTTACGAGAATATAACGCATAGGCTACTAGACGCCGTTTCAGCCAATGGGATGCACCGATACGGCCTGGAGCTATCGCAGTGCTCCGCGTATAGTTGAATCTGCAGACACGATTCCATTCAAAATTAGAACCGATCATAATTCACTTGTTATATAATCTACGACTATAGATCAAATCTCAGTAAATAGATCTGAGGAGTAAGGACTAGTCAAGAATCATAAGAGAACACTTCAGGTGATCATACAACAATTTCTTCAGTTACCTCAGATATTCTGCTGGGGCTACCATTATCTACGAATCTTACACCGTGTCTCTTATGGGATGCTTGATAGTACGGAGGTAGTTATTGAAAAATATGAAACTGAAATGACATTGCGTTTATCTATCACATTTTCTTGAAAGGTCTCCAAAAACCAAGGAGCAGTTATTCATTGCATTATTGAACTGAAGCTAATGGAGCTATTATGGGTATCTAGAGAAATCTTGCCCTCATGCTTTCAGAAATACCGAGCGATGCAGAGATATTTCTCGAAGGGCATTTCCTTGGTGTCACCTTTAGGATCCACTAAAAAGTCTCCAAAAAGATCATTGAGCTGGGCCATCGCAAGCGTGCTATTTGGAGTTATTGTATCTCGAAGTAACTTATCTATAGGGATAGTTACAGAGGTAGTTTTGTTAAAAAAAAAACGAACTTTCCGCTTTTCCATAGATCATTGCCTTCCGGTATGGATCATTTTCCGCCGAACCGTTCACCACGAGAATGCCCTTTGATAAAGCTCCCCCGGTGTGTTTGCAGCTTGTTTTGCTCTGGGCCTCTCCGAGGTCGTGCGCAATTAAAATTACCCACTAATTCAACTGATGGGAGCGTTCGCCGGGCATTTTAACCGATAGTAGATTATTATTTAATTATCTAAATGAGCTCGTAATTCGATGATGTTACACCGACAGGGCTCTGGTGCAGCAGCAGCAGCAGCAGCTCAGCTCAGCTCAGCGTCGTCTCTGCTATGCTTCAAACTCTAAAAGCTTTTGAAATCAAATCCAGAGTCGCTTGGTTGATGTACACACTCGTCCCAGCAGCATCAGCTCCCGTGTATTATATTTAGTTTCGTTTTGTGTCCCGAGTTTTGATTGTTATACATCCACCAGCAGCTCGTGCGGATGACACTCGAAATATAGCCATAAAGCCATTAATTGCGAATTTGACATTTTGATGGATTCGTCGTTGGGACGGCTTCCGTTCCATATCAGCGTGACGCTTTGAACCTATCAAATGGTAAAGGTAATCTCCATTCCATTAGATAAACTGTCACTGCATCAGAGTTGTATTATAAAGCATTCTAATGTATACTTTGTATATAGGTACTTTGCATTGTATGTACCTACTTTCGCAATATTTCATCAAAAACTTGAGAGGGCATTACTTATGTAAGATTAGACTAGATAGTTGGAGACACACTGCAATCATTTTGCTCAACTGGGTATAACTAACGCGAGGGCAAAGAACTCATGAGAACTAATCAATTTTTATTAAAACTCTTACTCACCTGTCTGTTTATTGATGGAGGAGGGGGAGGAAGAGGTCTAGGTAATAAAATTAGTGGGTGTCATCAGACGGATATTAACTATCGATTTGTTATCATAGCACTTTATGTTATTTAATCTACCTATTATTCTTCAACAGTTATCCCAGTCACGGTATGGATTCAGTTTCACTTTTTACTCATTTTACTATGTTTCTTCATGAGAAACGCTTCCATAGATTATGGTGGAAGTTTTACTTTTTAAGTGAGAGTGACAAACAATGTAAGCATCCTTGTATGTGTTTAATTTTTAGAAACTGATCCATGAAATCGCTAGAAACGTTGTATACATCTGACAAAAATACAGCACAATTAGAAAAAAAAATGAAATTTGGTTTTGTCATTCGCAGATTGGTTGACGAAGGCTGTTTTTTTTTCAGGTTGGCTCCGCCAACGGGATAGCTCTTCAGCTGTACGGGCCGCACATCCAGCCCAGACACTGCGTCATCACCAACACCGACGGTGTGACGTCGCTTACGCCTTGCCATGCAGATGCCCACACGTACGTCAACGGACAACGAATCCACCAAACTACAATACTCAACCACGGGAGTCTCGTCAAGTTCGGCCATAGCAATACTTACAGGTTTCTGGACCCGACGCAGGACGACAGGACGCGGCATCCTCCTTCCGCGATGGACAACGCCAGGATATACGAAAGGTTCGTCCGGATCGGCCGGAGTGGCATGCCCGATAATTATTTTAATTATTAGCCTAGAACAAGTGTTTAACTCCCATTTATTAACCACCTTGTGTGCATGACACTGCCAGACAGAACTCTCTTGTGATTTGTCGACGATTTGCTCCGCTCTACACACAAAGATCCGATGGGAAACGAACAATAATTAGAGTCAAAGTTACAAGGGGATGTTGGAAGGAATGTTCGATCGACTTGACGATAAATAAACATAGCACGAACATGGATAGGCCTGGATGAATAGAAATCAAAAACAGCGGCTGAGAATTTGAAACAATCTCTGGTGGCACCACAATACTTTCCCTGGGAGTGTTTGGAGGAAGCCGAAACCTATTTGTGCCTAAACTGGACTGATGATAGCATACGTAGAAATGGAGTCAAGTAGGGGGTGGATGTTAGGGCATTCTACTGCAACACTAATGTTAGTTGTTCTACTAATAGTCGGACAATAAAGGCACCCACCTATAGCTGACGATAAATAAACAACGGGGCATGTATAATTAGTACAGGGTGAATCAGTTTAAACCGATCAAACTTTGGGGTAAGATTATCTTCATCCTTCTGATTCACAAAGGTATAATATACGTGCCTCTCATTTGCTTTCTAAGAAGGGTGCAGGGTGTCAAACTTCACTTTTTTCGATTTTTGGAAAATCTGTAACTTGCGAACATGAGCTTTAAATTCTCAAAAATCGGTAAACAAAGAAGAAAATTATTATAATAATGTGAAACCATAATAGTACATATTATTATACGAGTTTCATAAGACATAGTATTCCACACTCCTTCCAGTCGTGTGACAATACGTCTCATTAAACGAGTGTAATATTAGTATATTATTCAACAAGCGGGTAATGATTGCTTCTTACTCATGAGGATGCAGTTTGCCGACACGAGCCTTGGCGAGTGTCGTAAAGCATCCGAATGAGTAAAATAGTCATTACCCGCAAGTAGAATACTATGCTTTATCTATTCCTGTATCGTACTGGCCACTTTTCGACACGCGAATGCGTGTCGTACTGACGCTTGACTTTTATGACACTGAAAGGCATTTCTACCTCTAGAATTTTCCAATTTCTGCCAAATATTTGCGGCGAAATAGATAAAATAGTATATTACACTCGTTTAATAAGACGTTTCGTCACACTCCTCTCTTTGGGACCCTCTTCACTGCGTTCGTCGTGCCCCAAAAACAGTCTTGTAACAAACTTCATCTAATTGAACTCTAATAATAATATTCTATTATCCAGTCTTATCGGAAAATGCAGGCATGTATGCGCGTGATAATGCATGCATTATTCAATAGGATTGGATAAACTATTTTATCAACTTCACTCTAATAATCGCCCAGAAATTGTAAATTCTGGCTGCTTAAAATAGAAACGTTCGATAGGTGATACCTCCGTCCTGACGTTTGCCTACCGTCTATTGACAATATATTGTTGCTATTGGTTGAAAAGCAGTTTAATAATATTCTTCATTAAAGCACCCCTTTCGATGTATAATAATGATCCATTAGTAACGCAAAGTAGATAAATAGTACATTATTATACGAGTTTAATAAGACGAAGTTTGTCACACGACGAACGCAGTGAGGAGGGTCCCAAAGAAAGAAGTGTGACGAAACGTCTTATTAAACGAGTGCAATTCACTATTTTATCTATTTTGCCTCATATATTTGGAAGAAATTGGGAAATTCTAGAGGTAGCAATGCCGTTCAGTGTCATAAAAGTCGAGCGCTAGTATGATACGCGTTTGCGTGTCGAAAAGTGGCCAGTACGATACACATATACGATACGGGAGTAGATAATAGTATATTATTATACGAGTTTAATAAGCCGAAGTTTGTCACACGACTGGTTTTGGTCCCAAAGGAAGGAGTGTGACGAAACGTCTTATTAAACAAGTGCAATATGCTATTTTATCTATTTTGCCTCAAATCTTTGGAAAAAATTGGAAAATTCTAGGGATAGCAACGCCTAATGGAAATTTAGTACACATCCAGTAGTTGATATTTTTCACTCAACATTATGCCATAAACAGATTACAAAAACCTTTTAAAATAACGGAACTAGAAGGGTTCGAAGGACCAACCTTTGACCCTCCATAACTTGAAAAATAAAAGTCGAAAAAAAAATTATCAATTTTTGGGGGCTTTATAGAAGATTCTATATACCGAGTGGAGCTTTGGGGCGCGAGTTTTGAGACACCCTGTATGTGTAGCTGTTGTAAGTTATCCCGATTTGAAAAAGGGAACAAACAATTTTGGACCAAGGATCAACGTGTTTCACGTGTTATTCATCACTGAGTTCAGAGAGAAGTCTTAAAGGACCTCAAAATGAAATTCACAAGTAATATGATGACCATCGCTTCCTATATTTTCTTTTTTAATTTCACATTTTCAAATTTGCACCATCACAATACCTCCCTTCCACGTTGATGGCGGTGGCGCTGTAAACTAGCCTGGCGACGTAAAATCGCAAGAAAGTCTGCCTGGAAAGCGCACGTTTTGCTAAAACTTAGTCGTTTCGTTTGCGTTATTTTTGAGTTGCTTTATAGCAGATCACCAAGGGCGCTAAGCCCCTCCGACGCGTCAAGGGAACCCATCGAAACCACATTCGATTTAGAAGGCAACGTCGAAACCATTTCCACGGCGAGCGGACCCAGAGAAGACAGCAGATCTTTAGGTTCTGCTTCGGAGAACAGGTTTGTGCACGCTTCTCCCTCTCAATGTTGCACGTTAAATGTTCCCAGTTCTCACGTACCGAAACTGAAAGTAACCAACATTGGATTTTCTCAGGTTGAGCGGGATGGATCGCTATCCCCGCGGCCAGGACCCGATCCTGCCGGCGGTGCTCGAGTTCCCGGAGGAGCCGCAGGAGCAGTTCCTCGCCAGGGTCATAACGCACCTGGACGTCACGACGCCGACGTTTCGATTGGCTCCCGCTTACACTTTGTACCTCTGTGCCAGATACAGGGCTTCGACCCATTACCGACCCGAGCTGACGCCAACGGAACGAGCGCACAAGCTGACGGTTCTTCTCCAGCACGCCGCCATGCTGATTCGGCACACGGTGCAGGATCGCAGCACCGAAAGCACTTCGCAAGCCTTCTGGCTGGCGAACGCCAGCGAGCTCTTGCACTTCCTCAAGTCGGACCGGCACGTCAGCGCGTTCAGCCTTCAGGCGCAAGACACGCTGGCCGACGCCGTTCAGTTGGCGTTCAAGAATTTAGTCGCCTGTCTGACGGACGAACTGAACGCGGCGATGACTTACCTCATGTCCGTGACCGGCGATGACCACCCGAGAGAGGTGATCAACATACTGAGCGGAGCGATGAATCTCTTGCGCAAGTGCCGCGTCAACGCCGCGCTGACCATCCAGCTGTTTTCGCAGCTGTTCCACTGGATCTCGGCCAAGGCCCTGGCCAACGTCATCAGCAACAGCAACCTGTGCACGCGGAGCTTCGGCAACAAGCTGTTCAATCGCCTGAGGAACCTGCAGGCGTGGGCCGAATCTCAGGGGCTGGAGCTGGCGGCCGAGTGTCACTTGGCGAAGATCGTCCAGTGCGCGGATCTGATGCAGGCGCCCAAGTACACGCCCGAAGAGCTGGCGAAGCTGTCGTCGGCTTGCTTCAAGCTGAATTCGATGCAGCTGGGGGCGTTGCTGAGGCAGTACAAGGCCGAGCCGGGGGAGAAGCTGGCGCCGCCGGCGCTGCTGGAACAGGCGGCGAAGGCGGCCGAGAGCGTCGCCGACGAGCTGGCGAGGGCGGAGGGTCGGGAGGTGACGCTGTACGAGGACCCGGCGCCGCCGCTTCAGCTGCTGCTGCCCGACGACGGGTTCAGCTGCGACGTGGTCCAGGGGGTGCCTCCGGGCCTTGCGGATTTCTTGCATCCACTGCAGGCGTCCGGACTGTGCCGGCTGGCGGCACAACCGACTAGTTCGGGCCACTGGACTGTGTACATGTCGGCGCCCAGGCCGCCATCTGCTTTGAGCACCACACAACCTGAGGTTTGTCTTTTACCACATCTTGCAGCATTTTAATCCATTAATGAGTTGAGCTTGAATTCATCAAACTAGCGTATAGCTTTTGTATCTTGAACATAAGGGAGTGCTGTACGCGTTTTGAGATAACCAGAAAAGCCAAAATTAATGTTTGTTAGGTAGGAAGACGCTGGCAGTAAAATGGTGTCTAGAAATATTCGCTCCAAGTGAAAGCCAACTGCTCTTGAAAGCTGAGTCTGTAATGCGGTAACCTGGGTCATCCAATCACCCTCAGGATAACACAAACCAGGATTTACTCCATATTTCTAATAGCCCATTTGTATTTCTAATTTCCCTCATTATACATGGGTAGAGTGTATCAACTTGACCGTCACATTCAACCCAACAAAATCAATATCTGAGACACATGTAACATACGTGCAGTTTTGAGTTATTGCAGTCACACTGTATAAACTCCCATACCCCATTTGTAAACTACATCATCAGATTGCTCAGTTCTTTTTCAACTTGAACTGACCAGACTCTTGTTAATTCAGTAGTTGTGAGTTGAAGTATAGTAGCATTAGACAAATTTTCTGTGATGAATTTTATTGTTTGTAATTGTCCTTTGTTTACATCGCCAACTAATTATTATACACTTGTAATTCAACACCTTTTCTCAGTTGTATAAGTTGTCGAGCCTAATTCAAATTATTTCAACTTTTCAAAATGTTCCTGTGATAAACTCGCCCGAACAAAACTGCTAGTTGTGTACTTGATTTCGCGGTTTTTCACCCTTTCCGCGGTAGTTCTCCTACATTTTTTTACAATGAGATTTCTTGTGTCCGTATCCACCGCAAATAAAACATCTACCATTGAACCTTCTTTTGGACTTACATCCACAATTCGGTGTACAGACTATGCCTCCTATATCTTTGATACTTGAACCTCCGACTCTCTGCTTGCCTGTTCTTCAACTAGGAAGTTGTGCTTTTTACTGTGCTCAGCGTGAAACTTGCCTCATCCACATTTTCCATCACAGTTGTAATAGCATCGGAAGACGTTGGTAGGGTTATGAACAAGTGACTTAACAGATCTGCATCTGTTAAATTTTTATGGTCCATTGACCAACAGACCGACAAATCTGTTGGATTTGCTCCCGTATTTTTCAAGTGACGAAACAATTTATCGAATTTAAACAAAAAAAAATTCGTCAGTGACCACTCTTTTTCTATTCTCAGCATCGAAAGACATCTCTGGTGCTTTTGATTGACAAAACCTTTATTGTCTCAATGGCTTCTTCACACCCTTGCCCTTGTGCAGATAATTGAGTTTCGACTGGAAATTTCCATGTGTCGCATTCTCTCCCGCGAACTGGATGATTACTCGCTCTCTTCAGGCCCACCGTCATCGTTCTTCCTTTTCTAAACCAGCGATTCTGGGCCCATAACCTCTTGTAATTAGTATGTCGCAATTGTCATTTGTTAACAACGCTATTATACACTTGTAATTCACACAGATCTCATCGGTTGTCATGTTCATTTTTACCAGCGTAGCTACCACGGCCAAAGTACTACTCACACATGAAAAATCATCATCATATTCTGACAGATCCCAGATTCCACGTGCAATCTTCACAACATCAGACATTTACGACCATTAAATTGGTCTCAACTGACCAGACCTCACTCACTAACATGAGCAACCACAAACTTGATTCAGAAAATTAATGATTGGACGGCATATTACATTACGTTAGTTTTTGAGAAGCAAATTTTTGAAATCTAACCAACGATTCTCAATTTTTCCACTTAAAAAAACTGCAAATTTCCAACTTTTTATCGTGTGAACAAATCTTCGCCAATTTTGTTATAATTTTAAACAAGACGTAAGTTCTTGAACATTTTTCAACAATTTTTTTTTCCCAATTTTCCGACAGTTTCCCAGTTGAAAATTCAAAATCTGCTTATCAAGAGCAGACTCAAATGATGGAGCTCAAAATGAAGCCTTCATTGACAATTGTTACAATAAGATGACTTGAAAAAGGCTTTGAGTTTCTTCCGGGACATTCGAATTTTTTTGAAAATTGTTTGAATTTCCTGCAAGTTTGTTCCAATCTCCCTCTCAAACTCCTGTTTCTCACCCGAAGGGACGTCTCGAACAAAGATTTACATAGGTTCCTGGATACTAGTCGGGAAAGTGTTGTGTCGCCCACAACAGATATTTTTAGTAATAAACTGACATAGTAAGAAGATCGAAAGGCTTTTTTTATACAGGGTGGTCCAGGTTTTAGTCGACAAACTTTGCAGGCTGATAGAGGATAAAAAAAAAAGTCGACTCACCCCAAAAAGTACATATCTAAAATGCATATTAAAAAAGTTACAGGCTTTCAAAGTAGCAGAAAAAAATTGTTACTTTCTTGATAACTTTTGAACAGCTTGACCGATTTCGCTCAGATTTTGCACAGATGGCCAACAAACACGTCCCCAGTGATTTCTTGAAAAACAATTCTGTCAGAATGACGCAGTGCCATAGATATGGGGGATACTAACCCTCTTACCCCCCTACTTTTTACGCCACTGGATATTTTGGAAAACCGTTGAAAGTATTGAATTAGGCGTTCAATTCTGAAGAGAAAATTGGGGTATCATTGCTACGTTTGGAGCAGCGGCTTCGGAGATATTTGTGTTTAAAGGTTCAAAAACACCGAATTACGCAAATGTTTCAAAATTCGAGCAAGCTTTGATCCATTAACTTTCAACTTTTTTCTCAATTTAAAGTTCATTAATCCATAATTTAGCTCATGAAAAATTGAAAATTGGTTGTGAAAATTCCTAATTTCAGTTACGTGACCAATGAGAAACAAAGGACTCTTGGTTCTTGTTCTTACTAAACTTCCCAACTATCAGTAAGTGAATAGGTACCTACTGAATATTTAATGGTTACTGAAATTATGAATTTTCACAACCAATTTTCAATTTGTCATCAGCTAAATCATGGATCAATAAACTTTAAATTGAAAAAAAAGTTAAAAGTTAATGGATCAAAGCTTGCTCGAATTTTGAAACATTTGCGTGATTCGGTGTTTTTGAACCTTTAAACACAAATATCTCCGAAACCGCTGCTCCAAATGTGGCAATGACACGCCAATTTTCTCTTCAGAATTGAACGCCAAATTCAATACTTTTAACGGTTTTTCAAAATATCCAGTGGCGTAGAAAGTAGGGGGGTGAGAGGGTTAGTACCCCCCCATATCTACGGCACTGCGTCATTCTGACAGAATTTTTTTCAAAAAATCACTGGGGACGTGTTTGTTAACCATATGTGCACAATTTGAGCGAAATCGGTCAAGCTGTTCAAAAGTTATCAAGAAAAAAACATTTTTTTTCTGCAACTTTGAAGGCCTGTAACTTTTTTAATATGCATTTTAGATATGTACTTTTTGGGGTGAGTCGACTTCTTTTTTTATCCTCTATCAGCCCGCAAAGTTTGTCGACTAAAACCTGGACCACCCTGTATAATTGTTTTTCAGAAATAGGGTATTTGAACAGATTTCACTAGTTTCAAGTGAAATTGAACTGAGACTCTCATCAGTCTCATCCATGCTTCCAGAAAGATAAAAGGAATCAAAGGATCTTTCACATCATTGAGGGTCAAAAAATGTCCTTGGAAAGCTGAAAGCTTTTGGGTTGAAGGAAATTTGCAAAAAAAAAATCGAAAACATTTTGGATAATGTGATAAAAGTTTGGAAAGTCAAATATTATTTAGGTGCAGTTCAAAATAAGTCTTATAATTTAGAACAGATGGAAAATGTATTCTCAAGTGCGGTAGTTTTTGACTTTTTAAAGGAAATTTGGAATGGAAGAAAAATCAGGAAAGAATACAGAAAGAAATGGCTGTTCTTATCATTGTTGTTGGTTTTACTTATTTATATGCAGAGGCTCAGATTTAGAATTCATGACGTCCTATGATCTTGCAGGTCCAAGTGATAAGACTGCATAAGGCCGGCGGAGGCATGGGCCTGTCAATAGTGGCCGCCAAGGGCGCCGGACAGGAACGCTTGGGAATTTACATAAAATCCGTTGTACCTGGAGGCGCAGCAGATCGAGACGGACGGTTGGCCGCTGGCGATCAACTACTCACCGTCGATGGACAATCGCTGCTGGGAATCACCCAAGAAAAAGCCGCCGAATTTCTGGTCAGGACCGGCAGCATAGTGACGCTGGAGGTGGCCAAAGGGGGCGCCGTCTACCACGGACTCGCCACGCTATTGCAACAACCTAGTCCAACACCGCACAGAGGTAACGCAGTTTTCTTTTTCTTGGATTTATCAAATTGTTGATTTCAAGCCACACTCTGGTATATTACGTTTTGGAAATCAGTAAAGCGCACTGGTTAGCCATAGCCATAACTTGAATCTATGTAAATAACTGCTAATGACTGAGTACTGGTCAGTTGAACTTCAGAGCTTCAACAGGCCAAACTCGTTTAGGTGTGTGACTTTTTGATATAGTAGAAAGTGCTCGACGAAGGAAATTTGTTCCTAGTCAACTGAGTACTGGTAAGTTGAACTCATTCCAGGATCCATCAATTAAGATTTTCCAACCTTCGAGAAATCACAGCAGAGTTCTCAAAGATCGGTTTTATTTACATAGTCATTAGCTTTTATGTCAAAATGTAAAATACCAGAGAAATATGAACCTTGATGAGTATATTGAGAAATGACCATTTTCTGCGCGTGCAATAACTTTGAACTTCTTGAAAAAATCAGCAAGGATGGTACGAGTCGTGCATTGTTGCTGTAAATGTAAATGTAAGGAACTTTACAAGGTAATCAGCTAGGAGAGTAGCTTAGGAATTGCTAGCAAACGTAAAGCTTGAGTAAACCCCAAAACGCTCTTTTCCCTCTTCTATTACACGCAGCCGTGGATTTTTACGGGGAACCGCAATACTATGGTTCCCAAGAGTCGCTCTACAGCCTCCACCAGCAGCGTCTCTTCACGCCTCCGGCGGCCTCCAACCGGCCGAAGCACCACGTTTTTTTCAGCTCCGACGACAGCCTGTACAAGCGCGAGGGACGCGTCCTCACGATCCCCAGGATCGAAATCGAATGCGACGAACCGGTGTTCAATTTGCAAGTCACCGACTTTTCCGAACCGTCGCCGAAGAACTTGATCCTGAGCTACGACGAATCGGGCACGAATTTCGAAACGAAAAAAGTCGAAGAAATACAAGAGGCCAAGTCGTGGAAAAACAAAGCGAACGACTTTATGCAAAAGAAAAGCTACTCGATAGATATACACGAGAATCCGTTTATTACGATCGAGGAGGTTTGCGATACCGATAAATTTTTGAGCATCACCGCCAGGAAGTTCAAGCAAAATCGTTTGTCTTCGGGGTCGTTGCAAGATTTGTCCAGTTCAACTTCGAGTATCAACAGCGGGGTGCACGAATCGAATCTGGATTTAAGCCAGATTGATCCGGATACCCCAATAAAGCATTGGAAGTCGCCTGATGAAATCCGGCATGGGCATGTGGAAAGTTCCAAGTATGAAAACAAAGCGACGAGCTTTCCCGAGCTTCGAAGAAAGACGAAGCTTGGCAGCAGAAGCAAAAGCGTCAGCGAAGAAAAACTGAACGAAGACAAACTAACCGAATACGAACGCTTGGAGATCTTGAAGCTCTTGCACGATTGGAGCATCAACGGTTCGGAATCGAAAAGCGAACTCTCGTTGCGAATATCACGAAACTTTGAGCATTTCGAAAAGGAGACCATGGAAAAACCGGAAAAACTAAAGAACAGCGTTTCAGAGCCGGATCTTTCGCCGAAAAAGAACGAATTTATTATTGAAGTGAAGAAATACAACTCGGACCAAAACTTAGAATCTGATTTCATGCACAAGTGCCAGTATAGGAATTGTATTTTTAACGTAGACACTACTTCCACGGGGTCCATCGAAGACTTGACGGTCAACAAGAATAAGCAGCCGAAAAGTATTTTGAAAAACAAAGAACCATCCGAGTGTCTTAACAACATCACCAATATGCCACACAAAACACCAAGGCGGCGATTCAGCGAGTTTATCGAATCGCCGAAGCCGTTCAACAGCCTGCTGGTGCGCTGCGATTCTCTGGAACGGCTCAACAGCATGCACAAGGCGCCCATCAAGAAGTTTCCGGAATCTTACATCGTCAGGAGGAACTCGACGCGCAGCATACGGGCCAAGAACAACGAGAACAAGCAGGGAGGTTCGCCGTCGAAAAGGTCGCCCAAAGTGCTGGTGCTGAAGAAGAAGTACCTGCCGAAAACGTGGAAGAGCTGTTCGGACATCAAGAACAGGAAGACGGTGGTGACCAAGTGCTGCCGGTATGCGAGGAAGAACTGTCCGATTCTAAAAAAATCGACGACTCCGGACGGGCAGGAGTCGAGGAAGTCGCGCAGCTTGCTGGACATCGAGCAGGAGGATCACGCTGCTAGGTTAGAAGCCGCAGAAGTTAAGGGCGCTTGTAAGATACGACCAATCGATGTTGCGCACGATTTTATTGTTGATTTTCTATAATTATTATTGTTATGGACTTTTGCTGCTACTTGCGCAAGAGTTTGGTGAAATTTGTCGCCGCGGAGTCGTGTTGCTCGGTGGTCGGAAACTCAAGCCCACCCCCTACCCCTTCGCACTACTACTATGAAATAGTGGTTTCGGTGAATTTGGCTAAATTGTTGACAGTTTGTAGATCTTGACTTGAGAAACATTCCTAAAAAAATAGACCTCACCCCTATGAATAGTTTTCTCCTACATACCTAAGATAGACTAGGATCATTTTCCCAAAAATCGATTGCAAGAAGCATTCCATGTAACAGTTGGGCAACAAGACTTTTAAGGGTATTTGGACCTCGCTGAATACGAAAATCGCTGTTGCCAAGTCGAAATTCTCACAGAAACTCCCCATCGGGAGGGAGGGTTAAAAAATTGACCATTTAAATAGCATGCGTGGAATATATCCCTCACTTTGGTTCAAATAGATGTTCAATAGATGCAGTAAGACCACACATCACCTTGATGAGGTGTGATGTAACCATAATTTGAAAGGGAGGGGGGGCTGGCGGGGTCATTTCAAGAAATGGAGGTTTTTTTTCTGTCAATATTCGAACAGTTTTGACAAGTGTGGTGTCGTTTTTGACTAACTTTGAACTTCTAAGTTCAATAAAAATGCTAGCTAATCGATATGGACAAGTTTAGTATGTAAGTTTAGTTCCACTGGGGAAAAGACCATTTTTTGGGATTTTTTCTTACTATTTTCAGTTGAGGTTTTTTTCCTTCCTCAAGCGACTTGCATTTTTTTTCTTTTATTTTAGTTGAATGATATATCCTGCATACAAAAATGATGCGTTTGATTCATTGATTGCTATTCCAAGGTCAGAAAATGAAATTGTTGCAAGAGGTGTTCTGCGTCAATTTTTCACCTTGAAATTTACGGCTTGCAGTAAAAATAGTGAAGCGCTTACATTATAGCTTCATTTTGACTTGACTTCAATCTGGATTATACAGAAGGGATCAATCTTTCTGCTAGTTTGAAATCCAAAGGGCATGCGACCTTTATTTGATCACTACATAGTTTTTACTGTATGTGTGAATTTTTCTAGTAGAAAACCGGCGTAAAACACCATTTGTGATTAATTAATTTTTTCCTACTTTCTCAGAACTACAAATAGATTGACCATGGGTTCCACCAAAATATTTAACCAGCTGATAGCTAACTCGAGATTTATTTTGATGGATTCTGGCCAAATGGTCAATGTAAATTTAGGTTTCACGCTGAGTAATTAACCAAAGGGTGGTATACTTGCGATTTAACGTATTTTCCAAAATGAATCTACCAACATTGGCCAGAAAAAAATCCGTTTAATCTCGGTTTAGCTTAAACCGCTCTTAAATTTTTTGGTGGAACCCGTGGTCACTGTATGATTTTTATGTGTAGAATACATCATGCTGATAAACTAAACAGAGATTAACATTACAAGTCTCTTGAGAAAAAAGTTATCTTAGGTTGAAAATGGCAAAAAAAAACTCCAAAAAAAATTGGAATTTTTCGTTTAAGACCAGCATAAACTTGTTTTTATTGCTAAGTTGGTGTTTTAGTTGGAATCAGAATATGAAATTTTGTCAAAAACGATACCAAAGAATCCAACAAGACCTCTTGAGGCTATTTAAACAGGGCATATTTTTGGGCTACCGACCGACAACTCGACCGAAAGTTCACAAACAACAGTACCATCGGAGATGAAACCCATGCCCCAGAACTTTCATTTCGATTATTTTATGTGAATATTTCTTTGAATTATCATTTGAAATTGTAACTGCATGGCATAATCTTCAATATCGGAAGAACTAATCTTGAGCGGCGAATTTTTTTTTCGGTAACTAAATAAATACAATCATACAAGTACTTGTACGAGATGCGACGTAGTCAAAAGTTTGTGAAAACCCAATAATTGTGATGTTGTCGATTATAAAAGTGGTCAAAATGTGATGAAATATGAATAACTTAGAATCTAAGATCATGACACGTCATCACGTCAACCATTAATTTAAATTTCTTTTCATATTGTTGCTTCCACGAATGATTGAAGAAATATAAGGGTTCAGGAAATACAACACTTTCCACGCTATTGTGGATGCCGTGTATCAAATTTGTGAAAAAAATGAAAACTAGACAAAACTTGGAGTAGTGGTTCGGATCCCACTTGATATCAAAAGTTCCATCGAACTGAATCAAGCAAGGTGTAAAAGTAGACTGTGAACCGACTTTAACTCAAACTCAAAGTTCAATTCAAGGGAAAATGTACTTAACAACTACCTACCTTCCAACCCCTACGTAACCTCTCTTCACTTTGCTGTTGTGACTCATGAGCATGAAACACGTCGAACAGAAAATCGTGGTACTTCTGATTTTTCAAGTCCCAGCGTATACCTACACTTGATCCGCTAGGCGTACTGACAACAGCAAAAATGGTAGCTCATTGAGTTATTAAAATAATAATATAAAATAATGTTTTCCTCCTTATCGCCCCACATTGGCGAAAGGAGCTTCCGCCTTTATTTATGCGTACTCCTGAAAATATCGTGGAAAAAATGGCCCTCCGTAAAACTCGTTAAAATTGGTTCAACATCACTTTTTAGCCAATTAAAAATAAAGTGACTTGCTGGGAATGGTTATTTTTGCCTTTAGATTACTGGATATGATCAATTTTACTGCTATCAATCGATTTTCCACTCACTCAGTAACTGGCGAATTCAAAATGGTGGTCATAAAAAAATAACAATTGTTTGACTTGTTTTTAAAAATAGTAGGCGGAGACAATGGCAACATACAACATAGCATTTTTGACGACGCTCTTTATGTAAATATCAAATGTTATCCCAATATCTCGAAAATTTACCTAGTTATCAAAAAAGTTTAATTTTCATGAAAGCGACCACTGCTTCTTTCAGGATATTTCAGAAACGGCTTAAACGGTCATTAAATTGTGAATCTACTTGATGATTCTTCTTCTTCTTCTTCTTCTACTTCTTTGATTTATGAGTTTATGAATTTTTTGCATTTTTGATCACCTGTATACAGTGTTTGCATCGACCGCCATCATGGCAACACATCTCAAAATAAAGGCAATGTTGAATATTTAGAATGATTTTGCCAAGTGGCATGACGCCACCAAAATTAACAATGTTGTAACGACTAACGACCGGACTGTGGGCTACAATTAATACAGCGCGCACTTTCCCTATTTTCAAAAAATCATTACTCCTGAACCAAAACGCTTATTGCAATGCTATTTTGCCAAAAACTTCTTCGAAGCTTTCTCTACATATAGTCTCGCATAAGTGTGGACTTATTTTGAACCATTCACATAGCTCACCATGGGTCAAAGTTTTTGTGTTGTTTTTACACCTCATTTGATCTTGATGATCTGCAAAGGTGATGGTCGGAAATAAAGAAGAAAAAGTCGCATGGGGGGGGGGGGGCTTTCAGCGATCATCTGGTGAGGCAAAGGTGAAAGAATTTCTACTTTATCTACTACGGTCTTCGAGATATGACCTGTTGAAGTAAAAGAACGGAGGTTATCTAAATGCCCGGAAAAGTAAAAATGGAGCCCTGGGGGCCCAACGGTCTTAATTCCGAGGTGGCAACAATGATTTTCGTATTCAGCGAGGTCCAAATACCTTAGAAAGCCTTGTTGCTCAACTGTTACATGAAATGCTTCTTGCATCGTTAGGAGAGCGATTTATGAAATTTGGTCCTAGTCTAAGAAGGTTTAAATAGGGAATTGTTTCAGAAAAACCAAAACTCATTGAACTCTGGTTCCAATCGTGGTAGTGATCACGCGAAAAATAATTTAAAAGATTGAAGTAGTGAATTAAGGGGATTATCAAGACTAGGCACAAAATAGAAAATAAGAAAATAATTACGCATTTACTTCTGTTGTTTGACAACATTATTTTATAGACTAATTCGACCTTGCTGAAAACGAAAATCTCGGTTTCCACTTTGAAAAGTTTACCGGAAGCTTACCATTTGCTTAGACTTTTGAGGAATTGCCTAGCAACTCCTCTAAGATCTAAGCAAATGTTTATGCCAATTTTTTATCAATACCATTCAATGTCTAACAACTAAACTCATCAATATCTAGCCAAATTCACCTTAACCACTTTTCCCTAATAATCTTGCGGAGGTCATTAGCCAGTCGAAGTGTTCATTGGCCATTTGTGATTGATATGCTCCCCAACGTTCATCTGTCTCGGATTTACGACCTCACATTTCCTGTGTCAAAACTCCACGCAGGACACCTAGTAGGGGTTCAATGAACACTACATGCGCATGCATGAACTGTTCATATTTTATAATTACTTATGCCCTTAGTGTGTAATCGGAAACAAAGCCTAATCACGAGCTGATGTACTTGTGCAATTTCACCGAACTCAGCAACTGATTATTTCGAATTATTATGATTTACCGCAATTTTTACGTTCTGTACGCCCTCCTATCCACCACCTCTGCTTCTCTCTTAGCTTTTTAGCCGTTTTTTGCGCCCCGCAAATTCCGTAATTGAATCGTCTGTTTGCAATTTTCTAGGTCCTCGTCGAATGTCTGAAAGAGACTTGCCGTCGAGGGTCGACTCGGAACGCACGATGCCCTCGTCCAAGTCCGTGCCCGCCCTCCACCACATCTCGCCCAATTCGGAACAGCCGACGGGTCCGCGGGTCGCCGCAGGAGGACCCCACGACGTGTTCAATCCGGGCTACAGCAGGACTTCCTCGAACAATAGCATAAACACTAACAGTGCAGTGCCGGGTACCTCGAACGGTGGTGGCCCCGTCGCCGCCGCCGCCGCAGCCGCCTCCACGGTCGGTCCCCACAACCCCGCGACTGGATTGAGGAGCCGATCCACGCACAATTTGCTCCAGACGCAACAACAGCAGCAGCAGCAAGACAACGGCGGCTTCTACCAGAACTTGAGCGTGTACCGCAACAAGATACCCAGTCCGCAACACCTCGGCGATCGAACAAGCGCTTTGCGCAGCTCTCAGAACTCGCTTCAGTCCAACTCGCAACAGCAGCAGCAGCAGCGCCCGTCTTCGGCGTACTACCCGCCTCCGGTGGCGTCGAACGCCTCCCGGCCCAACCTGCACCAGTCGATACCGAACCTAAAGAGTCCGCCGTCGACGCATCGCTTGCACGGCGAAGAGAACCGGTCCGGTTCGTTCCCCAGCATGCACTATGCCGGTCCGAGTGCAGCGGCCACCGCCGGTGGTTACCCGCCGCAAGTCGCTCAACAGCAACAACAGCAGCACTATCCCACTTACCATCCGCAGACGAGGCAACTGGCCGAAGACAAAGCGTACAATTCACCCGCGCAACAGCTGTCCAACAACTCTTCGGCGTACAACAGTCCGGTGCACAGCAGCACGCCTACTTACAACAACGCGAACGGTGCTGGACCGAGCGGCGGTCAGTACAGTGGCGGGTTGTTGAGGGAAAGCACGCAGAATGTGCGGCACGAGGAGATCATGAGGTACTTGAACAGACCCGGTCAGGAGATGGACGGACGGCCTCAGGAGCTGAGGAGCGAAATGAGGGTCTCCAAGAGCGACGATATGCTGAAGCAACATCCGCAGAATCACACTGATATGATGAGGTATGGTTTTCTTCTCATTAAGTGCTGCCTTGAATATTGTTATCGTCATAGTATGCACCTAGATAACATTGATGAATCGCATAATAAAATCAACTGATTGAGTAAAAAACCAGTTTGAGCTCCTTGCAGGCCAATGACAAGTGCCTGATATCTCATGATGATGATAATATTGATTATGCTTCATTCATTGTATTCGTTATAAGATAAATATGAGGAAATGAGCTGTTTTAAACTAGCTGTTTTACTGCGTTGCACCTAGATATTTATTTATTACTATTACTGTACTAAGATACAATGATGTTGACAATAATTATTATTATCATTATTGATGCAAATATTAGTATGTACACTCTTCCCTTGCCAGGGAAGTTGCACACTCGCCGCGATTCGTCGAATTTCCAGTGGTTTCCCTATTATTATTATTATTATTATTATTATTATTATTATTATGTTCGTTCTGTAAACGCGCCCTCATGTTGAAAATTCTGTTGGCTATTGGCTGGTACCGAGGCAATAGGCGTAACGTTCATTGAAATATTATTTTGCATAGACTTATCCATTAGTCACGTCACAACACAACACGCGACTTTGGTGAAAATCATCTTGGTACGCCACTATCTGCCGGTAAACACTTACCCACTCCACAAATTCCGGGCAGACAATTTCACGACGTTTTCAACACGTTCGACAAATGTGTTCGCTGTCGATGTTGAAAATCGAATCGAAGAAATCCTTTTGAAATTTACTTGCGACACTCTGCCGGTTGAAATTCGTAACAGAATGTTAAGATAATGTTCCCTCGCAACAACAGCAAATTAGTCCCGGCGCACATTTTTTTGCGCTTGAAGAATTCCAACTTGCACGCCTCTGGTTACGGACCAGGTCGTTGTAAAAAATCTGACGAGATCTGAGGATGTCGATGTTCATTTTCTTCGTTTTGTTTTGCAAAGCGCTCAATCTCTCTCTTCCATTATAGTCCTCATCTTCTTGCTGCAAATGTTAAGCTTCAGCGTTTTTCTTTTTCCTAATTTCCCTATACTCTGGCCCTGACGTTCTTCCCTGCTTTTACTCGGCGTCTTTTCCTTTTTCTTGTTCTCTATCATCCGGTTCAGATCGTCTTCCCTTCTTGTACTCAGCGTCTTTTTCTTTTTCTTGCTCTCTGTATTCCGGTTCTGATCGCCTTCCCTTCATGTACCGAGCGTTCATAAATTAAATGGGTCAAGGGTGCCTGTGAATTTAAAAACATCTGTCGGAACTAGCATCGTTCATTTGATGTCTGTAATTTTTTGGTTATTGTAATTTGTCAAACCAGTCGCAGTTTTCGTTTTCAGAACATTTTGAATGTGGTTTTCACGGCAGGGCACAAAACCTACATGATCGAGGAGTATTTTCGAACTTGAAGTATTCTCGTGCACTTATGGCAGATCAGAGATCAATAATATGGGACGTAACTTGTCAAAGTTCGACAAATTTATTACAAAAGGATTACGCTAGTTTCGACAGACGTTTTTGAATTCACAGGCACCCTTGACCCATTTAGGTAATTTATGAACTCTTGGTATTGGTACTTGGCTGTTTTTTTTGTTTTTTTCTTGTTCTCTATACTTTGGTTCTGATCTTTTTTCTCCCATGTACTTGGCTGTGTTTTCTTTTTCTTGTTCGTCTAAGAGTGTTATTCCATTTCAATGGTTCTTTTATAGAGCATTCAAATCAGTCATCTCCAAAGGTAACACTACAGGTGGAATAATCAGAGGGGTGATTATAAAAAAAAAAATCTCGCAGTGGGACTGTATCAAGAGACCGTACTATACCATAGTTGTTCCTACTCTCACCTACTGCATCTCGACTTGGGGTTTGGCGCACATCCCAGAGCTTGAAAGGGTACAACTTGGGTTTTTTAAGAGACTCTTCTGTTTAAAACAAAATACAGCAAATCACGTAGTGAGGATAGAAGTCAATATCAACAAAATTGACCGTCATCTTGATTAAGGAAATATTGTTCTACATAAGGAGAATCTTGGATATGCCGGAATATCGCTTACCTTCGCGAGCGCTACGCAGACTTGCTTGCCTTCAGGATACAGGAGCCGCGGATAAGTTTAATTGGCTTGATCGGGTCTTAGAGTTATTGAGATCTTTGGGCGTAGATTATGACCGTGATAGATTGCTTACCAATAAAGTTGAGGACATCACTGAGGTAATTAATCAGGTGGAAAAGACGTGCAGAGATTCTGATTGGAATGGTATTTCACTATCAGTGAACAATCCTCACTATAAACACATAAACAGCATCCAAAACCAATACAGTATGTATCACGAGAATGTTCCTTTTTACCTGAAAAGATTCTATATGCGGCTCAGGACGTCTATCGACACTATCATGAAACTATACAGGGTGGTCCAGGTTATAGTAGCAATAACTCACCGTTCGATGGTCCATCGAAAACTAGGTCGACATGCATGATTTAATTTTTCTCCAAAACGCTTCCTAAGGGAGATAGAGTCCTTCAAAGTTCAGTTTCATCTTCTTCATCTTTCTTCAATCATCTTTTTGCAATAACTCTCAAGTGATCAAAGCGATTTTCAGCAAATTTGATACAAATACTTATGAAATAAATACCCATCACTTGACGTAGATAACTTTTGCCAAAATTGTCCAGTGGCGTAGATACCAAGAGATTGTTCAACTTCTCCCACCCCATTCTCTACGCCACTGGATATTTTTGAAAAATTATACTTTTTGTGAATTCTTTGTTCAATTAAAAAAAAAGTTACTCTTGTAAAATTTTGATTAGGGGCTTCATTTCTGAGATATTTGGGTTTGAAACTTTGGAAAACGCTTCGAAATCGCGACTTTCGAAGGCCTTAAAATTAAAATCCAAGAAAACTCATGATTCCCTAACTGGAATAAGTTTTCTAGGTCGTTTAAGTTGATTTACAGCCATTTTTTTGCTGAAAAACAAGGCGTTTCCAGAAAAAAAAAACAATTTGGGCTCTGGAAAGTGGCGATTTCGAGATGTTTTCCAAAGTTTAAAACCCAAATATCTCGAAAATCAAGCCTCTAATCAAAATTTTTCAAGAGTAACTTTTTTTCTAAATTGAACAAATAATTTGAACAAAATATAGTTTTCCAAAAATATTCAGTGGCGTAGATAATAGGGCGTGAAAAGTAAAACAACTCCCCCGTATCTACGCCACTGGACAATTTTGCCAAAAGTTATCTACGTCAAGTGATGGGTTTTTATTACATAAGTATTTGTACCAAATTTGGTCAAAATCGCTTAGATGACATAAGAGTTATTGCAAAAAGAAGATTTTAAAAACTGAACTTTGAAGGGCTGTATCTCTCTTAGGAAGCGTTTTAGAGAAAAAATAAATTATGCATGTTGGCCTAGTTTTCGATGGACCATCGAATGGTGAATTATTGCTACTATAACCTGGACCACCCTGTTTATGGGCGGATTGACGTACAGTGTTGACGCGGTAATGCTTTCTCTTTCATTATAGTCCTCCTCTTCTTGCTGCAAATGTTAAGCTTTAGCGTTTTCCTATTTCCCGATTTCCCTATACTTTGGCTCTGACGTTTTTCCCTTCTTTTACTCGGCGTCTTTTCCTTTTTATTGTTCTCTATAATCCGGTTCAGATCGTCTTCCCTTCTTGTACTCAGCGTCTTTTTCTTTTTCTCTGTATTCCGGTCCTGATCGCCTTCCCTTCATGTACTTGGCCGTTTTTTCTTTTTCTTGTTCTCTATACTTTGGTTCTGATCTTTTTTCTCCCATGTACTTGGCTGTGTTTTCTTTTTCTTGTTCGCTTTATACTATTTCTGATCTTTTTCGTTTCCTGTATTCGGCGGTTTTTTCTTCCTCTTGTTCTCTATACTCTGGTTGTGACCTGCTCAGCTTCTTATTCTCAGCGTCTTTTTTCTTCTCTTCACTTTGTATTCTCAGCATTATATTATCTCAGTTTTCGTACAGCCTCCTTTGTTCTTTTTTTATCCTTGACTACTTTTTCGCGTCATCGTTGAGGTGACGATCCACTTTTGTTGTCAAATGAAAAGCTAAGGTCATCCTCGGGTTCAGAATAAATCCCTATATCTGAAAGAAAACCATTAGTGTAGATGGATAGGTCTTGCTCTGCTACTTGTTCCACTTCTTCTTAATCCTGATACTGCTAGATCAGGACGATGTCAATCGGCGTAGATGAATGTCCTCGAAGAAGTTTCCGGGATATCGCCGGTATAGGTGTTGAAGAGCAACGGTGTTAACACTAGAGTATTGGGGAAGGCCATTCCAGGAAGTCTCGCTATCGAGCTTGTCAGGGCGAATTTGCTTCGACTAGCTTGTCGGAACCGTGTCGATTTAGCGCCACTACACTTGTACAGTGACATTGTGGGTTAAAGGTGAAGTCGGCGTAGACGACTAGGGTTGAGATGGTTTCGGGCTCGTCGTCCAGTGCCCCTGGAAAAACACAAGGCAGTAAGGTTGTACATTTAAAAGGAGATTGGAGGCGTATACACAACAATAATCAACAATTAAAGCAATCAGGCCACTAGCTCACCTGAACTGACGAGTTTATGCTGTTCCGTCAGCTGTCAATGTCAAAGTGACATTTTGCGCCATAAGGCAGGTGCAGGGGAAACAATTTTTGTAGCGGAAAAAATAGCCTGTCAGCGCCAGTGCTCAATAACAAAGGTGACGCCACTCGCGATTACAAGCAAAAACTACATTTTTGCATTTTTCTACTAAGAACGAAGCGTAATAAGAGGGAAAATTGATTACACTGATGGCGGGCACAAACGGTGCACTTAGGCGGTGGAAGGCTGCGGTAAAAGTAGGGCATCAAGCTGGAAGCCTTTCGTGAGAAAATGAACCGGGCAACTTGTAAACTACCTACGCGATAAGCTATAACCCGGAACAAACTTTTTCTGTGTTTTTTTTCAACCTGATTCATCGAGTAAGAATTTCTCGGCTGATTGAGTTGAGACAGTACTAATAGTACGATATTGTAAAGCCCTTTCCGCGAAAACGAACCACATAGTCTCTCCCGCTCAAAGGGTCCCACTCGGCCCGGAAGAGCGTACCCCAACCGCAGCAGAAACCACCAGGACAGGATCACTTTCAAACCGTAACAACGCAAGGAAAAATTCGGAACGGAACAACATACTTGTGTCTCGCATAATTATCCATGATTTTAAAATTGGTTCTTTTTTGTTGACCTTTCGGTGGAACTCGGCCGTAACTTTGATTCTGAGAAATAGCCATTCAAGTTTTGATTTCCTCATTGCAGGTACGCCAGCAGCGGAAACATCCGCGCTCACGAAAGCAGCAAAGTCGAGATTCCCCTGTACCGAATCAAGGACGATGAAGAGGTCTTGGTCAATCGGCCGAAGATGCTCGACCTCGCCAAGAGGCCGCTGATGGCCAATAACAGGGCAGGGCCGCCATATCAACAGCAATACGCTCAACAAGCTCAATTGCAACAGCAACCTGGAGGAGGATATTACAATCCTCAACAACAGCAAGCACAGCAGCAGTATTATAACAATTACAACATGCAGATGGCACAAAACACCCAAAGCATGCAGAACTTGAGCATGGGCGGATACCCTCAGCAGCAACAGCAGCAGCAGCAACAACAACAGTACTACCAACAGCAACAGAACATGCCGAACTCCCCGACGTACAAATCGCCACCGGTCAGTATATTATTTCTTAGGCTCAGCATATTGGCTCAAGTTGAAAAAACTCCTCATCAAATGTATAGATAAGAAAAGCGTAGCAATCAAATTAATGGCAAATAGATGTTTTCGTTTTTTAGAAAGAAACTGATGTCGTAATTTCGCAGGTGGCGCCAAAGCCGAACAAGACGAACGTCACCAAACTGGACGAGCACCACATCCCTGTTCCGGATCTACCTCCGACGAACACGCATCCGTTGTACTCTGCCAGCGCCCAGGACCCGCCCAAGATGGCTTTCTACTCGACGCAGCAGGTGTCTTCTAACAAAACTCCCAGGGATCCATGGGCCAGGGAGGAACAGGAGCGCTTGGCGGAGGCCAGACGGGAAGCTTCCAGGCAGTGGCAGGAGCAACAGATCAGGGAGCTGATGTCGCTTCCGCAGAGGACGCCGCAGCAAGACGAACAGCTCAGGGCGCTGCAGCTGGAGCGGGAGTTCCAGAGGCGGGCCTTAGAGGCGGCTGAACAAGACGATGAAGATACGGAAAAGGTTTGTACATACATGCAGATTTTCGTACACAAACAGATTCGAGAAGCATAGTACGTCCAGTGGAATCGTGATACGAGTGACTGGAGTTGGTTTCTAGGAGTCCAAATCTGAACTGCAGAATATCTCCAAGACTTCGAGTTTGGGGGGGGGGGTCAGTGTGGGTTTTTTCTATAGCTTTTTCGTTTTATCCCTCTTCCCGGGGCATCACCGCACGGTAGTAGATTCCCCAGTACTAAGGGACGCGTGAAAAAGTCCATCTGGTCCGGTACGGATTTGAACCCGGGACCTCCACCTTTGAAAGCGGAGCCGAGCTGACCGTGCTACCGACTGGGTTGATTTCGGTGTTTGAACCATAGTAACACGTCTCTGCGGCTCCTGAGTTGCATTTCCATGCATGACAGTCGATTTTTCAATGATTTTCACATTTAGATGTCACTTTCACAGGCAACATAACTTTTGGACAAGCCAGTTTCACAACAGACAAGCCTGCAATGCTAAGCTAGAAAATTTGCCCTGGCCATTCGAATTCCTGTTACGTAGGACGTACTCAACATACAAAACCTTCGCTTGTTTTTTGGAAAAATTATCCAGACAAATGCTCTTTATTGTTTTGCAGGAAAGTCCCATACCCAGCATGCCTCAGATTCAGCAGCATTCGAGCAGCGGCAGTGGTGCTATCTCACAAAATTCGTTGCCTAAGGAAGCACTTTCGCCTACTTCGATTTTGAAACCGGGCTTAAGCCTTCACAATCACCAACAACAACAACAACAGCAACAGCATATGCAGCAACAACAGCAGCAGCTTCAGCTACAACAACAACAACAACAACATCAGCAGCAGCAGCAGCAACAACAACAGCACCACCTTCAACAGCAGCAACAGCACCAACAGCAACAGCAGCACCAACAGCCTTCTCCGCCTCAACAAGAACCGGTGGCTCCTCCACCTCCAGAAAGGGGTTCCAGTTTCCAGGTGATGTCCTTGAGGACGAAGGAGACCATCAAAAGGGTGTCGTTCAACGACACCTCGGCGGCTTCGACCAGCACGTCGCAGCCGCCGTCCACTTTGCAACTGGATGAAACCATCAGGGAAGATCCAAACGTGAGTTGGAGATTAGAATAATAACTTTGCAGTTTCACTGAGCGAAAAAATAGAAATACACTATTGAATAATTGCACCAAAAAACCTTATTACGAAATATTTGATTAATTGAGCGTTTTCTTCAAAGAATTTTAGCGTAGTTCCCAAAGAAAAACGCAGTTTCACTAAACATTCTGGCAAAATGCAGTTCACAACAGCTTGTATAACGGGTGATCATTTGAAAACTATCCACCTGCAATAACTCCCGATTCTTAGTGAAGATTAATAAATATATAATATATTTATCTACAACGCCTACTAAAAGTAGACACTTTGAGCGTTAGCTTGCCGTGTTAGAAACGTCAAATTATCTCGGAGCGTTAAATGATATATGTCATCAACGTCACTTTTAGCACGGCGTTAAATAATAAAATCACCAAAATATAGCTACTTTTTTTTATTCGTCACTTGAATTGTATGTGACACTTTGACATTTCTATAGCCTGAAATCTCGAAAATTCTGCGTTGTGTGTGTTACTTCTTGAGGGCTAAACACAAAAACGCAGGCGGTGGTCCCAATAATAAAAGCGGAAAACGGAGAGCGGATTCAGAGCACAACATGAAAATTTGAAACGGAAAGGCGTGGAGTCAAAACTGGCAGCCATAAATTTTCCGACACAAAGACACATGGTAACTAGGTAAAACCAAAAATAAGCAGATTATCTAGCAGTCAAAGCAACCCTGATGGGGTAACACCACGCACGACGCGACAACCCGTTATGCTCTGTCGTATAGCTAAAAAAATGCACCTCTTTCAAATTTTTAAAGAACCGCGCGTGGATAAAATATTGTATGATGTGCATGTTAAAAGTGTTTTATTTTGTTCGCGGGGTTGCTCCACTCGCTAACGCTCGTTTCGCGATTGTCTCCGCTCACAAAATAATCTCTCACTTTCAACACTTACATCATAAATAGCTTTTTCAGAGAGAGAATTTGAATCTGTTCAATTTGATGTATTGCAAAATAGGTAGTGTCATTTGAAATTTCAAAGTTGAGGAAGATGGGGGTGAGGGGGCTCAAGGTCGAGATTCACCACTGTATGTTTCAGATGTCCCCCTCAATATAAAAATCGACCTGTTTTTGCTCGAAGACATCTTCACTAGGAATCGGGAGTTATTGCAGGTGGATAGTTTTCAAATGATCACCCGGTATGCATTTTCTGTGTTCAGTCAACTGGCATCGACCTGGAATTCACCAGAGATGATCCTCAAGTAGCTATTTCACGATTAAATTTTTTTGGTGCAACCAGGGGTTAGGTCCTTACATTATCTCACATAAACGTCGACACCTTTATACCGCAAATGAATTGATTAGGGTCAGTGCTCGCCACAACCCATGGGTAATTCATGTGGTTCTTTTCCATCAGGATCGGTGTACGTTGTAGTTCGCGCCTTGCACCGGAAGTGCTCATGTGTTTCTGCAATTCTGTAGTTTTTGTGGAAATTTTCCGTTTCAAAGTTCATTTGCGCTAGAAGTGACTGGACAAGACTAAATCGAATGTGCATCTATTTGCATCTCTAATGAACTTACCGGGTGCGCCGTTGAGTCGATTAAACCGAGATCCACCGGGTGTGTCGTTATGCAATTTCCGACAAGTTCCGGCTGGAGTTCAATTCAGTTTTATAAATAATACGTTCTGTTGATTTGCAGAGCTTCATCCGTCAAGCTGAATCAATGCTGGCATCTCCCACCACCCCAACGGACGCCTCGCCAGGCAGCTCCGCCTTGGCCACGCCAGGCGTCATCGGGGCCCAGGAGGTCTACCGTGACCCGCGGACCCGCCGCCTGGCCGAACAGGCCCAGCAAAAGAACCAAACCATACCGGCAGTACCGGAAAAGCTATCATTCAAAGAGAAAATGAAAATGTTCGCGATGGAAACTGGCGAGCAGGAAACTCCAAAAGACAAGAGCAAAATAAGCAGGGCACAAAGAGAAATCGATAACTTGGGATCACCTAGTTCAGGACTAGTTCATTGAGAATTTACTTGTTCATATTATTCTATATACTATAAACTATAGCGAGTTTCAATGTGATAGATCCATTATAATATACAAAATGACCAAATATACAAGATATTTTTAGTGGATTCTATATAATAAATATTTAAACTAATAATATCATAATATTATCTCAAATGAATGTATATCTCTTATTCACACACACACACACACCCACACACAAGTCTGCTAATGTATCTTGCATATCTAACTGTACCGTCCAACCTGCAGCTAATTGTGCATGTGTACAACGACTAAGATCTATGTTTCAATAATTATTATATCTATTATATTAACACAAGAATTAAGGAAGAAGATAAACTATATTAGTGGCTTACTACATCGTGATTCATCGTTTTTTGTTTTGATAGAGAAGAGAGAGGAATTTATATATTGTATCATATAAATATTATATAAATGATAAGTATAAATATTTTATAGAGCCCTATGAAATATAGATAAATTATTTTCCTATAGAGTAGAAATTGATATTTTGAAAGCAATACTTATGCACATAAGGACCAATATGTTATATAATACACTTGACCTTTCAACATTCCTTTTTCTATCTGTTATATTTTATTTTTGCGAACGCTTCTTTTTCAGTTCTAGCACTTACGTTTTTAGGTATCCTCCCCCAATATAAAAATGATTATTGATTTCATGACGTAGTGTACATAAAAGTGAAACATGTAAATTGACACGGAAAAAGTAGAAATTTATTTTTAGGACGACCTATTGTATTATTGATAGAACATAGGCGGAATTATTGTTTTATTTCTTTATTTCATGAATTATCAATAAATAATATAATAGTTATTCCTGTTGTTTTTTTCATGGTAAAAATTAAAACGTTTACCTTATTTTTGTTCAATAGTTATATTGCACATTATATTGAGCATTTCACATTATTTACACAGGATTTTCATAATACAAATTAATAAATATCAAACTAATGACTGATGTTCTCGGATGTCAAAGCCAGAGATGTTAAAGCACTTCTCCGACCAGGACTGACGCCAAGGTTCTCCCAATTGATCCAAGACAAGCGTGCTGTCAAATCTAGAAGATGAAAAACAATGTGAGTTCCAAAGCGAAAAAACAAAATCACATTAAGGAAAGCAACAAGTGGTAAATAATCAGGAAATGCGGAAGCATTGGTTGAAGATGGTCGGGCGACAGATGTAAAGAACTAGAAGACCTGAGGAACGACATGAAATCTGTGCAATATTGAGGAGAAATGGGATCATACTCTGGTCTACCAACGGATAGAGCATTCCCCGCGAATGCTCTATCCGTTGGTAGACCAGAGTATAATCCCATTTCTCCTACACAATCACAGAGTGCATGACCCATTATGGTACTGTACTGTCCATTGCATTCTGCATCACATCACACATTAGGTAGGTACGCGATATCAAACATATTCGGCCTCGCTGGGCTGTTGTAAAACGTGCTTGTTCAAAGGTGCACCTCATTGAATTTTTTTAAAGTTTCATTTTCATCACTCTTGGAGTCTCCATTCACTCCATCTGTTGGTGGACCAAAGTATGGTAGGAAAAAGCATTAGGAACAGAGACTAGGGAGACATCCTAATGAAAAACGAGAAAAGGATGTCAAGAGGCATTGAGGACCTAGACATACCCTCAGGTACAACTCTAATTCTGAAAGTTACATTATTAGAATATAACGGTTTACCACGAGGACTTACCGCTAGTGTTCCAGTTGGCCCTGTCGGCCTTGATCTCGCCTCGCAGGCACCTCTCGACGTACGTTAAAGGATCACAGTCTGCGGTCAGAACCTCCCTCAGAAGAGCGATGTAGGCAATCGCCAACCTCAAGGTGTCGATTTTGCTCAGCCTTTTCTCGTATGGGAACGTGGGGACGTGCATCCTGAGTTCGTCGAATGCAGAGTTGATACTGCTGCAAACCGATATCAATTAAGAATTTTAGTTTTTTGAATTGCCATCCTTACTTTTCTTTACAATACGGACGAACAAAATGCAAGCAAATCATAATAATAGGTATGTAATACACATTTTTAAGCCTTTCAAAATCCAATACCTGGTCACAGAACTTTCCAAACTTTCCTCCCTGGTCATCTACATCTAATTTTCATCTTCAAGATTTGAATTTAAAAGATGAATGAGATATATATTTGAATTTTTGAAAAAGCTCAAAATTGTTATTCGGGTTTGTTAAAAGACAAAGGAAAAAAATACCTCTAACAAAAACACAAGAAATAATAGCAAACGGCAAGCCACATATCAAGACGGGTGTACCCGGTGGGTCCAATAGCAGACCTCAGCATCCGTTTCCGCTCCCTGATGTTGGCGGCGTGCCTTTGGACCCTGTAGGGGGAGCTGCCGTAATATTCCGAGTTGGTGGGAATCGAGCTGCCTCCACATTGGCCACTGTCTGAAATTTGAGGACATTTGTTCAAAATATTTTCCGCAGTCGGCAATAATTACACTAGACGCTAACGCTTAATTATTTAATTGCCATATTATCCTCGCATTATATCAGTAGGTACAAGAAAGATGGTTTTCAACTTTGACCAAATTTGTACCCACGTCCTGGGAAGTTAATATTCTGCCCAGAAGTGAGTGCCTTGTTTATCCAAAATTAATCACTAAAAATCGCCCTTGAGGGTTTTCAGTTTCTGGAGGAGGGGTGAACTAATTGCAATTTCAAATTAAGAGACTTACTAAGTTGAGAAGCAATCATTTCAGCTGAAAAACAATAAGTTTTCAGAAAATAATTTTTTTTTGCTTTTCAAATTGGTGTCTTCAAGTTCGAGATGTTCTTCAAACATTTCTGATTCAAATATTTGGGAAACGAAGCCTCTAGTCAGAATTTGAGAAAAGTTACTTTTTCTTCTGAACTGGTTTTTGAATAAATTGGGCATTCATCGAAACACGATTTGAAGCGCCGAACCATCAAACTAAAAACAAGTCGCTTTGTTATGACGAGGCAGACAGAGATTCCCTTGCCGGTTAGCACAACGGAAACGAACCTGATACTTTCAACCAAAAGGTCGAGGGTTCGAAGTGCAGTCATGCCGACTTTTTTTCTTCAGAAACACCCAAATTATTGTGATTTTTAAATCAGAAAGAGAAAACAAAATTCAAATTAGTGTTGCTCAAGTCATAAATAAGTTTGAAAATCACAATTTGGGTGTTTTTGAAGAAAAAAAAATCGCCACGACTGCACTTTGAACCGTCGGCGTCGACCGTTTGGTTGAAAGTCATGTTTGTTTCCTTTGTGCTACTCGGTTGGTAGATTTCGGTTCCCTCCACCTCGTCATAACTAAGCGGCTTGTTTTTTAGTTGACAGTTTGGCGCTCGATTTGGCGTTTCAAATCGTGTTTTTTTTATATATTTTTTTATTGGATGTTTATGGGCGCATCGAGTACTAGCTCATTAGCGCCCTTGCGGTGACTTCCTCCGTTTCACCCTTTTTCTCTTGCCGTGACCGCTCGGTTAGTACACGCCAAAGTACTTGAGAGCGCATGGAGAAAAGCCACCTGGCCCAGCGGGATTTGAACTCCGGACTTCTGGGTTTGAAGCCAGAGACGGAGTCCACCGAGCTACTGCCGGGATAAATCGTGTTTTGATGGATAAATATACATACCAAATTCTTTTAAAACCCACCAAATCGTTCAGTGCTGATCAACCATTTCTCGTTCTCAGAATTTTGATAAAGTTTGGTCCAAATCAGACTTGAAATGTCAAACGAAAAAGCGCCATCAGTTTCAGCCAAAATCAAGTTTTAGGAGGGTATCTTATTGTGACGTCACGCATAAACTGGATGGGGCAACCAATAGCTACTGGGCAACATATGGCAAAAAATAACGTCGACCAGCCTGTAGTGTCCTGTAATGGATATATATATTATAAATGTATAACATAGTGGTAGATGGCGGTGGCATTTGATATGAATTAGGAATGATAACGCATGAAATAAAAAGGTAGATAGATAAGAAGAACGGCACGTACGAGACCGGTGGTATAGATGAGGGAAGCCAAATAAACCCACATAAAACCGAACCCCGAGTTTAATTTGACCAGCAACAAACACAACAAAGAATGGCGACGAAGATGTCAACGGTTTGATTTGGCGATGAGCAAAACTAACACAGATATTTGTAGATAACTGGCATAAATCGAGAAGACACGTGGAACAATCAAAGGGAATAAAATGGACGCCGTGTTGGCAGGAATTCCAATCCCTCAGTTCCAGATGTACGAAGACTCATCAAACGTGGGCGCACGTTGGGAAAAGTGGATAAATCGCTTCGAAAATTACCTGTTGGCAGCAAACGTGCAAGACCCAGCACGCATGAAGGCGATGTTATTGCATTTGGCGGGTGAAGATGTGCACGATTTATTTCTTTCGCTTCCCGATGCCGCACCAAATCCAGGTCAAAACCCTACAGAATATGAAACCGCAAGAAGAAAGCTGCAGAGTTACTTTCATCCCAGGGTAAACACCGAGTTTGAAAAGTTTAATTTCAGGAAGAGTGTGCAGCAACAAGAAGAAAGCATTGATCAGTACTATGCAAGACTGCTGAAAGCTTCAAAAACATGTAACTTCAACAACGCGAATGAAGAAATAAAGTCACAGATCATAATGAGCACAAAATATCTCGAATTGCGCAAATTTGGACTCACAGAACAGCCAACACTTGATAATCTGCTAAACAAGGGAAGAACGATAGAAGTCACGAAAAGACAGATTAAGGAAATTGAAAACAGATCTCGAGAAGTGCAGCCAGAGAGTGAATTTAGCAACAGGGTAAAGTCTGTAAGCAAGAACTACAACTTCCGACAAAGGGCTCCAGCACAACAATCCAAACGTCTTTATAACAGCAACTTAGACAGCAGAAGACAGGAAATAACATCGAACAAGCAAAGTGCGAAGTTATGTAAGAATTGTGGCAACCGGTGGCACACAAACGGCAGAGAAACATGCCCCGCTTTTGGTTTGAAGTGCAATGCATGCCACAAAAGAAATCATTTTGCAGCTATGTGTATATCCAAACAATACAATGTAGATTGTAATAAAAGATATAATCAAGATTATAAACAACATCATAAACAACATCATAAACAACATCAAGTGAATCATAACGATGTTTCAGATGAGTCTAGTTCGGAAAGTACATTCGCTGTGACAACAATCAGAAATGTCAAACTTCCCAGGATAACGATACAACTAAACGAGATTCCAGTCCCCTTCATCGTTGATACGGGCTCATCTGTGAATATTGTCAGCACCGAGACTCTCAACCAGCGACCTGATCAAGATCTGATGCCAGCAACAACAACAGTACTGCCATATAATTCGGAAAAACATTTGGAAGTGGTCGGAAAATTTCAAGCAGTTCTGCGACACAAAAACACACAAACAAAGGCGGAAATATTGGTAGTCAAAGGCCATGGTGAATCGCTCCTCAGCTATGGAACATCAGAACGTCTCAAGTTAATCCAGATGTCATTTTTCAACAACATCAAGCATCGTGGACTTGACTCCGTGAGAAACAAATATCCAGATTTATGTCAAGGAATAGGCCGGATGAAGAATGTCAAAATCAAGTTGCACATTGATTCAACTGTACCACCAGTAGCTAATAAACACCGAAGAACACCTTTCCATTTACGATCACAGCTGGAACAAGAAATCCAACGACTTGAACAGGAAGACATTATAGAGAAGGCAAGAGGTCAAACACCCTGGATATCACCGATTGTCATTGTCCCACGAGCTGACAAAGGAAGACTGAGAATTTGTGTAGATATGCGAGAGCCGAACAAAGCGATAAAAAGAGAAAGACATCCAACGCCGACGATTGATGAAATTATATCCGTGTTGAACGGAGCAAGAGTGTTTTCAAAACTTGATTTGAATGAAGGCTATCATCAGCTAACTCTAGACGAAAACTCACGGTATATCACCACCTTTTCAACACACATGGGATTATACCGTTACAAAAGACTAAATTTCGGCATCAATTCGGCTGCTGAGATATTTCAAAACTCGATTAGACAACTGTTATCCAACATCAGCGGAGTTATAAACGTCAGTGACGACATCCTGATATACGGAGAGGACCAGAAGCACCACGACAGAACACTCGAACAAGTTCTGCAACGCCTCCATAGTAACAACCTGACGATCAACACAAGAAAATGCGTTTTCAGTACCAGTAGAATAAAATTTTTTGGATACATATTTTCTTCAGAGGGCATCCACCCGGATCCAGAAAAAGTAGAGAGCGTTGTGAACCTCAAACCACCAGAAGATCAACATGAGCTGAGAAGTTTCCTAGGGATTTTGAATTATGTTGGAAAATTCCTACCGAATCTTTCAAGCAACACTGAAACACTTCGCAAGCTTTTAGTCAAAAACTCAAAATGGGAATGGACCGCTGATCAACAACATGCTTTCGATTTTGTGAAGAATCAGCTTAGCTGTGCGGACAAACTAGCCTACTATGACACCACAAAACCGACACATCTGATAGTAGATGCAAGCCCGCATGGATTGGGTGCTATATTATCGCAGGGCTACAGAGACAACATCAAGATAATCGAACATCAGAACGTCGATATAGTCAGATCGAAAGAGAGACATTGGCCGCAGTCTGGGCAACCCTTCATTTTAGGATCTACCTTCTGGGCACGACATTTACGTTACACACAGACTCCAAGCCACTAGTTCAGATTTTGGCAAACGCAAAATCAAGCCCGAGCGCCAGGATAGAACGCATGTGTTTAAAGATCCAGGAATTTAGTTTCATTCCAAGACACCAAGAAGGATCAACTAATCCGTCGGATTATCTGTCTAGGTACGTGAGACAAACAGCAAGAAAAGAAGACCGAAGATTGGAAACAAAGGTTAAAGAATATGTCAACTTCATCACGTTGAACAATATTCCAAAACTGATGTCACTTGAAGAAATCGAAAAAGAGACCAGCAAAGATGAAGTCCTAGTATTGTTGACAACAGCACTCAAAACTGATGACTATAAATTATGGAGAAGACCCGAACTACAACCATATAGCATGTTCAAAAGCGAAATTTCAGAACATGATGGAATACTGGTTAGAGGACACCGTATAGTCATTCCAGCAAACCTTCAACAACACGTCATCGAGCTGGCCCATAAAGGACACCAGGGAATCGTTAAAACGAAGCACTTATTACGCACCAAAGTTTGGTTCCCAAAGATTGGTGAGATGGTTGAAGAATTCGTGAAGAGATGCAGAGCGTGTCAAGCCACAACAACGATTAAACACAGGGATCCAATCCAGACAGTTTCCAGTTCAAGAGCCACTTACCCGTTTCAGTATGTTGATTGTGACTATGCAGGACCGTTTCCAGATGGAAGATATTTTTTTCTGATGATAGACGAATATTCACGGTTCCCCGTAATTGAAGTTGTGTCATCAACAAGTTTTAAACATCTGAAGCCAATTTTAGACAAAACCTTTGCACTATTTGGCATACCAGTGCAACTCCAATCGGATAATGGACCGCCTTTTAACGGAAATGAAATCCAAGAGTACTGTCGAAGCATGAACATCAAGCATCACAGGGTGACACCCGAATGGCCCGAAGCGAATGGTCTACCGGAAAGGTTCGTCAAGACATTGAAGAAGGCGCTGATTTGTTCGGCACTAGAAACCAACAACATGACGGAACAGCTACAGCACTTCCTGACGAACTATCGAAGTACTCCACACTCCACAACAGGCAAGTCACCATACTATCTCGTTTTCCAGAGAGAAGTGCGAGCATATCTACCGACGATAATTGATCCACACTTCAAGAGCAACATCTATTCTCAACATCGCGACAAACAGACGTATGAGAGGGAGAACGTGCGAAGAAGAACCAAACATCACGACTTCAAGGTTCGCGACTTGGTGCTGCTCAAACAGAAGAAGAGGAATACACTCACACCAAAATATGACCCAGACCCATACACAATCGAAAAGACAATAGGTTCTCAAATACACGCTGCGAGAGAAGGAAAATACGTAATTAGAAATTCGTCGTTTTTCAAACATTACGTAGGAAGACCTTCAAAGCCAACAAACGACACCGAGAAACCTCAACAACATCCCAAAAGCGACTCCAATTCCAGCATGATTCCAGTAAGCCGCCAGAGTTTTAAAGGGACTCTTCGACCCCCATCTGTTGCTCCTTTTGCGGTGCCTATTCAATGGTCAAGTTTCGGCGAATGTGATGGAAACCGGCCCAAGACGCACTCCACTCCCGAGGTGCCTCCAGTCGTGCTGGCTCCAAGCCGCCCCAAGATGATCTCCATCCCAGAGAATTTACCTTCTCCAGAAGCCCGGTCCGGCACTGCATCTGAGAATCCAAAGCCGACTTCACAGCAGAAAGAGAAACTCTCTATTTCTGAGAGCGTGCCTTCATTACCATCTCAACAGACCCAGCTCAACATTGCTCCAGAGAGTCAACAGCCGACCCCAGCGCAGAGAGCTGAGCTCAACCCCAGTCCTGAGACTCGAAGATCAACACGAGTAAGAAGACCGCCACAGAAATATTTGCAGTGAATTTTAATGTGTAAAATTTGTTTAAAATACTGTTATAAGTATTGTTATGTTTTATGTTATTTGATGTGAACTGTGATTCCCAGTTCGAAATGTGTAAAGTCCCCGAGGGATGTAGTGTCCTGTAATGGATATATATATTATAAATGTATAACATAGTGGTAGATGGCGGTGGCATTTGATATGAATTAGGAATGATAGCGCATGAAATAAAAAGGTAGATAGATAAGAAGAACGGCACGTACGAGACCGGTGGTATAGATGAGAGAAGCCAAATAAACCCACATAAAACCGAACCCCGAGTTTAATTTGACCAGCAACAAACACAACACAGCCTTGGGTGGTGGGTACCCCAACTTTGAAGCACCTAAAAAAAAAATCTCGGTGAAGAAATCGTGAGCTTTCTCGAATCAGTTTTTGCGTCCTTGAAAGTGTTGTTTTCGATATGCTCTTCGAACATTTGTCACTAGACTTGTCATTTTGATTAAGATAAAGGGTGTTGCAATTTCAATCTAGCAAACTGTCATGATAGATTTTTCTAGTTCTCCTGACTAAAAAAAAAGAAATGAATATTATTATCCCATAACTTTGGAATAGGGGATTGAAACAAAATTTCGTTTTCAAGCCTTGCCTATGTAGGAAAACCACCAGGCGTTGAATGCTCGGTTGAATGCACATCAACCATTTTTCGTGAAGTCAAGAATTTTGGTGGATTTTTGTCCATAAAGACTCGAAATGTCAAACGGAAAAAGCGACATTGGTTTCAGCCAAAATCAAATTTTCGGAGGGTGTCTTGTGACGTCACGCATAAACTGGATTCCTTTTCGCGATTTCAAAAATCTAAAGGCCCTCTGGCGGCTGAAATGGCGAAGCTAGTTTGTAAGCTTTCACGTCATTCCTGTTCTGTTTGGTTTGCTTCTGTCAGATAACTAGTGGAAATCGCGCGAATTGTCAAAATACCCAGGCAATATTGCGTATAGGCAATATGGTATATGTAGGTGGTCGAGTTATTCAAGAAAATGAACTTTTGTTGGATAACAATCAATAATAATAATAATAATTCGAGTAACCAATTAACCCAAATGCCACAAATTCAACCGTTATACAACAAACGATGACAGGAGACAGAGAAACTCACAATCCTCCATCTTGTTTACAGCGCCCCAATCGGTAGTTAAAATCGCGAATGGTACAAAAAATAACGTCGACCAGCCTTGCCTACCACCGCTTTACTTATTTTAGTTAACACTTCCTGTTTCCGACCTTTGAAGGGTTGTTGGTATATCTCGGTTGTCATGCATTTTTTAAGCACAAGTAAGCCCGTGATCGAGTGATAAAGTCTGTCAAGCCTACGAGCCCATACCTACGAGCCTGCCGAATTTTTTTTAGGAAGAATAATAATGATGATGATAATAATAGGGCATATTTCAGCAGTTTTGCGATTTCAGTTTTTGAATTTCTGGCACATAATTTTTGATTGAACAAAAATATCCCGCAAAAATCTTGCGCCATTTAAAAATTTCGCCTCTGGAGTTCTGATTTAGTTTAGCAGGATGCAGGAGGCAGGGGAAGGGGGCTAAATTGAAACATCCTAGTATACATGATTATTACTAGAGAGCGGATTTATAATTTTTAGCGCACTTCTCCAAACGGGAAGGCGCTTTTGTCCTCGCTTTGTCCGTCCGTCCGTCCGTCCGTCCGTCCGTCCGTCCGTCCGTCCGTCCGTCCGTCCGTCCGTCCGTCCGTCCGTCCCCGCATCTAGTCCTAGACGAAAAGGTTTTTGCGAAAAATTTTTACTCCATTGAGTAGCTCATGACCTTGTATCCCGAACCAAGAAAAATCTTGACGAAATAATAATAAACAATGACAATAATAACAATTTAGTGTGACGCGGCATCGCCGTTGAATGCTGCATTTCAGAAGCCGGCCTGATCTCGAAAGTTATCACATGCGAGGAAGTACCCGATCTTATCATTTTACCATAATACATATGCGGAGTTATATTTAGTGGATGATTTGAACTTTATTTTAATGAAAATTTCACATCGGTGCGAGGTGCCGATTAGTAGTTATTAATTTTTGAACATGACTCCGAAACTACGGCTCGGCCGCAAATGATTTATTCGTTGCTTGCTGGTGCTTGATATCCTTTCCTCCGAACAAAACGAAATTCAATACAGAAAATATTTCAACTCGAATGGGTAGCTCATGGCCTTGGTACGCGAATCAAGAAAAATGTTGCCGAAATAATCATGAACAATTACAAAAATAACATTTTGGTGTAGGGCGGCTTCCCCGATCAAGTGCTGGCATTCGCGGTAAGATGTAGAAAGTTGCGATATGCAGGCAACTACAATTTCTTAATGAAATACATCACTGCATGTACGGCATTATATTTAGAGAACAATTTGAACTTTCTTTTGACAAAAACCCCACTTCGATCCGACCGTTAGGTCAATTGTTATCGATTTTTGAAAACGGCCGCAAAGCCACGGCTCGGCGCATATTACACGACCCTACAAATTTAAAATCAGACGTGCCGAAATAGTAATTGAACATTTTGAAATAGCCAATACTAGGTACCTGAAGGATAATGGCACTCAAATTACGAAACATGTTCGCTCAATAACAAAAAAAAAGTAGGTAGGTATCACTAAAAATCATGTGACAAGGCTACCATTTTTTCGGTTTTTCGATAAAAAAGAAATGTTCCAATTCAAAAGTGAACCCGATATTCGTGTTCAGGAGGTCGAAATCAGTTGGAGCACATTTTTTTTATATAAGTAACAGAATGACGCTTATGTGGCCGGTTTGTCTGTCTGTCTGTCTGTCTGTCTGTCCGAGTCCGTGCAGAAATTAAGACGCTGTACTCCTTCTCGAGAATTGAAACAAGAGTCTTGGAACTTTTTTCCGATTAATAGCTGATGTCTCCAAGGGTGGCCAATGGGCACTATTTTTGTTATCCATACATCGTTATCATTATTCTCAAAAAACAGAGATCTCCTGTGCACTTCGATGAAGTTGAACTTCTCCTCGGGAAATAAAGCTACAACCGTTGAAGATTCAACTTTATCCGGTGGATAGCTTAGGTCCTCAAGGACCAAATAGGCAGGTTGGCTTTCATAATTCGGCCGCCATCTTGGCTGCCATATTGAAATTTCTTATTAGTGGAACGATTGTCATGAAACTTGGAACTCACCCTTGTCTAGTATGATCATTCTTATTTTCAAGCCAAATTTTATGATTGCCCCACCATCTTGGCCGCCATATTGAAATCTCTTATAAGTGGAAAGATTTTCATGAAACTTGAGAGTTACGCTTGTCTCGTACGATCATTCCTATTTTCAAGCTGAGTTTCATAATTCTGCCGCCATCTTGGCCGCCATATTGAAATCTCTTGTTAGTGGAACGATTTTCATGAAACTTGGAACTTACCCTTGTCTAGTACGATCATTTTGATTTTCAAGCCGAATTTCATGATTCTGTCGATATTTTGGCCGCCATATTGCAATTTTTTGCTCAAGACGGTAGAACCCTAATCACTTAACATCTTGCGTTCACTAATCCTCCAAAAAGGAAGTGCGCTACTGAGCCTCATGCCCATGAGGCATATTCGCTTGTTACATGCTCTATTCGCTAAGTTGGATGCAACTGTCGACTTGCAGCTTGACGTTTTCATCTATAAGGAACCTAAATACCAAGTTTTATTTCGCATATAATTTATTATTTTGACTTTTTACCGCATACAAATTTATAGTCCATATAATCGCATATAGCCGCATATTTAGTCCATATTTTTGCATATAACTGAATATTTGTCAATATTTTCACGATTTCACGAAAGTCACGATTTTTTCATTTCAAAAAAAGAAAAAAATTGAAAATTTTTCTGGAATTTTTTTTTTTACTTTGATAGTCGAAGTTGGTTGGTTGGTTTTACATGAAAATGTTAGGATTTACACTATTTTTGCATCTTATATCACATATTTACTCGCATATATTGCTTTATTTGAGCATTTTTACCGCATATTTTGATACTTTCTAAGCGCATACAAACTACATATTTTGAGCTTTTTTACCGCATATAAATCCGCCCCCTAATTATTACCTACCGGGTGATCATTTGAAATCCGGAGTTCTAGTGAATATTTCATAGAGCAATAACAGAGGTCGATTTTTTATATCGAGGGGGACATCTAAAACAAATATTGGCCAATTTATATCTTATACCTAACCCATTGGCTCCCACTCACTCTTACTTTAAAATTTTCAATAGCACTGCACTCACTTTGTGATACATGAAACTAAAGGTAAAGGAAAGGAGGGTTGCAAAAAAATTTAGAATCCTTTTTTAGAAAGAGTATTCAATTCGCTTCAATTTGAGTAGGTACCTACCTATTACAAAGTAAGTGCGGTGCAATTTTAAATTTTGAAGTTTGCATAGGCAGAGCGAAGGGGTCAATTTAGAGGTAACACTTTTTCCACTGAAAATATTCTTTTTCGATTTGGAATTTGGGATTTGGAATTTTTAGGTTGGGGCGGGTGAGGGCGAACGGGTTAAACATATAAATTCGCTGATAGATATTTCAGATATCCCCTTCGACACAAAAATCACTTGTTTTTGCTCGATATAGGTGATTCGAAAGTGTCGGACCACCTTGGAGTTGCGTAATATGGATGTGTAGTAGAGTGCTGGAAAGTTGCCAAATGCTCTTGACAGTAGGTGCTAAGGAAAAAGTTGACCGGTCCCCGCACCCAAGGCCCAACCCAAAATGCGAAGAAAATGGTTGACGAATAAATAAACTGAAGATTTCTGGAGTTTTTGAATGGAATAGGGCGAAAAGATCAATGCTTCATTCTTCATTTGCGAGTTTTGCGAAAGAACGAGCAAACGGCTTCAATGGAAAAATGCTCCAATTCACTTTTCACCGCTTTGACGTTTAATTGTGTCCCAAAACTACGACCGGCCTGTTATTAGTCCGGACGTTAAGCTACATGAATGGGACCCACCTTGCATTTTCGAGACAAGCGACGAAATTTGGCACACTTGTTCACTAGACCCTACTCTTCGATTTAAGAAATGTTGCCACCATCTGCGGAAATCGTGCAGACACTTTATACAGGGTTCAGTAGGTAAAAATTTGTTGAAAAATCGTAAATCGTGAACCATAACCGGTGGACGTATGTAAATCAGGATATTGATGATTGATTCCATGCCCATAAAGATGCTGCAAACAATTTTGAAATATCTTGAGGCGCTTCCGAAATACGTTGGGAGAAGTGAAATTCCTTCACCTTTTCTTATTTTTTCAATAAATCAGTTGTTATTGGAGATATTGAGCTGCAACTTGATATTCCGGCAAACAAATATGTTTTTGATGAAACGGGATGTGGAGCCATCAACAAAGCCTGCTAGATTCGAAACTAAGATCTTCAACTTTTTTTCCATCGTGAGCGCCATCTTCAAATTGCCCTTCGTGAAATTGTTGAAAAAACAACAGGTAACGACTTTATTGGACACACGTGTTTATTTTATTATGAAAAACCAGGTCCTCAATTGGAGCAATAACCTCTTCGGCCAAGAAACGTTATCAAGTTAGTTTTTCTTGATTTCTCTCAACTTAGGTGATAATAATCACCAAATGGAACTTTGGATCGATAAGATGTTGACCACATTATAATCCACATTATTTTGTGCAGCCAGTCACTGAATTTCATCATCATCAACCAAGTGGTGTTCTTTTGGCAAACAGTTGAACAAAAACTTTGCTTCAATTTTTGTGAAAAAAGCAAAAACGGCAGGATCACGTCGTCCCTTCAAACCCGATTGAAGAAAATTTGTTACCAAAAATGCTACCAATTGATACTGAAAGAGTTCGGAGGAGTGTCTGCTGTAGTTTCAAGTTGAACCGAAATGGATTTTTCCATCCTACTTCTGCAGGAGGGACGTCGAAAGTGTTGCTGCAGCTTAATAATTTGAAACGTTTTTTGTTGAATAGGTATTGCCAGAAACGCTTCAAATATAAGCTGTAGCAACGCTTTTCACGTCCCTCCTGCGAACTAAAATGTAACAATCAGTTTGAGCTTGGCTTGCACATTCCTCCGAATCATTTCAGTATTAGTTGGTAGCACTTTTGGATACATATTTTCTTCAATCAGGTTTGAGGGCAGGAGGTGACCCTCCATTTTTTGCCCATTTTACAATTATTCAAGTAGACTTTTTGTTCAAAAGAACACCACTTGACTGATGATGATGAAATTTGGTGACTAACGTTGCAAAACAATGTTGATTGGAATATCGCAAACATTTAATTGATCCAAAGTTTCATTTGGTCATGATTGTCACGTAAGTTGAGGAAAAACAGGAAAAACAAACTTGATAACGTTTCTTGGGCGAAGAGTTAATTGCCACAATTCAGTACCTGATTTTTCATGATAAAAGATCGTGTGTGTCCAATAAAGTCGTTACCTGTTAATTTTTCAACAATTTCACGGGGGGCAATTTGAAGATGGCGCTCACGATGGAAAAAAAGTTGAAGATCTTAGTTTCGAATCTAGCAGGCTTTGTCGATGGCTCTACATCGCGTTCCATTAGAAACATATTTGTTTGCCGGAATCTCAAGTTGCAGCTCAATATCTCCAAAAACAACTGATTTATTGGAAAAAGAAAAAAGTTGAAGAAATTTCACTTCTTCCAACTTACTTCGGAAACGCCTCAAGATATTCCAAAACTGTTTGTAGCATCTTCATGGGCATGGAATTAGTCATCAATATCCTGATTTACATACATCCACCGGTTATGGTTCACGATTTACGATTTTCCAACAATTTTTTTTCTACTGAACCCTGTAAAAAGTCTGCACGATTTCCGCAGATGGTGGCAACATCTCTTAAATCGAAGAGTAGGGTCTAGTGAGCAAGTGTGCCAAATTTCGTCGCTTGTCTCGAAAATGCAAGGTGGTTCCTCTTGCCAACCGGACTATATATATCTGCTTAAGCTTATTGGCTGCTACCAGTGATGCATTCTATGATCAATGCGAGTAGGTATCAAGTACTATAACATCTCGTATATCATATATCTCATACACTTTCTATTTTCGGTAGAATGACTTTTTGGAACAAAAATAAAGTGACAAGCTGGAGCGCTGGGAGAATAGACCTTCTCATATAGGCGGTTCCCTTTACTCACAGCTCGCGCGCAGATCGATCGGGCTGGCTAGGGCTGGGGTTGGCGACGGCGTCAATATAGATGAACCTGCGCCCCGAGGACCCCAGGTAAATGAGAATGACTATACGGCCGGTGGCCGCTGATTGTTTGGCTCCAAAACTTTGCAAGTGTTATCAGCCGTAGTCGTAGCCCCCCAGCTTGTCACTTTATTTTTGCTCCAAAAAGCCATTCTACTGAAAATAGAAAGTGTATGGGGATACACTCATTATACAGGGTGGTCCAGGTCATAGTAGCAATAATTCACCATTCGATGGTCCATCGAAAACTGGGTCGATATGCATAATTTGATTTTTCTCCAAAACGCTTATTCCTAAGGGAGATAGAGCCCTTCAAAGTTCAGTTTTTGAAATCTTTTTTTGCAATAAGTCTCAAGTCATTGAAGCGGTTTTGACCAAATTTGGTACAAATGCTTACGAAATAGATATTTATCTTTTGACGTAGATAACTTTTGTCAAAATTGTCCAGTGACGAAGATACGGGGGGATTGTTTAACTTCTCCCACCCTATTTTCTACGCCACTGGATATTTTTGGAAAATTACACTTCTTTTGGCTTTGTTTCCAAAATATTTGGGTTTGAAACTTTGGAAAACGCCTCGAAATTGCGACTTCCAAAAGCTTAATAATTGAAATCCAAGAAGACTTATGATTCCTCAACTAAAATAAGTTTTCTAGGTCGTTTAAGTTGATTATCCAATCCTATTGAATGATGCACGCATTATCACGCGCATACATGCCTGCATTTTCCAATAAGACTGGATAAAGCATAGTATTCTATTCGCGGGTTATGGCTATTACTCACTCGGATGCGAGTTCGGATGCTTTACGACACTCGCCAAGGCTCGTGTCGGCAAACTGCATCCTCATGAGTAAGAAGCAATCATTACCCGCTTGTTGAATAATACACTATTACTGCCATTTTTTGCTAAGAAACGACGCGTTTTCAGAGAAAAACAATTTGGGCTCTGGAAAGTGTCGATTTCGAGATGTTTTCCAAAGTTTAAAACCAAAATATCTCAAAAATTAAGCCTCTAATCAAAATTTCACAAGAGTAACTTTTCAAAAAATTAAAAAAAGTATGATTTTTCAAAAATATCCAGTGGCGTAGAAAATGGGGTGGGAGAAGTTAAACAATCCTCCGTATCTACGCCATTGGACAATTTTGACAAAACTCATCTACGTCAAGTGATGAGTAGGTATCTATTTCTTGAGCATTTGTACCAAATTTGGTCAAAATCGCTCTGATGACTTGAGAGTTATTGCAAAAAAAAGATTAAAAAAAGTAAAAAAACTGAACTTTGAAGGGCTCTATCTCCATTAGGAAACGTTTTGGAAAAAAATTATATTATGCACGTCGACCTAGTTTTCGATGGACCATCGAATGGTGAATTATTGCGACTATAACCTGGACCACCCTGTGTACATATTATTCTATTTATTATGCTATAATAATAATTATCATCTATAATTATTACCTACTCATACTCTTATTGCATACACTTTCTATTTTCAGTAGAATGATTTTTCGGAGCAAAAATAAAGTGACAAGCTGGGGGGCTACGACTACGGCTGATGGCACCTGCAAAGTTTGGGAGCGAAAATATCACAATATCAGTGTCCATCGGCCGTATACTCCCAGCGCTCCAGCTTGTCACTTAGTTTCTGCTCCAAAAAGTCATTCTACTAAAAATAGAAAGTGTTTGGGATATACATTGATGTTGATGATTATCATTCAAGGCGCGATATTTGTATTTCCCTCGACCCTCCCCACCCTGTCCAGCTCCAGCTCTAGTAGAGATCCAGGTTCTTATTAGTTCTATGGTTCTACTTCTATTCTTAAATCCCGAAACCCGATCATGTACACACTAACATCATGTTCATGTAAGTGAAGTTCTATAACCGTGGCTGATGGCGGGTCGGGTGCTAGGGTGGTTTATTAGAGTTTAGAGGGTGTGCAAGTTTTCGATGCAAATTTCTATCGTCTACTATGTACTACCTGTGAAGTGTGAAGGCAGAGTGAAGTGTGTGGGGAAGGTGCTCGTGAAGACGATTCAAAACGTTGTTTCTCTACCGACAAAGGACTCGACAAAGGACCGAATTTAACCATTAATTTGTCCAGATGGTAGGTAAGTAGTATTGACTGTTGTTTGGTACAGTACCTACAGTAGGTACCTATGTAGATAGGTACATACCTACCTACTGCTATTGGTATTGCCCGGGTATAATTGTGTATCACATTGTACATATACAGGGTGTACTACGGGAATCAAATCAGAACAGAGAAATTTGACATATTTCTTCGATTTAGCCTATGCGAAACTCTAAGCACTTATCACGAGTCCAATATCAATATGCATTGCTCTGTAAGCTTCACTTGATACATTTAAGAAGTGGTCAGCTCACAGCCTTCCTGTAAAATGTTTTGAAGGCCCTCTGAAATTATCAAAATATACAGTAGGAAGAAATGTATGTAACAGGATATTATATACCAAGGAACCAAAGTGGCTTTTTGATCCCTTGGGTTAAGTTTGTTGCTTGAGGGCCCTTTGGGTCTAAATCCCCAAATTAAAAATTCACTTTGGTCCCTTGGTATATAATATACTGTTATATACATTCCTTGGTACTGTAAATTTTTAATATTTTGATGATTTCAGTATTTCAGAGGGCCTTTAAAACATTTTACAGTAAAGCTGTGAGCTGACCACTTCTTTAGTGTATTAAGTGAAGCTTATAGAGCAAATCCATATTGATATTGGACTCGTGGTAGGTGCTTAGAGTGTCGCATATAGGCTAAATCGAAGAAATATGTAAAATTTCTCTGATCTGATTTGATTCCCTCAGTTCACCCTGTATATGTACCTACAATGTGACGTTTTTGACTTTTTTATATTCGTAATCAACGGTTCAAGATAAGGAGTTTAAGACCATCACCGCAACTATAGCATGAAGGATTCTCGAGAAATCTCATTTTGAAATTTTTTTGTCACATCGACATTTTAGTTTTTTGAGTCAAGTGGCCATGGAGTTTTTACGACAATGCCTCTCGCTTCCAGAAGCTCTATCTCAAAAACCATAGGTCGCAGAAAGGTCATTTAAAAACTATTCCGTAGGGAATTTCATTGGTTTCAAAATGACTATTTACATCTTTTGCTGTCAGATGGCCCAAAATCAAGATATTCGGCAAAAACCACGCTGGTGCACTTCTTGTTGATGATGGCGACATGACGCCGACATTTCCGAAAGGGGGGAAATTGGTATGTCAAAACCGAGGTCAAAACCTAAACCACACAGATCGTTTTAAGCTAGTTTCCAGCCAGGAAACAATTATTTCCTTATTGAGCTGATTTTTGCTCCCTGGCGCCTGGGCTAATATGTCCCTTTAAGAAAATCCGCTACGCACGTGGAGGCATACTCACGAGCATACTCACTTGTTTTACTTTGGCAAGATTTATACCCATCAAAGTTAGACATTTTCAAAGAAGTCTCTACGTCTAGGACTAGATATTTGTGAGTCTTGTGACGGACACACAAAGGGACAAAGTCAAGACATAAGCATCATACCGTTTAGAGAAGTGCGCTAAATATATGTGATATACCACTGTATCAACTTGGTAAGTGAGCATATTCTGTGTAGGGGAAGAGTGGCATGAAAGGGACATGTGTTGAAAGGGACAAGCACTGTAACCAACATCTAGCCGTTGACCGTTGACACATACGTTGCGTAAAAATTTCGGTCAAAATATTAAGGTTAGTATGTATTTTTTGACGTCTTGAGTGTAAATAAGATATGTGATATAAGTAATGGGTTTCAATAGATGAATTTGTTAAATTGAAGAACCCGAAGAAAGACCTTTCTTTGTGTTTGTCCGTAAGGTACGATCATTCAAGTTCATCAAAAACCTTATTATTTCTCCATTCTCCGCGTTTCTTTCAGGACATGAGGTGTGTTCTTTTTAACAGTTTCAACCCAACCCAAAGTGGAAGGGACGCCAACAAACGTTAAAAAATTGATGGATATAATAAAAATCAGAATGTTCCTTCCACTTTCTGCTTTCAATTACTATGCCATGTCGATATAAGCATCTATTAAATAGCTCAACTTATTAAAATTTTGCAAAAATGTCTCTTTCATGCCACCTCTCCCCAATACATATTTGAATAAGTATTATCATGAAACTGTGGCTTCGGCGAATTCTTTGCGATTAACCTGGCTGGGATAACCAACAGCCGTCGGCTGACACCCCGCCAGGTAAAATAAGGCTTAGTTATTATCTAATTATTATAACTAGGAAACACCAACCTGGATTATGATGCAGAGTCGTCAAATAGTGATGCTGCAAATTCGAATTCGAAGTCGGTCGACTGGCGAAAGCACAACTGGGCAGATCAGTAACCTCTTCTTCTGACAATTCACCAGCACTGTATCCTCCAAACTGCATACTAAAACCACAAAAACTCATAATCCTAATTTTTCTTTTTCCAAAAATAAAAATCAAATTTTCCAAACAGTTTTTTAAACTTACTTCATTGGCGGTGAAGACGAGGAATCCGGCAACTGTCCTCGATTTGTGCTCATTCTTCACTCAACCACTTTGAGTAATTCAATTTCCACACTCCGGGGTCACTTTTTAATTTTATCGGGCCTTTTTAGTATAGTCTGACGCAACAACACACCGATAATTGAATCACAAACAGGAAATGATTGCTAATCCCTGGGGAAGCTGAATTTATACCGTCATTGAATCTCGCAGTTCTCCCTCGCTGCCCGGTTCACTTTAGATTCGTCCGAATTCAAGCTCTGCGTCCGGGATGAAATAGGGGTGAGACTCCCTTAAGCTTCCAGTCAGATTTGGTTATTGATTGGGGGCTGTGCCTCTTTGAGTTGAAACCAATGGGATTTGTGCTTTTAATTATGTGCAATGCTGCGAAATTTCATTGGCGATGGTTCTGCAGCAGGGGGTGGAAAAGTGGAAATTGCAAATTTTCGTCTGTTCTTGACGTTTTCCCTTGTACATGGAGCCGCCATCACTTGCAGGTTTTTGGAGTTATGGCTTTGTTGTAGGGCCGAAAATACGCTTTACTGGTAGGAATTTGTGTGGATTTGATGAGGAGTAGGTAAGTATACGTTTGACTATGCCAATGAGATGAAAAGATTGAAAAGTTCTGATGAATCAGCTAAAAACTTGTTTTGCTCTTTTTTTTTACAAAATCAGCAGGTGTTTTTAAGGCGACTATTACAAACATCCAATGTTTTGAGCAGATACCTACTTATTATTTGACAGCCGGGAATAACTGATGGAAGTATAGCACTTTTTCTGTACTCGTCCGACGCACACTTTTTGGTGGATTCATGCATAGAAATTTAAGATTTAAAATTTAACATTTAATTCTATTTCCATAAGAAACCAATGGGTGAACACTTAAATGTTGAATCTTAAATTTCAAATTTCCATGCATGAATCCATCATTTCTTGCATGTACGCTTCTCAGCTTCTGTCAATATTTTGGCCTCTAGTTGTCACTTGTTCTCCATTTCCATAGTGAACACCTTCCTGTCACTTGCTTCTTCTAAGCTTGTAATTTCTTAGGCCTAGTCTGATTTGCTGCCTCGGCTCAATATTCGGCTGAAAAATATCACTTCTACGGTCTTGGAAAAGGGTTAGCTTAGAGGAGGGTAGTTTGAAAATTTTGAATTTTTTTTTCGACAGAAAGAGAATTTTTATCACTTCCAGTTTGATGTGTCACAAGGTAGGTGATGCCGTTTAAAATTTCAAAGTAGGGTAGGGTGGGAGCGAAGGGTTGAAGATACAAACTTGGCAATACGTGTCTTATGTCCTCCTCGAAATAAAAATTGACCTGTTTTTATGGGAAACCTATTTCTCACAAATTGGAAGTACTACGGGGGAAACTGTCCTTTAATTGACAATTAGAGAATTTTGTTGGCCTTCAATTTGATCTGTAGGCTGGCAATTTCTACATGATTTCAGAGTGGGCTGTGTTTTTGGTCGTCATCGGCAGATCGCGGCCTGAATCGCAGCCCACTCGAATCATGCAGGAATCAGACAGCCTATTATCATACAGGGTGGCCCATTGAAAACGAAACAAACGGGATTGTGGTCAGCCGAAATTTTTTTCAAAAAATGCAAAAACAGGTCAATTTCATTATCAAGGGGGGCATCTTTTATGACCAATCTCACTCTTGCATTGGTTCATCCCTTCGCGCTGTGATGACAACCCCTGAAATCTTAATAGGGATGATAGAGCAAGTGACACCTCATTTGAAAGTTCTTGCTTCCCTGAATTCAGTGCATTAATTTTTTTAAAGTTTTATCAATTAATCGACAAAAAAATCATTGCTTCAAGCATGCGAAATAAATCCGATATTTGGAAGCGAAAAACGCTTGGACAAGTTAATCTTAATTTCAAGGGGGCCACTTTTATTGCCGAGTTTATTGCTATCCATAAACATTGACAGTTCAACCCTTCAAGTGGAGGGTGAACCACCCTTACAGTTTTCAATGCAATAAGGAATTGAAACATTTCTGCTGGTGGTGAACAATTTGAACATCTAATTTGATGAAACTGATCTTTTCATCAGACCCATCTTTTGATTCCAAAATTCCAAGGGTGGTTTGCCCTTCACCTCAAGGGTTGAAGTGACAATATCAACAAATGGCAATAAAAGTAGCCCCCTTGAAATTAAAATTAACCTGTCCAAGCGTTTTTCAATTTTTCATTTCTAAATGTCTTGAAATATCGGATTCATTTCGCATGTCTGAAGCTTAATTTTTTTGATGATTAATTAATAAAAGTTAAAAAAAAATATTGCACTGGATTCAGGGAAGCAAGACCTTTCAAATGAGGTGCCACTTGCCCTATCATCCGTATCAACATTTCAGGGGATGTCATCATAGCGTGAAGGGATGGAACAATACGGGAGTGAGATTGGTCATAAAAGATGTCCCCCTCAATGATGAAATTGACCCGTTTTTGCCTTTTTTGAAAGAAAAATTCTGCTGGCCACAATCCCGTCTGTTTCGTTTTCAATGAGCCACCCTGTATATACGATAGGTTATGCAGTTTGAAATTTTGAAATAGGGTAGGGTAGGGCGAAGGGATTGAGTATGAAAATTTGTCAGTAGGTACGTGTCTTAGATGTCCCCCTTGAAATGAAAATTTACCTGTTTCAGCGTTTTCTCGGGAAACATATCGGCGGGGAGAAGACTATATGGTGGGAAGTTTGAAGATATTGAGATATAAATTGTAATTACGAAGTTGATTGAACTAGATAAGTACATTTATTCGAAGAAAAAAGATTGCTTGAAGTTCTAAACGGGGCTCATTATCATGCGTCAAAACTTTGCCAGCCAATTCTAGATCAAGCCGAACCGACCAAAAATAAGAAAAAAGTTTTGATGAACATAAGTCGAAAATGGACTATAAGGAAGGAAGCTGCAGCCCTCTAAATGTGTGCCCCTGAAGATGGTTTCTATTCAATACCTTCAAAATTAAAGTACTTGGCTATAGTGCGGAAAATTTGTTTCCATTCCTTTCATCTACAAGAAAATGAGATATTGGCGCGTTTGATGTCGTTTCCCACATTTTCGCATCAGCTCATTTCATTTATGAAGTCGGAATCGCGATGATTCTGTTTTTAGGAGACTTCCGGACGAAGAGGTGAGCAATTTGATTCAAATTTTTTTTATTGCCCGGCGCAATTTTCAACGAGAGCTATTGCTGTGATAGGCTAAAATTTTCAACTGTCAGGGTCTTTCCTTTCTGAAGGTGACTTATTAGAAAGGTGTTTCGCTGTTGATTTTGGGTGAATACTTTAACGGACTATTCTTAGGTGTAGAGAGGTGAATTGTCTCTTTAGCCACGGGTTCCACGAAAAATTTTGAGAGCGGTTTAAACTAAACCGAGATTAAACGCATTTTTTTCTGGTCAATGCTGGTAGATTCATTATAGCAAATACGTTAAATCACAAGTATACCACCTTTTCGTTAAACACTCAGCGTGAAATCTGAATTTATATTGAGCATTTGGCCAGAATCCATCAAAAGAAATCTCGAGCTAGCTATCAACTGGTTAAATATTCTGGTGGAACCCACGATAAGTTCCCTAACAACATGGGTGGGTACTTAGGCATTTTCACTCTTGATGGACTGAAGAGACTGAAAACTTGACTGATACACTATGGGAAAGGTCACAGCACTCACAGCGCAGAAAAACGTTGCTTCTTGCGAAACATTTCTATCACAATCATATAAACAAAAGAGATTTAGATTGACTGACCTTTCTCATGAAATGAGACTCATCCTAGACTTTTCTGATGGTCGTGAATTTTTGGTAATGCTTTTTTTTTTTTGGCTTCTGGTTACACTTGTACCAATTAGCCACTGAATTATTAAATAGGAGTCAAGAAAAAACTAAAAAACAAAAGATAAAAAACAAACTAACCACGCAAAAGAATATAAAATATGATGACAAATCAAGGGTTAGACGCATTTAGACAATTCTTCACGCCAAGGGGTGATTCAAGGCGACTTTGAGACACAAACAAGAACACCACGGAGATAGGATAGGTAGGTATTATACATAATAGGGGTAGATTACATGAGGCAACAAAGCTAAGCTATGCAAGCTACAAGATATACAAATTATACAAGAACACAAGCACAATCTAAGAACTCACTAAAAGATCAAATATTCAAGGCGACATTTTTCAGGAAGCGTATAAGAGCCGAATATTTCTCGACTTCCCTAGTGTTGAGCACCGTTGTTAAATTAAGTGGGAATTGCATCCCTAGGGTTGCTAATTCCCTAAGTAGATTTTCTGTTTCCACCTGGTATTTGCTGCAGCCAAAAAATATATGATCAAGGTCGCAACGGGTTAGACAAGCGTCACATTGATCCGAAGATATTACACCAATTCTATTTAAATGGGCTGGGTATGAACCATGTCCCAGGCGAATTCTAGTGATATTTGTCACAAAAGTTCTAGGTAAATGGACGTCCTGGAACCATGGATAACTGGGAATGTCAGGTTGAACCGACGTATACCAAGATTGTTTTGCTGAGCAATATTCTCTATACTGATGACACCAATCTTCCCTCGACCTGCTCCTGAGCTTATTAAACATCCAGGATAAACAAGGTTGGCACTTATACTCAGTGCCTTCCAGGACACTGGCCTTTGCCATGGAGTCGACGAGTTCGTTATTTTTTATACCAACATGAGCCTTAACCCATACCAGCTGGACACTTTTGTTGATCTTCCTCAAGTGCAGCAGTTCAGTTATACACTTGGATATGCAATAGTGCTGAGCAGAGAGCTCGTTTTCTTTCAACGCCTTAAGTACACTTAAGGAATCGGATAAAATAACAGCAACGTTGTGTTCGGACCTTCGAAAGGTCTTTAAGGCCACTGCGATGGCAAAAGCTTCTGCACAGAAAATGGAACTGAACTCTGGGAGTTTATACTTTATTTCTTCTTTCTCGGAAGGATTGTAGATTGCAAAACCTGTACCTCCGGGGGACTTGGACGCATCCGTGTAAATCTAGAGCGCATTTAAATGGTGAGAGAGGACTTCTGATAGAGTCCGAGTTCTGTTGTTGATTGTTTGTAAAGGATGGAACTGTAACAGATGGTCGTTTGAGCATGTCAAAATAATCTTCGATTTGAAAGGATTTAAAGGCGTCGTATTTCAGCTGATCTAAGGAACTTATCGACGATGCATTACGGAAACCAGAACATAAGGGTGGAGATTTCTTTTTTTCCCAGTACTTATGAGTCAAATCAAGTATGCTAAGCTGACTAATGGACGTAACTATTGATGGGTCGTACAATTGAGATTTTACGATAAATTTACCAGCCAGCACATCACGTCTTAAACTCAAAGGGGGCTCTGATGCCTCCAGATGTAATGGAACGATGGGGGATGACCTCATTGCACCCAAACTAATTCTCAAAGCATTATTCTGGGACTACCTCCAATTTTTTGAGAGCCGAATCAGTTGCTGAACCATAGAAAATGCTTCCGTAGTCAATTACGGACCTAATATATGACCTATAAAAAAGAAGCACACTTTTGGGATCAGCTCCCCACCAAGTTTTGGATACCATCTTGAGAAAATTAAGTCCGTTGAAAGATCTGGCGACTATATGTTGAATATGGTTTTTCCAATTTAATTTTTTATCTAAAATGACACCAAGGTATTTTGTGTAGTTGCTTACAGGCAGTCGAAACTCTCCAAGAGTGATTTGATCCAATCTCGGAGTATTATGTCTACTAAAGACGGTTACTACTGATTTTTGAACAGATAGTGTGAACCCATGTTTCGTAAACCAGGTTGCTGTAGATGAAATTGCTCGAGTTAGATTTTGGATGCAGTTTTCATATTTTTTGTGTTCGCTATAGATACAAAAATCATCAGCATATTGCACAATATTTGCCGCAGGGATATATTGGTGTATGTCACATGTATAGATATTAAAAAACTGTGGACTCAAGACTGCTCCCTGAGCAAGACCGAGTGACACCAACCTGGGACCCAGAATTTTACCGTCCGGTTGACGTAGGAAGATTTTTCTGTCAGTAATCAGACCGATCATAGTTCTTGCGCATTGAGTAGGAATGCCTAAGTTGCATAATTTTTCTAGCAAAATTGAGGGAATGACAGAGTTATAAGCACCCTCGATGTCCAAAAACGCGGCTCCCAGGTAGTTGTTTTTTGTGTGACACAACTGTATGTCGGTGACTATTCTTGCTATTGCATTAGCAGTACCCATGCCTCTCCTAAAGCCAAATTGGTTTGGAGGAAGCAATTTCTTCTTGAAAAGCCACCATTCCAGTCTACCCTTGATCAACCTTTCAAAAGTTTTGTAGATGCATGACAAGAGAGAAATTGGACGATATGATGATGCCAAGTGTGGATCTTTATCAGGTTTTAATAAAGGAATAACGACGACTTCCTTCCATACCTCTACAACCTCTCCTCGGACCCAGACATCGTTATAAATGCTCAAAAGAAACTTTTTGCCCTCGGAGGACAGATGCTGTAACATTGGATATCTGATATCATCGAATTAAACAAAGCTCTCCGACTACCACAACATCAGACGGTCTAACCGAACAACTGCACAGACACGTGTTTCGCCCCTACTGGGGGCTCATCAGTGCGCAGGCGTGATCAGCTCAACCATCCGATGCTGTGGCAGTCAGAGAACTCATGGTAATATACACCCAAGAGGACTCCTAATATGTGAGTCCTCCAAGCGGCGCCATCTATCAAAGGCATTCCGCAGATGCTATATTTCAAGGCATCAGGCATGCGAGGGAATTAACAGAATTCCACGTGAAAATCTCTGTTAATTCCCTCGCATGCCTGATGCCTTGAAATATAGCATCTGCGGAATGCCTTTGATAGATGGCGCCGCTTGGAGGACTCACATATTAGGAGTCCTCTTGGGTGTATATTACCATGAGTTCTCTGACTGCCACAGCATCGGATGGTTGAGCTGATCACGCCTGCGCACTGATGAGCCCCCAGTAGGGGCGAAACACGTGTCTGTGCAGTTGTTCGGTTAGACCGTCTGATGTTGTGGTAGTCGGAGAGCTTTGTTTAATAAAAATGCGAGGTGCCCGCTATATGGCCCTAAGAGGCGCAATATTTATTTATATTCGCGTGTTTGTTGTCTTTTTTTTTGATATCATCGAGACCTGGAGATGTATTTGAAGAATCTTTGATTGCTTTTTCAAGCTCATGGAATTGGAATGGTTTCAACCAAAATGCATTAGTCGGGTTGTTATCACAAGCATTATTAGATCTATCAGGAGGGTATAGCTCAACCGAGCACGGAGCAATGTTTGTTAGCAACTCTTCGGCCCAAGCAGAATCGTTGCAGGTTGGGTTTTTTGGTTTTGAGTGGATTCTTTGCATCAATTTAGCTTGCCTCCATAACTCCGTTGCTGGAGTAGAACTGTTGAGTCTTGAGCAATAATTTTGCCAACTTACTCTCGCTTTTCTCTTCAACAGTAGTTTCACTTTAGCTGAGATCCTTTCAACTTCCAAATAGTTTTCCAAAGTGCAATTGTTTTTATAATTATGCAGCGCCTGCTTCCTTGCGTTTACACCCTCATCGCACTCAACATCCCACCATACAGCAGGTGCTCTCTTTTGAATTTTATAATGCTTGATTTTTGGAATACTAACTTCTGCAGCAGAATTAATTTTGCTTAGAAAATGTCCCATTTTGTCATCAGCTGAAGTAAGATGAGAAAGAGTATCATCATGGAAGCTCTGCCTTGTAAGTTCAAAGTAATGTACCCAATTGGCCTTTTTACAGTTCCATTTGGACCTGGAAAGGGAAGGGCCTATGAATTCCATACTAGAGTGAATTATGAGGTTGATGCCGAAATGATCCGAGCCAAGTGTGTCAGACAGAACACTCCAATCAATTTTAGCTGCAATTGAATCAGATGCCAATGAAATGTCAACAGCAGATCTGCGCTGGCCATAGGGTGACAGCCTTGTAGGTGAACCGTTGTTCAATACAACCAGGTTGAAATCATTTAGAACTTCCACAATTTGATCACCGCTATTGTTGGATCCATGTGATCCCCACATCATATTATGGGCGTTGAAGTCACCTCCTATAAGGGCCGGGTGTGGGGCATTACGAAACAGATTATTCCAATCCTGTCTAGTAGTCTGTACATTCGGTGGTCTATAAACTGACATAAATGTGATTTTATCTTCGGTGTTCAATAGCTGGATAGCACAGACTTGAATTTCCTCGTTAAAATCATTTGAAACCATAATCTCTCGAAATTTGAATTTTTTAGAGATCAAAGTGGCTACACCAGTGCTTCCATCGTATCTGTCCCTTCTTACCAAACTGTATCCATTGAATTTCATTACAATCCCCGGTTTAAACCATGTTTCACTTATTAAAGCAATGTCAATATCATTATCGAATAAGTATTTGACAAGGCTGTTTTTATTGTTCACCGCTGAACGGACATTCCACTGAAAAATTTTGATATTTTTGTTTGTTTTTGAATTAGCCATTTTTAGAGTAGGGGTAAGAGAGTTTATAGGTAACTAGCGAGGTCTTGTATAGCACGTTGACTTCCTTTATCAATAACACAAAAAAAAAAAAAAAAAAAACCTAAACTTATTGATTTTAGGTCTATGATTTTAGTATTCATCCTGTGACATTTCATCATCAGATTTACTGTCAGGATCATCAGAATCCTCCGGGGTATTCCTAAATAAAGATACAGATGAAGTTTTGAATTTTGATTGTGAAAATTGATTTAGTGATTCTTCCAAATTAATTTCTTTGGTTATAGCTTGCCTTTGACTCAAGGGCATGACATCCAACAAGCTTTCAGTGTATGAATTTATAAATTCCAAAACGACTTGATGTATGTTGACAGACTCTTGATTCACAGGCTTAGCTTGATGAATACTATCTTCCTTTTCCTGCGGGGGAGTCAGGCATTTATGTTTTTTGATCGTATTTGGAGTTACAGTTAAGGGGGATTGTGGAGGAGAGTTTTCATTTTTTCTTTTCCTTTCATTTTGACTTGTTGAGGCATAGCGTTTATTATTATTGTTATGTCCGTGTGGTAAGGCTTCAGGGAAACGCTGGAGTACGGACTAATACAGTTTATTGTCTTGATCAATTCTTACATTACAGGAGCGTTGTGAACGTTGTTTACAAGATGTTGCTGCTGGCACGTTCGGCAGAGGAGAGAGTGAGGCTCTCGCATGACATGTGTTATCGCGGTTAGACAGAGGGGGTTGCCGCTTAAAAGCTAGTCCGCACGGGCGATATACCGCTGGATCGATTTCCTGTCAAAAATGTCCAACTTTCAGCGGATATTCGCTAAAAGTTGAATCCCCGCCAACTTTTAGCGATTGACCGCTGTTTTCAAAGTGTCAGCATTGACACAGCATGAAAATGTGACGTTAGGTTTTGCTAGGAAGGAGCCCGGTGCTTATCTCAAGACGAAATGGAAAAACTTGATCACCGATGGGTGTACCAGTCCAAGGGAGAGAGGAAAAATCGTGACTACTGGACGGTGGACACGTATCAGCTTGATTTCAGAGTTATGAATCCATCTGCAGTCTGCATGAGCTTGAGTTGCACCAGAGCAAGGTCGGAGGCAAGATTATCAAGAAAAAAAGAAAACGTGCACGGTTTTGAGTACCATCAAAATACATGTACCTAGGTTTCACGCCACAATTTTTCTTTTATATATTTGTGCCCGAGTTTGTGTCTTTCCCGCAATGGAAGTTTGAAGTTCCACAGTGGAGGCCTTTTCTAAACCTCTTCAATTAGTTGCAAGGCTGAGAGCGGGGTTGACTGTCCACACCGTGTCGTCACTCGTCATCGTCGTAGGTGTGACTGTGATTCTCATGGGCTCGGGCTGCTCATTTCTGTAGTTGATCATTTCAAAATGCTCACATAAATCATTGAAAGACACCCGTCGCCAGCATGTATCTATTGCAAAAAATAGTTTCCTACTCAAAAGAAGACCACGTATTTATGAGAATTTTGCTTTTTTATTTATCACAATAACATTAGGTAGGTATTAACATCGTCTTTGATTTGAAGAACACCCGTTTTTTGAAGAATATCCGGACACTACATCATGCAATTCGCGTGACAAACGACTGACAACCGGATCTGACACTTTAAACAACAGACGTGACACTAATTATTCGCTGATTTTCGCCGCTCATGCGGACGATGATTTCAGCGGCAAAAAAAATAGCGGTATATCGCCAAAAACCAGCGGTATACCGCCCGTGCGGACTAAGCTTAAGGCGCGCTATTTAAAATACTATTTAAATACATAACACCCTACCACCAAGATTATTACACATACCTATGTACAAAAAATCTTATCATTTTCGAGAGTGATACAATTTATAATGACTGACAGCAATTACAAATTCACTACGATTATTTACACATGTACAATTCTATATATATACACATTTATATATACATATTACATTTCAATTAGTTCATTTAAGCGTTGTGATTACAAATCTAACCTTTTTGGTGGGCAAACTTTCCGTTTGAGTCTTTGTGTAACCCTCGAGGTGTTTTTGACGGTGGGATGGGGGGCGGCTTCTGCCGGTTCGGCAGCCAAGGGCTCAGTGCTCTCTTGTAGTTGTACTTCTTCCGCTTGCTCAAAGCCTTCTTGTTTATTTTCCCCGATTTTGTCCCGCTGTGCTGACGGTTCCTGGATTTTTTGGTCTCTTCGATCTTCGTCAGGTTCTTGGACTTGGTCTATTCGATCTTCTTCCTCCGGCCGTTCAACTATTCTTCCCATTCTTGCAGAGTACTGGGTTTTTTCTTGCTTATAGTTCTCTCTGTCCTTTTCTTTCTCTTCTCTTGGTATAATCTGATCTCGATGCCTTCTCCATATCTGATCGTTATCCAATTTACATCTGTATATCACATTCCCTTCTCTCCCACTGATTTCTGCTTCACGCCATTTTTTCTTATTTACTTCTCGATAATCTCTGACCATCACCTTTTGTCCGATTCTGAAAACTTTATCTTTCGTTTTGTCGTCAATGATTACTTGTTCTTTGTCCGGCTTGGCCCTTTTTAATATATCGAGTCTTGTCTTCATTTTCCGTCCTAGAAATGCTTCGGCTGGTGTTCTCCGAGTCGTGCAATGCATCATGGCTCGATAGTTTATCAGAAATCTAGCTATTAGGGTCTCGATCTTCTGGCTTTTGTTCTTCGAATCTTCGAGTGCTGCAAAGAGTTTGTTTTTGAAGGTTTTCACTCCATTTTCCGCTCTTCCATTTCCAGCTGGATGTCCTGGTGGTGTCGTCAGATGAATTATACCATTTTTCGAGAAAAATTCTTTCATTTCTCCAGAAACGAAAGATCTACCATTGTCCGTTACAACAGTTTCCGGAACGCCATATCTTGCAAAAGTTTCTCTGAGCTTTTCCAATGTCCTTACCGTCGTAATATCTTTCATTGGAAAAATTTCTGGCCATCCCGAAAATGAATCCACCATTATTAAAAATTCTCGTCCTTGTACAGGACCTAGGAAATCCAAATGCACTCGCTGCATCGGTTCTGCAGCTTTTTGCCAAGGTGTTAATTCGGCCTTCGGAGGATCTGGTCTTTGCTTCAGACAGGCTACACATGAGCTGGACATTTCTTCTATATCCTTGTCGATGCCTGGCCACCATAGGTAAGATCTTGCCAACGCCTTCGTCTTCACTATGCCCATGTGACTCACGTGCAGTTCTTCAAGCATTCGTTTCCTTAAGAAGCTAGGGATAATGATACGGTACCCCCACATCAGACATCCATTCTCTTCTCTCAATTCGTCCTTTCGGTTCCAAAATGGCTTCAGCTTTTCGTCCTCGTTTCGCCTCCAACCCGTTCGAAGTAACTCTCTGACTGTACTCAGTATTCGATCGTTGTTCGTTTCGGTTTTTACCATTTTGTTATCCACCGGCCAATTGTGTTGGGTTTCCGCAAAATTCAAATAGGTGTATTCCTTTTCGGTAGCTATGCTCAGTGTGTGTACTGCTGCTCGAGAAAGATAGTCTGCCATGGTGTTCTCTTTGCCTTTGATATATTCTAAACAATAATCAAACTGTGCTAAAAATATGGCCCATCTTTGCATCCGAGATACATACATTTGCGGAATCGCCCTGTTCTCACCAAACAATGCCAACATTGGTTTGTGGTCTGTTCTCAGAATAAATTTCTGGCCCATTAAGTACTGATGAAACCTTTTGACTCCAAAATAGATCGCCAATGCTTCTCGATGTATTACCGAATACCTTGCTTCTTGCGGTAATAATTTTCTTGAGACGAAACCAATCGGACGTTCTTCACCGTTGTCCATTTTGTGGAAAAGAGCCGCTCCGACGCCCCTGTCAGAAGCATCACAGCAAAGGATAACTTTTCGCCTCGGGTCGAAATGTACCAGAGTACTGTCGGCGGCTATCATCTTCTTGACTTGTCGGAATGCAGCCTGGCATTCAGCATTCCAGTCGAACTTCGTGCTCGCCGTGAGAAGGTTGTAAATTGGATGCAAAACATGCGCTGCATTCTGCAAATATCTGTTGTAGTAATTCACCATGCCTAGGAAAGATCGGACTTCAGTGACATTCGTTGGTGGTGCTGCATCTACTATTGCACGAACTTTCTCGTCTGTCTTCTGTAAGCCATCCCGTGTAATTTTGTGCCCAAGGTAGCATACCTCATCCTTGAAAAATTCACACTTGCTTCTTTTTGCCTTGAGTCCTGCTTCTTGCAATCTCTTTAAAACAGCCTCCAAGCGGTCCACATGTTGTCGGAATGTCGCTCCCGTAATTATCACGTCGTCTAAGAAGTTCACCACGCCTGGAATTCCTCTCAGCAATTCTTCGATATATTTTTGAAATTTTGCTGACGCTGGCGCTATTCCGTACGGCATTCTGTTCATCAAAAACACTCCCTTGTGGGTGCTCCATGCCAGAATTTTCTTCGCTTCTTCTGTGACTTCAAATTGGGCGTATGCTTGTGACATGTCGATCTTCGTGAACTGCTGGCCTCCACTGAGTGTTGCGAAAATTTCCTGGATCAACGGTAATGGGTATTTAGACTCCTCCAAATACTTGTTTATAGTAGAACGATAATCGCCACACAAACGGATTGTGCCATCGGATTTTAATACAGGAACCAGTGGTGTACCATACTCGTTTGACTCGACTGGTGTTATGATGCCTTCTCGCTCCAATCTTGTTAGCTCCTTTTCGACCTTTTCCTTGAATGCGATGGGGATGGGTCTCGGCTTGCAGAATACCGCTGGCGTCCCAGGCTTCACCTTGACTGCCACCTGTGCGTACTTGTACCTGCCCAGCCCACCGTCAAAAACATCCGAGTACCTGTCCAGTATCATAGCCACGGTACCTTCCCCTACGTATTTCACATCTGCAACATTTAAAATCACATTAAAAGTCTGGAAGAAATCACGCCCCAACAGATTTGGTCCCTTCGTATTTACAACATATACATCCAACAATTTATTTACATTTTTATATACAATGTTAACCCTGAGTTTACCTAGAGGTCTAACGGTCTCGCCTGTGTACGTTCTCAGTACCAATTTTGCATCCTGAAGCCCGATATGTGCAAAATACCTTCGATATGTCTGAACATTTATGATGGTTAGGCCCGCCCCACTGTCTAATTCTGCTACAATCTCTACACCTTCTAGCTCAATGCAAATTCTAAATGGATTATTCGACCGATCTACTTTTTGTTGAATCTTAACATTAAACAAAGGAAAGTCTACTTCACCAGAGTCCTGTTTGGCGACATTGTTTACGGGCCTCTGCCGGCAAACCTTCGCCAAATGTCCAACCCGGGAACAAATCCTGCACTTGAAAGATAGATATTTGCATTGCTGGTGCTTCTGGTGTTTTCCACCGCAGCAGTGGCACGGCCTCCGTTCTTCGTGCTGGTATTGAGCTTCACGCACCGGTCTCTTCTGCTGGTACTGGGCTTCACGCGTAGGTTTCTTCGGTGCAAAATGTTCTCGTACCTGGGCCTTTTTCAGAATGTTGACCTCGCTGGTACTCTTGCTGCTACAACTGTTCTTTCTTTGCCGATAACTCCACTAGGTCCGCCAAAGCCGTCGTGTGTTTTTCCTCGCAGACACGGTCCAACACCGGTCCGGGCCGCATTCCCACAACGAACCGCTCTCTCAAAATGAAGTCGAGCTGCGCCCCAAATTCGCAATTCACTGCGAGTCTCTTGAGCTTTGCGAACCATTCCGTTGCCGTTTCCACATCTTCTTGAACTGCATGGTGGAATGCGATTCTTTCACGGAAAACCGCTACAGGGGGGCTGAAATGTCCCTTCATTAAGTTTGAGAGTTCATCGTAAGTTTTGGTCTTAGGCAAAACCGGAAAACACAGATCTCGGAGAAGCTTATACGTGTCATCACCAACCAGACTCAGTAGGGTTGCCACCTGTTGCCTATCGTCCGTGATCTTATTCGCCGCAAAATACTGCTCCAGCCGCTCGCTGTAGATGATCCAACAGTCGCCTCGCTCCTGGTTGAACTCCCGGACCACGCCGATCGCAGCTGCCATTTCGCTTCTCCGCCTTCGCCCGTCGGCTCTCCAGTCTTCGCTCTTCAGTCTTCGCTCTCCTCCGCTCTTGCAACAAATAATTAGCAATAGCAACCTTACCGTTGACATTCGCACTAATTATCCTCGTTGTTTTTTTGTTACTTTTTGCTTGAAAGTCAAAACTACCTTCAACTGTCAGTTTCTCTGCCAATTGTCAACTTCAAATGCCGGTAATGTAGGTATCTTCTTACCCGTCATGCGCATAGAATCTCCGTTATGCGTTAAGGCGGCATTACACGTTTCCGTCACAAAAACTGGCTCGAAATGTAAGAAAAAATTGGAACTGCAACTTGCCTTCCTCCTGACGTCCTGGATCCCTGGAAATCCTGTCGCTTGAATCCTCGTCGCCAAAATGTTATGTCCGTGTGGTAAGGCTTCAGGGAAACGCTGGAGTACGGACTAATACAGTTTATTGTCTTGATCAATTCTTACATTACAGGAGCGTTGTGAACGTTGTTTACAAGATGTTGCTGCTGGCACGTTCGGCAGAGGAGAGAGTGAGGCTCTCGCATGACATGTGTTATCGCGGTTAGACAGAGGGGGTTGCCGCTTAAGGCGCGCTATTTAAAATACTATTTAAATACATAACAATTATGATTTATTTGGACCCTAGGTCTTGTGTTCCAGTTATACCTGGTGTTATTTATCTGTGGAAATTGACTAGGATCATCAAGAGCTAGCACTGAAAAACGATTATTTGAAATAAAAGGGTTTTTGGTCACAGCATTAGCAAATGACGGGTTTTTAGACGCTTCAATCGCTTCTTTATAAGATAAGTTTTTGTCTGCCATAATCTTTTTGATGCTTTGTTGTTTTATAAATTCGGGGCAATTTTTAGATGATGATTTATGATCACTTACTTCGCAAAAAATGCACTTAATTTCCCTGCAATTTTCGGCATTTTCATGCTCCTCACCACAATTTTCACATTTCGCTTTCCCACGACATTGCTGTAAAACATGGCCGTACCTGAAACATCTCCTACATTGTACCACTGGGGCAACGTAGGGTTCCACTCGGAACAGTACGCTGTTTATTATTACTTCATTAGGTAATTCAGATCCCAAAAAGGATACACAAACAGTTTGTCGAGGCACCTCTTTGACTAGCTTACCATCATCACCCAAAATCCTTCTCATAAATCTTTTGATATCAATGACTTTAGAACCGTTATCCACCATCATATGCTCCTTCAAGTATTGCTCATCGAAGAAGGTATCCACCTGGTGGATGACCCCTCGTCTCTGCACGAAAAATTTCGGGATATATGCTATCCATTTATTATCACTGATTACTTTGTTGCTGATAACATCATTTGCGGCTTTGTACGTTATTGAACTCAACTTTTATTTTGTTAATACCAATTGATTTTATTTGAGCAATAGAATTTTTGAAGTTTGTAGCCTGATGCAGATAATGACCCACTCGCATGGGATGTAACTTACCGATATTTTTGTCGCATGATTCAATGTAAACGGAATATGGGCCTTTGTCACAGTTCCTGTAACGAATATTCGTGTCGATATTGGTATTACCAGTTTGTTGCGGGCTATTGGCTTCCCCGGGCAGACGATTATTAGTTTCCGAGCGCTGTGTAACATCTAAATTATTGAACATATCCTGAGAAGTGATGGGGCTGCCCCCTGGATCGTCCCCGTCCTTAGTTCCCATACTTGGAGAAGTAAGTAACGTATCAAGCTACGTTGAATCAACGATGCCCAAGTGTTTGAAACAAGAGCACAAAATATAAATTTCGAATCGAAATAATGAATATTTTACACTTGTAAACAAAAACCCCGCGATAAAACACCAGCACGACCTTCACTCGCTAAGCTGATGCTGGTAATGCTTTAGATAGTCCTGGTGGTGTAAGCTTATTTGTCAAAAAATATATACAGGTGTCTTAAAAGTATCGCATTTCTAGTCCACAGCAAAAAATAATAACGTTATTTATATTTATAAAGGTTCGGACCACGCCCCTCACCATTTCCTTTATTCAAAGTGATTTTTGGAACTGTTTATGGTAGACTAATCGGTAAAAATTATCAAATGGTAGGTGTGCACTGAATTTTTGCCAACGATACAGGGTGAGTCATAGGTTACAAAAGTCCAATTTTCTTCATCAATGCCTGTAAAATAGTTCATTGGTTCCTAAAATAATTTAGAATAAGATAATATGACTCTTTTCATTTCGATAGAAGAATTTTTCCTGGCGTTTTTTAAGGAAAATGAACTTTTGAGATTTATGAATCGCCGTATTTTAAATAGAATTTCAATGCACATCCAGTGGTTGATAATTTTTACTGATTAGTCTATCACAAACAGTTCCCAAAAATCACTTCAAATAACGTGAATTCTGAGGGGCGAAGTCCTAACCTTTGACCCCTCCCCCTTAAATAATAGGATGAAGGGAAAGCAAAAATAAAATAATTACTTCACAGCAATAAAAATTTACCTACGCACTTTATTATTATTTAAATAGAGACGTCCGAAGATGTCACTTGTAAAATTCATTTTGTCACTTTATTATTTTCTGTGGGTAGACATACTTGATGAGCCAACAGACCTTGCCAGTGTAGTCAGAGTTGATTTCGGAAAAGTAATTAATTATCAACTCATTGTCAAATCTCATCGAACAGCTAGTGCTATAAATATTTTGGCTCATGCCTTGCTATAGGACACACTCGTCCTATTCATACGATCTTTTGTTTGAATATTACCTGAAATTTTGAATTATAAGATACACACGCATACATTATAACATAACATACGCGTAAAATGATAATAATACTCACCGACTACCTAGCTGGTAGGAAGCAGGAGTACCAACCGATATCTGAACTGCCTTTCTACATTATTATCATCATGTACATCATCTTCACAGACCGATGGTTTCTTGTTCGTCAATATTTCTAGGACGTAGTGGTCCATATGGATCTTCTGGCGAATATGGCTGAAATAGTATAATATGAAAGTTCAAGGTTGATAACAGTATTTTTTTTTTTCATTTATTCATTCAAATATCTTATTTTACGAAGCGACATTCTGCTATAAACTGCTCTCTACCCATGCAACCTCGAGGACAGCACAAAATATCCATGGATGTACCTAGCGGGATTCGAACCCACACAAGGCAGCGCGAATGGCTTGACTTGCCATCACCTAAGTATACTACTCGGCCACCACGGTATATTATACATATATCAATGTTGGAAAAGTATTATTATAGCTGAGGCGCCAGATGCTGCTCTGCTTTATGCGAAGCTATAATGGTTTTCCCAACCGTGACTTATGTAGGATTTTTTTAACTTGAATAGCTGACATAGCTGTTCAGGAACAGTTTAATAATGACGCACTTTACGGCTGTGGTAGTAAAAAATCCATTGTGTTGTGTATCCACCATATGGTTCACCTTAATTATTAATCAGTCAGTAGTGGCGATTCTGTATCGAATTGTTTAAAGGCCGTTATCAGAGATTAAACCAATTATGAAGCCGATTTTTGAGCATTTTATATGTGATCCGGGTTCATTGAAATTTCAAAGAATAGGTCAGGTACCTATAGGTTAAAATTGAGGCGTTCTTTGCAAAAACCCCAGTTGTCAATTTAAAAAAAAATCTGCTTTACGTATTTCATTTAAGAATCTCTGGATACCTCAATATGATTTGTGGTTTCTGCAGAAGCAGCGTTTTCAAATATACCTAGAATTTTTTTACACTGGTTTCGTATGGTGAATTGTTATTTGGTGAATAGGCTACTTCGTTTGGGCAGGTGCGCATGCTTGAGGGCTCAAAGTTTTGAAAACTTTCGTACACCTGTGAGTTGAATGGCAACGCTGCATGCTCTGTCTAGCCGCCTGACCAACTACTGGTTCCTGGCTGTCACTTTTACACATACCGTGAATGCATCTCTTCGTAGTTTCTTTGAACTTCCTTCTCGGTACAGCCATTTTCAACAAGTTGTATTCTTTCGTCAAAACATGAGCAAATGATATGTAGGTCAGGTAGAAACGAGGAATGTGATCATAATTGTCACAAGTGACAGTTGGCGCCGATGTCTTGTTGTTTTGAGCGCTGTTGCCATTTTCGCTGTTCCTGAACTTCCACAAATAATCATTGAACTTAATTCCAATGAAACATTTCCTTTGAATATAGAAAATGGTATCTAACATTCAACCAAACTATTTGTGGAATTTTAGGTGCACTACAATATTTTTTAGTGTTAATTTTCAATACCGGTGTACGAAACTATGAAATTCGCGCCAGACATGCGCACTCAAAAAAACCGAAACGAAGGGACCTATCGGGTCTAGCATGGTCCCAAAGTTTCGAAATTAGGTTTGAAGTACCAGAAAGTGACAAGTGGGGTTTATTTATTTGTTCGTGTCCAACCAAGATGTATAATAATGATGTGAATAAAATAAATAAATGTAAAAATGTAGATTAAAATATGAAGAATAAAATGGTGCAAATATACAGTGCGGTTTTTGCAAGGAACGACTAAATTCTATAGAAATGTACAGCCAATTTGGTGTTGGGGTATGAAGGCTTTTTCAAGATTTCTCAGGAATGAATGCGGAGAATGCTCTTGAATTTTGAACAATTTGATACAAAATTGCAGACAAAATTTGAAAACGTCAAAAAAGAACACTTTGTGGACTCACCATTTCTGCTGGTCTCCGTGGCACAGGAGTCCAGATGTTCGTCCACCATTCCATTATGTATACCCAGCAATCCCTAATCGCATAGATGACCAGCACGATTACAAATAATAAAGTCCATTGACAGATAATTGATCTGGTCATGTCGTCTTGTCTGTGATCTTCGGGGACTGGAGCTTTGTCCTGCTGGACGGCATTGCCATTGTCGTGGTGGATTTCTTTCACAATCTTTTCCAAGCTTGATATACTCAAGCTCGTTATGTTCAGCATAACTGATTAAAATTTTTACGCATATACACACACGAATACAAATAAAATGAATAATTATGTAATAATTGAAGTATTATGTTGAATTAATATCAGTTATTAGATAATAGTCGTAGAAGTATAAAATTTGCTATGTATAATAAAGCATACGTTTGTTATTCTATCACACATACTTAACATCAAGCTCTGTAGTTATCAGCAAGTGAGTAGTGCAAAAAATTAAACAAAAAACTATACCAATAAAGAAAGATTTTGACCTGCTTGCTAACTTTGAAAAGGTGTAGCGAATATGCGTAGCGAGAATATGCGTACATAGGGTTATATTATAGGTATGTGAATTTTAAGACTATCAACGCAATGATGACCGTATATGTTGTCGAAAATGTAGAGGAAATTTTTGCCACAAACCGTCCAATTTACAAGGCTGTGAAAAAAAAAAATTAACAAAATATTAACGACTTGAAAAATGTTTCATAAAAATTACAGATATGGCATTCCTCCTTTGCATCTCTATAGGCTGATCTTTTGCTTGGAGAATTCCGTTGACTGTTTTTCTAGTTTCTTGTCAATTTCTGAAGCAAGTGATTTGGCTATATATGAGAAGCGATCGGAGAGATCGGAGTATTTTTTCAACTTATTTTGAAGTTGAGGACGGCATCACCCTGTGAGACAGGCTCATACAGTAGTGGAGTGAGAAAGAGGGAAACGTACATTTTGCACCAAGTAGGAGGGCTTATTCGTGCGCCAAAAAAATGTAAAAAAAGACCATTGCAACGTGACTGGCTAGCGAGTGAGTGATATAGTTTTTTTTGGACGTATTGCAAAAATTTAATGTTCATTTCCTAGAATTTTCCATTCATTGCTCGATTCATTGGTTTTGATGGGGGATGAGTACAAAGTTTTTGCTGTCATTTCAACGTCAACTGTCATTTCAACGTCAACTGTCATTCCGGGTTTGTATCCATAGGTTGCCATGGCAACGGGGCCGTGACCTACACCACCCATCACTAATTGAGTGTATATGCATCGAAATTCGACCGACCGAAAGAAAAATAATTCATGTAGCGTCTCCACTAACGGTTTTGAATTGATTTTCTGGACATAATATGTTAAGAAAATAATTCAGTCTATCCATTCGTGATGATCATTTCAATAATGTCCGTCTGGACATTGAAAAAAGTACGCCTGCACGAAATTGAAGTAGGTATGGTTTGCTAGGAGTTGTTCGACTATCAACTTGACAGGGCCCCCTGCAGCCTTCCTACGGAAAGGTTTTTGTGCTTCTCCTTTTAATATCGTCCGGTAGACCTTGTAGAACGTTCATGCAAATAGAGAATCATCAAATGCCGTATAGTCACGATTTGCTTCCCCGACCGACCACCCCACGAGGAGAAGAAGTATTGTGAACGCACTAAATTTTTTTTTCGAGATTTCGACGGATATACCAGTTTTGAGTTTGAGGTTGAGGTCCCCCATGACGATTAAGACCATTTCCAGAATGATCTCTACAAAAGCGTAGAAGGGCCAGGCTGCGAATCTTTTTACGGACACAGAGTCGAGTTTCAAAGTCGACCCGGTCGAGTTTCAAACTCGACTTTCTGCGTAAAGTCGAGTTTCAAAGTCGATCCGGTCGAGTTCCAAAGCCGACCCGGTCGAGTTTCAAACTCGACTTTCTGCGTAAAGTCGAGTTTCAAACTCGACTTTCTGCGTAAAGTCGAGTTTCAAAGTCGACCCGGTCGTAAACTGCTCGTCATAAGTTCAGGATATGTCAAAATTTGCTCCAATTTCAAGTGAGGATATCTCAGGTAAAAAATATCCGCTTTGGAAAAAGTTGATAACCCCTGAAAGAGCTTATTACCCTTGGCTGCAGGACGCTTATCGACTTATGTCATAACTGACTTAGTTCATTATATACAGGATGCTAAAGAAGGGAGTGACAAAAGGGTTGATTTTCCAAGCCGTGTAACTTTTCAGCGTATTTTCGCGAGGAAAAACTTCTTTCAATGGATAGCTGATATCCCCAAGGGTAGCCAATATAGGCAATATTTTTTCATCCATACATGATTATCATTATTATTATCAAAAAATAAAGATTTCCTGTTCACTTCAAAGAAGTTGAACTTCTCCTAGGGGAATGAAGCTAGAGCCCTGGAACTTTTTCCGATAGATAGTCTGAGTCGTCAAGTTTTGGTTTATACCCCATGGATGGCGTAGTCGTATTCGTGCAATATTGGACAATTTCAAAATTGTCCGGACAAATATCATGTTGATCGGGCACATAAGGACAATTGACCGGGTATATTTAGACACTTTTCAGAATGTCTTACATCACTTTCTCCCATCAATTGAAAGAGATCAATTTGAAAAAATTGCACATCATGCTTGAATGGCCAGTAATGTGTCAGATTTAAACCGAAAAAAGATGGAGACGGAACTCGGAAGCGTGAAATCACAGAATAGCGTGAAATTCAGCTTGAAAATTATAGAATGTTAGTGCAAAACAAGAGTAAGTTCCAAGTTTCATGACAATAATTCCCCTAATAATAAGAGACTCCGACTATTTACACAGCATGAAAGATACTTACAACCAAGATGGCGACGGAATCATGTAATTTAGCCTGAAAATATAAGAATAATCATACGAAACAAGGGTAAGTTCCAAGCTCCACGAAAATCGTTCCACAAATGAGAAATTTCAGTATAGCGGCCAAGATGGCAACAGAATTATGAAACTTAGGTTGGGAATAAGAATGTTCATATAAGACAAATGTAGGTTCCAAGTTTCATGACAATCGTTCCACTAATAAGAGATTTCGGAGGCAATTCCAATATGGCGGCCAAGATAGCCGAAATTTAGATTGAAAATAAGAATGATCATATGGGACGAATGTAGGCTCTGAGTTCCACGTAAATCGTTATACTAATAAGAAATTTCAAAATGGTGAACTAGATGGCACCGCAACCATCCGGTCCAATCTGCTCATTGGCCACCCTTAAGGACCTAATAAGCTATCTATCGGAAAAACTTCCAGGGCTCTAGCTTCATTCCCTTAAAAAGAATTTAACTTCTTTGAAGTGCACAGTAAATCTTTGTTTTCTGATGATGATGATAATAATAATAATGATACATTACATAATGGATGGATAAAAAAATATTGCCTATTGGCCTCCTTTGAAGGTATAAGCCATCCACTGGAAAAAGTTTATTCTCACAAAAATACGTTGAAAATTTACACGGCTTCAAAAATCAACCCTTATGTCACTCCTTTCTTTGGCATCCTATATAGAAGCTGCTCTAGTACGTTGTCGGTGTATTTTCGGGACACCTGATAATGCATGAAGTCAGTTATGACCTAAGTCAACATGATCGTCCTGCAGCCAAAGGTAAGCTCTTTCAGGGGTCACAACTTTTTCCAAATCGGATATTTTTTCCCGGAGAAATCCTCACTTGAAATTGGTGCAAATTTTGAGATATCCTCAACTTATGACGAGCAGTTTATGACCGCCGGGTCGACTTTGGAACTCGACCGGGTCGACTTTGAAACTTGACTTTACGCAGAAAGTCGAGTTTGAAACTCGACCGGGTCGACTTTGAAACTCGACTTTAGGCAGAAAGTCGAGTTTGGAACTCGACCGGGTCGACTTTGAAACTCGACTTCGTCCGTAAAAAGTTTCGCAGCCTGGCCTTTCTACGCTTCCGTAGATCTCCGTCTGTATGTGTGTTTGAATGTAGGTTTGTCCCGTTTGTCCGTAACTTGCTGTGGGTAAAATTTCCAAAGAATATCAAAATTTTCAATTTTGATTTTTGAAAATTTTGGAACTAGATAGCAACGGCAATACATCTTTCTTCAAGAAAATCGCATGCCAAATTTGAATTTTCTATTTAAAAAAAAGGTACCAAAAATGATTTCTACTAATTCACTTTTTCAAGTCTACGGGAAATCATTTTTGATACCTTTTTTTGAAAATAGGAAGTTCAAATTTGGCATGCGACTTTCTTGAAGAGAAATGTATTGCCGTCGCTATCTACATAGTTTCAAAATTTTCAAACATCAAAATTGAAAATTTTGAAAATTTGATAGCGTTCCCCGTACATTTTCTCTTTGGAGGAGTTGCTACTTGACGAAAAAAATTAAATAAAACCGATTCTCTTCAACAACTTTTTCAGTCGCATCAGAAACCTCTCAACAATGACTAATCGGCCTGGCTTATCGAGACCGGACTCACATGATGGAGCTCAAAGTCGAAGCCCCTATTAGAGAAAATAATCTCAATTCTTCAAAAAAAAAATTTCAAACTCCTACTTCACACCCGAAGGGACGTCTCATAATAAAATTTCCATCTGTTCTTTGCTCTTCGTCGGGGAAATTCTGGGGTGACACAATCGATTTTTATTCCTCTAAAGAAGCTTGAATTTGTTCCGGCATCCTTTCGAACACAAAGAAGCTTCGGTAAATATACATGATTAGAAGGAAACGCCACGCACACACAGACAACAAAAATTGGCCATTACGTCACACATGTGTGGGTGTGTCAGCACTTCATGCTCTCCAGCATCCAGCACTGGATGTGTGGCACTTTTTTTGGTCTTCACAGTGCATTTGACAAACGCGACCATGTGATTTGCACGGCACGTGACCCGGTCACGCGTCGTACACGAGAGACCCCACTTACATGTGTCAAACATGGTTTGCGCCACCCCTGCGTACGGTGGCCCCCTCGCGGCCCAGGGACGGACGGCGCTACGCACTCTTCGATTCGATTCAATTGTGCACCGGGGCTCAATTGTTCGGAAAGATAAGCCAACAGGATTTGTCTTTCCATTGACCGGATATGAATACGTTTTGCGTTTTGTTTGAGGTTTTGAATTATTTATTTGTTGGTTTGCGCTGTGTGTAGTGTGTGTGTGATCTTAATTTAATTTTGAGCCGGATTAAGTACGGGTGGATTTTTATTCGACCACAATTGAGGTTTGTTTTTCTCATGGTGCTCAATTGCTTTGATGATTTGATAAACATAGTGGCTAGTGTTTTGCTTTTTTCGATTTTCTCTTATCCAAAATCCAAAAATGATTTGCAAGTCTTCCTTGGAACTCCAACTTTGTTATTACACGTACCTAGGTATGAATCCTGCCACCCCTTGCTTAGTAAGACAGAGACCATGCAAGAAATTTTGAACAAAAAAAAACTATCTATGGTCGGTAATAGGACAGAGAGAATATAGAAGTATCATCGGGTGCAAAATAATCTGATACAGTGAACAAATTTATCAGGAATCTTGGTTTTCGTGAATTTCAATCGTGTACTGCAGTCGATCCTCGAGTCTCGAGTCGAAGTCGACCGTCCTCAAGGTGACTCAAGTTACTGACTACTGACTCACGAGTTGGCGTATGACCTGTGATGACAAGAGCTGCCTCGAGAGCTGCCTTCCTTTTAGAGTCAAAAGTGACCCAAGTAACTCTGATCGGATCACGGCAAAAAAATCTTGTGAACTTGACTTTTTACGCAAGTGAGTGACCCCAAGGTCCCTAGTGATCGATCGATACGGCTGGCACTTGAGGAGACAGAGAAAGGGAACTTGGAGTCTATTTTTGAGCTTTGAAAGGAACGACTCCTGTCAGATCACTTTGACGCCCGAGTTACCCCGAGTCGTAAAAAAATGACAACTAAGAGCGTTTTGATTTCGTCAAATAATCAAAATTTTGGTAAATTTTTCATTGTAGGTACCAGATGGTTCCGCACGGAATGGTACTTGCATGCAGAGAGTATAGATAATACAAATCCTTGATTGGGCGATTAATTTTTTCAAAGCATTTCTTTCCAAAGAAATGTTCTCTCTGCCTTTGTATGATTTCACTCAGATGACTTGCTGAGCCCGTGTGAAACTTTCATCGCGTAGGTACCTACAATATGAATGATAGCGTAGAATGATGCGGTCATTCATGTATTGCGGTTGCCTCTGATGATAATAAATTAATTGAAATAGCCGTGACAGTGACAGCTATTAACAAATCACCACCAGAACTGTGCACTCAAGGAGCCGTGAAATTGTCCATCCGTCGGCTGTTGACACTTCCCCACAATCAATGGGGGATCCCCGCCCATTTCCCAGGCGCGCACGCCACCCTTAGTGCGAAACCACCCTGCTCTTCGCTGGAAGCTCTCTGGATATATACAAGGGTTGTTCACAAACACTGGGATAAGGGTTTCAAGAATGCGTTTCACCCTTCCTCATTATCACAATTATCAATTATCATCATCATAATGTTACGAAACTCGCCTGGAGACCACGACGCGCGAATAAGACATACACCCTCACAATTGGCGAAGGAGCCGCGAGACGTGCATCAACTTTTCTAGAGCTCTCGCGAATAATCTACAGGGGAAATATGCCGGGATAATAATGGGAACGATGGGAACCCTTGAGGCTTTTCCGGAAGATGCCCGAAATATTTCGTGATATAGGAGCGGATATAAACAGGAGCGGCTCAGCATCAGAGTTGAATTCAGAACGATAGTGCGAACACAGCGTAGTGCGATATACGGGGTGAATCAGTTCGAACCGAGCAAACTTTGGGATAAGATTCTCCCCATCCTCCTGATTCAGAAAAATATAACATCCGTGCGTCTCACTTGCTTCCTAAAAAAGATACAGGGTGTCAAAGTTCACTCTTTTCGATTTTTAAAAATTTGTAACTTGTGAACTTTTCAACCAAATTAGCTTAAATTCAGCGCATCAGGCTGGTTTGCCGGAGACATCCACCTACCTGCCAAATCTCAAAAAAATACAATCAGTGGCGTAGGAGTTCTGAAAAGAACATCAATTTGAAAGGTTCTTCACTCTTCAGATACTTACAAGTTAATGACCCCGCATAACTCCTACGCTACTGATTGGATTCTTTCGAAATTTTGCGAGTAGGTGGATGTTTCCGACAAACCAGCCTATTGTTACGATATTTCGCGTACGGGTTCGAATATAATTGAGACGATCGATTTAAAACACACACTGTTTATTTCTGCGTATTACAATAACTATACGCCAACAATTATTCACGCTTGGAATTATATCGCAGGTACTTCGCTTGTTTCGCTCGCGTTAACACTTCGCCTTTCAGTTCAATACTGCCGCGAGCTGCCGGCTGATGCCTTATATAACGCCTCCGAACAGCGTTCTCGAGCTTTCTGTCTACTTCCAGCAAATTCCATAGTGCCTGGCATATGCGGTTTCTAGACCATTCCTGAATAATCACACACACCTTCCGCGTGCTTCCCATGTGTTCTGGAATCTGCATCTCCGCCAAAGTGGACTGATGTGCCTTGATCGAACGTTAGAGTCTCCATTAGGTTTCACATACACGAACGCTCTGGAATGCACGAGGTCGCTCCAGACTCCTACACTGCGATCTAATGGATGGAAGGATCCAGAAAGGTCGAGTGTTTACCAATATAAACGGGATCGCCGCTCGTAACACTATGCTGAATTTAAGCTAATTGGGTTTGATAGTTCGCAAATTATAAATTTTTTAAAATCGATGAGAACCTTCGAAGCTTTTCCGGAAGAAGTCCGAAACATTACGTAATCATGGAAGCGGGTATAAAGAGGAGCGGCTCAGCATCGGAGAGCATAATTTATTCCAGAACGATAGTATGCAAACATAGCGTAGTGCGATCGATATTCACCGAAAGAAGTATTTTCAAATGTAGTTTAAAAATATCCTCAGCTTATAATATCCCTAATCAGTCATTCCAAATTGTCTAAGAATATGTTCCTAAGCGAAGTGTTTTTCTTTTTTCAATTTTAGGAATATACAGGGTGTCTCAAAAGTATCGCATTCTGATTCCAGAGCGGTATATAGAATCCACTAAGGAACACGAGAAAAATATTGAGAAAAATTAACGACGTTTATTTTTTGAGATATGAGGAGTTGAAGGGTGGAACTTTGCTCCCGTCTATTTTCATTATTTGAAGAGAAACTGTTAGTGATAGACTAAGCACTAAAAATTATTAACCACTGGGTATGCACTGAATTCCTGTTTGAGATACAAGGTGAGTCATAAATCACAAAAATCCAGTTTTCTTCAATTATGTATCTGTGAATTATTCCATTGGTTCCTAAAACAGTTTGGGAAAAAAATTTGGCTCTTCTCGTTTCAATAGAAAAAATTTTAGTGGCGTTTATGAAGGGAAACGATATTTGGGGTTATACATACGTGTAATAAATGGAAGTTTAGTGCACACCCAGTGGTTGAGAATTTTTACTGATTAGTCTATAGCAAAAAGTTTCCCAATTTTTTTTTCAACAACGAAAATAGGGGGCAGCGAAGTTCCACTCTTTGCCTCCTCCTCCATATTTTAAAAAATAAACGACATCAATTTTAATGAATGTTTTTACGTCTCATCGAATTCTTCGAAAAATGAGAAGGTAATCGCGAGAAAAAACAAGTGAGTATGCCTTCACGTGCGTGAGTCTCAGTAGCGCATTTTCTCAAAGAGGCATATTATGAACGTAAAGAAATTTGGTTGAAGGAGAAACACCATTCCTTGCCCACTTTCTTCATTCGAAACTCATTGTGATATTTTGTTATCAGAATGGGGTACTTGCCAATGAAATAGATTTGAATGATATTTCTTTCACTCATCAATATTTTTTTGTTTGAGGGCGAGATCTGGGAGCGGCGACTAATCAACAGTAGTCTATTCTTTCCCATTTTTAGTCGGCTATCCATATAGCGAAAGAATTAGATCGCTATGTCTTCGGGTTTATGTTTCCCATTTATCTCTTACTTTGAGAGCAGCGTGTGGGGGTGGCACTGGTGGCAGCATTGGACAAAGTAACTGTTGCACAGTTTGAGTTGGGAATTTCTAAATGTTTAAGGAAATATGACAATCAGTGAAAATTGTGAATTGCATTTTTTGTTTAGGGGCGGGAGCTGGAGGCGGCGACTAATCAAAAGTGGCCTATCTCTTCCCATTTTTAGTCAGCTATCTATATAGCGGAACAATTAGATCGCTATGTCTTCAGGGTTATGTTATACATTTATCTCTTACTTTGGGGGCGGCGTGTTGGAGCGGCAGAGTTTGGCAAAGAAATTCTTCCACAGTTTGAGTTTGGTGTTTCTGAATGTTTGAGGTAACATTAAAATGTAAATCAGTGGAAATTATTGAATGTTGCACTTTTTTTCTTTTGGGGATGGAAGTTGAAGGCGACGCCATATCAAAAGTAGCCTACTCTTTTCCATTTTTAGTTAGCTATCCATATAGCGAAAGAATTAGATCGTTATGTCTTCGGGTTTATGTTTTTCATTCATCTCTCACTTTGAGGGCAGCTTGTGGGGGTGGCAGCATTCGGCAAAGTAACTGTTGCGCACTTTGAGTTGGGAGTTTCTTAATGTAAGGGAAATATGACAATCAGTGAAAATTGTGAAAGTTGCATTTTTTTTTTTGGTTTGGAGGCGGCAGCTGGAGGCGGCGGCTAATTAAAAGTGGCCTATCTTTTTCCAATTTTAGTCAGCTATCAATATAGTGAAAGAATTAGATCGCTATGTCTTCAGGTTCATGTTTTACATTTATCTCTCACTTTGGGGGCGGCGTGTGGGAGTGGCAGAGTTTGGCAACTAAATTCTTGCACAGTTTGAGTCAAGAGTTTCTGGATGTTCGAGGTAACATCATCAGCTGAATCAGTGAAAATTGTTGAAAGTTGCACTTTTTTCTTTTGGGGGCGGAAGCTGGAGGCGGCGCCATATCAAAAGTAGGCTATCCTTTTTACTTTTCAGTCAGCTATCCATATAGCGAAAAACTTGGATCGCTATGTCTTCGGGTTCATGTTTTTCATTTATCTCTTACTTTGGGGGCGGCGTGTGGGAGCGGCAGCGTTCGGCTGAGCAAATGTTGCACAATTTGAGTTGGCAGTTCCTAAATGTTAAGGGAACATCTCAATCAGTAACATCTCAATCAGTAACATTTATGAAAGTTGCACTTTTTATCGTTTGGGGGCGGAATCTGGGGGCGGCGACTAACCAAAAGTAGCCTATCCTTTCCCATTTTCAGTCAGCTATTTATATACCGAAAGAATCAGATCGCTATGTCTTCGGGTTTATGTTTTTCATTTTAAAGTGATTGGGGGCGGTTTTTAGCCGTTTTTTCATGTCGGCGGCGCGGCGCATATTGAAGACGGAATGTTTCTTGGCTTACGTTTATAAGTGGCAACTAGGTATTATTCAAAAAATGAGAACACCAGAGCATCAGGTCTGGTAGAAAGTGCAATATTATGTTATTTCAAGTTTATCGGGGGCGGTTTTCTCTATGTTGGCGGCGCAATATGGACATCCAATATAGCCTAGCCCTCCTTTGGGAGTGGCAGCTATGTAACAGCGAAAAAATTAGAAAGCTAGGTCGTCTAGTTTGGGAGGAGTTCGAGGAACGGACGGACGGACGGACGGACGGACGGACGGACGGACGGACGGACAAAGCGGTTGCAATAGCGATTTTCATCAAGATGGAAAATGCGCTAAAAACACAATTTTTATCGTTTTTTTGTATTCCTTGTATGCTAAAATGTCGAGATCTGTCGAAAAAAAATCCGTGTTGGGCGGTCTGTGAGTGTCTATGTATTGTTACGAGCGGCTATTCCGTGCATACTGGTAAACACGGGATCTTTCTGGATTCTTCCATCCATTAGATCGCAGTGTAGAAGTGCGGAGTGATCTGGTGCATTCCAGAAGTATACGCGATTGGTAGACTCCAACGTTCGATCGAGACACATCTGTCCACTTTGGCGGAGGTGCAGATTCCAGAACACACGGAAAGCATGCGGAAGGTGTGTGTGTGTGATTATTCAGGAGTGGTCTAGAAACCGCATATGCCGGGCCACTATGGAAATTGCTGGAAGATGATAGAAAGCTCGGGAATGCTACTCGGAGGCATATGAAAGGAACGTCCAACAGCACGACAGTCAGTATTGAATTGGAAGAGACAGCGAGCGAATCAGTGACGGAATATAAAGCAGTGGCGCCCTCGGCTGATTCATTTCAGCGCCCTTTCCTTTACTTCTGGAACTACAACAATTAATGGAAAAAATTCACCCTGCTGATGATTTTTCTTCAATTTTTAAAGATTGAATAAAAAAATGTATACACTGTTTAAAAACATATTGAAACTAATACAATAATAAAGTTGCACATTGTAAGAAGGTATGTAAAGTGTTAAACACTAGTGACTGAATAGAGCCAATAGCAACCAGAGGAGCCAGAGGTCTCTCGTTTCGGTATCTCGTGTAGCGGAGTGATGACCTCGACGAGCGGAGGGTTAGTCTTGGGGAGTTGGGGTAGTTGCTTACGGTTAGGCTTTGTCGTGGAAAAATGTATGATGGGGCTCACGCGTGCGTTCTGGATCTGCCTGCACGTGCTGGTATCTGCGCTACTGTCTGCATTCAGGTACAGCCACTGTCAAGCCTCGTCCTTTGTTGGATACCTTCATAGAAAGGTATTCGCGCTCTTGGGCCCTCTGGACTTGGCTTTGTGACTGCGGTACTCAGAGCACCGGACCTAGTGGGTTAGATCTGGAAGCTCGCGGGTGAGCTTCCTCTGCGTTTCTGAAGCTCCTAGTTATTCGGAAAATGTAAAAATTGAGAACTACGTGAAAAAAACAAGTAATTGAAATAAAAAATAGAATCGCGTTTGTATCGGGGCTCGGACCCTGCCGTAGAGTCGCAATTGTTGATCGGATTGATGGACCCCCCCCCCTTTCCTTGAAACTATTGATTTTGTTTTAGCGCCACGACAGTTCCGGATATTTCCATGTAGAGCTTGTTACAGGAATGAAAACGTTCTTATTCGAAACTGATGAATTCAATCCGGTACCCAACGACGCCATCGTTCAGATAGGGACTTTGTAAAAATGAATTGTTATTAGGGCTCGATCAGGAATAGTGTAGACGGCGATTACTTCGTGTTAGGGCAAAGATTATTTCGACGCCTCTTGGGGTGCTGGGACGTCTGAAATAATTAGGGGAAACTTATCTTTTCGGGAATAGGTTAGATCTTTCAGAGATTTTAGCCTGCGATGTGGAAGTAGGACTAGGTATAGGAGCGAGCCATTATTTAAACATTTTGAATTGTTTATAGAGGTCAATAGATTGCTGTTATGTTAAAATTTTATATTGTGTCTTATTGTGTACAAACTCGTAGTCAGACCTATCTCGAGAGCTCTATCATCGAACAACAAAAAGAGAGGCACAACGGGATGTCGTCCTGATACTAGATGATCATCGGCCAAGCGGTTCCAAAAGCGGGAAACGGGATTTAATTCAAATAAGTTGAATTAAATCGAAGTATCGAAGTATAATGGGTTGCCTACCCATTCAGGGGTTATGAAGATAGCTGGGGTCGTTTCAGTATGTATACAGGTGATTTGTTCAAAAGGACCCACCCCAGATTTCTTGCCGCCAATTTTTTTTCCCGAAAAACGCCAAAATACGTCGATATTTATTTTGAGGGGAACATCTAGGACACACATTGTCAACTTTTTATCTTCAACCCCTTCACCCCCACTCTACCCTTTCAAAATTTCAAATAGCATTACCTATTTTATGATACATCAAATTAAAGGTAATAAAATTCTCTTTCTGTCAAACATACTTATTTTGAAATCTTCTAAACCATCCCAACTCTTCACAAAATTTTGTCATTGTTAATTGAAGGGGATTTTCACCCCATTGACTGCCGATCCTTGAAAAATAGATTTCCCAGCAAAAACAGGTCGATTCTTATTTCGAAGGGGACATCTAAGACACGTATGGTCAAATTTTTATCTCCACACCCTTCGCCTCCCAATTAAGAGAATTTTTTAAAAGGGTTAGGGGGTGGTTTAGAAAACTTGAAATTATTTTTTACAGTAAAAGAATTTTATCACTATTAGCCTGATATATCACAGAGTAGATATTGCTATTCGAAATTTCGAACTAGGGGTGGGTGCGAAGGAGTTTAAGATAAAAATTAGGCGATACGTGTCTTAGATGCCTACTTTGAAATAAGAATCGACCTGTTTTCGCTGGAAAATCTATTTTTCAAGAATCGGGAGTTAATAGGGGAGAAGCTTTCCTTTAATCAACAATTGAAGAATTTTGAGGAGGGTTGAGGGGTGGCTAACAAAATTAAATGTCTTTGACAGAAAAAAATTCTTTCAACTTCAATTTAATGTATCACAACATTGGTGGTGCTATTTGAAATTCTAAAGTAGGGTAGGGACTAGGGTGAGAGCGAAAGGGTTGAAGATGAAAATTGGACAATGTGTGTCCTAGATGTCTCCCTAAAAAAAAAGACCTGTTTCGGCGTTTTCCTGGGAGAAATCACGGAGGCGAAAAATCTGGGAAAAAAATAACTCTGTATACAGGGTAGCCCAACGGAAACGAAACAGACAAATTTTCGAGCACTTGATCTCACTTGTTTGTATACTGTAATATATGTTTACTAGACGGACATGAACCGCGTCATGGGTTCGACAACTAAGAGCCAGCCTCCTAGAAGGTGCTGTAACCCTCCGAAAACACTGAAACTATAGCGTTATTTTGAAAAATTTGCATCGAATCGAAAATTAACACCGCTTAAAAGACAATTGAACCAGCTTTGAATTGATGTATCACTTAACCCCAATTGATGTCATTTAAAATTCACGTAAGGGCTGTCACCCTGACTACGGGGGTGAAACTCCACGGTTAAATTAATAGCAGTTGAACGTCCCTCTTGAAAACAAAGTTGACCTGTCCAGGCTTATTTTGAAAAAATGAGGGCGAATACTCGAAAATCCGTCTGTTTTGTTTTCAATGGGCCACCCTGTATGTATGTATGTATGTCAGGTTTTTTTTGACCCCCCACGTATGGTTTATGGTTGAAAAGAGAAAATGTGATTTTCAACGTGATCTGTCAACGGGAAATGTCGAATGTCATAGAGTGACAGGAAATTTTGATGTTGAACGTCCGTTTTTTTCTCAATTTTCTCAAATTTTCAAAAAAATTCCACCGATTTTGATGAAACTTGGTGCATAGGTAGTATCTGACGGGTAGAATGTTTGGTTGAAATTTTGTTGACATCAGGTAATCGCGGCCGCCAAAACTGGAAAAGATAATTGTCGAAGATACTCACATTTCTCTGAAATGACATGAAAATTTCAGGTCGCGGCGAGGTACCAGAAATAATGCAATTTTGTGTACACATGCGCGAGACGATAATTAGAAGACACTTCGAAAAAGTGTTTAAAACAAAAACCAGCTCGAGAGGACGTTTTGTTCTTGAGATATGATTTTTTGAAAACTACGGCGAATTTTGTATTGTTAATTTTTCGATAAATTTTTATTTTATTTTATTTCTCCGGAAATATCTCACCGATGCTGATGTAACTTAGTACAGGGGTGGTACAGGGTGAAAGTCGATGGTGGGAAGGTGAAAATAAAATTTTCACTGTGATCTGTCAAATGGAAATGTAACTGTCAAAGTGACAGGAGATTTAGATGTACCTAACGATTTTGGAAACTTGGTATGCACGTAGGGTTCACGGTAGAAAACAGAATATACTATTGTTATTACTTATTACGTATAATTGAGACAAAACAGCTTATACACAAAAATAATATTGCATTGAAGCAATTTTACAGATACTTAACTTCAATTATCTTCAATTCAAAGTCGTTGCAGGAATAATAGCTACGATGAGAAGTCCCGTGGCAGACATGACAACGATTTTTGGCCGTGTACTTGAGTAGATTCCACAGGTCACGTTGGATTCGGAATGCGATAGATACTTTCGAGACATCCTGTATATCTTCACTACTAAGCTGCACATGGCGTTTTTCTCCCTATGCCCCTAGACAAAAAAAATTGGAAAAGGAAAATAAAATGAACGAGGATGTCTTACCAATTCATTCATTGAATTAAAACAATATTTCAAATATAACTTTTAACATATATCTAATATCATAAAATACACGTCACACATTGAAAATCACAGTACGCTTATTGTAAATTTAACTAAAAAACCAAAACAACAGGATAGTAGAGCAAGTAAATGAATGATCAAGGTTAAAGATGAACCCTTGTATCATCTATTTATAAACATTTTGGAAGCTTGGTTTTGTGACAGAAACACTTTCATTGGAAAATACAGGTCCACCGCTTCTACCACCCGCTTCCGAAGAAGAGGTCTGATGGTTCACTGTATGCATAATTTACTCTGTCCTGTTCAACCTGTTCGTCCTGGTCGATTTCTTCTTCGGACGAATCAGGCCCGTATTTTTCAAAATATCTTTTCAGAGCTCTCCTCAAATAGTCTACCTCTTTCCTTTGGATTCGCTCTAGTTCTTCTTCGAGTTCTGTTTCTTCTTTTATTATTTGTTCGTAATATTCGTCGTATTCTTCTTGATCGCTTTCGCTGGAAGAATCAGAGTTGTCTTCGTATACTTCTTTCGTCTCTTCTTCATCTTTTTCTTCCGTTTCTTCTACCTTCTCTTCCTCCTGTTCTTCTTCTCCTTCTTCCGGTTCTTGTCCCGTCTTCGACTGTCTGACAGGCTGATCGCATAAATGCAGCGTACGCTGATCGCATAAATGCAGCACCATGTCGAGCTGCAGTTCATCTTTTTTATAATGGTCGTTACCGCAAAGTAAGCATTTGTACCATCGGTCGTCTGTCTCCCATATGACGTCCCTCCAGCTCCAGATGTGCCTGCTCCTGAGGATATGTTTCAACACGGGCTTCTTGTTTTCCGACTTGTAGTCACAACACAGGCAAATGTAGTAGTAGGACTTCTTCGAGGAGCTCATCTTTCTAAAGTGTCTGACGGAGAATGTGTATATATCCAAGTCGAGCAAAACATCGACCAGTGATCGCTGATGCTATTTTTATGTGAGTTGAAAAAACTGACGAAAGAAAAAAATTATCGTAGGTATAAATACGTGCGATTCAGTCAAGTTTCTCTTCGAGCTATGCATGGGCGTTCCTCCTTGATACCTTGTAAAAGTTGATGAAAATTTCAGCGTCAGGCTCGAAATTCACGATAATTATACAGAGTGAGTCATTGAAAGGGGATAGCTCATTACACCTACGTCATTGATGATATCGGAATGAACCAGACGGCACTGCAAACGGGAGATTAAGTGCAGTTTGTCAAATTATTTTGCTCTATACAGGTGTCCCATTTTTGTAGAGCAGTTTTTGAACCATTTTGGCCGCCACATTCTTATTTCTTAGCCGAAATTTCTTATTAGTGGAAGGATTGTCATGGAACGTGGAACTCACTCCACGTGAGCTCCACGCTTGTCTCGTATGAACATTCTTGTTCTTAAGCTGAACTTAATTTCTATCAATGACAGATCTGCACTAAGAAAATGCGCTATTGCGACTCACGCTCGTGAGAGGATATTCACTTGTTTACTGAGTGCCTGTAAACGCAATGATTTAAAAGAAAAACATCTGAACGGTTGAAGCGAATTGCAAAAACTAAACGGCTTTATTGAAAAAGGGCAAATCCAAATATGTAAAGATATACCGGAGTGCCATTTAAAAAAACTTGTTTAAAAACCGCTCTGTAAAAATGGGACACCCTGTATAGTGCAAAATAATTTTTACAAACTGCACTTCGACCTCCCGTTTTTTACAGTGCCGTTTGGTTTATTCCGATATAATTATGGCGTAGGTAGGTGTAACTGAGTTTTCCCATATCAATATCTCACCCTGCAACGGATACATGTTTTACAAGGTGGCAAAAGGTATTCCGCTAAGAACTACAGATTATTTCAAATGGAGAAGTTTCGTTTTTAATGAACAGTGTGAATCTTTGTAGGATATGTGAACTACAAAAATACAGCATCTCATGAATATCCTCCATATTAAACATGTTTTGAAGTGATACAATTAGGAGAATTATGTCTCAATGAGATATCGATGTGTCGCAAACGTCAATTGAATGCCTACGTCTCCACCATATAAAGTTGACCAATGGTTTTTGCCACTTGGCCGCCATTTTGAATTTTTCAGACAGTGGTCCGATTTGAGTGAAATTTGCAGGCGATTTGAATAATATTAAGAAACATCCGATTTTTGACAAGTGATATTTCGCCACCATCTTGTATTTGCCATATTGAACAGGTTGTACAGTGATACAATTAGGAGAATTATGTCTCAGTGAAAACATATAAATACCTATCGATGTATTAGCATTTTGTGTCCAGCATGTAAAACTGACTAATGGTTTTTGTCACTTGGCCGCCACCTTTGATCCACCATGATATATTTTTTTTAAAAACGTCCGATTTGAGTGAAATTTGCGGGCGATGTGGACTTCATCATGAATTTCCAATTTTTGACCATTGATTTTTCGCCGTCAACTTGTACTCGCTATATTTTTCAATGTTTGCACTTCACATTCTTCACTTTCATCCAGGTACTGCTATCACCTATTCTTACTTACTTATTTGAAAGAAATTACGCTATTGTAACTCGCCAACGAGTACTTTTCGCTTGTTGTTCTTTCTCACTTGCAGGTTGCTTCTGAGGTCGCCTGCCACACGAAACTCATTGACGCCAACTCTCGAAATGTCAAGTCAAGTTGAATCTCAAGAATATTAATCCAGAAGTCCTTTTTGCTTCATTGTAAAATACACAGTTTAGGCATTTTTTAGCCTTAATCGAGGTGCAAACTGAAACTTCTTATTTTGTGTATATCCATCGAAGTCTGTTATTGCCCAAAAGCCCCAAGACCACTTCGCCCATGACTTAACAAAACGTAAATCAAGCTTCATTGTTACAGGGTGGCAAAATATATTTGAAGATCACAGAGAGCATTTAACCTGAAGTAATACCGTCTCTCGTGTATCATTAGTTCTTTTTTCTTCTCCAAGTTCGTCCTACAAGGACTTACGGAATGATATCAACAAAGCTCTCGTCGTATCTGATGAGGCATGAGAAGGTTGCTGTGTAGATTACGAATTGCTGATCGCTCCCCGTACATTACCAGTGCCCTTTGTAAGTGCCCCTAATTGGTAAGCCACACTCACATAAGCACCGGCAATATGTTTAGCAGCTTTGTGCCGGCGGTTATCGCGGCCTTGTTCAAAAAATATTATAGCCCCAGTTTAAACTAGACTGTGGGGCTGTGCCGGAGACATACCCGTTTCGTCATTCCACGCTCTCGCCACCCCACCATGGGAACTTGCGGAAACGCTATTATTATCCATTGTTACAATTTGTTTGCCAACATGTTTAAGTGGGACGATTACTGTCATTCGATTTGGACCGGAAATCCATGGGATTCCCTGATAATCGCATAAAATATTGAACGGTGTCTATAATAAACCAAACGACATAATATACACGCATTTTTATTCTCCAAAGCAGAATACTTTAACAAAAAACAAAACGCTTTGTTAACATGCATTTTACTCTTCCGCGCGTGAGTTCATCGTGAGTACTATCATGATTATCATCATCATCATTATATCAAATAATGTAATAATAGGTACCTACAGGTTTATGATACATAAATTTACAACGTTTATAATAAGGCACTAAATTACTTTTTTATAAGAAAAGTTTTTAGCTAGAGATTATGTTTGTTAATAATTAATATAAATCGAGCGTAAGATTTACGATAGTCAGTCTTGGAGTTCAATTGACAAGTTCGACGTATGTAGCGGGGAAAATTCCAACGTTGCCTTTGCATTCTCCTAGCCACCATCCGTCGTCTTGTTGTCTGTAGACTGATAGCACGTCACCGGGTTGGAGGGCCAGCTCGTCGGTGAGATTGGGGGTGTAGGCGTAGAGGGCCTTGCATTGGGCTATCGGCTGCATGTTGCTTGTGTCTTCGTCTTTGCAGACGTTGCTTGCGCTGCTGCATTGTGAAGAGAACTCGTCTGGAAAACAGAACCATTTCACTTCTTCTACCTTACTTATTACTGCCGAAAATAAGACCAAGAAGTGGAAGAAAAAGCGAAATAAGAAGAAGAAAATGATCGTGAAAAGGGTTTTATTACATGAAGAAAATGAAGGAGAGAAAGAGGACGATAAAGGAGAATAGAAACAAACTCATTTTTAAAAGGTGGCTCTGGGGATTGCGTACCAAAGTCTGAGTCCGGTTGGTTGGAGTTGCCATCGGCAGCCCCTCTGTCGGTCCAGTCGGGATGATCTGCAATGTCGTTGTTGTGCGGATCTGAATTGTCAGATTTGTCAGATTTCATAGATTTCTCACTCAACGGGCTTTTTTCCGTTTCGAACCATTCCTCTCTCAACCATTGCGGCACCTGCGACAAAAAGATCGAATAAAGAATAACAGTGACAATTCTGTAAAATTCAAATCCACTTTATTTAAAGGTTCCAGTAGTGGAACCTCGAGCACTCGACAGTTGTCGATCTCGGCAATTTCCCCTTTCCTCTCTACACCCTTCACCCTTTAGAGAAGGGAAAATTTTAGAGATCGTCAACTGTCGAGTGCTCGTGGTTCCACCACTGGTTACCGTAAAGGTAAACGCTTTGTGATTGATTCAATTTTTTTCACACGCCTTGAATTTCAACAGACTCCATACAGAATCAATAAGTCTTATACCAATTTTCTATTTGTTCAAAACAAAGTACAAACTAAGACGACTACCGGCATAACTCCATTTCGTCTCAAAAGTCTACTTTTTTATAAAAAAAAATGTCGAAAACTTCGGCGGGAATGGATGGAGTTTGAATTGGAAGACTGATGACGTAGTAAAACTGTTCTGCGCTTCCGCACTAGGTAGGTCATCTTGCCATATGCACTGACCCTTGTTAGGATGTGTGTCTGATAGGCAGTCTACAGTCCCTGAATAGATATTTACTAGCTGTGAATAAAAATGACGGAAAACAAAACCATACAATGCCTGTTCATTGCCTCTTCATCATTGGAATCCGCCAATAATTCCTGCCAAAATTTTAGACCATTCAGAATGGATCAGCAAAAGAAAAATCCGCATTCCGTCGCTGTGGGATTCACCTTTAGGGAAGTTTAGGCAAATACCGTTATAATAACCGCCTTCCGAAGGAATGAAAAAGTGATAGAATATAAATTTATATTGATAATGATAATTACTGAAGTTTGGTACGTCCACACGAGGTGTGATTCGAGTGACTCGACAGATTTTATTCCAGAGTTTCTAAATCTGAACTACAGAAGATCCCCAAAACTTCGCGGTTATTTGATTTGGCGATATTCGGCACAGTAATCCACGATGTCGTCCGGACCATTTTTGAAACAAAGTTTCCACATATTTCTGCTACAGATGGAGGGGAATTTTTTGCAGGACGTGATGTCTGACGCTTCTCTCTATTTTTTTTTTAAATGTTGTGATTTCACGACTTCTTTTTCTGATTTTCGGCAACAAGCAAATCAGAGTAGTCTGTGACAATTAACAGTTGGGAAGAACTTCTTGAATCAAAATTGATTTTTTGACGCTTCAATCTAAAAATGCCGTCACCGACAAATTCAGGAACCTAACCTGGCAGCAAAATTCACGTGTAAAAAGTTTGTTCTTCTTATCTTAATCATCTTGCCTATTTTACCCTTACGGGTGGAAGGCGGTGAAAAGTTCAAAATCCAAATTTGAAAGGTCTGAGCCGTTGAAAGTTGTGTATTATTGAGATGAAATTAATGTGGTTGCCTTCAATTTGCTATTTGCACCGTTTTGGGGCCTGCGCGAGACGAGTTTGTGTCTCTGAACGAAGAGCTCGGCCAGTCAGCCGTATTACCACTTTAATTTTTCAAGATTTCAAGTTTTTTCACGTCGCGCAGATGTCACGGCTGCCGCGTTTGTTGTGTATTAGCGTTAAAATTTTATAATTCCTCATTGTGGCTAACATAACTGTGTTGAAAATCTGAGTGCCTGATTAGGGTTTTTCGAGTTTTTTTTTTCAATTTTAGGCACTGAAAGTCGGTTTTAGGCATTCAGGCAAGAGCAAACAAGGCTCAAAATACTGAGCAGTCTAGCATCCACGTTTTAATAATGACGAATAGGGCAGATAATACGTGACTTACCTTCAATATGCTTTGTTGTAGTCCAGATTTGTCCCTAGTTATCGTTATGTGAGGTGCCAGGGGGTGTCCAGATCTGGGTCTACTGTCTAATTCGGCCAAAGCATTGTGTACTTTATACCTTGCACCTTCCAAGTATGTCAGCATGGATTTCATCTGTAAAGAAATGGTAAGTCTCATAATTGGACGTATATAACGTATAAAGAGAAGGAACGAATCCACTGACGTATAATACTAGACGGAGCTTTCCTATCCCCATTACACTCTAGTCTTTTTAGAGCGAATAACCGTTGGTAACCGGTTGGTTATTGGCGGTTGACATTAGATTGACAGATACTGTCATTTTTTTGACATCTGACGATTCTCGCTAAAACGTTGCGGTTATAACTTTGGTTATCAGCATTTGGCGGGAAAACAGTAAATTTAATTGAAGGAGAAAATTTTGCGGTACTTGGCGGTACCGGCAAGGGAATAAAAACTCAATTTCCTGGAAACTTTGTGGTTTTATCTGAAATATTGGTTTCCTAATTTGAAACCTCTTATCCTAATTTAAAACCCCCTATCCTAATTTGAAACCCCTGAAAAATCCGAGTTACGGCTAGAAAACAATTTAAAAACTCCAACTTTTAAGGGTGATATCTCGGTAATGAAGCTACAAATAAAAAAAAAACGGCGTAAATGGCACTTTTACGCAAGGGAAATCCCTGAATCCCCCCTTGAAGTTTGTAACACCAGCTTGGAAACACCCTGTAGAATCTGTTCAAAACTTGAATCATAGATCATAGGAGTTAACCATAGGTGGCCATCGGACATCTGGATTACCCGATGTTCTTGTGGGTCCATCGCAGAGGAGTCCATCGTCTTCGATTCTTCTTACCTTGTCGCCAAGTCAAGTTTTTGAGGTTAGGTTAAGTTCGTCTGGCTGCTTCTTCAAATTCAAATCTGTTGCCGCCACAATTTGTCCTCCCACCATAACAATAACCAGCCCCATGACCAGGTCATGAAATGTATAACCGGTGATGATTTCAAAATGGCGGCACTTCCTTTACCGCTTATAACCAATCCTCGCTCAAACGTCAAATTCTATAACTAAGTGTAACCGGTCATGAAAAGTTATTCGCTCAAAAAAAACTACTGTGTTGACGCGCTAGAACCGCTAGGACCAGGGGAAAGGGGGGGGCGGGGGGGGTTTGTTTTTCGGACGACACATAGGCGTGCTTGCAGCGTTTTCTTTATGATAAGGGGACAAAACAAATAAAGTTCAAAAATAACGTCGACGTTGATAAGGTAAAACGGCGTAAGCGACATTTACTCAAATTTGCAGAAAGCAGAAAAAACTGAATTGGCAGAAATTTGTTTGCTCTCAATACGAATGAAGAACACTGAAGCGTGGATGTTTTTTTTTTGCAATTTTACACATAAAAATATCTGTCATTGAGTGAATTAAACAAGAAATAAATAAATAAAACCAAAAAATTGGCGCTTACGCCAAAAGTTCTATTCCATTGGCGTTTACGCCATTATAAGTTCGTCGCTTATGCCAATCGGACATAACTAACATCCGTGACGTTTGGCGTTTACGCCGGCGCTTACGTCAACCGTAGCAGCATTATCATAATTATGATTAGCGTAATTATAAGAGAAATAAGAGAAAAACGGCGTAAACGCCCAAAATAAATTAGCGCTAGTTCGCTGAAATATCCGTTTTGGGAGATGTGAATTATTTTGATGGACGATATTAATTATGTTGAGAGCTTGAGAATGTTTTGAAATAGAAATTGTAAGAGCATTTTTCAGAATCCACCAAAAATGTCTGCATTTATTCAACATGGGGCTTTGGCGTTTACGCCTTTCAGTATTTTAGCACATGGAATGACGTAAACGCCGGTCTTTTTAACGTGGATTTAGACAGGGAAAAGGACGTTTTATCTCGTTTTGTTTGATGACTATGGATAAAGACAAATGTTTTTGTTATTATCATAAAAACTGGCTTACATTTACCACTTTTTTGCAATAAATTCTTGGAACTGAACTCGCCGTGCTAACCGTATGGCATACTGGCGCATAAGCCAAACGGATCCGAACGGAAGGGATATGGTGGCGCTTAGGCAAAACTTAAACCAAGATAACTTCAAATATTATTTTATTTTGATTATGCCAGTAGTACCAAACGATGCGAAATTCAATGGCGATTTCAACGATGTGCATAACTCAATTTTGATTTGTTTGACGTTTACGCCGTTTTACCTTATCAACGTCGACGTCAATGTATGATAAGATAGATAAGATAAGTTTTATTGGTTGTCAAGGCGCATAACAACATGTCCAAAACTGTATAACAAAAAACATAAATTCAAAATTCACACAACATTACATTACAGATATATCATATTAAAGTGTTTAAATCAGCCCTCAAGAAGTCGTTGATGCTGTAGAATGAACCCTTCACCAGCAGCTTTCTCGTTTCCCGGTCAAACCGCTCCGGAGGCAGATGTTTTATTGAGGGAGGCAGCTTGTTGTAGAAGTGGATTCCCCAGTAGCTCGGATTCTGTTGTGTTTTTACTGTGCGGTGGAACGCGACCTTGAGTGCATTTCGGCCTCTGGTGTGGTGGTTGTGGTCTTCGCCATTTCGTTTAAACGTGTGCCTTTGATTATGAACGAATTTTGTACAGGCGAGAATGTACATTGACGGGATAGTCAAGACACCCTCGGTCTTGAACACCTCTCTGCACGTCTCAGTCCATCCCAAACCGCACCTATGCTCCCGGTATGCCGAAGCTTTGCACACCTGGCAGTGCTGCACCATTATCACCTAACGAAATAAGCGAAATATCGAACGAAACGACAAATAATAATGAGCAAAAAGCGTCAAAGAAATGGGCTAGCTATGGTGTGACGTGTGACAGCATGCAACGCGATCAGCTGACCGCAGGGCGCGACCCACAAGCCGTTCCCACAGCAAGGTGCTACAATACGTGGTGTGGTCACTTGGAATTTAATCCCTACTCTCTACCTCTACTTCTACTTTACTTCTTAATTTTCAATTAGACATGGGAAATCTTTCCAAGAAATAATACAGAATTGAGTATCTTGACGATTAGGAGTAAAAATTCACACATTGGCCCTGCATTCATCAAGCGGGCTCACCTCAGTTGATAATTGTTATTTTCCTGACGTCGGCCATACTGGATTCAGGTCTAGTACTCGGTCTACTCAACTCGGTCTAGTATATTATACGTCAGTGGAACGAATCCCTATATACAGGGTCCTGCAACAGTGTGTCGGGCTTTCCTAGCGCCCTCCTTTACGAGATAGAGACAAAGGTGTAATACATAAAATTATTGATTTGAAAAGTTCTAACCAGTGAAATTATTTTAACTATACAGAGTGTTCCATTTTTGCGCTATAACAAAAACAAAGATTTTTTTGAATGGAATGCCCCACTTTTCATTCCATTTTCTTGTTTAGCTTTTCAAGCTCTATAACCATTGCGGCCTTTTTAAAGTGGACGACAGCTGACAGATTTCTCAGGATTCTGGCCTGAACGTCGCATGACAGCAAGCCAACTCGTTGACATTGTCGTCCACTTTATTTTGGCCGCAACCGTACAAGCGTTTTTTTTGTTTTTTCAATTTGTGGCAGTGCTACCAACGAAAAATTAAAAATTGATTTTTTTTGTAATTTCAAGGTTTGTTTTGAAAAATTGTAGGAGCCTCGTTTTTGCAATCAAGGAATGAAATTTGGCACAACAATAGTCGAATAAGAGGTGAATAATTGCATGACAAAAAACTTCAGAATCAGTGATACAGGATGTTCAGAATTTTTTTTCGAACTTCGCAAATTTCAAAATGCCATAACTCTTTTTTTTTTCAAATGAAATGCTCCCTATTTTATTTAACCATTCGACAGCTTTCTTTCTCCTCTTTCATTTTTACTAGGGCTACCCTACCCCTAAAATTGATAATTTCCGAGATAAATCGATAATTTTGATAAAAAGTGCTATTTAATAAAAATTTTCACGCCGGGAAGGCCATAGTGATCAACAAATGTCTGATTGACACATTTTGCTTGGTTTGATGCTAAGAACAAGTTTTTTTATTGAATAGCTGCGCTAAATTCTCATCTGCAGAAAATGCTTGAAAAAGAATTGCGTTGCCCGATGGAAAAAAGAAAATTCAAATTGAGCTTAGTAAAGTGGTTTTCAGTAAGTAAAGTCTCGTTTTCAAAAACCTTCAAACTGTCAAATTGAGAGGTGCGTTCATTTTGACACATGATTTTCTGTATCAGGACCTACTATAAGAACATAAAAAATCCAAATAAACGACAATTTTCATCAAATTATCGATTATCTCTGAAATTATGGAGTTTAGGGGTAGGGTATTTCTAGTAAAAATGAAAGAGGAAGAGAAAAGCTATCGAATGGTGAGATAAAATATGGCGCATTCTATTTGGGAAAAATGACTTATGGCATTTTAAAATTTGCGGAGTTAAAAATTTTTTTTGCACACCCTATATAATGAAACCTCAAGTTTTTTGTCATAAAGTTATCCATCTTCTATTCGACTACCGTTATGCCAAATTTCATTCCGTAATCCCCAAGAAACGAGGCCGCTACGATTTTTCAAAGTGAACCTTGAAATTACAAAGAATTTCAATTTTCAATTTTCAGTTGGTAGCACTGCCACAAATTGAAAAAACAAAAATACACTTGTAATAGAGCTTGAAAAGTTGAACAAGAAAATGAAATCAAAAGTGGGGCATTTCATTCAAAAAAATCTTTGTTCTTGTTATAGCGCAAAAATTAAACACGCTGTATAAATGAAATTAATTTTACAAGGTAGAACTTTTTGAACTAATAATTTTATCTATTACACCTTTTTCTCTATTTTGCAAGGTTAGGGCGCCCGACGCTTGAAAGCCCGACGCTCTGTTGCAGAACCCTGTATATCGACTGAGGGAGTGGAACGAAATAATTGAAAGGAAAAACTCAGATACCCCATTTCATATTACGACTGCCAGTGAAGTTGGTTTCTAATAATTCGGTTCCGTAAACGAGATACAATCTTCAAAAGTTCAACTTTTGTTATTGTTTTTCTCATGGATAATTTATAAACGGGTTGAGGTAATTGGCTGTAATTTGCCAGATATTTAATTGGTTTTGAATAATTTTCTACATGCTTTTGAGTGAATTTTCACTAAAGTTTAACAAATGAAGATTCGGAAGTTGGGCGGGGCTGAAGGATCGTGAGAAAAGTCAAATTTTGGAAAACAACTTCACAGGAACCATTACTTGAGATGAGCTAGGGACTGAGGTTTTTTACTTCGAGTACTTCTGGGCCACCCTGGTTGAACTGAGCAGGTTTATTCTCATTTAGACTAGGACACTTTCCAGTTTTTTCTGGGCCTAGAAGCAAATCATATAACATTTTGGCAACAAGCGGATTTTTACTAAATGGACCCTGCTGAATCTAAAAATCCATGTTGCCACCCCGAAATTTGAACCGTTAGGCCCCCAGGGCCCCATTTTCGACATTTCGGGGCATTTTGGTTTTCTCCGGTTTGTTCAGTTCAACAGGTTATATCTCGAAGACCGTAACAGATAAAATGAAAATTCTTCCACTGTTGCCTTGCCCTATGATTACCAAAAGCCTCCTATGCACTTTCCGTTCTGAATTTCTGACAATTACATCTACAGATCATCAATATCAGAAGAGATGCAAAAACACAACACAAAAACTTCGACCTATGGGGAGCTATGTGAAATGTTGAAAATAAGTCCATATATATGCGAAACCATATGTAGAGAAAACTTCGAATAAGTTTTTGGCAAAGTTACGTTACAACAGGCCTTTTCGTTCAGCAGTTATGATTTTTTGAAAATCGATGTAGGGAAAGTGCGCGCTGTTTTGGGGGAGTGTCGGTCATTTGACCGAATAAGCTGACATCGGCCCGCAGTACAGCGGCGAGGCTAGCAGTTCGTTCTCTTACTCTCAAAATTTGCTCTGTATGGATATTAATGATCATTTCACTATGTTTGATTACGAATATGACTATGTACCTACCTGTATGTATGCGAACCAAAGCACAAAGATCCATGGCCCATAATCTATTGCTGGCTCAGGTACTCTCATGACCGGGCCGGGCTGAATGGCACATCGCACTATTTTGAGCAATAAACGGTCTTCGGGTAGGTAGTTTTATTGATATTATTGCGGCATCTACAAGAACGGTTGATGCAGCCGGTTTTACATCCACAAGACAAGATGTTGATCTATACTTTCGGTTAGGGGTCTAGTGTCGTCAATAAGGATCAAGTTCCGTGCTCCGTTTTTTTCCAGCCACAGTTTTCAGGAAGTAGTAAGACTGAGTCGCAGATATTCGCGTTGTACGTACCACACTGCTGCCTGCCAGTGACTCCGCCGGATATGAAGTCGGGCTGCATAACTTGTTGGGATAGAGCTTCAGGCTTTTTGACTGTCCCAGAAAGGACATGCCTGGCGATATCAGTCCTTATTTCAACTGAATCTTTTACCTGAAAAAGATTTCCAGTCAGTAATTTGGAAGACCTTTTGAATTTAGTTTTACTTTATAAAGCTTTGTGATGAATCTCTATGTCACAGAGATGTCATCTTCTGTTAGTGGCATAGCCTCCAAGTTCGAAAATAACGTCCGTGATACTTAGCAAATATTTTAAGGGCACTTGTCTCCGTGATTGTCGTAATAAATGATCACGTCACATCACATCTCGTGAATGCGTGCGAAGCAAGTAGATATACTTTGTTTTTCTTCCAGCGATAAAGTTTTCCGGTGATTTCTGCCAAAGATATTGGAACAAGTAACAGGCTCATGTTGGAAGCACACCGACAAGAACTAGAGCAAGTGAAGAGCTTAGTTGAAGATCGTCTTGCACAGATATCGGATAACTAAACTCAAAAGCCCAACAGTAGCCACCATCAACCTTTGCAAAAGAATCATACATTCATCCTCGGCGACTGACGAAAAGTTGTTGCATCGAAAAATACCAACAAAATAGTCCAGCAAGGCCATAGAAATATCTTACAGCGGTGCTTCGGATGGCATACAAAGCAGGCAGAGAAATTTATCTATCGCAGATTTCAAAACATGAGCCTATTACCTGTGCCAATATCTTTGGCAGGAATGACCGGAAAACTTTATCGCTGAAAAAAAAAACAAAGTATATCTACCTGCTTCGCACGCACTCACGAGATGTGATGTGACATCATTTATTACGGCAATAATTACGGAGACAGCAGCCCTAAAAATATTTGCAAAGTACCTATCACGCACGTTACTTTCGAACTTGGGGGCTATGCCACTAACGAAAGATGACATCTTTGATGCAGAGATTCCTCACAAAGCATTATAAAGTGAAACTAAATTCAAAAGGTCTTCTAAATTACTGACTGGGAATCTTTTTGTGGGTAAAAGATTCAGTTGAAATAAGGACTGATATCGCCAGGCATGTCCCTTCTGGGACAGTCAAAAAGCCTGAAGCTCTATCCCAACAAGTTATGCAGCCCGACTTCATATCCAGTGAAGTCACTGGCCGGCAGCAGTGTGGTACAACGCGAATATCTGCGACTCAGTCTTACTATCTCCTGAAAACTGTGGCTGGAAAAAAACGGAGCACGGAACTTGATCCTTATTGACGACGCTAGACCCCTTACCGAAAGTATAGATCAACATCTTGTCTTGTGGACGTAAAACCGGCTGAATCAACCGTTCTTGTAGATGCCGCAATAATATCAATAAAACTACCTACCCGAAGAGACCGCATATTGCTCAAAATAGTGCGATGTGCCATTCAGCCCGGCCCGGTCATGAGAGTACCTAAACCAGCAATAGATTATGGGCCATGGATCTTTGTGCTTTGGTTCGCATACATATAGGTAGGTACATAGTCATCTTCGTAATCAAACATAGTGAAATGATCATTAATATCCATACAGAGCAAATTTTGAGAGTAAGAGAACGAACTGATAGCCTCGCCGCTGTACTGCGGGCCGATGTCAGCTTATTCGGTCAAATGACCGACACTCCCCCAAAACAGCGCGCACTTTCCCTACATCGATTTTCAAAAAATCATAACTGCTGAACGAAAAGGCCTGTTGTAACGTAACTTTGCCAAAAACTTATTCGAAGCTTTCTCTACATATGGTCTCGCATATATATGGGCTTATTTTCAACATTTCACATAGCTCCCCATAGGTCGAAGTTTTTGTGTTGTGTTTTTGCTTCTCTTCTGATCTTGATGATCTGTAGATGTAATTGTCAAAAATTAAGAACGGAAAGTGCACAGAAGGCTTTCAGTAATCATAAGGCAAGGCAACAGTGGAAGAATTTTTATTTTATCTGTTACGGTCTCCGAGATATGACCTGTTGAACTGAAAAAACCGGAGAAAACCAAAATGCTCCGAAATGTCGAAAATGGGGCCCTGGGGGCCTAACGGTCCAAATTTCGGGGTGGCAACATGGATTTTCAGATTCAGCAGGGTCCATTTGGTGAAAAACCGCTTGTTGCCAAAATGTTATATGATTTGCTTCTAGGACCGGTTTCTAGACGCCTTTTGAGAAAAGTGGCCTAGACTAATTGCAAATAACGAGAATTAGAACACAAATTATTATAAGGTCCTTACATGATACAATTTTTCTCCGACGCTCTGTTGCGAATCCTCGGCGCCGAAGTTGGGCGTCTGCTTCATGGCTTTGGACAGGTTTTCCAAGCCGTTTTTCGACTTCCGCTCCCTTTCTATGTCTTGTCTGATCAGGTGTAGCAGCTTCACCAACGCCTGAAAAATGCACAGGTAAGTAGTAGGTATACGAGTAGGTACAGCTACATTTTTTTATTTCAATTTTTCAATAATACAAACTTGATATATGAATCGATTTAGTCGGTATATCAATAATGCAACACTGATATACCTATCCTACATACCTGCTTCCGTCGTTCCCTGTTCATGGCCAGCGTGATGTGTTCGCAGTAAAAGTCGGGCAGCAATTGCTCAGACACCTGCTGGGATGATTGCCTTAAATTTATGAACGTGCACAGGTCTCTCGTGGGCTCGGCTTCCAATACGGGTTCTCTCAGTTTTTCAGATGCCTAAAAAAAAGGTTTCCGTGAGTAATTGAACAGTTTCCAAAAGAGTCAAACTGCGAATCTGTCTTCGGAAGCCTGTTTTTCCTGAGTTTTTTTTTCATCTAAACTTTCCTTGATACTCTACTCTAGACAACAATGAAACCGTACATCGATAATCGCATCCCACGGTATGCAATAATCGCTACTAGATCTACGCTTTAGTAGTACAACAATGGTAGTACACTAGATAATACCAGTACCTCCACAAGCCTGGGTCCGAGTTCAGTGCAGTTCTGCAGATACGCGCTCAGCACGGTCTTCAGATTGTTCAACCTGTCCTCCTCCAGTGACTGGAAAGTGTTCACACCACGTAGCACCGCTGATTCCCATTCAAGTCTGCATTGGAAAAGAAAGAACAATTATTATAGAGAATGATTACCCACATGAAGCATTAAAATTAATAATGACTGCTCTTTGTTTTCTTCCGTACAAAAAAAAAAAGCCTATTTACCTTGCTCTCTCTGCTCGTACACAGAGCGTGTAGTACTCAATGTCTGCTTTTTTCACTGCATCTTCAGCTTTGCGTTTCTTCCCCTCCAACTGTAAAAAGAAGTTTTCCTTAGTTATGTGTAGATAAGTAAATAATAATTAAAATGAAGAAATCGAATGCTTGGGCTTGAAGTTCAGTGCCAAGAGTTTCAATTACTGGTGTTACGAATTTGCCTTAGTCACTTTGATCATTCAGGGACGTACAAACACACACTATCAACTGCGTTTTACTAATTCACAAACCACATAAATCATCGCACTTAGATTTCGCTCTATTCAAACTCGCTGATCTGCTCACTGTCGGTCGCTGTGAATTCCAATTTGGCTTTCCCTAGAGTACTGCGATATGATTATGAAATCTCCTATGAAGTTCACAAAAAATTATAAAAAAAATTCTTCCACTTCTCTTTTCGAATTCATGAAGGGTCAAAGTTTGGCCCTTCGAACTCTTTTTCTAGTTTCTATATTTCAAAAGATTTTATTAAACTGTTGGTGGCAAAACAATGAGAAAGAAATACCCACTACTGGATGTGCGTACTCTCATTTACTATACAGGGTAAGTCATTGAATAATAAAAATATAATTTCTTCAAAGGACTCCGCCTCAAAAAATTTCTTGGTAGTAAACCGTTCGACCATCTGCTCTGCATCGGTTGAGGGATCAACCGAATGGTTTGGAGGCATTGTTGAATAATAATGATTTTTGAGGTTTCTGACTCACCCTCTATAGTAAATGGGAATCCAATACACATTCGGCGGTTGATATTTCTCCTTCATAATTCTTCGACCAACAGTTCTCTGAAATAACGAATCTACATAGAGGGGCTTTAGGACCAAATTTTGACCTTTCATAACTTCGAAAATAAAAGTCAAGAAATTATATTATTATTTTGTGTGGGTTTCTTAGTCTAAGGCTAGCTGTCATCAACGCCGGCAAGCCGTCGCTTGGGTGACAGCATTGGTTGAAAAGTAGCCAGGGAATTTGTTCCACTGATACACCGGGCAAGTGGAAAGGGGATTGTATACATGATGTTGATTCTCCGTTGTTTTAGGCGAATGTCAGGTTTTCCCTTTGCGAGTTTAGTAATTTATCCATGTCCATCGATAGTGCTTGGTCAGATGAAGTTTTCCAAGAGGCGTGAGCAATTGATTGTGTAAAAGTAACATGAATTCGAGAAAATGTGTTCTTCGCGTGTTTTGAAATTTCTGCCTCGACTTGTAGGGTTATTTTTCTTGTGAACGAAACGCATGTCACCAAGAGTATTGTCTGGTCAGTGAAGAGTTGTTGGGGAAAATTAAGACACCATCATACTTTGTTCATAAATATGTATTTCTACTTTTGTTCAAGATACCTAACTACTGAAAATACTGGAAACGACGATATGTGTTGTGAAAACTTGAATTGTACAGGTGACACCGTGTAGTGGAAAAAAAAGCAGAACTGTGTTGTTTAGGAGCCTTTTCAAATATGTATAGGAGAAATTGAGATGAAATAAAAGTATGTCTAAAATTTAAAATTTTACACTAACGTTCCAATTATTCATCTGAACATTCTGAACCAAGTATAGGTTTGAAAACCCTATGGAATCGGTTGAGAAAAGCAAGAGTTCAACACGGCGCCGGCGCTTTGAGCTACCAAAATGTCAAATTTGATATATGCATTCCGATTGTTCATGCATATGTTCCAAATTTCAATATAATCTGTTTAAAAATAAAAATGTTCAATATGGCGGCCTCTTGGAACGTCGAAAATCAAAATCTGACAAATAATGCATTTCGATCGCCAACCTCAAGTAGGTATAGGTTGAAAATTCCAATCAGATTGGTTGAGAGATGCAAAAGTTCAAGATGGCGGCCTCTTAGAACTTCAAAAATCAAAATTTTACAGATGCATTTTGATCGCAAATCTCAAGTGGCCATGGGTTCAAAATACCAATCAGATCGGTTGAACAATGAAATATGGAATCGGTTGAGAAAAGCAAGAGTTCAACACGGCGCCGGCGCTTTGAACTGCCAAAATGTCAAATTCGATATACAGGTGTCTCAAAACTCGCGCCCCAGAGAACACTGACACGTGCCGACGACAATAGGTTCCCAGAAAATGGGAGAAATTTTTTTATTGCTGCTTGCATAAATGAGTCATGAGTCTTTTGAATTCACCAATCCCGGAGGGTCAATTCGTGGTAAATTTACAAAATTTAACTGGTTGCTAAGTTTCAACAGTAATACCAGCTGCCTGTTATTTTGCAATAAATGTTTAGCTCACTGTTGATAAAAGGAAACCTAGCAACTTAAAATTGATGAAACATACCTCAAAGGTGCAGGTCTCTGAGTGGTAAACTCAACCTTGTCTTTTCTCGAATACCATTTGAGGTAGATTTTTTTTCCTCGGTATTACACATCTGACTGCCGTCTAGTTTTGCCTCATTTTCTCTGGGGCGCGGGTTTTGAGACACCCTGTATGCATTCCGATTGTTCATGTATATGTTCCAAATTGCAATATAATCTGTTTAAAAATAAAAATGTTCAATATGGCGGCCTCTTGAAAAGTCAAAAATCAAAATCTGACAAATAATGCATTTCGATCGCCAACCTCAGGTGGGTATAGGTTCAAAATACCAATCAGATTGGTTGAGAGATGCAAAAGTTCAATATGGCGGCCTCTTAGAACTTCAAAAATCAAAATTTTACAGATGCATTTTAATCGCAAATCTCAAGTGGCTATGGGCTCGAAATACCAATCAGATCGGTTGAACAATGAAAAAGTTCAATGTGGCGGCCTCTTGAACCGTCAAAAATCAAAATTTGACAGCTGCATTTCGATCGTCAACCTCAGATGGGTAGAGGTTTAAAATCCCAATCAAATTGGTTGAAAAATGCTCAAGTTCAATATGGCGGCCTCTTGAATCGTCAAAAATCAAAATTTGACAGACGCATTTTGATCGCCAACTTCAGGTGGGTGTTGGTTTAGAATGTCAATCAGATCTGTTGAAAAATGCAAAAGTTCAATATGACGGCCCCTTAAAAACGTCAAAAATCAAAATTTGACAAATGCATTTTGATCGCCAATCTCAAGTGGCTATGGGTTCAAAATACCAATCAGATTGGTTAAAAAATGCTATGGGAATCTTGAATCATGAAAAATCAAAATTTGACAGCAGAATTTTGATCGTCAATCTCAAGTGGCTATGACTTCAAAATACCAATCAGACCAAATTATAGGTTCCAAATCCCAATCAGATAGGTTGAAAAATGCGGGAGTTCAACATGGCGACGGAATTAAAACTGTCAAAACGACAAATTTGACAGATGTATTCAGATTGCCTATTTCAAGTTGTCATAGATTCAAAATCCTAATCGGATAGGTTGAAAAATGAAAAAGTTCAATATGGCGGCCTCTTGAAACGTCAAAAATCAGAATTTGACAGATGCATTCCGGTTGTCCGTCTTAAGTGGTTATAGGTTTTAAATCACAATCGAATCGGTTGAAAAAAGCAGAAGTTCGATATAGCGACCTTGGAACTGTCAAAACGACAATTTTAATAGATACACCTCAAGTCCTCCGAAAAAACACGGTGGTTATGTGTAAGAACAGCTGGAGCTCAGGCTCCAAACTGAACTCCGCCACAAATAAAGGCCTATAATATTATTATTCTTATTATTGTCCACCTCAAGTGGGTACCTATTACGTTAAAAATACCAATCGGATCGGTTCGAGAATTTGACAGATGTATTCAGATTGCTTATTTCAAGTTGTCACAGGTTCAAAAGATCAATCGGATCCGGTGAAAAATGCAAAAGTTCAATATGCCAGCCCTAGAACAAAATATCACATTTGTCAGATGCATTTCGGTTGTCCAACCCAAATGGGTATAGATTCTAGATCTCAATCGCATAGGTTGAAAAAAGCTAGAGTTCAATATGGCGGCCTCTTGAAACGTCAAAAATCGAAATTTGACAGATGCATTTAGACTGTCTATTTCAAGTTGGCATAGCTTCAAAATCCATTTAATTTCATTTATTTTATTTATAGTGCCATCGAGAGACCTCGTCGGAGGTTGTTTATATCTCGACACTGTCAACAATTATTACAATAATTAATTTGCCAGATAAATGTCACAGCTCCAAAATCTCTTCACACCATCTTCTCCGCCTGCCAACCATCGTTCTCGTGGTATAGATCTTGTGGTAATGATGATGATAGAAAAATGTCATGTAACGATTTCCGCCTTCATCATTACATTTACTCGCGAAAACGTCCATGACTGTCAACATGGACGTGACAGTTCTTGATACGATCATTGCAACGTACCACGTATCTGAGAGCACTCGCGAAAAACTGCCAAAGGAATCCGCAAAAAACTACCCAAGAAGTGCTTTGACATTACATTGACATTTGTAAATGGCACAACACAACAACTGCGACGCTGAGTAATGTTGCCGATGTTTGTAGTGAAATTTTGGAAAAATTGACAAGAAAAATTTCGAAGCAAGGACGCAAATCAAAACACGGACCCTTTCTGGAGGTCTGGCCAGAAGGTCTGATGGAATTATCATGGATTCCGTAGAAAACAAGTCGCTACAACGAACCCCTGTAACCGACATGAAATAAGCTCTGGAGGACCGAAAAGGCCCCTTTCTCGAAATGGAAAGCCGCTGGAAATTGCAAATAAATTGTGCGTACCCCCCAGACGAGTTTTGCCCCCTCAACTTGCCTGTTTTTGTGAAATTACGCCGTCAACGTCTGCCCCGGCCTGGGTAATTTGATCAAAGTGCCGTCGAATTGAGAGGTGACTCTTGTGTTTTGTGTCTGATGGACGCTCAAAAGTCTCCTCGAGACCACAATTCAATTTCGCACGCTGACATGGTCAATTTCATTCCAAAAGCACTGTTGAAATACCCCGAGGCGTTGAGTTTGCCAAAGCGGAGAGCGTCAATTGACGTTCCTGTCAGATTAGCCGAGGCGTACTCCAATTTCAACATTTTTCGGCAAATTTTCAGGAAAAACCCCGTCGCATGGCCCGCATTGGACGACACGCCGCCCCCGAAACCCCCCAGTCGGCATTTCACACCAAATTTCTCGAAATTCTCCCCGAAAAGACGAGTTTTCGCCGCGAAAACGTAACAAAGTATTTGGAACGAATTAAATATCGGTTCTCTTGTGAAATTCTGAATGAATTCTAAAATTTTGAAAAATCTTGACAGATTCAGCAAAAATTTTGAAAAATTCTCACCCTCAACTTGGGATGCGGTTCGTTTGCGAAAATTAAAAAAAAAATATCCCGTCAAAATCCGACGTCTGGTTTCCACAAGTTCTGACGGCAAGTCGTTCGGTTGCCGTCAGCGGTTTCTATGAGCTGACCATATATTGTAGTACTGTTTTGATGCGCCATTTAATTATCACCCTGTATACTCGCGTGTTGTATTCGAAGATATTTCAGGCGTCTTCCGCTACTTTCCAGCATTGGCCACCAGTTTATTCGCAGGAGCTTTAAAAAAGTCTATCGAGTTCGCGTATATTCGGGCAAGTTCTTATAGCCCGACACATCCACCAATTGTGCAGATGTGTCAGATTCGCGCGTCGTGATCTCAAGCGAGTTTCGTAACACTGGCAACTAACCAGATGAAACGAGAAGAATATTCTCTTTGCACCATCAGTTTGTCAAAAACAGCAATGATTGTTTACCTTGGCGTTTTCCTTGTCCGAGTTTTCTTTATTGTGGCTGTTTTTGTGCGTCATCTGGATCAGACTCGTACTCCTCGATAATCTGTAAACAATTTTCTTTATATCAAACTTACTGTTCAAATTATTGTGCACGAACAAAACTTGAAAATCGAGAGTCAAGTCAACGTTATTAGTGGCCAATCTCAATCTGAACAACGCACAACTTGAACGAAGCATATAACTTTAAATTGGCGAGTGAATTTCTACTGCTTTATGGTTAGGCTTGCTGGACACTCACGTCAGTTTCCCAGTCCTGGACGTGTCGAGCACGGCCGCATCCTGCAGCTTCTCGTTGTCCCTGGCGCAGGTGTGACTCTGCTTCTTGCTTTTGGCCTCGGCCGCCCTCCAGTCTCCCAGGGACTTGGCGGCCTTGTCCACCGCGCTTTCGCACTGCTTCCTCGTCCGGTGCTGGTTCTCCGTCAGCGTCCTCAGCGGCCGGGCCGTCTCCTCCAGCAGGGCGTTTCCCATGAGCCTGTGGACTTCGGCCCTCGTCTCCAGTTCGATGGCCACGGATTTCCAGGCTTCGTTCAGGCCGCCGACCCCCTCGCGGCACGCCCTCGCCAGCTTCGAGCTCAGCTTCGACAGGCTTTTGGCGTACTGCGTCTCCGTTTCGGCCCTGAAAGTTGAATCGACAATTTAGCATCTTGCTGTTGATGTTAGGAGATATAATCGAACCATAATTATCCTTTTTGGCCTATTTCGAACAATTCTTCATTCATAATGTAATTGAATTTTGTCAACATTCGAATGTCGAACAACATTTTATGTGAGTAATCGATTCGTGAGATAAGAAAAAACTCGAATTTCTTATGTAAATCTTCGTACTTGCTACATTAAAAAAAAAGTCAAGCGTGATGCATAAACTGCAATCGTATAGATTACGTCATTAGGCAGGAAAGTGAACCCTTACCAGAACGGGTAGGTATGTTCAACTGGCATTATAAAGACACAAAGGTGTTCCCTATATGGCTCTAGAGAGCACAAGACACAGGGGGGCCTCTAGGGCAATGAAGGACACAACAAGGCGCAAAAAACTCACTAGGGTTTATAAACAGAAGAAAACGGGGGCCAAGTATTGCTAAACACTAAGAATTTACAAGAACAAACAGCAAACACGCAATTAAGCTACTGGAGCTTCCAAAGAGAAGAAGAGGACAGCGGAGCACAGGAGTTACCCAGTTACAGGTTACCCACTCGGGCTCCAGAAGACACAACTAGACACAAAAGGGCCCGCTCCGGAACCGAATGAACGGCGAGACGCAAGGAAGCTTCCTTTAAGGTCCCGAAACAAAAAGGGAACAACGGAGACCCAGTAGGGCTCTGATTGCTCTGAACAACACAAGAATTCATAAGAGGTCTCACGACAGTTTCAAAAGCCAGAGGAATACACAGTTAGGGTAATTAGGGTAACAAATGGATCATGAAGATTTTTAAGAGCTCACTAGGAATAGGGCTTCCGAGGTCCTGAGGACACAAAACACAACATAATGACAACAACACACATGGTAGCCCGCTAGAGAACCGAATGACACAACAAGGCACAGGAAAACTCACAGAGTTTCGAGACAGAAGAAGATAGCGGAGGCTTAGCATAGGGCTTCGAATAATACAAGAATATATACAATACAAGAATACATAAGAGAGCTAAATTTGGATCACAGTGACACATAAAGATACTAGGTGCTCACCAGGGCCACAGAGAATACAACAAGACATAAGGGGGTTCGCTAGAGAACCGAACGATACAGCAAAGCGCTAGGAATCTTACCAGGGTTTCAAAACGTGAGAGAGCAATAAACGGTGGCCAGTAGGGCTCTGAAAAACACAAAAATACACAAGGGAGCTCACTACAGTTTCGAAATCCACAAGAATACACAAGGAAGTTGAAAAGGCTCCCAAAAAACACTTGAAGGCAGAAGGGCCCTCTAGGACCAATGCCAGAAATTAGAATGCTACGGGGAGGCTACCAAGGCTCCGAATAACAATTAGCCTTATAATTTCCTAACGTGCCCTTAATAATATAGCAGCAAGTAACAAGGGGCCTACTCCACTATGATAGTGAGGTTTGTAAGGCCAGTGCGATGACCGCATACCTGATGTAAATACACATGAATGGAACACGACCATGTCTCGAACTCTGCCTAAACTGCTGGCCCCGTATATTTCTTGAAGATTTTTCTGGTGGCAATCGGCAGCCAGTGGAGAATCGGAGAAAATGACCCTAAAGGAAAATGTACTTCCCTTGCAGGCGTAAAGCCGAAAAGGTTGAAGAACATTTACAATTTTCTGACACTGAGACATTTTTCTAAAAATGGCTATCTTATTGGGAAGGTATAATTATGTGAGGTGAGGAATACAGGTTATTAAAAATTGCGTATAATTTTGTGGCAGAGGCAGTCTTGAATGCCTGTGACTCCGACCGTTCTTGATGGAATATCATGTAAAAACTGAAAAGCTCAAAACTCATTGCAAAACAAATTTGCTTTTAGCGATGGCAGCAAAATCTTCAACTCTGAGTAGATTTCGTCAAAACATGACGAAAAATTATTTACTATTTTGCAATGTTCGGCCTGTTGACAAAGATACAGCCCTTCAAAGTCAATATCTTTCGGATTTTGAAAATTTGTAATTCAGGAACGTCTGGACGATATTTGCCTAAATTTAGTATAAGCCGGAAAGCAGGTTTGTCAGAATTATCTACCAACCTGCCAGATTTTTCAAGAATTTTCAGTGGCGTAGAAGTTATGGAGGGTCACCTTAAGTCAACTTTTCTTCGGATGCTTCCAAATAAATAACTCTCATAACTCCTACGCCAGTGGTTCGATTCTTTTAAAATTTATAGGTCGATAGATGATTCCGACAAACCAGTCTATGGTCAATTAAGGCTAATTTCGTCGATACGTTCCTGAGTTGCAAATTTTTAAAATCCGAAAAAGTGAACCTTGAAGAGCTGTATCTTTTTCGCTAGGCCGAACTTTGCAAACTGGTATAAGTTTTCGACATATTTTGACAAGATCTACCCACAGCACAGTTGCATTTTCTGCTATCATCGCTAAAACAACCCTAAAACTTATGTACATGTTTGAACTAATCAGAGTGGACATTTCTAAACAAGACACTTTCTTTAGGTCCGAATATGGCATCCTCTGTTGATTAACTTTCAAGATGGCGGAGAAACAACTGTGACCTTTAGTTTTTTGTCATGAACAGAACACCTCTTGGAATTTTTCATTTTTTAATACAGAATTTGTCTTCGGATACAACAAGGTGTCACACAAGATGATTTAACAATTTTTTTCCACAAATTTGATTTTCTTTTCCGAAAATTGCTTTGGCGTCATGAACAACACACAGGATTGTGACACAGGTACTGTAACGAAGCCAATGCTAAAAAATATTTGACGAGTTTTGGTAACCGGAAAAATCTTTATTCAAAAATGTTAAGTTCCAAGATGACGTTCATGAGAAAAAAGGACGTTGACAGTTGTTTCTCCGCCATCTTGATAATTATTGAAAAAGCGATGCCATATTAGAATTCGTCATCAAAAAGTGTCTTGATAATGTCTTGTTCAGAAAAGTCTTATGAATTGTAAATTTGTTTTTCTCCTTCTCAACCCTCTTTGGGTTACAGGGGTTTGACACTTTACTATTTCGTTTATGAGGACATAATATTTCGATGTCACAGTATATTGCTCAGAAAAATTCCATGCTGCCGGCCGGATTTGATCTTGGGACCTCCAGGTTGATAGTGTGCTTCGCTAAGCTTTTAAGCTAGCGGCCGACTTAAGAAAAGTCTTATACCGTATGATCAAAAACTTTTCTCCTCTAGGCAGGCTGTGGTCTGGTCATTGGCAGGCAAACGAGGCTGATTTTGGCCAGGCCACAGCCTGCCTAGAGGAGAAAAGTTTTTGATCATACGGTATAATGAGTTGTCCAAAAAAAATGATGAAAAAAAACCGAAATTTCTTGCGTTTTCTGCAAAATTTTCAAAACTATTGAAGATATTTCAAATTTCTTCTCAGATAATTATCTAGCATGAAAATGCTCGACTTAGTCCCAATTTAACCGACTTTGTATGTCTTGAGATAAGCGATGTCCCTATTGTGGCACTCGAAAAATGGATATTCTGTTACACAGGTGTCCGAGAAATAAGTGCATAAAATGTAACCACAAAGTCCTTGAATATGATGGTGACAACTGCTGTGAAGTTTTTTTTGTTGAAAATTTGTCGTCTTTTTTTTGTTTTGTCACTTTTGCCACTCAACTTTTGAACAGTTGGTGGGATTTCCCCAATACTTGTTCTGAAGGTAACGATGAGTTAAAACATTGATTTGCCAAATCACAGTTTAGTGCGTCAAGCCGTTCATGAGTTTTCATCAAGAAAACATGGGAAGAGTCAAAATTTGAGGTGCCTATCTACGTCATGAAGTCAAACCTGAGAATAAAAAGTATTGCTCAAGAGGTTTCCCCACTTAGTCTAGGGTTTTTTCTGCACTGATTTCAGGGACATGCTGTTTTTTTTTCGATAATTCTGAATACAGGGTGCCTCATGATTCGTGCCCATGGAGTCCGGGGCAGCTAGCGGAATGCTTTAAAAGTGTCAGAAAAGTATAAAAAAATTGAGTCCTCTATTTCTGAAAATATGGAGGGTAGAAGCGGGAGGTCCGTTGACCGTTTTTAAAGACGTTATTCAAAAAGATTAAACTGATTTAGGCAAACTGTTTGGGAGCAGAATAATTCTTTACAATATCGACCACTTGCATGTATATTGTATATTGAATATTTTCATAGAGGGTGAAGCAAAAATGTCGAAAATTATTATTCTCTAAACATGTCCCCAAATCGTTTGGCCCCTATAACCGATGTCGAGTTGAAGATTACACAGTTTTGTACCAAGTATGTTTCTGTTTATTTGTCTCAATAAATAGAATTTTTTTATTTCATGATTCACCCTGTATAGTTGATGGAAATGTAATATGCATCCAGTAGTTGATATTTTCAATCCATATTTCTGCCACCAACAGAACTTTTGGAATAACAAAACGCATATTTTCAAAAATAAAAGACTTTTTCTCTTAACATTTTTCTGACATTTTTAAGCATTTCTGTAGATTTCCCTGGACTTCTTGGGTGCGAGTTTTGAGACAGCCTGTATATGTTGGCGAACACATTATACACACATCAAAAGAATCTAGGGGACAATAAAATTCAGACGATTTCTGAAATCATCATAACTTTTGATTGCAGTCAGCGATTTCATATCGGTTCTCGGTGTTCTTTCGATCTTTCGTTTCCATGCCTTGATCACGTCAAATACAAACAATGTTTTATAAGGTTGCTACAGGGTGATCAATGGAACAGTGTGAAATTGCCGAATGTTCAGTACGAGCACGATTTCCCAAAAACAATTTTTTATGCATTCCAATAGCATAGTTATGAAGACTGGTGCTCCAGTGACGTTTTTGAATTTTGAAAATCGAAGGTAAATTGCCAAAGATATTGATCATTTTGTGCCGCCATGTTGAACTTCCAAGAAAGTGATCCAATTTCATTGAAACTTGGACCACTCATGCCTGGTTTAAATAATGTGAATTTCAAGGTCAAATGTCTTTTTCGGTCACTTTCAAGCCGCCACATTGAACTTCTATGTAAATGATTCGATTCTAGTGTGTTTCAAGTTTCATTCAAATCGAATCATTCATGTGAAAAGTTCAATATAGCGGCTCAAAAGTGATCGAAAGTTAAATTTGACCTTGAAATTCCAATCACTTGAACCAGACATGAGCGTGTTCCAAGTTTCAATGAAATCGGATCACATTCTTCTTTCTTGGAAGTTCAACATGGCACCTTCGATTTTTTCGATTTTCAAATTTCAAGAACGATACTGAAGCTGAAACACCGATGAAACACCGATCTTCATAACTGTGCTATTGGAATGCATGAATTTTTTTTTGGGAAATCGCGCTCGTACTGAACTTTCGGCAATTTTACACTGTTCCATTGATCACCCTGTAGCAACCTTATAAAACATAGTTTGTATTTGACGTGATCAAGGCATGGAAACGAAAAATTGGGCTATCGAACACTGAAAACCGATATGAAATCGCTGACGGAATTCAAAAGTTATGATGATTTTAGAAATCGTCTGAATTTGCTTGTCCCATAGATTCTTTTGATGTGTGTACATAGCACTTCCATCAAGTTATCATCGTACCATTGGTACCAACACAACACCCTGTTTTCCATGGCTTGCTGTAGTAAAACATGTCGTAAAACTGATTATAGCTATAATAGGTAAAGGTATTCTTCCATTCACTGATAAGGAATTAATATTATTCTTCAACAGTAGATAAGCTCACCTTTCTTGAAGTATAGTCGAAAGCTCCTTGCAGAAATCGCCTCCTTGCTTGACGTATCGCCTGAGGTCCTCGAAACCATTTTGACCCTGGAAACAAGTGCTTTGATTAGCATTTTTGTATTCAACCAGAAGTTGCAGAAGCTCTCCACGCCATAGGTAAGCACCTCTCAATTTGCACTTTACTAACAAAATAAATATTACCTTTAACATCTTTAATCTTAATAAGTAGGTATATATAAGTATTTCTTCGTAAATTAAAATAACAAAAATAATATAATACATAATATAGTACATTAGTGCATGAATAAGTAGGTACCTAACTACCTGCTACTTAGTTCCTTGAACCTGAGTTGAACCTCAAAATTGCTAGCGAATTTGATTGACGTGTTGGTATACACCCGCTGTTTAAAAAAATGCTATTACACCTGATGTACCAATATTTGTAACAAAATATGTTCCGAAAACCCTTGAACTCATTCCGCTATAATCGAATTATGTTTTACGCTACACGCACTTTCGATTTCATATGTTTGCCGCGCCGCGCCGGTTACTTTATCAAAAACCTCAATAATGCTATCAATACCTCTTACATAGTCCTATTATTACCTTACTCATACCTATTATTGGTACTGGCAGTACAACATTATACTACTAATAACATTTATTATTATTGTAACACATCCACACCTCTATGATATTTTTGGAGAATGTAAACACTGGAAAGCTATTTTCAAATACCGTGCCACCAGGTGGACGTTTGCCAATAAATCCACCGCAACGATATTTGGCAATAAAACAATACAAACCTGAGCTTGTTTTGCTGATTACAGTAAATAATTACTATATGGCTCTAGTTTGGCAACAATGGCAACCATAATTTGGCGATATCAAAATATAACTGCTTTTGAACTAGCGCGCCGCGCGCGGACTCATTTTTAGAACTTTACAAGTTTCTATTCCAAGATTTTATATTTACGAATCGTGCCAATATCCAGGCGGAATAAAATTTACGGCAAAAGGAAATGGAAAAGCAATATTTTTTGCGCCGCTCATGTGAATAACAATTCGATCAAGAAGCGAATATTGTTTATAGGTTTATTATGTTTGTAGTGCAACCGTTTTCTTTCATTTGCATTCACAATGAAGAAAGTATTTCCCCGTCACGTATTCCCATTTTCTACCAGCAACTTCCATTTACATTTATTCTTGTTGTTACTAGGTATGCCTGTTGCAAAAAGTGCATCCATGCAACAATAATGATGCGACCACAGCAGCTGGTTGTTGCTGCTTATTGTAATTTTTCCTCTCTATACGCAACTAAACTTGATAATAATATTAGATGGGTGAAGGCAATATGGTCTGTGTGTGAACGACCGGACGTTATGATTCTCAAGAAGCGCGAGTTCCGCTAAAAGCACCCGGAAACGGTGGAAAAATTAGGCGCCAGTCAATACAGTCAACATGCGATGAACATTAGTATATTACATACCGAGACGGAAAATGCATCATTACCTACTGCTGAGAACAAAAAGAGCTTCCATGCAGGGAGGCGCGTCTGGACGTTTTAGCCTGAAGCAGAAATGATGTATTTACCATCGAAAGTATGTATAATACTTTACTCACAACCTTGCTTACAGGCCTACAGTACAGTCGTTCAAAAGTTAAAAGTTGAAAATCAACTTTTTGTCATAACTTCCAGATCGGCCAATCAGTTTTGCTGAAACTTGGTTCAGGTAATACTGCTTTATCAACTCGTTGTTAGGTTGATAATTTTCCCGCGGAGTAAGTAGGTAAAGAGTAATTTACCGCCCTCTTACATGATCATGGTACCTATGTGATGAATCAGTTAACAATTAGTGGTTGTGAGTAAACACATTTGTCAAATGTTGCCAGCTGCATACGTAAAATTGACATTCAATCTTCAGGTTATACCTGTTTGCTTTTATGTGGAGAATGTTAGCTCGATACCAAAAAGTTGGGGCTCAGGCCGCTGTAAGTGTGGTTACCATGAATTATTAGCCATAACAACCCATGAAGGGTTTCGGCTGGCTTCTTCTCTGCTTATTCATAGTGAATGGTTACCACAGCAACAACGAAGTACAGCCAATCAGAGCTGTGTTTGGCAACTTCCGCCGCCCCAACCTCTTGCGCCTGTAACTCGGTATCGTGTCGAACCGCAAGACTAGGAAAATAATTTTGTTTGCGAAGTAGCCCAGTCTCCAGACTCACATTCTTCATATACCGATTATCGATACCGAGTACCGACCTTATATTTTAGGTGCTATCATGGCCCCATAAAACGGAACGGTTCATTTTTCGTTTGTAGCCAAGGTTCCACTCAGTGGCGCACACAATAAATTTCAATTTGTCGTCGCTGTCAAAAGTACATAGGACTAGTTATCACAGTTGTTGAGATGCTAACACAGGCTCAAAAAGGGTTTGTCACTGCAAAACTTGAGGAAGCTTGGTCATTACAATGCGTGGTGCATGAAACATGCTGCTTCGAAACAGCAATTTACAATTCAAAGCGTCAGTGAGATAAAACGCACCCGTTACATAGATAACGAGTCACCGACGCTGCAGACGGCCAGCCACCCACAATGTAACACAGGACGCAAGCGGCCGATAAGTTGTTGGCGCGATTTACTATGGATCATGCGTTTACCACATTGAAAACTGCTGTAGAAGAAGCTACAACTTTCCTGGTGCAACCTCGAGAACTGTGAGGAAGCCAGTGACTTTCTAACAAAGCTGTATCACTGTCACTTGGAGTCATGTAGCCATGTCGACGCACTCTGATTTCTCAGATATTTTGGTGATGCGATAGAAAAAATCGTTCTGATCTAAGGGGCCGCGATAGTAAACCGATTGTTTTTTGAAGTGGTTCGCCTAAAAAAATTGCTCACTTTGATAGGTTGTAACTTTTGGATTGATGATATTGAATTTTTTGCCAGAAGACGTGCTTCTTCAGCAGTAAGTGTGCAAAATTGCATTCCTCTGTCACCATTGATATTGATTTTATAAGGTGATTTGCAAAGCCTTGATTTTTATATCAAATTCAAGAAATTTAGTAAAAAAAAATCGACCCAAAATCCAAAGAAAAAATTAGTATTATCCATGCATTCTCCTGTTTCACCCCAATTCAAGTTACGGGGCCAGGGAGCGAATTAAGATGCTGGGTGGGTAAGAAGATCAAACACCGCACGAAAACGAGTAAGGAAAGTCAAAATGGCCTACTTCTAACTAAGGGACCGGGCAGCAACCTTGATTGCTGGGTGGGTAAGAAGCTTGAACAACACGCGAGGAAGAGTGATAGAACAGACAAAATGGCCTTTACAAAGTAAGCTGTGATTTTAAAGAACTGAAACAAAAAGAAATGAAAAAATCGGTTGTGTCACCCCAAAACTTTCCCGACTAGTATCCAGGAACCTATGGAAAATTTTGTTCGTAACGTTCCTTCGGGTAGGAAGTTGGAATTAGAGAGAAAGATAGAAAATAATTTGCAAGGGGATTTGAATTTTCCGGGACCTCATACCTTATTCCAAATCATCTTGATGTAATAATCGTCAATTAAGGCTTCACATCAAGCTCCATCATTCAAGAGTCCGGTCTGGAAAACCCAAGCCGGTTTTACATTCTCAACCAGGAAATTTCCGGCAAATTTGAAAAAAAAAGTTGGAAAATGTTCAAGAACAAAGTTACCTTTTGTTAAAAAAAATGGTGAGAATCTGTTTACGGGATAAAAAGTTGGAAAATTTGCAGTTTTCCCAGAGAGGAAACCTCGGAAACCGTGGGTCCAATTTCAAAAGTTTTTTCTCCAAAAATTGATTCAATCTTTTCTCCAACTTTCATTTTCAGCATGTCTCCACCTAAAATTAATATTTCGAGGGGCTCACCGGTTCAGGCTCGTGGACTTACCGCATGTCGAAGTTAGCACTGCAGTTTTTCCAAATTTACGGAATGTGCAAATTTCATTTTGAAAAAATCACCGTCGGAAAACCGGAACCGTGTCGATTTTGAAAATGAGTCCACACGACGCCTAATCCAATCTTCTTTCGATACCAATTGGATTTTTCCAAAAAAGTTAATCCCCGAGTAGAAATGAATTTTTAAGTGGAGTCCTGCTTCGCAACGGCCAGGATAAATTTTGAAAATTCATAACGCCCGACTGGAATCTGGTGGGAAACTGCAACTGCAGACTTAATTTGACTCTTTCGTTGGCTGCTTCCTACCAAATTTGGTTCCAATCTATCGGATAGATTTTGAATAAATTAAATGGCAAAGTTTTCATCTTTGACATTTTTTATTACTTGATAGATGACAAATAGGGCAATACTTTTAATTGTTCTACATACAGTTTTTCAAGGACTTTCAAATGACATATTGCAAGTCGAGTTCCGTGAGATATAGCTTCTGACATTTGATGATAGTGACAGTTAAGTGTGACAGATGACAGCCAAAAACTAGTGGGCACATTCCACGGACAAACCATGTCCGCTCACCAAATTTCAAGTTGATCGGGTCAACGGTTCGGCAGTTATCGTGGAAGATAACACACAGACTTTTTTCTGCACTATTACAATACTTCCCCTTCCATGTTGGTGGGGGGTCGGGAAAGTAAAAGGAAAATTGAAAAAAGACAAGAATTTTAATTGACTTCCCAGTAACGGAACCAAGGAGCGAAAAGAGGTGCTGGTTAAAATGAATCATATAATCACAGATTTTAGTTGAGCACGAATGAAGAAGAGCAAAGGAGGTGGAAAGAAAAAAATTGAGGAAATAGATGGAAACGGCAAAAAAGGGAAAGCGTTAGATCATTAGAAAAAGGCTTAGAAAATAACGAGCGCATTGTAGCTTTTTGGGCCCATAAAAATAGCCAAGAACCTGACGAGGTCCATTTACACAGATTTTTAGGGACCTGACGAGGTCCATGTATAGAGCTTTTCTGGACGAATTGCAGCTTTTCAGGCTTATAAAAAGAAAACAGGCACCTAACGAGGTTCATGTACACAGCTTTTTTCGATGGATTGCAGCTTGTTCGGCTCATAAAAAACCAACCACGAACCTGACGAGGTCCATATAGGTGGATTGCAGATTTTCAGTCTTATAAAAAACAACTATGAACCTAACGAGGTCCATGTACATGGATAGCTCTTTGGGTGAATTGCAGCTTTTTGGGGTTAAAAAACCTAGGGACCTGGCAAATTCCATGTACAAGTTTTTTGGACGAATTGTAGCTTTTCGGGCTCATGATTTTTTTTAGAGCATTTTCGTAAGAAAATGACGCTTATATGGCAGGTTTGTCTGTCTGTCCGTCTGTCCGTCCGTCTGTCCGTCCGCCTGTCCGTCCGTTTGTCCGTCCGTCTGTCTGTCTGTCCGTGTAGAAATTAAGAAGTTGTACTCCTCCTCGAGGAATGAAGTAGAGCCTTAGAACTTCCTTTGATAGATAGCTGATGTCCCCAAGGGTGGCCAATAGGCATTATTTTTTATCCATACATAGTTATCATTACTATTATCAAAAAACAGATATTTATTGTTGACTTCTAAGGAGTTGAACTCCTCCTCAGGGAATCAAGCTAGAGCCTTGGAACGTCTTCCGATGGATAGCTGATGTCTCCAAGGTGGCCAATGGGCATTATTTTTTTTATACATACATAGCTATTATTATTATTATTATCACAAAACAAAGATTTCCTGTGCACTTCTTAAGAACTTGAACTCCTCCTCGGGAAATGAATCTAGAGCCCTGGAACTTTCTCCAGTGGATAGCTTAGGTCTTCGTGGGTGGCCAGTGAGCAGATTGGATTCCATGGTTGCGCCGCCATCTTGGCCGCCATATTGAAATTTCTTATTAGTTGAACGATTTCCATGAAACTTGGAAGTCACTCTTGTCTCGTATGATCATTCTTATTTTCAAGCTGAATTCCATGATTCGGCGGCCATCTTGGCCGCCATATTGAAACTTTTCATCAGTAGAACGATTTTCATGAAACTTGGAAGTTACCCTTGCCTTGTATGAACGTTCTCATTTTCAAGCTAGATTTTATGATTTCGCCGCCATCTTGGCCGCCATATTGAAGTTTCTTATTAGTGGAACGATTTTCATGTAACTTGGAAGTTACTTTTGTCTCGTATGATCATTTTTATTTTCAAGCTGAATTCCATGATTCCGCGGCCATCTTGAAGTTTTCTATTAGTGGAACGATTTTCATGAAACGTGGAAGTTACCCTTGCCTTGTATCAACGTTCTCATTTTCAAACTAAATTTCATGATTTCGCCGCCGTCTTGGCCGCCATATTGAAATCTGTTATTGGTGGAGAGGGATTGTCATGAAACTTATTGGAACTCACTCTTGTCTTATATGAACGTTCTTATTTTCACGGTGAGTTTCATGATTCCGCCGTCATTTTGGTCGCCATATTGAAATCTGTTGTTGATGGAGGGATTGTCATGGAACTTGGAACTTTACTCTTGTCTCGTATGAACATTTAATTTTCAAGCTGGACTTCATTCCTACCAATGACAGTCCTGCAACTAAGAAAATGCGCTATTGAGACTCACGCACGTGAGGGCAGGCTCACTTGTTTTTGATTTTGATGGAGTTTTGGTCCTACCTCATTTGTGTTGAGGGATATGATTTTCTTGACCAAATTACAAATAAGTGCTGAAACGTAAAAATTTAATTCTTATTTTTCAACGCAATAACCCAATAACAATGACGAATGGAACTGAAATGAACAATAAACAATAATGGGTGTTGCTATCTCTACCCCTTATCACCTTCTGACATATTTGAGGCATGCCTACTCTTGATAACGTTACTGCTGAGATCATCCAGAATAACCTGCCATTCATCTTAAAGGGCATTTATCTAGCTCTTGAATCCGTTGTGTTCCTATTTCGCGATCCAACATCCTTCTTCAAGAGCGCATCCCACTAGGGCATCCAATCCCGAGATCTGAACGAAATCCCGGGATTTCGGGATTGAAAATTTCAAATCCCGGGATCCCGGGATTTTCGGGATTCCTCAAATGATGCAGCTTTTCACCTCAGTTGAGTGAAAAACAGAGTCAGAGCAAGAAACACAGATTATTATTAAAGGAAGTGCATCATCATTTGACATTTAAATCAATAGTTTTGGACATGTTCTTTCGTTTTCAAGGGCCGAAATCTTCATTTCTATATAACTTTGCCTGGATACTAATCATAACATATCCATGATGGTGTTTGGTGGTATAGTAACCGGAAAGTATCTGGTATGAAAATTCCGGCCCTAAGTGTAATGTACCTGACCTGATAATTCTAATATTAGTATTGTTATAAGTATCGATACGATCAATTACCATCAATTGTTATTACAACAAAAATTATGTTTATTACTAATAATGGCGTCAAATTTTGGTGTGCCCTCTTGAATAATCTGTGTGTTCTACATAAACTCTATTTTTCATTCAACTCAGGTGAAAAGACGCATCATTTGAAAAATCCCGAAAATCCCGGGATTTTTGGGATTGGAAACCTAACGGGATCCCGGGATTCGAGATCCCGGGATCCCGGGATTGGATGCCCTACATCCTACACGTTTTCTATAGGACTGAGGTCTGGTGATAGCGCCGACTCCACTCTGATATATTCTCGTTGGAAAAACTCATTCAACATCCCTTATAATGATTTAATGCGGTCTTGCGTTATTCTCCATAGAAACAAACTGCTCACCAATTTGATGAGACAGAAGAAGGACTATTGGTTCCAGAAACTATTTATTCCAGTAATTCTTTCAAGAATTGACTTTTTTAGTTCTAGGAGACAGAGCTCGATGGCATTTCGAGGTCGTTTTTTTGACGACGTTCTGACTTCATGACATTTTGTTCTGATAACATGGTGGAATTTTCCACCGACATCCATTTCAACAGACCATGAATTTTTATGTGTGGAAGTTGATTTTTTGAAGGAGATGGAAGCAGAGACCAGTTTTCTCAAGATGGCAGTTGGGTCTCGAGTTGGGCTAACAATTCCAGAAGTAAACGTTAGTGGATATTCATGTCTGAAATTTGGTTTTCTTCATAATTTCGACTCCCAGCTTTTTTTTTACTACTGGGTCGTCATTCTACGGGCGAGGCAGATGTCACAAAAGGATGACCTTTCTCCCTTCAGTCAGTGACGTCAGTGAAAGAACACAAGAGTTACGTGTGACGGAACTGGCGATGGCGGCTCGATAATGAAGCGATAAAGATAATTGATCCAAGCATACGAATCGGGGAGTGTTGAATCGGTATCTGAGTTACAAGTGGAGTGCCTAAGGAGCGGTTCCACAGATACTTTCTTCAAACATCTCAATTCCAATATTAAAGTCGAAATTTCCAGTATAATAGTCGAAATTATGAAAAAAAAAAGTATGTCCACCTCGATGTCCGCTCTGCGCCTTCCGTAATATTTAGAAGGCCTCCAAAAGGAAGGTTCCCAACATACAAGAAATACCTCTGCGATGAGAGGTACGTAACGCATCTCAGACGCATTTCTAGATTGGATTTATCTCTTTTTAATGTTTAAGCACTGCAAGGTCGAGTGCACAATTATTCAATTAAACACCAATAAAAACCTATTCTCGATATTGGTACCTACGTATTAGTAAGGCAATATGGTTGTGTGTGAACGACCGGACACGCGCCTCAAGAATCAAGTTCCGCTAAGCACCCGCACCCGGAAATCTTGAAAAAAATGAGACATCAGCCGGTGCAATCAACATGCGATAGATATAAACATTGTTTTTGCTTTTACTGCTTCGGGTCTGGAAAAGTGATTTCTCGTCTTTCCTTTCTGCATAAAGCCTGTTTGGTACTTGGTTTCCTTTCGATGGTTTTTCTTGTTACAGCCGGTTGTTTTTATATTTTGTTTATCGCACATGTATGCATTAGCGAGTGTGATGAAGAAATAATGTCCGTAGAGGTAATTACAATAATATTATCTTTATCGCGGTAGGTCTGAGGTATGCAATTAGGGTCTCGCATACGTGTTGACAAGATACTATCCTATTGATTTCCCAAGGTGGACAATTAATCAAATTACCAAGTGCATTACAAACGCATCGAACCATAAGTTATACGTATCGATTGTAATGAAAAGTATACCCACCTGTACGTATGTAGGTATGACCTGAGAGGTGCTCTAGTTGTCCGACTGATGTCAATAATCAAATCAAAGAAATCGCAAGAGTGCTATAAATAATGGGTACTTAGGTATTTTGAGTTAGTGATTTTTTATGTAGGGCGACGAATTATTATTATACTTTCGCAAAAGAAAAACGGTTTTTATAATAGGGTCCTTGCATGGATTTTATATTAAGACGATTACTTCATAAAATCATTCAAAACGTTATCCACAATAATTTCCGCCCAAAAAAAATTTCTAAAAAATTGGTCCATCCTTTGAATGAAGATCAAAGTTTGATTTTTTTTTCGCGCCAAAAACGCGGTCGCTTCTACAATGACCTTGTATGACCACGATGACGTCAACCCGAGAGTTCTATATTTCGTTTGCAAGTTTTTTCTTTGCGAGGTTGCAGCCCTGCGCCCTGAAACCCCGCGAAAATTCAAATCTCAATTATTTTTCAGACCTATTTCAAGTTTGGAGCCGTGAACAGCGTTGTCGCCCTTGCTCACGTGTCAGGGCCGTCTCAGGGCGATCCCCAAGCTAGTGCTGCGCGCTTTTCAACCTGAATTGAGCGTCAGCCCCACAGACGTCTGAGACGGTGACAGTGAGATTATGTCAAACATTTAAAATTCGTAGTCGCAATCTGTTAGTGTAGAATCAAGTAGCCCAGCCCGGGGCACGATGACGTCATCCCGCAGCTGACACATCGGTGCATGGAAGTTGCATGCCTAACAGTTTTTGTGTTTTAAATTTACAAAATAAAATAATATATAAAGATCTTCGAGAAACCGTTCAGTCTGTGGTGCTATTTGGCTACCGCAAAGCATCATTGGAGGCAATAAAAAAAATCGTGCAAAGACCCTATTGGGGAGTTTGCGTGCCCACGTACGTACGACGCAACGTAACTTCCAACGTGTTAATTGGCGAGTTTGTTATCTGCGATTCATTAGTTGAAGGGTAGTTTTCGCGTTCTACATTGAGTTATGTCGCACGTTCAATGAAATCGCAAACTCCCTATTACATCTTGATGATCGTTCAACGCACACGCCAAACCTACCAATGAGAAGGCCCATTGAAGCTCTGGGTTATCACGAAAACATCACCACCCGAAACGCGAAAGGCTATAGATCTCATTGGTCAGTCAAGTTCAGAATTATGGGGTATAATACCACGATACCACAATACCATAATAGTGCAATGAAAATTACCGATAATTCTGGAAAATGCGTGTCGCCTATCCGAAATATTCGGAAGGATCATACCTACTAAATAGTCCGGGGGCATAGGGTCAAAAAAGGCTTGGTCGTGTGCATATAATAGTTATATCTTAATAGATTCCTGGGCGTTCAAGGACCTTGAAAAATTATGGTGGAATATTGGCATCTGCTGCTGGCAAATACGGTGAAGGCGCCAAAACGGGCTTCATCCGGTAATAAGAAACTGGCTGCAGCTCGTTTGTTTTTCAACGGAATAAAACTATCAAAATTGTCTTTATAAGATGTGCTAAATTCCGGCTTTTTTGAAAATATCCGATATTTTTGAAACTTGTCAGTATCATCATAGATCTTGAGGTGCCCTTTCCAAATTTCGACTTTTCCACTTCTTATTTTTGCCGTTTTGGCCGTCATATTGAAAAAATGGCGCTCAAAAAACAGTTTTACTCATTATCAAACTCTTCGAAAAATTAAAATTTTCGCGTTTTCGTTATTCGCCAAAAAAAAATAAAAATTTTCATTTGTTTTTTGGACTCCCCGCCCGTATGCTAAAACGTCGAGATCTGTCAAAAAAAAAAACGTCATCATGTCTGCCGCGGGACTTCCTATCGTAGCATCCTACCTGCAACGTTTTTGAAGACTACACCTTTTCCAGTTGTAGTTCAGAAAATATCAATTGTATTTCAGATATCGTCAATTGAATTTCAGAATTTATCAAGTGTAGTTCAGAAAGCGTCAATTGTATTTCGGATTAGTCACTTGTAGTTCAGAAGGCGTCAATTGTATTTCAGATTTATCAAATGTAGTTCAGAAAACTTGAACTGTACATCAGATTATGTCAATTGTATTTCAGAAAGCGTCAATTGAAGTTCAGAAGGCGTCAATTGTAGTTCAGAAGACATCAGTTGCATCTCTGATTAGTAGAATGTAGTTCAGAAAGTATCAATTTTATTCGGACTTCTGCAAATTGGGGCACTTTTGCACAGCCACAGCTTCGAACTCTTGATCTTCTTGTATGATGAACTGCAGATATTCGGCACATCTTCTGTGTAACAGATGCCTGCGGGGGTGTTAATCGCACGACCGGCTTCCGCAGCACTGAAGAACGACAAATGCTACAATTATCTTGGAGCTGCATTGATTGATAAATTATACATATAAATTATTTTCTGAACTACAAATGACATGTTCTGAAATACAAATCACGCTTTCTGATATACAAATGATGCTTTCTCAAATTCAATTTATTAATCTGAAATACAATTGACTGTTTCTGAAATACATTTGACTAATCTGAAATAAAATTGATACTTTCTGAACTACATTTTACTAATCTGAAATGCAATTGACATCTTCTGAACTACAATTGACGATATCTGAAATACAACTGATATTTTCTGAACTACAACTGGAAAAGGTGTAGTACCTATCCAGGAACCTATGGAAAATTTAAAATTTTCAATTTTCCAAGGCAAATAAGGCAAATACTGTGAAAACTGGAAACGATTATTTTAACAATTGTATCTATGGTATTTCCCAGAAAAACTTATCTAGAGATGGGAATACCGGCCCTTGAGAGAAAAATTGAAAAACAATTTGAAGAAAATTGAAAATTTTATTTTGGAAAATTTGAATTTTCCGGTAAAAACCTCAGATCTTTTCCCAATAAACCATTTTATTGTAAAAATCGTCAATTAAGGCTTCACTTCGAGCTCCATCATTCAAGTACAGTCTTAAAAACCCAGGTCGGTTTCAAATTTTCAACCAGGAAACCGGGAATTTGAAAAAAAATGTTGGAAGATGTTCAAGAACCAGTTACCTCTTGTTGGAAAAAAAGGTAAAAATCGGTTCACGGGATAAAAAGTTGGAAAATTTGCAGTTTTTCCAGAGAGAAAAACTCGGCAACCGTTGTTCCGATTTCAAAAATTTTTCGTCCAAAACTTTACTCAATCTTTTTTCCAACTTCCATTCGCAGCATATCTACACTTGAAATTGATATTTCGTGGGGCCCGTCGCATGTAGAAGTTTGCACTGCATTTTTTTCAAATTCACGGAATGTGCAAATTTAATTTTGGAAAAATTACCGTCGGAAAACCGGAAGCGTTCCGATTTTGAAAATGGATTCACGCGACGCCCAATCTGATCTGCTTTCGATATCGGTTGAAATTTTTTGAAAAAAGTCGATCCTTGAGCAGGAATAAATTTTTGAGTGGAGTACTGCATAGAAAGCGAGTCGTCCTGGCCATATCACGGGCGACAGGCCCTATCAGGTGGCAACGGCCAGAGATGAATGGTGGACAATTTTTTTTCCAGTTTTGGCGGCCGTGATTGCCTGATGTCAACAAAATTTTCACCAAACGTTCCACCCGCCATATACTACCCACGTACTAAATCTCATCAAAATCTATCAAAGCGTTCCAAAGATGTGTCATTAAAACGGACATTTTAATTTATAATTATTATGTTGTGGTCATGGAGGGGTTGTGGTACACCTGATTGAAGTTTCGAAGCCAAAAGCTTATTTTCACGCCTGGCTAGGCTACTATTTGACGCATGTTTCCAAGTTGTATTGCAGTCGCTCTGTAAACCTGGAAAAAAAATCGAGGGACAAGCCCATTTTTACCGGTTTTTCGGAAAAAAATTGTTTTTTTACAAGTTGGACGCCTGATTTTTATCGGAGCTGCCCATGTTCCGTCAAGTCCCTGGTGGATCCTACTCTTGTTGCAAACCAAATTTGGTTGAAATCTGTTCTGTACTTCTCGAGTTATCGAGCTTCAAAGTTTTTTCTTTGACAGTTTGTAACTTTTGACAGATGACAGATATGTCATAACTATCACATATTCTGAATAGAGTCTATCAAAGGCCTAAGAATGAGCTGTTGAAAATAAAAATTCCTGTATCAAAGTCTTCTGTCTCTTTTTGACAGTGACATTTCCCTTTGACAGATCACGGTGGAAAGCTTATTTTCTTCTTTCCCCCATCAAAAAGTGACAGAAGAGTTTGATGTAAGAATTTCCATTTTTGACAGCTCATTTTGAAGCCCTTGAGAGACTCTATTCAGAACATGAGACAGTTATGATATATCTGTCACCTATCAAAAGTTACAAGCTGTCAAAGAAAAAACTTTCAAGCTCGCTGGCTCGAGAAGTACCATGTTGATTTCGAGCAAATTTGGTTTGTAGCAAGAGTATCCACCAGGGACTTGACGGTACATAGACAGCTACGATAAAAATAAGGAATCCAACGTGGAAAAAAAATCCGGAAAACTGGTAAAAATGGGCTTGTCCCTCGCTTTTTCTCCAGGTTTTTGGAGTGATTACGATATAACTTTGTGAACATGCGTCGAATACTAGCCAGACGTGAAAATAAGCTTTTGGCCCCGAAACATCAATCAGGTGTACCACAACATAATTAAATTAGAATGTCCGTTTTATTTTCACATCTTTGGAACACTTTGATATATTTTGATGAAATCTGGTATATGGGTATAGTATCTGACAAGTGGAACGCTTGTTTAAAATTTTGTCCACATCAGGCAATCACGGCCGCCAAAACTGGACAAAAATAACTGTCCATCACCATCCACCCCTGGCCGTTTCCACCTGAGAGGGCCGTTCGCCCATGATATGGCCAGGACGACATGCTTTTCATGCAGTACTCCACTCAAAAATTCATTTCTGCTCAAAGATCGACTTTTTTAAAAAAATTCAACTTGAGACACCTAGAAAACTTATTTAAGTTAAGGAATCATGAGGTTTTTTTGGATTTTAATTTTCAGGCTCTTGAAAGTGCTGTTTCCAAGATGTTTTTCGAAGATTCAAACCCAAATATCTCGAAAATAAAGTCTCTAATCCAAGTTTGCAAAGGTAATTTTTTTAGTAGGTAAGGTAAGTTGAACGTAGAATTCCAAAAATGGAACTATATATTTTGAAAAATAACTGGGGGAACCCGTAAATAGGGGAAAAAACGGGGCTCCCCCCGGAGGTATCCTCTATTATCTTCGCCCCTGAAAATGTTTCATGAAACGCGTTGTTATCGTTCGACAGAGACTCATTTCAGCAAACTTTGGTTTGAATTTGATTTACATCGGTTGAGCAGTTCAAAAGTTGCGGCAAAAAACGATTTTTAAAATTGAACTTTGAGGGGCTCTCTTTAACTTTCTTAGGGCTCTTGGATTTCATTTTCATCGCAAACTTCATACTTTTGAAGGCTGAATCCGAGGATATTTAGCTAGGTACTTACTTTTGAAACACCCTGTATGTGAACAGTGCCTAGTTCTTGTCAACATAATATTGAGTCCAATATTGAAAGGACGAAACCTATATATTACCACCTTGTTGAATAATAATCAATCAACCAATCCAGAGTGATAAAACAGAAACTCATTTATTATAAATTGAATACTTACCTACTGGAGAACCCATCCCATAGAAATAGATATACTTAATATGTATTATGTATGTAGATGATGAATCTCTCAAAAGTATGTTTATTACTGCTTGAGCAATGACACTAGCACCTAGTTTTTTCTCACCATCCAATTAACCTCTCGCGTCGGCTTTAAATTGCTTCTATCATGCTCTATTCACCAATACTCGCGCCCAGCTAATAATAACATAAACGTTCATTCCTAAGCACTTAACCCTCAAAATACTCACCTCGCAATATTTACTCCTCCTGAAGGCCGACTTAATCGAATTAAAATCGAACTTTTCTTCTCCCCCATCGCTCGCACCTTGGCTCGGCGAACTCGCGTGTCCGAACACCGATATCTTTGGCGTACTAGCACTGGAATCCTGCCTGTCAAACTTGTACTCGATATCGTTGGGCGTCAGAACTTTGGCGAAAAATGCATCGTTCTTCACCATTTGATTCGAGTCGTCGCTGTCCTTCTCCAAGCTCCCGTCCTTTTTGTTCTGGTGGAAAAACTTGGACGTGCTCTTCAGCACGTTCTTGCACTTGATCTTCGAACTCTTGTACATCTCGTTGAGGGACACCCTGTCCTTTTCCTCCCACGCGCCCACCCGCTGCTTTTCCGCCTGTTCCGACATCATGTTGTTGAACCGGGCCTTGATGTCGTTCAGCTTGTCCATCGCCTTCCGGCTGGGCTTCCGCAGGAAGGTCGGCCGGCGCAGCTTGAGCGGCAGCTTGGAGCGCGCCTTGACGTACTCCATGTTCTGCGTGGGCGGGATCTGGGGGATGACCTGGCTGCAGGAGATGTGCTCGATGCTGGAATGGTTGGAGGTGATGGTCTGGATGGCGTCGATGTTGAAGTCGTTGAGGGAGCGCGACATGCGGTTTTTTCGGTAGCGCGGCACTTTCCTGGGGATTTTGTACAGGCCGTCGTCGTCGGAGTCGAGGTCTTCGCGGACGGAGATGGCGGGGTCGCTGCCGCACTTGATGATGCCGATCAGCGGGAGGATTTCGATGCTTTCGGTCTTCACGTGGAGCGGGGCGATTTGGACTTCGTGCGCTTCGGATTTGAGGACCATTTCTTGGACGTCGAGGGGCTCGCCCACCGGAGGCGCCAGGACTATTTTCACCTAATTGGAGACGTTGCGCTTATCAAGCAAAATTCTGGTACATGAGTAACTAAAATTGGTAGAGCTTCTTAGTTTGTCATACGTTTCTTAACATACGTCATACGTAATAATAGTTTGTCATCATTGTTATCTAACGATGAATAATGAAATGTGATTTTTTTACGAGTTTTTTATCAAAACTGGTAAGTAAGGCCATTTAGCGTTTTATCCATCAGAGCCTTCATCTATACAGGGTCCTGCAACAGTGCGTCGGGCTTTCCTATCACCCTTTCCTTGCGAGATTGAAAAAAGTCTAGTATGTAAAATTAGTGACTTGAGAAGTTCTACGTCAAGAAATTATTTTCAACTATACAGGATGGGCTACATTTTTGCGTTGTGACAAAAACAAAGATTTTTTCCACAATGCCCCACTTTTGGTTTAATTTTCTTGCACAGCTTTCCAAGCTCTATTATAAGTGTGTTTTATTTTTTAGCATGTGGCTTGGGGCAGTGCTACCAACTGAAAATTGAAAATTGAAAATTCCAGTAATTTCTAGGTTTACTGGTAAGAAGTCGTAAGGGCCTCGTTTTTTGGACTCAAGGAATGAAATCTAGCACAACAATAGTCGAATATTATGGCGTTTTCGACTGAGATTGCTCTGGAACGGTTCTATACAGGGTGGTCCTCGTTTTATGTCATTAAATTTAAGGATCAATAGAAAATGAAAAATGAAGGTAACTTTCTTCAGAAAACATATTTGAAAAATGCCTAATAACATAGATACCTACAGCCCTTCAAAGTTGGAAATAAATAATCGTTTTTTCCGCATAACTTTTGAACCGCTCAACCGATTTCATTCAAAATAGAACCAAAGGTTTACTGAAGTTATCCCCTGTCGAACAATCATAACATGTTCCATAAAAAAGTTTCAGGGGCTCAGACATTAGGGGGTGACCCTACTTTTCCCCCTCTATTTTTCACCCTCCTAGTTATTTTTGAAAACTGTTTATAATTTTGAATTCTACGTTCAATTTTGAAAAAAAAATCACTGTTGCAAAATTTTGATGAGAGGCTTCGTTTAGGAGATATTCGAGTTTGAAACTTTGGAAAACATCCCAAAATCGCCACTTTCCAGAGCCCAAATTGTTTTTTCCCTGAATATTTCTCGTGTTTTGGAAAAAAATGGTGGTTTATCAACTTAGAAATTCTAGAAAACCTATTTCAGCTGAGAAATCATGAGTTTCTTTGGATTTTAATTTTTAGACCTTAGAATGTGGCGATTTCGGGATGTTTCCCAAAGTTTCAAACCCAAATATCTCCTAAACGAAGCCTCTCATCGAAATTTTGCAACAGTGATTTTTTCTTCAAAATTGAACGTAGAATTCAAAATTATAAACAGTTTTCAAAAATAACTAAGAGGGTGAAAAATAGAGGGGGAAAAGTAGGGTCACCCCCTAATATCTAAGCCCCTGAAACTTTTTTATGGAATATGTTATGATTGTTCGACAAGGGATAATTTCAGTGAACCTTTGGTATAATCAAATCGGTTTAACGGTTCAAAAGTTATACGAAAAAAACGATTATTTATCTCCAACTTTGAAGGGCTGTATCTCTGTTATTAGGCATTTCTCAAATATGTTTTCTGGAGAAAGTTCCCTTCATTTTTCATTCTCTATCGATCCTTAAATTTAATGACATAAAAGTCGGACCACCCTGTATAGTTCCGAACTTTCTGGATACCGAGCTGCTCTTGAACCGAATTGCATTCGTTCCATTCTGTCCCCGTCGGCTCGGCTCTATCACAGACGGCTCCATTCCGTTTCTTTTCCCTCTCCCTCTCATTAATTTCAAAGCATTCATACGTTCCTCACTGCTTCATTCGAATAAGAATTCATGAGAAAATTGTGAAAAGGAATGCACCGCCACAAATTCATCCCTTTTGGTATTACCACGACTCATCTTTAGCACCAAAATCGACATTGATACATCAAGTTGACAGTAGAACTGACTACCGAGACAGTTCTAAAATTCGGAGCTGATTCCGTGCAAATGACGTAGGAATATTCCCAGTCGAACACAGCAAAAGTAGCACGGGAGCAATGCTAATGCTACCTCCAGCCGAACACGCCGAAAAGTTGCTCTGATGAACTGCGCATGCTCAGTTGGAATAGAACCAGCTCGGTTCTAGCCAGTCGAAAACGCCATAAGTTAATCAGTTTTTGGCTGTCATCTGTCAAACAGAACTGTCACTATCAATAACAAATGTCAGAAGCTATATCTCAGGGAACTCGACTTGCAATATCGTCCCTTGCCAGGCAAAGCAACGTAAGCGACATCTTAGCAACTTTGCAGGAGAGACAAAAAATCGTGTTGATTGCAAATTGCTCACGGAAGAATATTAATTTTTTCATGTTTCATGTTACAATGATTATTGAGGTATATTTTAGTGCTTGTGATGGTTCACTTATTTAACGCGGCTCAGTGAGACCTTTCCAAGAAGATCAAAAACTCATTTTTGCCAAAATAGCGCTTACGTTGTTTTACCTGGCAAGGCAAGGGACGATATGTCATTCGAAAGCCCTTGAAAATCTGTCTTCAGAACAGTTAAAAGTATCTATTGCCCTATCTGTCACCTGTCAAATGATGAAAAACGTCAAATTTCGAAATTTAACCATCCAATTATTCAAAATCTATTTGATGGATTGGAACCAAATTTGCCAGCAACACAACAAAAGAGTGAAGTCAAGTCTGTAGTTGCAGTTTTCCACCATTTTCCAGTCGGACGTTATGAATTTTTGGAATTTCTCCTAGCCGTTGCCACCCGATAAGGCATCTCAGCCGTGTTTTGATCAAGCCGACTCGATTTCGATGCAGAATTCCACTCACAAATTAATTCGTGCCCGGAGATCGACTTTTCCTAAAAAAATTCCGACTGAGAAAAGTAGATTGGATTAGGCATCGTTTAGGCCTATTTTCAAAATCCACACGGCTTCGGTTTTCCGACGGTAATTTTTCTAAAATAAATTTAGCACATTCCGTGAATTTGAAAAAACTGCAGTGCAAACTTTGACATGCTGGGAGCCCCACGAAATATCAATTTTAGGTGCAGACATGCTGAGAGCGAACGTGAAAAAAATGTTGTTTATGTTCATGTTTCTATGTTTGACTGGTGTTTCGAGAAATCGAGGTTGTTGAATGATGACAAAAACAAAAGCTCTTGTGAAAGGTGTTGCTCGTTTGATCTTTCAAACGAGAGTGCGCGATGTACATTTTGTATTTGACATCTTATCATGTACCTGTCATTTCGGTATTAACTGGTAGGTAGACAGATTTCTATCGTCGGTAATACAGGACACTACAGTTTGGTATTTGAATTCGTTACGGTTTAATGTCAGTGGAAAGTAAAATGTCTGGTGGAAAACATAAACCTAGACAGCCTGAGAGCTTCGTTGAGCTAAGTGCGGCATACAACAGATGTGGGGCATTTTTTAGCGTCGACGATGACAGTAGCTAGGCAAGTGGTGAGAGACGATTTGACATTTTGTAATACCAAGTGACAAACTGAAAGTCCCTGAGTGGCAAACTTCGCCTTAAGCGCCCCCTACATGCAGTCGCCCTATTCCAACTTCCCACTCAAAGGGACGTTTCGAACAAAAATTTTCATAGGTTCCTGGATACTAGCCGGGAAAGTTTTGGGGTGACACAACAGATTTTTTAATCTTTAGTTGGTAGCATTGTCACAAACTGAAGGAACGAAAATACACTCAACATAAAGCTTGGGACGCTTAACATGATAATTAAATTTAAAGTAGAGCATTTCATTTGAAAAGATATTGTTTTTGTTAAATAGCGCAAAATAGGAAATTTTTAGTTGTCATAATATAGTTGAAAACGATTTTGCGACGTAGACCTTTTCGAACCAATCATTTCATGTATTGACTTTATTCCACCTCGTAATAAAGGGTAGGGCGCTGGAAAGTCCGACCCACCGTTGCAGGACCCTGTATTGGCACATACAGGGTGATTTGTAATTACTAACTACATGATTTTTCTCGTAAGGACGGAGTCAAATTGGTAAAATGAAGCGTTGCGGAATCAATCCGTCTGAGTTTATTCCTTGACAGAAATCTATCATTCAGGTCTTTTTGGAAAGCTACAAGGATGTACTTTGGTTTGAGCCTATAGATATTTTCAAATTCCAAAAAAATTCAAGTTTTGAAAAAAAAATTGTATTTCGAAAATGTCTATAGGCTCAAACCAAAGTACATCCTTGTAGCTTTCCAAAAAGACCTGAATGATAGATTTCTGTCAAGGAATAAACTCAGACGGATTGATCCCGCAACGCCTCATTTTACCAATTTGACTTCGTCCTTAAGTTTGTGGACGTGCGGAGCAAATTGCTTGATCTAGCACCAACATTCTCATTTGGGAGAGCACTCAGATGTGTTCAGTAGGATTGAAGTCGGGCAAGTTGGCCGGCTTCATACTTCCTTTTTTTTTTCTTTTTTTTTCATGTTCGTGCACATGCGAGCTTTTTTTTGATAATTTTTGATAAGGTAATAATAAATACCTAGGAATGATAAAAATAAGCTGCCCGTCTAACCCCTATATTTTCTACGCTACTGAATATTTCAAAAAATGTCATAGATTTTCAGATTCTACGTTCAATTTTGAAGAAAAAACTTATTAAATTATGATCATTAGAATAGAAAAAAATATCATTCCATGATTTCCAGAAGATATTCGTTAGTTTTCCACTGATGGATAGAGTGATAGACTACAAAAGTACCAAAGGAAGTCAATGAGCCTCAAATCATGTTTCACAAACGCCGTCGCGTGACGGATTTCAGTTGGGAAGATAAGAATATTACGGACAGAAACTCACCATTATTCAGTGACGTGGAAAATAGAGGGCAAAAGAGGTTTCACCCTCATTACCTACTCCAGTGTAAAAAAAACCTAAATTTAATCCCAGATAGCAGCTTATATGTATAGATTTTTATCTTTGGCCAGAAAACACAAAGATCGGCTCAATAATTAACAAAATTAGAGCGAAAAAAGGTTTCTTCAAATTTTGAAAAGCGGTATCTCTCTTAATAATGAGTTTCTGTAAAAATTATAGGAGTCTCTTAGTTTCTTTTGAGCTACTTCCCATAGGCGTTTTGGCCAGGTATTTCTGGGACACCTGTATATGTATTTGGGAAGATTTTATTAATAATAATAATAATAATTCAAAATGGTGCCTTTTTTACTTCAACACGCAGAATTGCACCGGGCTAGTACCTACCATACCAAGTGGTGAATTCTTATAATTAATAAAAACAATAAAATAAAAGACAGTTTTGAGCTCGGTTTTGAAGTTATTATTGAAGTGAAATCAGAGGGAAAAGTAAAGAAAATCATTGGAAGTAGAAACGATCATTGCGGAGAATCAACAAAACCTTTGCGAAACGGAAAGTTGGTGGTTTCCCTAGCCAGTATGCCAAACTCCAGAAAACTCCAACCATTTTAATCTAATTTCAAAACAATACCTCGCTTTTCATGACCTCGGGACATTTCTCCTCATCGACCTCACCGTCGACGTCGTCGCGTCGAATTTCCTCGATGCGATTTTCGTAAAAATTTTCCGGATCTTTGAAAAACGAAAAGCTTATCCTCGGCACGTCGTACTCGAAATCGCTGATTTCGTTGCCGCTTTCGGAGGGCTTGTTCGCCGCGTCCACGTCCACGTACAACTCACTGTCCAGGAAATCTTCCTCGCTGTTGTCCTTCGTGTTGCTCGACGTCCTGGCGTCCTCGAAGTTGTCGTTGCTGCCATCGCTGCAGCTCGAACCGCTGGAATTCACGTAGACACTGCTGGGCAGACTCCTCGTCCTGTCGTACTCCTTCTGCGCCTGCTGGAAGTCGTACGATCCTGAATTGCGGCTGAGGACCGTGCCGGAATTGTCCTGCGGCGTCGGCGATTTGCGGAAAATGCTGCCCGGAAGTCCCGGCACGCTCATCCGCCACTGCTGTTTCGAAATTTTCGTGTAAAACTTCTTCATTTCGCATAATATCAGGTCTGCGTCTGCGTTCGATCTAACTTTGGTACAATATATCACAATCGGGTTTAGTTTGCACTGACACGTTTAGGTAAAAAAGAGGTACGAAGTCTCAAACAACAATTTTCCAACTAACAGCACGCAATTTTATTGCTGAGTGTTGTTGGTTAAACAAAGACAGAGCGTTGCGATGACGTTTTTGTTGTATCTCTAGCACAAATCCAAAGGTAGCGCAGAGGTAAATTAGATTGGGAAGGTCGCTATTATTGTTGGAAAAATGCTGGTCTGGGATCACATGAACGGTATTCGGTGTGACATAACAGGCGACGGAGTTTTTGATAAGGAAGACACCACTACTGCAAAAATTTTAAAAAGCGTGTGGTCAAATACAATGGGACGCGTTTTATCAGTTAATGCCCGGTGAGAAGATAACTTTTTCTTTGTGTTGGATTTTTGTGTGTGAACTCTGTGGAGTTGATGGATGCTTACGGCTGATTGAATGAAATCATGGTGACAGGTTGAAATGAAATCGGATTTTTATGGAGCTTCATTGGAGCGGATCGAGGAAATGATTCGAGCAAAATTTGACGGTTTTTTGTTTGCGTTCTTAATTTTTTACTCGTTAGTATCAATTAGGGAGCAGGTTTGATTTTTATTGTTTATTCTTGCTTCAGTGGACTCTTAGCAAAGATTTGATGTTACAACGTGAGAAGCTGAAACAATGTGTAGTGACGAAAAACGATCGAGTAATCCACGTAATCCATGTGGGTACAATGACAATGTGACAATTTTTTGACGTTTCTACTTCATTTGTTTCTCTATGTTAGTAGTAGGTTATAATCCGCATGTCATACAAAATTTGCCAGTCTAACATGTGACAAAAAGTTTGGCTTTAATTGTTTTGTTTATATTTTTTGCGAAATTGAGAAAATAATTTGTAAAAATCATTTCCTTTAACAATTTTTTCAAGAAGCTTATACGCGATCGGCGACGAATTAATCACAGTAATTATTTGTAAAATGTACTAATTGCTAATTAAATTAATAAACTGATAATTCAATGGTAAATAGTTCAATCAGAATCATTTGGGAAAGCCTCCACTTAAACCAATAATGTTTAACTCAGCTAGTAGTACCTATAACACTACTTATAGCGAGGTTATACGTAGCAAATTTATAAGAAAATTGTAAGAAAACTAAGTTTCAACCGAGGTTCCAACTGAGAAGAAGCATAAACCAGTAAACTAGAGCTGTTTCTTAGGTAAATCCTGGTTTTTAAATCAATAGCCCATTCTCGAACTGTTTCTCTATTGCTTTCTGCAACTTTCTAAGAACCTATCGTGTGATTGAATGAATTCTTATTTCAGGTAGGCTGTGGCCTAGCCGAACGCAGCTTCGCACCCCTGAATTTGACCAGGCCACAGCCTACCTAATATAAGAATTCATTTGATCTCACGATATAATACATACAGAGTGATTCAAAAGTGTCGGACCAAAACCAAAACAATACATGGAACCTTTTATGAAGCCCTCAAAGATTATAAAAAAATTCTTTGGCTCTTACTTTTGAAGTTATGAAGGGTCAAAAGGTGGTCCTTCGAACCCTTCCAGTTTCGTTATTTCAAAAGATTTCAGTTAATGGTTGGTGGCAAAACTATGAGTGAGAAATATCAACCCATGGATAGGTATCATATTTCTGTTTTCTATACAGGGTGTCAGGGTGAGTCAGAAACGTCGAAAAATATTTTCTCCAAAAATGCCCCCAAACTATTCGGTTGATCTTCTTATTGATGTAGAGCAGAAGTCACGGTTTTGTAGCAAGAAATTTTGTTTGAATGATTATTCTGGAGAAACTGTATTTTTTTTCTTTATAAATCCCCCTGTATAGTAAATAAAAGTTTAGCACACACCCAGTAGTTGATAGTTTTTATTCATTATTCTTTCATTATTAGTTTACTAGATTCCTTTGAAATTACGAAAATAGGAGGGTTCGAAAGACTACCCTTTGACCCCTCATAACTTCAAAAATAAAAGTCGGAGTTTTTGTGGACTTCACAGAAGATTCCATTACCTTGTATTGTTTTGGTCCGACACTTTTGGATCACCTGTATATTTTTTCAAGTTTATATTTAGGCACAATTTAGGCTAGACTGGGGGCTAGACATGAAACTTGGAAGAACTAAGCCATTTTCCACAAGGTTAACCTGTCACTGGCAGTACTGGCAGTACTGGCACTTATTCAAGTTTAAAGTGAAAAATGCCTGTTTGACAGTAAGTATATCTACAAGATGTCACTATACAGGGTGTTTCAGGGATGATAGCAAAAAATTCAACTGTGGGTAGATCTCGTCAAAATATGACGAAAACCTATGTACCATTTTGCAAAGTTCGGTCTGATGACGAAGATACAACCTTTCAAAGTGCACTTTTTTCGGATTTTAAAAATTTGTAACTCAAGAACGTTTCGACAAATTTAGCTTTAATTCAGCAAAAGCTGGTTTGTCATAATTATCTACCAACCTGCCGAATTTGGAAACAATCCAACCAGTGGTGTGGGAGTTATGAGGGTCAATAATTTGGAAGCATCCGAAGAAAAGTTGACTTAAGGTGACCCCTCATAACTTCTACACCACTGATTGGATTCGTTCCAAATTTGGCAGGTTGATAGATAATTATGACAAACCAGCTTATGCTGAATTAAAGCTAAATTTGTCGAAACGTTTCTGAGTTACAAATTTTTGAAATCCGAAAAAAGTGAACTTTGAAAGGTTGTATCTTCGTCATCAGGCCGAACTTTGCAAAATGGTACATAGGTTTTCGTCATATTTTGACGAGATCTACCCACAGTTAAATTTTTTGCTATCATCCCTGAAACACCTTGTATAATCTGTCTCAACTAAGCTGTCACCTTTACGGTCTGCAGGTACAGGGTGTTCACGTTAAGATTAATCTCCCAATAGCTGCCTTATCCCTGAGACAGTTTCAAAAACGAAAACTGATTGTTGAAAAAGTTTTGATGAATTTTTTGAATTTGCACATACAAAATTTCTGAACCATTGATTTACAGGGGTCGCAAAAAAATTTCATTAACATGCAGTTGATGCGGTCTTTTATCCTGATTACAACGAAATTTTAGCACTTACTGGTTTATTTGACAAACAAACTGACAAAATATCATTATTGTAACAGTTTAAAATATGGAAAAATCACAATCACACCAATTTTGAGAATTGTTTCCCAATAACCTATAATTTTTCTGAAAAATGAACCCGTAAGTACCTATGTTATATATTATTTGTATTGAGAACAAAAGTCTGCATCCATTGCATTACTTGAATAATTGTAAATGTGATAAAACAAGGAATTTTTGCGACACCCTGTATATTATGGATCTAGAAAAATTTTATGAGCAATTTTGAAAAAGTCAGCAAAAATCCTTTCAAGAATTAGTTTTATATTTGAAATCGGTTCAGGGATAATCCCGGCTAGTGGGGGGGAGTCAATATTAACATGAAGACCCTGTAGAATTATGTCCGCTTGGACATAGATCATAGATTTTGATCATGATCCAACTGGCAAGTCTATTTTCTATCAGCTAGATAATGTTGAATATCCTTCTAGTCATCGATAATTATTGTTTAATTAAAATCAAATAAAGATTACCGGTACAGTTGTTTACGATTAATTGAAAATATACATAGTCATAGTTTTTTATTAACCAAGTACCTATCTAGAATTTGTTTACGAGATTTTCTTGCCATGCAAGCCGTACTTATTGCATACACGTAGGAGTTTTTATTATTAACTCGATTATTAAAAAGAATCGTAGGGGATACCTACATGTAAGCAGAAATTATTTATATAATTTCCTGTAATAAGTAGACGCAATAGTACTATAGGTGGGTATTTAGCTAAATATCTACACACGTAAACAGAACGGAAAAAGATCTTTCAGACTCGACACTTTTTCTATTATCCAGCGATTGATTGGTTAACTCAAATGGAAATGCTATGCCATTGTGGTTTCAGCATCAATAAATATAAATAGTCAAACACATGAGGTTTGAGATATCGCTGTAGGTAATTGGTAACCAAGCAGCAACAATTTTGGTTGGTTCTTGCCTGGATTACCCAGTCAAATTGTTGTTGATTGGTTACCGACAGCGATTTTTGTTATGTCAGAGGTCACTTGAAACAGGACAATCTTGACCCGACTTAAGATACCTATATTTTGAGGCGAAGAGAAATTCCGTGGTTTATAAAATGTTGCAGTTTAAAAAAATTTAACGTTCCCAAGAAGTCTGGATTGAGGTTGAAATCGAAATGCAATGGCAAAATTCAGCATTGACAGTGAAGAGTATTTTACAGTGATCCGAGGCGGAAGAAAAAAAATTCAAGATCAAGGTTGAAGAATTAGACTGAAGATTGTGACTCAAGATCTGGATTGAGTCCAGGGTCAGGTCTCAAAATCCTTTAGGGCGCGAGCCGCAAAAATATGCAACCCGATTGCTGGAGGAGCGACTGGCGCCCCCTACCTCTGACATTCGTAGCTCATGTGTCAATCTGACGTGAAAAAATAAATTAGTATCAACGTCAATTGAAAAATTCAAAATTCATCAAAAAAGCTGGGATAAGTTATGGTCTTCAATTTACAGATTGTCCTCAAAAAGTCATGACTTTTTGATGTTACAGTTGTAACTTTCTTAGTCGCTGACCAATTTTCGAGATTTCAGGCTTATTTTGAAACTAAAGCTTCAGGTAGGATCATAGGATCAAAGTTAATAACTCAAGGCAAACATTAAAAATACAGGGTTGCATAGAAAGTGACTAAAACCTGAACTACTCTTGGAATATGAATTAGGAGGAGAATCGGATGTAAATCAACTCACCTTCGAAAGAATCATCTCTTCTGGAACACTTCAAGGTATCCTCTTCTTGCATGAGACCTGAATTGTTAGTGAAAGGGACCAAATTACAACCGCATGTTTTCGAAAGAGAATCGGGCTTGCTCACATGAAGCTGCTTGTAACCAACGTTACAAAAATCGGAACAATCACTCACTTGTCGATCACTGTTTGTTAGTGATTGTTAGGCTTTTGTTACTTCGGTAACGAACATTTGCAGGTGCACAAGGGCGATATTTCTTGATCAAAAGCAAACAGTTCAAATGTGGCCTGTTAACCAGCAATTCTAGTCCTATAGAAGAAAAAAGCACCTTGAGGTGTTTAGAATGAATGGTACTTCAGAAGGTACTTGATTCTCATTCAATTCTCCTCTCAACCTAGATTCTGAGAGAAGTTCAGATTCGGGCCAGTTTTCATGCAGCCCTGTATCTTAAACGTCTGTCTTAAGTTGATCTGGATCCTTTGGTATTTCTGCCTGAAGCTTTAGTTTCAAAATGAGTCAAAACAAGTGGAAAATCGGGTATAGTGGAAAAGAATTATTAATTCATTTCAATAAAGTTAACTTTTTGAGGTCGCCTTGTAAGTAAAAGAGATACACTGAAAATTCAAAAACCATTTCGAGATATGGATCTCACTTCTTGCCTATGGTGTTCAAATACAGTAAAAAAAATTTTTCAAGAGGGAGCATGTGAAACTTTCATAAATTTTGCACCAGTCAATTGAACACCCAGTAGAAATATTATGTTGAATACTTCATGTCTTTGGAAAATACGGACTAATAGCTCAAGAACTGGGCTAGCGAATGGTCTGAAAATTATCTATCTGACTTATCGCTAAAATTTACTGTTGTCTGCAAACTTGGCGACTTTAGTTCTCCGTTACAATAATTTGGTTTGGGTTGGCCTGTCAGCTATTATACAGGGCGTTTGCAAACTTGGGGTAGGAAATTTAACCACAGTTAGAGAATGCCTCAAACGAATCAGAAAAATGTTGGAAAAAATTCAGGGTTTTTATTTTTGAAAATATGGGGGCCAAACGGTAACTTTTCGACCCCCTCTATTTTCGTTACTTTGGAAGATTCTAAGTAAACTCTTTTCAAAAGAACAAAAAGCAATGTTTTTGAATCTTTGCATGTATTTTGTAATTTTATTTACTATACAGGGTGAGTCGTAAATCCTGAAAATTCAGTTTTCTTCAGCAGAAAATTTGATATTAGAACTAGGTATATGTGTTATCTGTTGCTATACAGGGTCTTTTTTTATGGATGTCATCATTTGATTGGCTTCTGACAGGCGAAGTAACGAACTTATCAACAGGGGCATTGCAGCATCTTGTAACTTATAGTTTCAAGTTTTGTTTGACATTACAACCACAGTTGTCAGCCATCAACTTTGTCTGCACGGTGCGACAGAACAAAATGTTGTGCTTGGCCATAGAAGGAAACAGTGTTAAAAAGTCGCTTGGTGTTTTCTTTGTAGGCATTCTCAAAGACCAGGTATTAACAGACGTAATCAGGAACATTCGTTATCTTGAGAAGAGAATCAAAAATATCTGCAGTGAGGTTACGTTTCGAGATTCTGTGACACCTGCCGAGCACTGCATTTCTGATTAAAGACTTTTTTGGGAAACGGCGGCCATCACCCTGAAGTTGCATGAAGACAACTTTCACCGTATCAAAATTCAAATTCTAGGTTTCAATTTGTTATAAGTTTCAAGTGAATTGGTACAGAAATGGAGGAGAATTTTGAATTTCAAAATGGAGAAACAAAAAATTTGCAACATTAAGGCTCTTGGCACCGTGTACACGAAGTTGATGACTGCCAACCATAGTTGTAGTGTCAAACAAAACTTGAAACTGTAAACTACAAGATGCTGCCATACCCTTGTCAAAAAGTTGCGTACTTTGTTTACCAGAAGCTTCCGGAATAGTGACATTGCTAAAAAAAAAACCCTGTATATCAGTTTTATAACCCCTAGAACCTTTTACGGAAATTTTCGAGAAAAAAATGATTTCCAGGATTTATGACTAACCCTGTAGACTAAATAAAATTACAAAACATATTCAAAGGTTTTTCCGGTATAGTGGAGGAAAGCATTCACCGGCGTCGGTATTAGGCCTCGTTGCGGAAATAGGCCGACGTTAAATAAAACGATAAAAAAATATATATATTCAAAGGTTCAAAAAATTTGCTTTTTGGTCTGATAGAAAGACTTTACTGAAATCTTCCAAGATAATGGAAATAGGAGGGGTCGAAGGACCACCTTTTGACTCCATATTTCCAAAAATAAAAGTAATATTTTTTTACATTTTTCTGTCACTTTTGGAGCATTTCTCTAACTGCGGTTTGATTTTCTACACCAAGTTCGCAAACATCTTGTATACAGGGTGTTTAAAATTTGAAATGCGTCAATTAAGGGGAAGATGGAAAATTTCTTGAAGACATTATTTTCATAAATATTTCAAAAACGTATATTATTCATGAGATATGCATAATTTATAACAATTCTGAATTCTTAGCTCTTCTGGGTTTTTTCACTTTTTAACCGATTTTGTCAAGATTTGCCCTAATTGTAACAAGCGTTAACGGAGTTAGTAGGCAATAATAAAGGAAGAGCTGGAGAGGACGTCGTGAAGTATCGATAGGGAATTTTGTTGAAAATGGCCAGTGATGTACGTATTGGGGAAGTTGCTCGTCATTTTTGCCCTCGACTTTCAACACCAGATATTTATTTTTTCATTTGCTACTTTCATTTTATCTAAAAACTTTCTATTTCGATAGGCACACCACGAATGTTGGAGCAATCTAAAAGCAGGGACAGTCCTCTTGTCACACCACTCACACCTACACAGAATTTCCATCAAAGCAGGATAATCAGAGCTAGATTTACAAACGTCACCGTCACGCTTATTCTTATTTTCCACTTTTCAAAAGAATGTTATTTTTGACTTCATACCCTAATATTCTACCAATCGCACTGATTCTTCCGGCTCGAGGCTCGACCTATATTTTCCACACCGGCCGCCCCACTTCACATTTTCCCGTCTACAACGACCTTAAACACTGTACACTTCATTTCTTCACACTTTTCCATTTTCGACTTTTCACGATTTCCCGGCATTTTCCGACCGCGTGACCGCCGTTTTTAAACTTTCTAAACTAACCGCTTCCCATAGCGCCGGCACTACACTAAGCCCACAACACGCGAACAATTTAGGGCCAACGCTGAGAACGTCGCGCACTATTTTCAGTCCTGAACTCTATATTTATCACATCTGTTTGATGTGTAGATTCCACTAGGACCGCCATCCTCTTCTAAATAATGCTCAACATTGACTGTTTGCCGTGGATGTGTAGTGGTGTACCGTCGCCAGAGAGATAAACCCGAAGAACCAACACGTGCTAAGGCTCGCTCCAGTCACACTACTATGCGAAGGACTTGTTGCGTTGAAAATTACGCTTCACGGGTAATATTATATGCAAAATTGAATTATCCACACTGCTAAGTCTTCCTTGCAAAGCCACGCTTTGTTGCGGCACTAGACACCTAAAGTTTCACGGACTGAAACTAAAGGTGTTAAAGCAAACACAGGAACTATGCGGAAATTCGAAAGAGACTATAGAGAGGGATACTTATCTCCGGTTTGCTAGTGGTGTGGTACCTGTGTGCAAATACGTCATAATTGCTGCTCTAATTGGTGTTGCTTTTTACAGTTTTAATTGAAATGGCTGGAGTCGATCACTAGGTACTTAGGGAAAGAGCGAAATGCTGTCTCTTTTGGCATGAATTATTTATTGCAGCGATGTCCGCACGATTAAAGCGGGAAATGGCACATGGTTTGGCGCAAAAAACTTCCGAGTATATCAGGTATAAGTATCATTTGCTGTTTATTACCCGAGCGGAAAGGTACCTATGCGTGTGTCGACTGAAAATGGGTTAAAGTTTGAAATTCGTGTTGTTCAGAAGTCTTATATGCAGCAGTAATTGACTGGTATGGTCGATTGATTGATTCAGAAGGTTTTCGCGTTGCAGATTCCGTTAGGAAAGCGAACATTTTCTATGGAGAAAGTTGGGTGTCGTTGAAATAAGATTCCGTTAGTTGTGTTGATAACATTGATAAGATCAGCAGCAGCTTCAAGCTTTCAGGGGTAGGTACAGTCAAGAAAACTCCATTTTTTTTCTACACTTTTACCGGTAACGAAACACATCACATTCACTTCTACAGACAGTTTTAAGCTCATGAGGGTAAGGATGAATGCTGGGTTTGCGCTCAGTTTCAAGTAATCGATTTATTTATGTGGTACTACTCTTTCCTCCGCAGGGATGACTTCCATTCGTTCCCGGATGTTTTCGGCCCGTTTCCACTACTACTGCGATATTCGGGTGTCTTTCGGAAGTATTCGTTGGAGTACCGTGACAAATGTCTAAATTCCTAACTTTTAAAGTTATGAGTTTGTGTGCCGGACTGCAAGTGGGGTAGCGAACAAGAATGAACATATCCAACTTCGACGACCTATTACGGGTGATAAACTCCAGCGACGACGATTTGTATCAGATTATGATCGATAGCAGGTTGCTGGCGAGGAGCCTGAGGTGCCCGCCTTTCCCCGGTTACACCCTTCCCCTAGTTGCTCCCCTCTCGTAGTTTACTAATACTTGTCGTGTTTGCTTTCACTTTCTTACCCGCCCAGCACCCCAATTTTTATAATGGTTTTTCAACTAATCATTGACTTTTAACTCGTGGGTCACACATTATCATCATTGATTTTACCTTTATCAGGTGCCTTGGCTTTGCTTTTTTCCCCAGAAACTTCGTACCTCCTTAAAGGTACGTAAATTCGCTCAGTGACGTTCAAAAACGTAGGCGTAAATTCGCTCCGTGGTCCCGTATTTTTTTGTATTTTCTAGTAGTTCTGATTGAACTTTCAAATTCACTTTTCTTTCGGTATTTCTCGTTCACGTTCCACTCCTTGTCCTACTACGCCTTCAGCCCTTTTCTTCTTCGTTTTTCTCTTATTTCTCACCCGCCCAGCACCCCGATTCGCTCTAATACCCCGCAGTTTTGTTTAATTTTCTTTATTCTCCACACTTCCGTATTTCTTCTCTTTCCTTCTCACTATGCTTTCGACCTTTTTTTTAGCGCATTTTCCATCTTGATGAAAATCGCTATTGCAACCGCTTTGTCCGTCCGTCCGTCCGTCCGTCCGTCCGTTCCTCGAACTCCTCCCAAACTAGACGACCTAGCTTTCTAATTTTTTCGCTGTTACATAGCTGCCACTCCCAAAGGAGGGCTAGGCTATATTGGATGTCCATATTGCGCCGCCAACATAGAGAAAACCGCCCCCGATAAACTTGAAATAACATAATATTGCACTTTCTACCAGACCTGATGCTCTAGTGTTCTCATTTTTTGAGAACCAAGCCAAGAAACATTCCGTCTTCAATATGCGCCGCCAACATGAAAAAACTGCTAAAAACCGCCCCCAAGCACTTTAAAATGAAAAACATGAACCCGAAGACATAGCGATCTGATTCTTTCGGTATATAAATAGCTGACTAAAAATGGGAAAGGATAGGCTACTTTTGGTTAGTCGCCGCCCCCAGATTCCGCCCCCAAACGATAAAAAGTGCAACTTTCACAATTTCCACTGATTGTCATATTTCCCTTACATTTAGTGACTTCCAACTCAAACTGTGCAACAGTTACTTTGCCGAATGCTGCCGCCCCCATACGCTGCCATCAAAGTGAGAGATGAATGAAAAACATAAACCCGAAGACATAGCAATCTAATTCTTTCGCTATATAGATAGCTTACTAAAAATGGGAAAGAATAGGCTACTTTTGATATGACGCCGCCTCCAACTTCCACCCCCAAAAGAAAAAAGTGCAACTTTCAATAATTTCCACTGATTTACATTTTAATGTTACCTCAAACATTCAGAAACTTCCAACTCAAACTGTGGAAGAATTTCTTTGCCAAACTCTGCCGCTCCCACACGCCGCCCCCAAAGTAAGAGATAAATGTAAAACATAACCCTGAAGACATGGCGATCTAATGTTCCGCTATACAGGTGTTTCCAAAATGGTGTTACAAACTTCTAGGGGAGATTCCCCATCAAAAATGGACAAGGAAAATATATACCTTTGATGTCCTAAAATGCTCAGTTGAAAAGTTACAGGGTGTTCAAGTTGACTTTTTAAAACTGATTTTTTGACATAAGTTTTGAACCGTTTAACCGATTTTGTTCAAGTTCTCACCAAAGTTAACTGAAATAAGTCTCTATCGAATAATAGTAACGTGTTGGAGAAAAAAGTTCAGGGGCGTAGATAATGGGGGCTGTCCTCATATTTCCCCCCCCCCCTATTTTTTACACCCCTAGCTATTTTCCCAAATTGTTCTTATTTTTTTATTCTACGTTCAATTTAGAGAAAAAAGTTACTCTTGCAAAATTTTGATTAGAGGCTTTGTTTTTGAGATATCTGAGTTTGAAACTTTGGAAAACATCTCGAAATTGCCACTTTCCAAGGCCAAAAAATTAGAATAAAAAAAACTCATGATTTTTCAGCAGAAATAGGTTCTCTTCAATTTTCTAAGTTGATAAACCACTATTTTCTCTGAGAAACGAGAGCTTTTCAGGGAAAAAAAATTGGGCTCATTGAAAGTGGCGATTTCGAGATGTTTTTCAAAGTTTCAAACTCAGATATCTCAAAAACGAAGCCTCTAATCAACATTTTGCAAGAGTAACTTTTTTCTCTAAATTGAACGTAGAATAAAAAAATAAGAACAATTTGGGAAAATAGCTAGGGGTGTAAAAAATAGGGAGGGGAAATATGAGGACAGCCCCTATTATCTACGCCCCTGAACTTTTTTCTCCAACACGTTACTATTATTCGATAGAGACTTATTTCAGTGACTTTGGTGAGAACTTGAACAAAATCGGTTAAACTGTTCAAAACTTATGTCAAAAAATCAGTTTTAAAAAGTCAACTTGAACACCCTGTAACTTTTCAACTGAGCATTTTAGGACATCAAAGGTATATATTTTCCTTGTCCATTTTTGATGGGGAATCTCCCCTAGAAGTTTGTAACACCATTTTGGAAACACCCTGTATAGATAGCTGACTAAAAATGGGAAGAGATAGGCCACTTTTGATTAGTCGCCACTCCCAGCTCCCGCCCTCAAACAAAAAAATATTGATGAGTGAAAGAATTTTCATTCAAATCTATTTCGTTGGCAAGTACCCCATTCTGATAACAAAATATCACAATGAGTTTCGAATGAAGAAAGTGGGCAAGGAATGGTGTTTCTCCTTCAACCAAATTTCTTTACGTTCACAATATGCCTCTTTGAGAAAATGCGCTACTGAGACTCACGCACGTGAAGGCATACTCACTTGTTTCGTTTTTTCTAGTTTCTTACCCGCCCAGCACCCAAATTCGCTCTCTTGCCTCGTAATATTGTTCATTCTCTTCCTTTTCAACATCTCTTCCTCTTTATTTTCTTTCCTTCTTACCCGCCCAGCACCCCAATTCGCTCTGTGCTCACGTGAATTATATGGAGGAAAACTAAAAAGTGAGTGAACCGTCCGCAATTTTTATTTCAGATATTTCTTCTAGACAGTGTTTTAAGTGGTTTGCGATTTTGTTCGACAAAATTTGCGACAAGGAGTTTCCTTAACGGGACCCGCTTTCAGTTTTAAGGCTGAGGCTCAGGGGCGGCGGAACCAGGGAGACAAGGGGGGCCATGCCCTCCCCCCCCCAATCTGAGTCTTGGGGGGGGCCTGGCCCCTCCAATTTTCTCGATAATAAATTTTTCTTCATGTCAAAAAAGATAATCACGTCTTTTTTCCGAAAAATTTTTTGCCCGCGGCACTTCTCGCTTCGCTCGCACTTCTTCTCCTCTCACTTGTGCCCCCTAAATAATTATACATTTCCGCTGCCCCTGCTGAGGCTAACTGGGAGAACCCAGAGTTTTCCACAAAACAGATTAAAATGATACATTTCTGCACTCACTCCACGTAATAATACAGGATGGATGATATTTTGCTTCCATACGGGTTGTGCGAGGAGTTGTTATGGAAATTCTCCTTAGCAACTTCTCTCACAACCAAAATGGCAAAATTACTGAGTGCCACAGTAGTCAGTAGTTGCAGTGGTTGCAGAAATGTGAATTTTCAATATGCTTTGCAGAAACTCTAGGCTCTTCAGTCAACTGGGGAAGATTATTTTCCAAATTAATTACTCTGAGAAAAAATAAAACAAAAATGCATGGTCCACCTGTATGTCGTGCTTTAGCAGATTGAGGAATGTCACTTTTTTCTATACCTAGGGTCTCGCTTAGGGTGTTCCACTTTCCTGTCAATATTTCAGAAGGTGGTAGAGCACCAAAAAATAAGTGGACTTTCTCGAAAAAACTGTTTATCGGAAACGCATTATATAGAGAATAAAGGCTTTCAAGGTTGAGTTTCGAATTTTTTTTATTTTTTTTTCAACTTTTTTCAATTTTTTATTTTTCATTAATTATTTTTTTGACGATAGTACTTATTTATCGATGCTCTACCATCTCTTGACATCTACACTGTGGTAAGCCCATTGGTTTTTGGCTGTCATGTGTCAAACGGAAGTACATATCACTAAATCGAAAGTATTCCCATCTGTCACCTGTCAAATATTAGAAAATGTCAAAGTTCAAAAACCTAGTCGTTAATAATTAATTATTCAAAATCAATCCAATAGATTGGAACCAAATTTGGCAGCAAGCAACAAAACACAATAACCAAATGAGGTCTGCAGTAGGAGTTTTTTCACCATTTCCCAATCGGACGCTACGAATTTTTTTTTCCTGGCTGTTAGCACCTTAAACGGCCGCTCACCCGGATTTTGACCGGGACGACCCGCGTTTGGTGCAGGACGAGAGACGAATGACGGGGAGGCGTCGTTTAGGCTGATTTTCAAATGCGACATGGTTTCGGTTTTCTGGCGGTGATTTTTTCAAAATAAAACTTTCACATTTCGTGAATTGAAAACAAAACAAAAAAAACTGCATTGCAAACTTCGACCTGCGGTAAACCCGATGAAATAATCAATTTAGGTGCAAACTTGCTGCAAACCATAGTTCGAGAAAAGATTGAATTGATTTTTGGAGGGAAAGTTTTTGGAATCGGACCAAGGTTTTCCTTGGAAAAACTGCTAATTTCCAACTTTCTATCCCTTGAACAAATTTGCACCATTTTGTTTTAACAGGAGGTTCTGGCTCTTGATTTCTTGAACATTTTTCAACAATTTCTGCTCCTAATTTCCCAAGAGTTTTCCTGCTGAAAATGCAAATCCGGCCGGGCCTGGGTTATCAAGCCTGGGACTCAAATGATGGAGCTTAAAATGAAGCCTTAATTAACGATTTTCACAATGAAATGATTTGGAAAAAGTTTCGAAACTTTTTTTGAATTTTTCAATTTTTTATCCAGTTATTATGAGGATCCTGAAAATTAATTTCAAGGTTTTTCTGAAATTTCATTTTTCCTCCCAAAGAGAGGGCTCGAGCAAAAATTTCCATAGGCTCCTGGATAATAGTGGGGAAAGTATTGTCACGAACTTGCGTTGGGTACTTTTATAATTGAGAGAAGAGCGTCCAAACACACACTGTTTGTTACGCACATAAAATAAATTACCGCATTCGGAGATATCGCTTTGCTCAACTTCGCTCAAACTCACTGTCTCGAGTTTTCAAGTTCAAGCGTGAATTCCGGGAATCAAGTCAGAAATGACAAGATTGAGTTTGAATTCAAAAATAATTTCGAGATGAAGCCTGAATTCAGAGACAAAGTTCAAATTTGCTAGCCAATGTGTGAGTTTCCGAGTTCAAGTCTGAATTTAGAAGATGAAATCTTATTTCCGGACTTCCAAGCTTTTCAATTTGAATTCCTAGATGAAGTCATATAATTTCCGTGACAAACTGATATAGGCTGTCTGATTTCTACATCATTCTAGTGGGCTGCGATTCAGGCCGCGATCGGCCGATAGCGACCAGAAACACAGCCCTCTAGAATCATGTAGAAATCAGACAGCCCATACTTCCCGAGATAATTTCCGAGAGTTGAATATCGTTGGATCACCATGGCAACGGCGTACAACAAGGTTCATCAACCAATCAAATTGCTGTATTCTGTAAGCTACGCCCGTGTAGTGTCGAGTTGTAGAGGTGATAAACTCAAAATTTTCGTGGATATTTGGAACTTTCCCGAACAATGTATGAATTTTCAAAGTGATGAACAGAATAAAGTCAGAAGTTCTAAGTTATAAGTCTGTATTTCCGAGATGCAGTGTGAATTTCTGAGATAGACTCGGAATTGTCTAGATAGGTCCTTGAACTTTTCATAAGTCTGCGATTCCGACAAAATAATTTTGATGATAATGCTTCAATTTCCGGGGAGTCGGAAGGTCCAAACAAGTGATGTCTGAGATAAAGTCTGAATTTTTGAACTCGAGTCTCCGCTTATATACGAGATGGAGCGTGGATTCATGAGCTTGACTTAGTTTCCGAGTCTAAGTAAGAAATTCTGAGTTGAAGTCTGAATTTGCGAGATAAGTTCCGAATTTCTGAGTACTGAGCTATTTCTCAGTGGAGTGTTGACGTGTGAATTCCTAGATAAGCCCAAAGTATCCGAGATAAAGTCTGAAACTGCGAAACTCTAAGAAAAGTTCAAAATTCCAAAGATATAGAGTCGGAGATTTCAAGGTCTAAATCGAGGGGTAAACCACTGACGGAATTTTTGTACACCGATTTCCAATTTTGTGATGATTTCCAATGATTTCCAAATGATTTCCAAAGATTTCCAATGATTTCCAATGATTTCCATGGAAGTGTACACCAGATTTCCAAGGTGGTTTACCCCTCGGTCTAAATCTGAATGTCAACTAAGGTAGGGATTTATGAATTGAACCCATTTAAGTCGAAATTCCGAAATAAAGTCGGAAATTCCTATTTAAAGCTAAATGCTGCTAATTTAAGTCGTAATTCTTTTAGATTTATTTTCTTAACTGCAAGCAGACGAAAGCCCTATTTTTCTTAAATGCAATTAGTCACAGATGATTTTGCCACCTTACAAATTGTACCGTTTTATCCAAACCATTGCGAATTGGAGTAGGCTGTGACCTGGTCAAATCCGGGATGTTGAGCCTACCCCAATTCGGAATGGTTTGGATCACATTGTACAACCGCAGCCCGACTTATTTCATTCTAAGGTTTGCGAATGTGTAGGTATCTTGGGTAGGTATTTAATTTGAAGTTATCGAATAAATCAGTCTTTTGTTCAAAGTTTTTTTCCTTCGTATTATTGTGAATCGGCAAGTTCCACACCAGAGCCCGTAGAAATTTTGGGTCTAGCACAGAATAATCCTTCATGAAGTATTTCTTTGAAACGTCTTTCCGTGTATACAAATCAGCCAGCTCGAGGATCTGCAACGCGCGTGTGGCGGGCCTGATGCTTGGATGGACCTACTATCAAACATCCAAGCATCACATTGCGGCTCTGAGAGTCCGATTGATGATTTGGGGAGGTAGTACAATAGACGCAAAACATCACAACCTGTTTACCTCGTGATTTTTCATTACTTATAAAAAATTGACAGTCATAACTTATTCAAGTACTGATGTTTTAACGAGAAAAAGTTTTTGTGTTTTTGCTTGAATTTCAACTGTTGACTGTTGATGTTCATAACATGTTCTATACCTCGTAATAAATGCCAGAGCTACTAAAGATGAAATTATGGCATCAATAAGGCTACAGAAAAATCATCACAAATGTTGATTTTGCAGAAAAACTGCCGATTGTACAAGAACTTGCCCTGATTTTTGTTTTATTTGAGGTCTCAATATTTTCAAAAAAGCACAAAACGTGAGAATCAAATCCGAACATGATTTTTTTTAACACTAGTATCAGAAGTGCCTTAATTTTCACAATAATTTTGGCCATTTATCTAGGGACTACCGGCCCGAGGGAAACGCTTGGCCAAAATTATCAAAAGATAAAAATCAACGATTTGCAGGAGTCATCATTACCACAGCACTCAGTGGTTTCCATATCAAACGAAGCCTATTCAATTTTCAGTGAAATATTGTTCTCTATAAGTTTATACTGAAATTGTGATTGAAATATCACTTTGAATACTTTGACAACTCCATTAACCATACGCAATTGTAACCAGTCCATAGGTATAATTGAAATGTCAAATGATGATAAAATCTTACAGGTCAAAATGTATACTATGATGTAGTTATAGCTAGGCAGACATATTTCCTCAAAGTATAATGGAACAATTGAACTACTACTTAGTACCTACCTACTTAAGCAGAGAACTGCCAACTGAAAAAATGACATTTTCATTATCGTATACCTACGCACCTACTTATCTAATATGTAGGTTTGTAAAGAAAAACTCCTTGTAGGCATAGAAGTACCAGGTATCAGGTACCAAACGCATTGATTAATAAGTTCACTAAACACCAATTATGCAAAGTTTGTTAGCCAATGCCGTTTCGATTTATTGTTCCGGTATATAGTTTTAGGCATACCTTTGCAGGTGCCGTGTTTCACAGTTATTTATTACCTGTACGATTTTCAATGTCGCGACACCTTAAATCACTATAGGAGGTAAGTATTTAAATTTATTGAGTACGGTCAAGATTAGCTATCTTAAATGAGATGTAAGCGCCGTAACTGATACACCGCACCTATTACGGGATATTGATTCGAATTTGCTGTCTAAGGGCTCGATACCAAGTTGCAGGCGCAAAAGTTAGGACGGCGTAACTTGGCAAATAGAGCGGTCTGATTGGCCGTTGCTATAGTAACCGCACTTACGGCGGTCTCAGCCCCAACTTGGTATTGAGCCGTAATTCAATTTGTCCAAACATTTGGACATGCGGGTAGGTGTAGGTATCTGGTTAATGCAAGAAAAGTTCAACGATTCCGTGTAGAAATAAGAAAAACAAACAAGTACAGGTAGGTACATATGGTAGTACAATATACATGTTTAAAAATAACATGATAATTAAATGAGGAACTTGGGTAGGTTTACTCACTCACTTTTCTGTAAAAGATTACAAGGTATAGAAACTGAGAAACAGTTATTAGGTATATGAAAAAAAATTAGCATGCCTATCTCAGATGAAAAGTGCATAGGTACATACCTAGTTTTGAGTCAAAGAAGGTGGATGTTACAGTTATGCCAATTAATGCATTTATGTGCATTTTTTAGCAAATAACATTCATGAAACACGTGCAAACATATAAACACTTGATGGAAAACATTATTCTTAATTTAGGCAGTTGCTTTCTTTCTTGTAGTAGGTAGGTAGTTGCTCTATTTCAAACACGTTGGTTTTTAATTAATTTTTTCTTGTGCAGTTTTATGAATAATACTGTGACATAACTGGTTTTCTAATAATATGTAGATTATTGGCAAGTTTTTGTATACCCAAGAAAATACCTTCAATAACAACACGCAATATTACTCCATCGGATCTATGATCTATTGTTGAGTGTATGTGGTTAAAAGTAGGTAGAAATAATAAAAATAAGCGAAAAAGATTACATGGGTGATGCCTAATGAGCGGTGAAAGAGTTAAATGCTTGGTTCCACGAAGCTTAATTATGGTAACGAGAGATTAAGTGGATGTTAAGGAGCCTTCAACATTCACTGATTATGATTATTATTAATTAGCAACGGCATGAAACCTGCACCAAACTTGGCTGGATACGACACCACCCTGTAAATGGAAAATGAATGAAGGTATCTATGATTAAGCATTCGTAAGTAAGCATTCGTATGTATCACAAAAATGCGAAACAATCATGATTAATTAAAATAATTGCCATTCAGTAGGCTAAGGTACCAGCGCTGATACAATCTGAAAGTGTTTTCCCATGCTAATCTCTCGAATTAGTGCACCACATTTTAAAGAATAACCGCCTAATAAGGTTCACAATTAAATAATTAAACTTTGAAAATGTCAAGTTGGAAGACTGCGAGTTTCGTAAGATGAGAACGTACCTATGTGGTGTTTATTGAAAGTAACTTAACTCCATTTTCAATGAATTATTCTCAATAATCCTGGCATTCTTGTGTGAACCGACCTGCCATCGCTTTGGAAATTTTCAGATTTAATAGCGATGGTTTGTAACAGGAAGAATTATCATTAATTTTATACCACATAGGTGCTTAGTGCGGGCCGAGCTGCATCTTCAGTAGGTCATACGTAATTTGAGGTCCGCCGGTGAATGAATGAAGAAGGTCACCGTCGGAATCGGAGAAGATTTTTTCGGCGATTTTGGAGGACGTGAAAGGCAGTAAAAGTGCGTCCTGTATTACGTCAAACTTTTAGTTTTATGGATTAGTCTGAGGTTTCATTCTTGTCGTTCAAATTGAACGAAAGCTAATCAATTTTTTAGAATTGGAAAACCTGTAATGCAAGAATACCTGTAATGGGTGTAGTAAATTCGTGTGATGTTGATAAAACGTGAGAATGGGTCTTCAATATCATGCGGCATGCCTATTGCAGAGGGAAAATAATTAGCGACTGTATATGAATTTTGTATGGCCTGGAGCTGTGAGTATTCTCTTAATGTACTGCATCATGCCACGGCTACTACTTCAATTTGTTAGCTGGAGACCACGATGTGTGGATAAGACATAAACCTGCACAATTGGCGGAGGAGCCGGGCACACCTCCATTGTCCTCTGGCAAGCCTGGCAGCAGTTACAGGCTGAGGACCTTAATTTGTTCAAAACATGGAACTTGTAAATTCGGCGCCAAATCCTGTTTCATGTTTCTGGAGAAAGAAGGATGTTCATCTTGGCAGCTAAGAGCGGTAGATCGTTCGCAAAATGATATAAATAAATACGCCGATCTCTAATTATAATATTAGTTTTCTCAGTTTCCAATAGTTCCAATGATTAGAACGAAAATATCGATCGATCGCTCAACGGCGGCCAAAGGGTCATGGCCAGGATTGAAGTGCCTTCTGGCCTCTAGATGACTGCTATGAACTGTAACTTGGCCTGATGAGCACAGGTAACAAAATCTCCGGGAAGCAGCACTTGGCCAGAAAAAAATGGTAATGCGAAGCATATCATATACAATCTAGCCATGTTGTTTCCGAGATGACAAGTAATAAGATATTCCACAAGAGCTGCGGAAGCAGAAAGAAGGAGAAGAAGTTTTGTGTGACGTAAATTGTAATATCGAGTTTCATGTGCACATTTTCTTTTTACATCATATTAAGCTTCTGTTGTGCCCAAGAGCATCGCAAGCCGTATTAAAGCGAATGACCGCCATGTGGCTAATGGCTCCCTCGGATGGAAACTGAAACCGCCTCTGCGGGTATAAATTGACAAAAACAAAATCTCAATATAACCATCAGAGGCGAGATAAGAAATTGTAGGTAGGTAATTTTATTAGGTACTTGATGTTGATGACTAAAGCAAAAAGGGCTTAAGCTACAATTAGTGGGAGCTAGCACTGGGTGGAAGCAATAGTAGTTATACAGGCATATATTTTGTTTTGAGACAAGCATGGGCTTAAGCTATGTGCAGCAGATACAGTAACTAATAACTAATACACAATAAAATGCGTGCGAAAGGATGACCAGCTATAAATCACTGGTAAAAATCGATAAAAAGCTACTTCGAATAATAATTATTGACATAAGAAATTAACGGCAATGATGAGTACCAAGTACCAGTGTCAGCATGTGAGTATTACAAAGAAATTAATAACAAACATAGATATTGATGATAAATAGACATAAAATATTCACGATTAGCTCTGATTTGTATAATCGACAATAGTCCGGATGTTAGGCGCCAACCACCTTGCATTCAATGATTTAGCAGTGCCGTTTGGTACGAATGTTGTACATACCCATGCCTTAATTTTAAGATATGTTGCCAGGATGTCGGTCCGTGCAGACGCCGTATACAGTTGATCAAAAATGCAAAAATTCCAACTCATGAACCAAGAAAATTGTAGTCATGAAAATCACCCTGTAGGTCCACAATTCAATGCTCATCAAGTTAAAACAAGCCGTAATTGAATATTTTCAGCCGTTTTTGGAATATTTTGAATTCAGTGGTCGGTTTCATGGGAATGGACATTTTGCAATAATTCAGTGATTTTCCAAATTATTTGGATAAATCTTTGTACTTCCACAAAGAATGTCCTCATGAATGGAATGTGATGTGTTGCCACCGTCCCCGCCTACTATTTTTGAAAATATGATAGTCGACTGCTTTTTTTATTATGACCGCCATATTTAATTCGCCCATTATGGAATAAGTGAGAAATCAATTGAAACTAGTAGTAATGGTCATAGGCAATAATCTGAATGCAAAAATTCAGATTATTGCCTATGACCATAACTGCTAGTACCAGTTGATTTTCCACTTATTCCATAATGGGCGAATTCAAGATGGCGGCCATAAGCGAAAAAGAAGTCGACTGTCATGTTTTCGAAAATAGTGGGCGGAGACGGTGGCAACACATTACATTTGATCATTCTTTGTCGACATGCAAAATTTTATCTAAATATCTTGGAAAGTCACTGATTTTTTGTAAAATGTCCGTTTCCATGAAATCGACCACTTAACTAAAAATATTTCGGACACGGCTAACAATATTTGGACTTGGTTTGTTTCAGCTTAATAAGCATTGAATTGTGAATCTACATGCTAATTTTCATTACTCCAACTTTTTTGGTTCATGGGTTGGAATTTTTATATTTTTGATCACCCTGTATGCGGCGTCTGCCCGGACCGCCATCTTCGCAACACCTCTAAAAATTAAGGCACAGGTATGTACAACATTCGTACCAAACGGCACTGCCTAATCATTAAATGCAATGCAGTGGTGGTTTTATGGCTCTTAACATCCGGACTACAAGAAGCTATATAACCGGACGCATTTAGGCAAAACCTACACCAAGTATAAGTAATAGGCCGCAAATGCCGGTCCCCCATTGGCTGTTGCTAATGGCGGGAATATTTTATACCCGCATTATTAATCGCGACTAAAGTTTCCCACTCACGTCTAGGGCGAGGTCTCTACTTGAAGTTATGACATCACGTCAGGTCGATAGAGCAGGTAATTATTGATCTTTGCGAAGACATTTTTGCTTTTTGGTTGAAAATAATGCATAATGGACCTGACGACGGGCTACCAGCTTTACAACCGAAAGTTAAAGAAACAAAAATGAATGGTCCTGACTGATGGGGTTTGATCTCAGGTCTGCTGCCCCAACCGCTCTCAATTTCTGGCACCATTCCATCACACTGCCGAACCTTGCTACACAGTGTGTACAGGGTGTTCACTCGAGACGGAAATGAATCCAACATTCTGAAAAAAAATGTTTTTTGAGATGCCTTTGAAGTTTTCAATTTCATTCAGAAAAAAATATTCAGAAATGTCATGAATTTTTGTAATCAGGATAACAATGTTCATCGGTTGTTGTGATGGAATACAGGGTGTTTCAGAGCAAAAACAATTGCTACACCTTGTACCTATGTAGCATGAAATGGAAAATTATACTTGACATATGTATTTAGCCCTTTAACTGCTCCCGACGAGTATACTCGTGATTTTTTTTCCCCCCCGATTTTGCTATAAACGAGTATATTCGATGGCCCAGCGTTTCGAAACGCTCCATGCGAGATATCTCGGACTCGACGCACAGGCTAAATGCAAATAGATCTTCAAATAAACCGCCACAAACAAAAATCTGACACTGTCACTTTGTCTCGTGAACAGTAGTTTGTGCAAGGTTTTACCTTTTTGACAGATGCGCACTTGCAAGTCGCCGCAGGTTGGGAGAAAATTCAATTCCCTCTCATAAAATGGCACGAAGGTATCTTTCGAACAAGGAATTGGAACAATTCCTTCTTGAAAGTGAAAATGAGCTGGAAAGTGATGAAAGTGATCATACCCAGGAGTCAGAATTCTCGTCAGAGACGGAAGGCTCAGAAAATGCACCCGGTAAGCGGTTTTCAATTTGTTCTCGACCAATTATAATAATAGGCGTATGTATTTTGTAATGGTACGCCCCCCTCCCCCCAGTGACATTTTCACGTGTTTGGCCTCTGATCATCGGAATCCTACGTTGTACCCGTTTTTGTTCGCATCTTAACCCTTTGATCCGCTTTTGTTCATGAGGTGAACGACCCGAGGGGGAAGAAGGTGGACTTCAATGAAACACGCTCATTGCACAGAAAATTACATTCACTCACAACAAATAAAGTGCAAAGTGCAAAATTAGTCTTTTATGATTATTTTCTCAAAACACCTAACATGTGACTGACAGAATGAACAAAATGTACAAAACGAACAAAATAGACAAAATGGACAATATGAACAAAAACAATAAAACAATTGGAAAACAACACAACAAAATATGTCTAACTGTCAAGTCATGGAAAAGAGAGAGTGACGGATTCGGAAAAAAGACACTCAATGGAAGAATTCCGTCTAAGAAACCCTTGAGTATTGTCAAAAGAAGAGGGTTCTCAAATATGGTGAACAAAGTGACACAATAACTCACTGCTATTTTTTCATATTAGTGGCAAGCAAAATCAAACAATTAGTAAACACACACAGACACTCAAAATACAAAACAGAAGACACATTAGTAGACAGGGAATACTAAAACAATTCAACTCAATTCAAAATACTACCAACAATGTAAACTGGTGTTATTTGCGCACCCCGTGCACACGAGGAGCTGAAAGAGAACCTACACCTTTTTCAGCTGACATGTTCCTCGCTAAAGTTGACAACAATCTCGGCATATCCATCATTGCTGACCCGGTCCAGACCCGACAGGTAATATCAAATCTTCTCATAGCAAATAGAGCAAAATAATGTATATGACACCCCAACAAAAGGTACCGTACAACCTGCTTGGACGGTAAAAGCCCCTGACACATAGGCAAAAACAAAACATTGGAAACAGTCAAATTAGGTAGGATGGAAGCGATCGATGGCGACAGGGGTGCGACTTGTCACGGTATTCAAGAAAATATTAGTCTCTCTCCAAGGCCCAAGCATAATCAAGCGTCATTCCAAAAATAGCAGTAAGTACCAAAAATTAAACTGAAATTATCTGAGAATCACAACAGAAGGAGGGCGTGGAATATTGACACACAAAAAATATGACACATAAAAAGTACAGCACAGACATTTCCAAAAGAGTTGACTGCACATAAAAAAAAAACAATAACATATTGCAGATAATGACGTTCAGTTAAAATTTGACACAAAATTACAGTCAAGCGTATACAAGAAAATCAAAATTTCACACATCATTTCTGATCTGACCATGAAACTTATGACATAAAATTCAAAAAGACAAATTTGATGCAATAAACCAACTGCACTGATTTAATCCAGGCAAAAAGTGGCGTTCGTGCCCTCAAAATTATCTGAGCGTATGTTTTAATGAAGAGGACGTACTTTTAATTCAATTCGACAGTAAATTAGCAGCTTGAACCAAAGTAGTGTTCAAAAAGAAAACGACAAACGAATACACAAGTAATTGAAAATACTACAAAAAATAATATTTACCTACAAAACACACGCACAACTCACAGCCTCTTCGAAAAACTGCCCGCATCTCTCTGCCTCCGTGCTGGTTTAGTTCCTCGCTTCTGTCCCTGCAGACGGAAAGGCCACCCTCGTTTAAAGTAATAAAATCTCGTCGCTCGACCCATTTACAGTCTTAGGACGGGCGACACTATGGTCGAAAGTCCCAAATGTGACCGCATCAAAACTGCCCGACCATGGGTTAACACAAGTTCGCATTCTTGTGCCTGTTTCGTTGAAAGAGAAATTTTTAAAACTAAATATTTTAAAGCCATGCAGGGCGCTGATTTAATATACATTTTTATATGGTAAAATAAGGCGAAATCCCACAATTTTCACAGAAAACAGGCAGTTTTTATCGTCTTAAAATACTCGTCTCCAGCATTGTAGCCACAACTCTCAATACCAAAAAGTGTAGCTCAGTGCTGTAAACGAGTATATTCGCAAGCGGTTCCAAAACTCAGCACTGGGGGTCCGGCATCTCAAAACTAACTCAGCAGTTAAAGGGTTAGAGGCTATGGAAAAAAAAATTTCAGAAAAGTTTTTTTTCTGAATTATCATGAAGGGAAATTTTCCTATAGGGGGAGGGGTATCCGTCCCACGTGAACACCCTCGTGCCCACGCACGTAGGGTACGTAAACCTAGTTACACGTGATAGGTTTTGTCTACAAATGCCAAATGGACCCGACTAGTCGTGTTTCGAATCTCTGGGCGTCCATTTCATAGGTGCAGAGGGCGCCGAGGTCCAGAAGTCTGACATTGCGGCGTCCGCAATTAATCCAAGGAAAGACAAAAGGAACATTCGCATGTTAAATGTTGTTGTTGAATGAAACATTCATTATAAGCAACGCCATTAAATTCCTAGCCACAAAAAATACAAGAGAACATTCATAAGTATGTGTGAAATTCTTCTATAGTGCCATCTGTTTGTGCGAACATGTAGGTAATGCTTCATTGATGCCACATCATGCACCGATGCGAAAGTGGACTTGGAGCCGGACAGATGGCACCACACCGTAATCTCACACATGCGGGTGTTTCTTGTATTTGCTAAAGTAATCTAGCGTCAGTCAGGTCGCATGCAAGTCTCCGCTCTCACTGCCCCACACATCTCTTATCTAGAATTGCAATCTCTCGTCAAGTACCCGTCTGAGGGCCATCCGTGGGACTGACTTGCTTCGACTCCAAATTTCACGTCTATGAAGTTATACCTAGATGAACATCAACAATGTAATAATGAACATTATAGCTATGTAAATCTCAGCAAAGTTATCGATTTTTCCCCGATGTTCGATTGAAGGTTTTTTTTTAAACCATAATATTTCACTTTTCACATCGTAAAATATACCTAACCGCTTAATTTGCAAAACGCGATGATTATGATGATTTACAAACATGACTTTACAACCGCTTATGCATGCAATTAAAAATCACCCAATCTAGCATCACAGCCTGCGGGCGTGCTCATGCACTCTCGAAACGATTACCGCAATAAATCCTGCCGAGAACGGATCGAACGTAATATACGATATACGTATAGGTGCTCTGATCCCTCCTGCCTTAATTAATATTGCACCGACTGTAATCAGGTAACAGAGGCAATTCAACAATTATTATTATTACTATTATTGTTATTAAACGTGAGGTCGGTTCTTGTGAAAAGGTCATCTCCGATATGGAATCGTAGCATGTGGTGTCCCGGAATTCGCTCTCCGCCGCCGATGCTGCTGCTCATTGCAGCTCATTAAAGTTTGTTCATTCGATTTCTTCTCCGTCTCCAATTAATATTCCCCATCGCGAAGAAAAGTTAAAGACTAATGCGTGCCGGGGCGTGTATTGAGAATTATGTAAGGCGGTTCGCGTCGTTAAGAGCATGTGTGGGTACATTGGCAGTAGGGGATTACTTCAGGCTTCAGGTTAGAAGTCGGGACACTGGCGGTTTTGGCTGATGGAGAGAAAGAAGTCTCCGAAAAGTCGGTGTGTACCGAGTAGTGGGTTTTCTTATGTTCATTTTTTGAGGCCCGTGTGCAAGTTGAGACTAGAGTATAGTGGTATAGTGGTTGTTGCCAAATTGTTCCTTAGATCATGCTGGATCAGGATCGCGATGGCGAACATCTGAGACCCGCGACTGGGCAGAGGGAGGGTGGTAAAATGTGATGGAGACATAAAAAATGTTAAATCATGAACCGAAAGAGGTACAGTAATGAAAGTTATCGTATGTATTCACCATTATACGCCAATGAAGATTTAGCAAACCGATTTCAAAAATATCAATCGTTTCCAGAGATATTTCCACAAAAATATAATTCTTTTTGTGGACATTTTATTGTTGGAAAAATCGAAGAATTTTGAAGATGGAAAGATGAAAATTGACATTTTGACTATTAGGGATGTTAGAAATATAGTCCTGATTGGCGAAAATTCCTCGGCCTACTATTTTAGGAAACAAGACCGTTAACTTTTTCACCAGCTTGGCCGCCATCTTGGATTTCCTTTTGATGCGGTAGTCGCAAAAACGACAGGGAACTGTGGGTATGGTAGCATTGGATCATTTCAATATGAAAAGTAACTCTCCAGAGGGGGTAAGTTACTTCTTTGTCGAAAAAAATTGCTATTTTGTTATCTACGGCTCCTGCCGAATCCAGTGCCAATGATGGCTGATTTGGAGATGAAAGCGGCACAATACGTTTTGTACCATAAAACTTGATAGTTTGTGGAGTCAACCACCAAAATTTATTATCATGAATCAAATGGTTTATTGTTGGTGATCGGTTGAAGCAAAGTGTGCTCATTTTTGGCAGAAAATGCATGAAAAATAAGTTTTTAGTGGACATTACAAAGCTCTGGAGGGAGACCTGCGGCCAAGATTGGCGGCGAAAGTCATGTAACTAGTTGAAGCGAGTATGCTCTACAACAAGTAGCTATAATGAATCGTGTAGGTCGCTTGAAGACCTCTATAGAGAAGTCAATAAAGATGTTTTTTCATGATAATATTTTCAAGTACAGTCCCCCCCAAAAGTCTGTAAGTTTGTGAAAAATCACCACCACAAATCTTTTAGCTCCGCGTGAACTGCGGTGATTTTGAATAAACCGAACAAATGAATAGTTCGAATCTTGCTTGCTTCGAAAACGGAACATTTTCCGTGGTCGGAAGAGTTGGTCTCTAGAGAAGAGAGAAACTTTTGGAAGGGACTGTACTTGAAAATATTATTATGAAAAAACATCTTTGGCGACCTCCCTAGAGATCTTCAAAAAACCTACACCATTCATGACAGCTACTTGTTATAGAGCATACTCACTTTAACTAGTTACACGACTTTCGCCGTCAATCTTGGTCGCAGGTCTTCTTCCAGAGCTTTGTAATGCCCACTAAAAACACAGTTTTTATGCATTTTTTGCCAAAAATGAGCACACTTTGCTTCAACCCATCACCAGCAATGAATTATTTGATTCATGATCATAAATTTTGGTGGTTGACTTCACAAACTATCAAGTTTCATGGTACAAAACGTATTGTGCCACTTCCAGCTTCAAATCAGCCATCATTGGTATACTGGATTCGCGCAGGAGCCGGAGATAATGAAATAGCAATTTTCCTTGACAAAGAAGCAACTAACCCTCTCTGAGAAGTTACTTTTCGTATTGAAATGATCTAATGCTACCATACTCATAGTCCCCTGTCGTTTTTGTTACTACTGCACCATAAGAAAATCCAAGATGGCGGCCAAGCTGGTGAAAACAGTTGACGGTTTTGTTTCCCAAAATAGTAGGCCGAGGAATTTGCGCCAATCACGACTATATTTCTAACATCACCAATTGTCAAAATCTAGAGTTTCATCTTTCCATCTTCAAAATTCTTCGATTTTTTAACAATGAAATGTTGACAAAACAAATCATTTTTTTGAAAATATCTCTGGGAATGATTGATATTTTTGAAATCGGTTTGCTGGACCTTCAATAGCGTAAATTGGTGAATACGTATGGTAACTTTCATAACTGTACATCTTTCGGTTCATTATTTAACATTTTTTATGTCTTCATCACATTTTATCCCCCTCCCGCTGCTCAGTCGCGGGTCTTAGATGTTCGCCATCGCGATCCTAGTTCAGCATGATCTAATGAACAATTTGGCACCAACCACTATACTCTAGTCTAAACTTGCACACGGATACCAATGATACCATAAGAAAACCTACTAGAGTTCCTTATTTTCCCGATCAAATCTTGTATATTTCTGCTTGACATCTACTGCATTTGAGGACGATCGATCAACTGTAAACAATTTTCAATGACACATGTTATCTACATCTCTAAGCTTCGCCTAATTTAGGGTTGTTCTGAAAAGTCCAGCAGATACGCTTATAAATCCGGTAAGCTTTCAAACGGGTGCCTCGCCAATCAATTGCACGAGTTTGTGACTTATCTTTGAGTGAGGGGCAGGTTTGTTGTTGTTGTTTGTTTCTTTTATAATTGAGAAACTATCGTTTGAGACACACACTGTTCATTTCTGCGTACAACTGCAATTACACGTCAATAGTTATTTGCGCTTGGGTATATCGCCAATTACTTCTCCTTGTTATGGCTCTGAATTGAGGACTGGTCTGTCGGCCGATCCATGGGTGTTTATATACCTCCAACTGGGAAAGTTCTCACCGTTCACCGAACAATCCTACACCTTTCGCGTGCTACACCAACGTGTTCCCGAAGCGGCGCCTCCGCCAATTGGGCTGATGTGTCCTATTCGCATGTAGATATCTCCCATGTTATTTCGAACGGGCAGATTAGCATTATTACATGTCTCAGCTGAACAGTCTAGTTTAGCATTGTGGGCTCGCCGCCTTCTTACCTGGTATGGAACTAAACTGCTGGACAACGAAGTTGTCGGTATCGGAAAAATGGTTCGACTTTGAAGACCAATAACTTCCGATTGCCAAATGTGATTTTCATTTTGTTTATTGTGTTGATTAGCTTAATGTTTTGGTAACCTATCCTGTAAAGGTGAATGATAAAGAACTTCATGTAACATTTCTACAGGGTGATACGTAAAATGCTGCAAAATTGCACCGACTTCATCGTACCCCCATTTGTCAAAAAACTTTGTTCATGTATTCTAATACAAAAATCATTAAGTGTGGTGTATTATCCCAAAACGGTTCTGGATTCACCCAGATTGGAAGTCTAACATTGAAGATACAGATTTGCCTTGTTGGCACGCGAGATTAGGTCACTTTTGATGAATGGATGTTGACATTGAGCAAGATTGTTCGTACAACAGTCCAGGACAATTTTATTCTCAACACAACCCGAATATTTGGTGTGGAGCCAAGCAGGGGGCATTTTCTAAGGTGGTGGTCACTGCCTGTTCTCCGTACGTTGAATTTCGTCAGAATTCCATCAAAATGTTAGATGTGAAACATGTTCTATTTGCAAGTTTAAGCCCGCCTGAACATGGTAGTAAAGCTCAAGTTTCCGAGTAAAGTAAAGCCCCCCGGACGTTATACTTTTTGTGTTTCTGCTATGCCTGAGTTTCGTAAATCTGCAACAATCAACATAAAAATTTATATCTTCAATGTTCGACTCCCAATCTGGGTAATTCCAAAAATGTTTCGAGATAAGACACTACACTTTATGATTTTTGGGTTGAGAACTTTATGATTTTGGGTTCACACTTTATGAGAACGTGTGAAATGTTCCTGGCAGTAGCACTCAAGTATAGGTATAAGCGCAGATGAGCCGACCGACACCAGATTTCCATCTACCAAAGCGATATATCCGAGGATATATCCAAGTGCGGTATTAATTTGACGTGTATTTAGTGGTACGCAGTAATAAACCGTGTGTGTATGAACGTTCTTCTCTCTACTACCAGCTAGGGGAGACGCTACTATATGTCTCCCACATATATGCTCAACAGCCAAACTTATAGTAGATATATGTATAGTAAATAAAGTAGGATAATAATAAAACATAGAAGTCAACTTCTAATAAAGCAACACTCTGTACCCAGTAAACATTCTTTCGTCTTTCACCTAACTGAGGAGAGTTGTCGGTGCAGTCGGCTGATGAAAGCCCTCCGAGGCCACTTGTGCCCTTGTATAAAGATTGCGCTCTGCCGAGCATAGATGGCGCTGCACGAGAGTCTCACTTATGATAACTCTGCAGAGGGTGTTATAATTATAGGATCCTTAACTCGGGGGCAGGGTCGGCGTTTTGGTGAGTGAATGTTGCAAAGTGTGTGGTTTCAAGGTTCTAAGTGCTTGGGGTAGGGATGTCCAAATGTTGTCGTTGAATCGATTAGTGCTAATCGAATCGAATCGTAATCAATAGTTTGATTCGATTAAACAATCGTATGGAATGAATCGATGCATCGAAAAGAACCGATCTTGGTGCATTCAGTTCGGCGGGGCAACTTATTTAGGTTTGTGGTGTTAATGAATAATGCCCCTGGCGAAAAAAATTCAGAATAATAATAATGTTGACAATAATAAGTGATTTTTTATCAATAGTCGACACAAATGACCAAAAAATTGAACAGCTTTTCGCCATTAACTAGTGTTGTCGCGTGCGTAATAATCGAAACAACAATAACATTAGTTTGAATCGATTCACTAAATAATCGTATACAGTTGAATCGATTCAACTTTTCAGATGCATCGTTTCCATTGAATCGATTCAAGTATGAATCGAATCGAAGTTGGACATCCCTAGCTTGGGGAACTAATAGAATCATGGCAATCAGCAAAACTTCTGAGAGCAAACCTCTTCCAGCAAGGAGTTGCAGCTGGGGGTGCTTTTTCAGCCTATTTCGCTTTATTGTGATCAGCTAATAACCAGCGAAACAAAAAAAGCTATTATTCTGGTTTAGGAGGAAAGCTTTTTATTGATTTGGGAGCGGCGCATGGGGGTGGCGATTAATTTGACATGAATATTTCACCCCAGCTACGTCAGTTATCCATTAGTGTAAGGACCAAATTGGTATCTACTTTGATTGAGGAATAAAATGTAAATACAATTTCTTAGTTTGAGGGCGACGCGGCATATGGCGGCGGCAGCGTCCGACAAAGTAGGAATTTTTGAAGAAACATGCCAATCGGTGGAAGTCGTGAAAGCTTTTCTTGCCTAGGGGCGGAAGCTGAGGGCGGCAACAAATCAAAAGCAGCCTGTCCCTGTCCCATTTTTAGTCAGCTATCCATCAGCGAAAGAATTAGACCGCTGAGTCTTCGGGTTCATGTTTTTCATTTTAGCTTGGTTGAGGGACGGTTTTATTTATGTCGGCGGGGCTTTTTTGAGAAAAAATATAGCCTAAGCTTATCGTCGGGGTGGCGGCTATGAATTCCGGAGAGACTTACGACGCTGAAGCATCGGATCTAGAAGGAATTGCAACATTTATGTTATTTCAAGTTTCATATTTAAATTCAATATAGCCTAGATCGGCATTGGGAGTAGCAGCTATGTATCAGCGAAAAAATTTGAAAGTTTTAGGACTTTTGGTTTGAGAAGAGTTTCAATTACGTACACCACCGGACACCGGACAAAGCGGCTGCAATAGAGATTCTCGCAAGTGAAGAAATGCACTAGAGACAGATTTTTAGATATGATTCTATTATTCGTTGGTTTCGATACCACCCTGGTTCCTTTTCAAGCCTGGCGATTCACATGCGCCGAATGTGAATGAAGATGATGAAGTACCATCAGTGAGGAATAGCAAGAGCTAGGATATTATAGAATACTTTCTTCTACGGTTGAGCCACCAGCGTAAGTCCTGACAATCTGACGAATTGTGAAGAAAATTATAAGAAACCGCAGGGAACAGAAACTTCATACATAAATAAGCTTACGTATTGGTACGAGATGTACCCACCTACCCAGCCATCAATTGAAAATCGAAATTATGTAAACCCATCGAGGCAAGTCTAGACTTTTTTTTCTTGGCGAGATTTACTATCAAAGAATTTGAATGTCACGGCCGCCAGAGTGCCCACTCAGCAATAAAACTTTCACCTGTACACCGGAGTGACCCGATGCGTATACCATTAGCAGTACTCCGATAGGATGGCACTTGATTAATCAAAGCTTCCACCTGTTCCTCCACCAATAAATTTTCTTCCACCTGCACACAACAACTTTACTATATATCTACCAAGTACTTGCTATTTATTTTCGATGAGCCTTATTACTTTCTTTGAAAAGTCATACCGAGCCGCGATATGCAAACAATAATGTTTATATTTACCTGGAATACCTATAAGTACGCGCCTATATAGAGATTATTATCGGTGAAAGCCACCGCATAATTTTTTCAAAAATTCTCAATCTCAAGGAAGTAACATTTTCTTGTAAATTATTGCAGTTTCAGTTTTACCATTATTATTATGTAAGAAGTAAACAACGCATGCATCTATGTTGGGCACGGCAGTGCACATTTCGATTCCGATGTTCGCTTTGTGATTAATGAATGCTGGATTTGAAAATGAAACAGTAGAAACCATTATGGAAACGAAACGTCGAAGAATAAATTATGTGCCCATTAGGATAATTTGATTGCATTGAATCTCACACAAATTTGGTATTTAGATTAGAATTACGACACAAGCTGCGAGTGACAATTTTTAAATGTTAATTAAATCTTGATTGGATTGGAACCTAACACATGGGCGGAAATAAGAAAGTAGTGTTTGGGCCGTATAAGGGTATAAACTGGGCCATTTTTTTTACCTACGGCCTTGGTGGATTATCCGCTTTTGAGTTAAATAACAACGTGAGGTATTTTAGCCATGTTGGTGATTTAGATATCAATTCGAAAGAAAACGAAATTTCAGATCATTAGTTTCGAGATTAGTTTTTTGGTCATCATTTACGTAAGGTGTTGAGCAAGCGGCTTCCTACACTCAATTCCCTTTTTTGAAATCCATTTGCAACAAGACATGGAGTGTGCTTCCATCCCACGCAAATATTTCGGTTTTTATTTGCATGTTTTTGCATTTTCCTTTCAGTCATCGCAGTGGAAAATTTTCTAGAAAAAATTAGGAGCAGTATCTAACGGTGGTATCAAACTAAGCAGTGTTATTCAAAGCAGAGGTTATGGAGGGTGGCAATGAAGACGTCAGGTAGGTAGGCCAAAATGTCATTATCATGGACGTTTATACTCGTCCAGAATAATATTCGTCCAGATTCCCAACCGCCAGGAAGCAAATACTCAGCGAAATATTGGAGTGGCCTGCTAAGTCACCGAACCTGAGTTCCATTGAGCACTTTCAACTACTGACACTACTGTCGACAATGTAAGCAATGTGAACTACGTTAGTTTGAAAAACTCGTTCACATTTTAAAATCAAAGCATAGCTGCAGATGCAATGAGTCCGAAAACAAAGAATTTTTGTGCCCATTGCGTAGGTATAATTAGGTACCCTAACTTTTGTTTCAATTGTTTAGATTGGTAAGTGCTTAGTACCTATAGACGAACAAATAATAAAAAACATCTCACGATTGAGCTTTCACATAAGAAATTTCCATATTGCACCTCATGTTATTGGTTAAAAAAAAGCTAAGTACCTACATAATAATTATACACCTGTCGGCTCGCGTGCGTCCCCGAAAAATCACAACAAATACCAATTATTAGCTGCTCAAAAGAAGTGCACAAGAACACAAGTTTGCTCAGAGTATGTACATTGTAATTAATGGAGGATGAGTGTTTCGAAATGTTTACTTTTTATGGCCTTTGATGGGTACCGACAGCAGATGATAAAAGTAAAACTTTGGAAGGTGTATACTGCATAACTTGCGATGCGCGCTTCACAAAAAACAATTTTACGCTTTGCCTCACCCAATTTGACTGCGTTCTTTGTTTGGTGGAACCACAGAGCTTGTTTTTATTTCTTGTTTTAATGTGAAACTAGCCATCCAAATCCGTTTAGCGCTGTGGTAATGCATGTCCAGAGCTGTGTCTGGTCATACCGAAATGCAGGAACTCTTATAGTCCTAGGACTTCGACTGTTGAGTGTTGGCAACTCCACCACGTACATTTCTCATTTGGTTTACTATATGAAGAGTTTTATCACCTCTACTAGATTCTCACTTACCCGAAGCTATATCCGAGTTGTTGAAATAAAACTTGCTACTTGCAGTAGGTACGTACCTGAAACAAAACATATTTTTGTTAAAATTGTACATGATAAGGGAAAGGAGGAAAATTGTTGGTTGGCGATTCACACCGAAGGGCAGACCGTGGTATTGGTATACCATAAGTGAGAAAGAAATATGGACAGAATCTTTCACGTTCAAGGCGAGTCGATGCTATCAACGCTCCAAACACCAAAAGGGAACAAATGTATTTCGAAAACTCCGATGTGAAATTCAATCGACTACTCCAATTATTAACCACTTTTCATTAATTTTCACAACAATATCGGATATTTTTGTGAAATTATCATCAAATAAAAACAAACATTCCTATTTGACCAACCAGCCTAAGTTCAGATACCCATTTTTTTCCAGTTTTTCTTTTGAAGCAATAATGTACTGATGAAACCTTGAGGAAAGCAACATTGAATCGACAATCAAGAAAAAATACCGTTTCTTGGGACATTTGAAAAAAAAAACACACCTCAGGATCTTCATTGCAATGATAGCAGAGATGTATACTCACACTATAAATAATTCTGAAATGGGGAAAAAAATGAACAAAGACTTTGGGTCTAAGCACCATTTTGCCCCGGGTCTGGGGTTATTCCGCGAAGGAATATAAGCTCGATTATGAAGTCTGCTACTTTTTCATGTTTCACTTGGTGGAGGTGTTAAAAGTAGAACTACCAAACTGAAGAATTGAATAACCTAGAATAACGACACTAACAGGTTTTTTGTCATTTCATCATTCGAAAAAGCATGTAGTGGACGTGGTACAACCGAAATAGGGAATATAAGTTGCAAATGATGATAAAGGCAAACCACTTTGGAGGGTTACAACTGAGACCTAAATAAACGATTCGACCCGCAGTGCTTTTTTTTTTCGTCCCTTAGGATTTGAATAGCGCCCCCTTTTCAAAATGGCGGATATTATCTAGGGGCAGAAGGTATCGAATAGCCTAGTGATGTCCAGCTTAGTAAAAATATATGGGGCTATGTCTCAATCGGTTTCTGGGACATCAAACACTATTTAAAAAAATGGTGGAACATTGTCATCTACTGCAGGCAAATTTGGTGGAAGCGCCAAAAGGAATTTAGTACTGTCATATGAAAATTGCTGTAACATTTTTATTTTTCAACCGATTTTAATACAAGACATCTCATTTTGTAGAAAAATGAATTCTTCTTGTTACCTTGTACCTTCCATTTAAGAAGACATCGAGGAATGTTGAAGAAAAAATTAAAACATAATTTGAAAAAAAAAGATTTTTTTAATTTTTTATTTTTATGAAAATTGCCTCATTTGTAGATTTTGATGTGCCCTTTCTAAATTTGCACTTTTCCGATTGCTATCTTTGCAGCACGCGCCGTCATATTGAATAAATGATGTCTGAAAAGAAGTTTTTGACAATATCTGAATTTTGGCCTTTGTGACATTGAAATGTTTATATACATATGAAAGCACATTCAATCCTCCTCAGTTTGACACCTAAACCAGCTCTGTGCGACCCGCGGTTCTTGAGCTAGACCTTCTGGAAGTATCAATTTTCGGTTCCAGAAGAATAAAAATCACCTCTTGGGGCTGTGCCAGGGCCACCAATGTTCATGATTTGTGATAAATGACGACTCGTTATTGATGGGTAACTAAATTAAGACATGGTGGTGATCCAGTGGTGAAGTCCGGTAGGCGCGGTCACTATTTAACACCGGAAATTGATATTTCCGGAAGCTCTAGCTCAAGAACCCCGAGTCGCACAGAGATGGTTTAGGTGTCAAATCGTGGAGAATTGAATGTACTTTCATACGTATGTAAACATTTCAATCTTGCATGGACTAAAATTCAGATATTGTCAAAAACTTCTTTTCAGATATCATTTTTTCAAGATGGCGGTGCGCACTGAGAAGATAATAATCGGAAAAGTGCAAATTTAGAAAGGGCACATCCAAATCTACAAATAAGACATTTTTTATGGAAATAAAAAAATTAAAAAAATGTTTTTTTTTTTCAAATTATTTTTCAATTTTTTTTCATATTCCTCAATGTCTTCTCTCATGAAAGGTACAAGATAACAAAAAGAATTTACTTTTCTACAAAATGAGATGTCTTGTGTTGAAATCGGTTGAAAAACAAAAATGTTACAGGGATGTTCTTATGACCGCACTAAATTCATTTTGACGCCTCCACCAAATTTGCCTGTGACAGATGTCAATGTTCCACCATTTTTTTGAATAGTGTTTGATGTCCCAGAAACCGATCGAGACATAGCTCCATATATTTTTACAAAGCTGGACATCACCAGGCTAGTCGATACCTTCTGCCCCTAGATAAAATCCGCCATTTTGAAAAAGGGGCGCCATTCAAATCCTAAGGGACGAAAAGAAAAGCACTGCGGGTCAAATCGTTTATTCAAGTCCTAGTTACGAACCTGCAAAGTGGTTTGGTTTTATCATCATTTGCAACTTGTTTTTTCCTACCACGTCCACTAATGGAAGATCCGACTCTCAAATCTTCACAAATGTCGAAAGTAGGGTTGCCATCTCGATAAAATCAACAAGTTAGTTGGCAGTTTCTCTCGTCATTTTAATGCAAAAACGTGAAAAAGGCAATTCGATTCAATTCGATTGTCAAATTGACGCTTCAGCTGTCACAGCTGTAAAAACAGGGTCACCAACTTGAGGAATTGAAAACAGTGGAACAGAGGTTTGTTCCATCAGAAATCTCAAACTAGACTAGTCATAGCCAATGGAGAAACGCCCAAATCTGTTTGCAAACTGTATTTCTCGATTCTTATTGGCTCTGACTAGTTTGAAACCTCTTGATGGAACAAACCTATTACCGACGACGTTGACAATCGAAACCCCTTATTTTGGGTTGCGCAACTTGATTGGTTTTAGCTTGAGTTGATTGACCGAAACAACCCGTTATAGACTTTAGTCTATAGCAATAACAAATTACTATACAGCATTCATTCAGCCCTTAGCTTTTTTAGGAAATTGATTTCAAATGGTTGTTGAACAAAAACCCACGTTGAATAATTATAGTCGGTAGTAATTCAAGTTGGTATGACTGTCTGTCAAAAAAGACAGTTGCGAATCTGTCAACTTGAAACTTGAAAGGTTGAAAACTCCAAAACAAAGAATAGGTAGCTATGCTCAAATAGTGTGGCGTAGGTTGGTGTAAGTCGGGGCGCCGTTGCCATGGCAACTTTTCCATTGACGTTGATATTTCTTGCGTCAAAAATCTTCCGTCAACAATAAACATTGTTTGGAAGTTAATTATTTCAAGTAAATGAAGCGTTTTGCGCAGTGGCGGACTCAAAGAATCCGGGGCCCTGCTGGGAGGAATTGTGAGATGGGGCCCCTAAAGAATGAAAGTTGAGAATATCAGGGGAGACGGCAGACTTTTCGGCCCGCCCTACCCCACCGTGATTGAGCAAAAACCTAAGAAACAAAAGAAATGAGATGTTAACTTGACTGTGAAACCAAAACTAAAACCGTTAATTAAACCTTTTCATATCAGTTGGTCAATCAGATGTGCCACACGGTGGCGTAGCAGAATTTGAGGGCGGATCGAGAGGGCAAAGGCAACGACGAGGGCGCAAGTCGGTAAGAGGTAGCTTTGGATGTTGAATTGGATTTATAATGTTGACTCAATGCTAAAACCTACTCTTATATACAAAATAAGGAATTAAGTATGAATTTCTAGTAGGTACCTGCAGAGTGCAGACAAGACAATTTTGTAGTTTTGTCTTTCCCCTTTTTTAAAAAGAATTATTAAAATACAAAATTTCAATGGTTCGAGCTCCCTGGCACTCCGATATTCGGGGCCGAGGCCCCTAAAGCCTAAATAGGTAAAAATAATTTTTAGAGGTTCCATGATACAGACACATTTTGAAGCTTTGCGATCAGATTATAATAATAATGGTATTGAGTTTACTCATATTTTGACAGTCAATTGTTCTCTCCATGCATTGTATTACGTCAACTGTCATTTCGGGTTTTACTTTCCCGACCCGTCCCCTTACTCGGAAGGGAAAGTTATGTGATGATGCAGGAAACCGTTCTGACACGATAGCTGCCGAACGGTTAACCCGATCGACTTGAAATTTGGTATACAGACTTACAGACAGGGTCTTACTGTCAAATGAGCTGATTAGTTTTTGGCTGTTATCTGGCAAACTGAAGTGTCACTATCAAAAATGACATAGGGTTTATCTCACTAAACTTGACTTGCAATATGTCATTTGAAAGCTCTAAAAAAGCTGTATTCAGAACAGTTTGAAGTATCCCTCTAACTGTCACTTGTCTATTATTAATAAATATGTCAAAGTTAGAAAGTTTTCCATTTAATAATTCAGAATCTATCCGATGGATTGGAACCAAATTTGACTAGAAGCAACATAACATAGGAACCAAACTAAGACTGCAGGTCAAGTTTTCCACCATTTTCTAGTCGGGCGTTACATTTTTTTGAGTTTTCCCCTGGCCGTTACCACCAAAGACGGCCACCCACCCGGGTTTTGACCAAAACGACCCGCGTCTGATGCAGGACTTCAGTCAGACGCTCTTTCTTGCTTGAGGATCGAGTTTTTTCGGAAAATTTCAATTGATATCAAAAGTAGATTGCATTGGGCGTCCTGTAGACCTGTTGTCAAATGCGAAGCGGTACCGGTTTTCTGGCGGTGATTTTTCCAAAATGGAACTTACACATTCCGTAATTTCCAAAAATAAATGCAGAGCAAACTTCGACATGCGGTTAGCTCCACGAAATATTCATTTTAGGTGCAGACTTGCTGCGTGTCGTAATTGAAGAGAGGATCAAATCAATTTTTGAGAAGAAAATTTTTGAAATCGAACCAATGAACGGTTTTCGATTTTTCCACTCTCGAAAAACTGCAAATTTTCAACTTTTTATCCCGTGAACAGATTTTCAAAAGAAATTTCTAAACAAAAGGTAACTGGTTCTTGAACATTTTTCAACAATTTCTTTCCCCAATTTTCCAAAAGTTTTCCAGTTGAAAATTTAAAATCAGCTTAATGCCGAGGGCTGACTCAAATGATAAAGCTCAAAAGGAAGTCCTTAATTGACGATTTTCACAATGGAATTTGAGAAGTCTTTGAGTTTTTCCGGGGAATTCAAAAAAGGTATTTGACAAAATGTTCGGTTTCCTGCAAATTTTGCTTGAATCTGTCTATCCCTTAAACTCCAAGTGCCCACCCGAAGGAACGACTGAAACGAAAATTTCCGTAGGTTCCTGGATACCAGTCGGGAAAGTTTTGTGTCGCCTTCAACAGATTTTTCTTGTCTAGGCATCTAGATGTAGGCATTTTGACCTACGCCAACCTACGTCATCACTGATTGAGCTTATTCCAACCTTGATTTCAACTGAAACCACAAAATCTGAAATGATAAAAACTATTGTTTTCAAAAATGCAGGGTTGCCAATAAACAACAATAACTACTTGCTACTGAAGTTGGTTCAGGTTGGTATGCTTGTTTTGTAAGAACGAACAGCCACAGGGCAACCACTATATAAAACACTATATAAAACATAAAACATAAAACACGACGGAAGAGTTTTCTTGTGGCAGCGCTGGGATTATCAGGTTTTTTCAGTTGGTAGAGCTGGTTAACAATCAAATCGTGCAGGGTTACCAACCTAAATACTTGATTGAATTGACATTCAAGTTGCTCCGATTGGGTGCTTTCAACCTAAACGGTACAAATACCACCAGACGGAACATGTTTCACGGTTTGGTGCACCTAGATGGAAAGCACCTTAAAATTTTAACGGATGGGGAATCGACTTGGCAGCGTTGACCGACGCGACATCTCTGGACGCGACAGATGACATATGTCGTTCAGTCGACAGTAGTTGTATCTGTGTCAGTCCCGTGTGGTAAACAGAAACAAATCACTACCGAATTTCATTATTTTAAGACTCATCATTATCTCATAAGAAATAAAACATGGATGAAACGACACAGAGAGAGACATATGACAACGGAGTGTTGGATGACAGCTGACGGTACGTCATTTCTCGCATCCGTTCCCTGTGTGCCTTTCGAAGGCACAAAATTTTAGGTGATCCACGGGACGGCACAAAACCAGATAAGAACACGTAGATGGAAAGCACCGTTTGAACCCGCACATGCGCAAATGGCAGGTGTACCAAACTTGGAGCTAGGTGGAAAGCACTCATTGTTTCTCCAGAATGACAAATGATAGTTTCAGAATGCAGGGGTGCAAACTTGGATAACTGAAACGCTAGACAGTAATACTTTACTGTCTAGCTAACTTAAACAGCTACAACTTACAGCTTTCTACTAGAAGCAGCTACTTTCACACTACTGAAAAACCAACTTATAGACGACTAAAAGCACCAGGTGAAACACTTGGCTAGACGGGAGTCGGACAACTCGTCGACACCCAACTCATCGACAGGATAACTTGCCGACACCCAACTCATCGACAAGACAACTCGTCGACAAGACAACTCGCCGACAGGACAACTCATCGACAAAACAACTCGCCAGCAGGACAACTCACCGACAGGACAACTCGCCGACCAGAAAACTCACCGACAAGACACGTCACCGACAGGACAACTCGCCGACCAGAAAACTCACCGACGAGACAACTCGACGACAGGACAGTTAATTAAAGGTGCTAGGACAATTCTTCGCGTGGACAATTCTTCACACCGGGGGGCCACACAGAGCTCTGAGAAGCCTAATAAGGCACAAAGGAACTTTCTAAGCTTCCAGAAACTTCGAGAAATCAGAAGGGGGCACCTGGTCTGCCAACGATAATTAAAGACACAAGGGGGCTCAATAGGGCTCCAAATGATACTTTAAGATACAAGGGGGCTTAGTAGAGCTTGAAACGCTTCAATGTAGTACAAGAAAGGAGAGGCCTCTGAAAATCAGACGAAGGCCTGGCGGGGCTCACTGGGGCTCCAAATTACACTTGGAGCACAAGGGGGCCCCGTAGAACTTTGACCAACACATAAAAACTAACAGGAGCTAACTAGAGCTTGGAAAACTAACACATAAAGAAAGGGGCCCAGCAGGGCTACAAATGAAACATAAAGACACAGAGGGACCACATAGGGCTCTGAAAAACCTAATAAGGCACAAAGGAGCTTTCTAAGATTTCAGAAACATCGAGAAATCAGAAGGGAGTCACCTGGTCTGCAAACGATAATTGAAGACACAACGGGGCTCAATAGGACTCCAAACGATATTTGAAGATACAAAGGGGGCTTAGCAGGGCTTGGAAGGCTTCAATATAGACTTAAAGCAGGATAGAGCTTTGGAAATCGCAAGAAGGCCTGCCTGGCCCACTAGGGTTCCAAACGACACAAGAAGACACACAGGAGCTAACTGTAGAGCTTTGAAAACTAATTCAAGGTACAAAGGAGCTCAGCAGGGCTACAAATGCGACATAAAGACAAGGGGGCCTAATAAGGTCTCTGAGGAACCGTCCAAGGCATAAGGGCGAAGCAAATTTCCAGAAAATTTGAAGATACCCAAGGGGGTTCATCAAGATCCCAAACGATACTTGTAGAGACAGGGGGCTCAGCAAGGCTTGAAACGCTACGTGAAAACTCAGTGGGAAATAGGGCTCTGAATTTCACACTCACACTGGGCCTCATTAGAGCTCCAAAGTTTCCGGCGAAGAATTGTCCGCGCGAAGAATTGTCGGCGAGTTGGGTGTCGGCAAGCTACCCTGTCGACGAGCCTGTTGATAAGTTTTCCTGTCGATGAATTTTCCTGTCAGCGAGTTGTCTTGTCAGTGAGTTGTCTTGTCGATGAGTTTTCCTGTCGGTGAGCTGTCCTGTCGGCGAGTTGTCCTGTCGGCGAGTTGTCCTGTCGGCGAGTTGTCTTGTCGATTAGTTGTCTTGTCGGTGAGTTGTCTTGTCGATGAGTTGTCTTGTCGATGAGTTGGGTGTCGATAAGTCATATCAAACCCGGCTAGACATTCAAGTTGGCATGACTATTTCTTAAGAATGACAGGTGCAGGGCTGCAAACTCGAATGAGTAAAAGCACTACAATGTGAAGTAACCAAGTTACGCTCTCGGAACCCCAGATCGATAGAGTTGATGTCTCTATCTATGCTGGATCACCAACTGGGCGACTCAGTCATAGGTTAGACATTGGTGCTGGCAAACGGCCGACCTAGAACACGAGTCACAACAAATTGTCGGAGATTTTAGATCAAGATTTCTTTAGTTTGTTTCTTTGGTATATCCTCTAGAGGCACTAGATGAGAGTTTTCACATATAAACTTTAAAATCTGAAATCAAAGTCATAGAAATCATAGAAAACTATTCTCACAGTTCTATAGCTTGAATCACTCTATAGATATCTTTATTTCAAATTTTTTACCGCTACGGTAATGTAGTTTTCATAGTCAAATGGCATGACACTGTTACGAAAAATGTTCTTACTTCCAGACGCTCTATTTTAAGAACCATAGGTTGTAGAGGTGATGTATCAAATTGTTCACTACTTATCAGAGATACAACTTTTTGTCAAACTGCCAGAAAAAGAGAAATTCTACAGAAACCAATTTCTTGACTTCTTGCACTTCTTGTTGATGATGGCAAGTATTGGCGACAGAAAGATATCGTCTCCGCCATGCAGGCAGAAAGTCAGGACGCCAGGCAGGGATTGACTCAGAAATGATGGATCTTTTTATGACCTACCCGGTATATTTTTGTTTCAACTCATCATTCAACTCATCATTGACTTTTAACTAGTGGGTCACACATTGTCTTTACCTTTATCAGGTGCCTTGGCTTTGTTTTTTCCCCGGAAACTTCGTACCTCCCAGTCAGGGCGATCTGCACATCACTTTTAACTTTTACAATGTTTTCACCTAGGTTTCCGCACATAAAATTTGCATTTTTTCACAGAATGATACACCGGCATCAGACAGAAACAAAAACGCGAGCCATTCACAGTTATTATTAATTGCTAATGACCCAAACGAAATTGAGAGTGGATGCGAAAACAATAGCACCACTTAATTAAAAATTTCCATCTTCATCAACAAATTCTCACACCATCCATCGTGTCCGAAGGAACATTAGAGAAAGTATTTTCTCGCACATTTATTATATTGTTGGTGGTGATGCGGTGGCAATAAAATGATTCCTCGATTGCTCTTCGGTTCCATTGTTGGAAATCTAGAACTTTACGCTCAAAAATGCAATTGACATCAGAGTACTACTGTTATATTGGGACCCAAAAGTTTAAAGTGTTACACATGCACAGTTATTGTTTATTTAGTAAGAGGTGTACCGCGCACAGAGACATGTTTCGCTTACTCAAGACTGCGCCACAAAATTGATTTTTAATACGATCTAGGCATAATAAATTTCAGTCCATGAAGCTGTGGGCAGCTATATAATTTTCTTATACTACGCGTAATTTAAGCTGGACAGAAGGCACTGAACCATCAAGAGAGTTGACTCAATTGGAACATGGGTGTAGACCCAAGGGGATGCAAGAGACCGTGTCTAAAATTTCGAGATATTTCTCAACTGTAGCATTTGAGTTGAAAAAAAACTTACAGATCATTAACAGACGTAAAACTTACAAGTAAACGGTTGTCTACCAAAGGTACCCATGCCCAGAGATTGCAATTTACGATTCAAATCCAATAAAGGCTACGTCGAGGATACAACATTAATATATTGCACTTACGCTTTGTATTTAAATTTAAATAACGATACTCTCATGCTTATAATAATTTATGCTTGAACAATTTATGTTCCTGTTAATATACAATAATTATTTCAATCGAGATTTCAATATTGTTTTGTTTTATGTTAATTACACCGTTTTTTTTTTGTGAGTTCACATCAGTTGGAACCTCCCATGGAGGATATAGGAGGAGCTTTTAAATTTAAATCGGTTCGGAATCGTGCCGAGCTGGCGAAAGGTTACGTGAATATCGCAATTTATTGTACTCTACTGCAAGTTACACTACTCAAGTATACCTGCCTGATACTACATCGTAAACAATTAAGAACAATTTTACCGTGTACCTTAGCCGTACTTCAAAAACGTAAAATGGTAATGCATGTATCTAAACCTCAGCCTCACCAAGATTCAGTTTTTTCTCTGGTTATTGTTGTATAACGACTGAACGATTTACTAGTCGCCAGCCATTTATCAGATACCCATGCCTAAGTAATTAAGTTGAAAAGCCTCTTAAAGTCAGCAAGAAGGAAACTTATGGGATTGGATTTAAATTGTTGTGGAATCGATATAGCAGGCAGCACCACTCGTAAGTATAATGTGTGGCGTAAGAGGCAATTATTGACAATTACTTGAACGGGATTTTTGTAAAAACCTGAAATTTAATGCCATTTCCCTGTGCGAATCCAACACGCGCTGTTTAAGATGTAATTAATTCGAACTCGGCGATACCTGGTACGTAAGTTATCTTGTGAATGTTAAATTATCAGGTGCCTATTGGCCGAAAGCGCATTGTCCTTTTAAGTGGTTATTTGACGAGTTGAATGATTTTACATCATGATAATTGCACACCTAGAAGATTTCTACCTCTTCTATAAGATTTTTTTGTTTCGAAGGTCGTTGACTACTTATACTACAGCTCTGACTGCAGTGCCTAAAAATAACTGAAAATTGATGATGATCAAGTGTTTTGGTCCGATGTTTATTTGTTGACAGAACTAGTTAACGTAAAGCTGACAAACATGAATCACATGATGTTTCATATAAATATGCAAGTTTACGACGTTTTCAAATAAATAAATAAAATATTATTACAACGCATAAGAGTTATTTAGGAAACTTAGATGCACTGGGAATTTTCAGTAGATAATAGACTTGATGTTTATGATGGCCAATAATCCTTTCGAATCATTTGATACAAATACAGAACGAAGCTTTAGTTACGCCACTGGTAGGTCAAGCTTTATGGTCTAATTTCCTGGATTCGTGTTAACGTGTACTTATAGCGTTTAGCGTACGGTATTGTAGCCATACTTTGATTTGTTGTGGGATTCCAACAAATGACGAGTTTTTGCAATTTTGCGTTTCAGTTGAATTTGGGTCGAGCAGAATACAGGGTGCTTTTGTTTGAGAGAACAAGAGCTAGACAGCTCGAAGCGGAACTACAACTAGTGATTTTTTATCAATTTTGCCGGTGCATGGTAAATCACAAATTCTTTGTCGAAACATCAAGAAAAGTATAACTGAATTTTGCAGATACGACTTTCATCATTGTGGAAGCGCCAACGCCCAACGCCAAATATTTTTTATTATGTTCCATTTTTAAGCCATTTTTTCATTGAAACACAATTATTAACTATTGTTTCTGATCTAAAACTAAACAACTGTGTCTATGTGGATGATAATGTGCTAGTAATTCCGTAGTGAGGTAAGAAATCTGCGAAAACATATTTTTTTCGCATTATTTTTGATGTCGACAAAAAATTGACATTTGTTGTTATTGTTGACATTGAAATTGCCGCTTTGAACAATCTTCTGAATTCTGATTCCAAGAAGAATTTCCAAAACTATTTGTTGTATCGCCAAAAGCTACCAGAAGAGACCCAACCAGCCTAGTAGATATAGGTAGGTGAAACTTATTATTTGCATTGCATAATATAATCAATTTCATGGCTTTCTGCATAAGAGCAAGCTATGGAAGAAATGGGTTGCGTTGGTACGAATGGCAGGTTGACGACTTATTGGCAGCTAACTGTCTTCATGTGCAATTTGAGAGAGTCATGTACGCGAAAGTGAAAATTTTCGAGAATATGCGAGGAATTATTGTTAGTGTCCTTTGAGTGATTTGCAGTGTGGACGATCAAGGACATTGTCTTCACTGGTTGGTGGGTCTTTGCCAAGGCTATCATAGGTTTTTGCTGGCCACTGAGAACATTATGCCGAAAGTCCGTGATGCCGTGAATAAATGGAATGTAAAAAGGAAAAACCCACTGCCCAAGAGGAAATTTATTCTTTAAATGGACAATATGGATAGTAGGACAATAATCTATGGAGTTGAACTACACGGAGACTAGACAATTTGGGCGTGAGTAGGTAGGTACACTGTGTTGTCTGCCAGCATGTGTCTTCATACCTTGCTTGCTGTTGCGCTAGGTATAATAGGTAGAGCTAGAGCAAGAGTAAGTACTTAGTAGGTACTCACTACTCCAGTGATGTGCATCAGATGTTGATGTAGCCTTTTGAGCGGTGGGCCTTTTCATCCGAGTAGTATCGTGTCGATCATCGACATCATTCGTTAGTAGCCGCCGAAAACCTAACAACCTTGGCGGATACCCATCAATCAGTGAAGACAATGTCCCTCATAGTCCACACTGCAAAGCACTCCAAAGAAACTCACGATTCCTGGCGTATGCTCAAAAATGTTCACTTTCGCGTACATGATACCTCGACACAGTGACAAGGTGTCACATTAAAAATTGCATGTGTAGACAAATGGCTGGCATCCCCTTGTCGTCGTATCAATCGTACCAACACAACACAATTTTTCCATAGCTTGTTCTAATGCCGAAAGCCTTGAAATTGATTATAAGTACTTAAGTTGCGTATATCAGGAATTTGTGAAGCATAATGTTACGAAACTGACTAGAAACGACGACGCGCGAATAAATCTGGGTTTCCACATGCGAATATTCGGACAGAAAGTGCGATTTTATATGCAAAATTTTGAATTCGAGGGCTCTGATTGGCTAATATGACAACTTTGACATAGAATTTCGCATTTTGTGTCTGAATATTCGCATCTGGGAATCCAGCTTAAGACACGTAGCTGCATGCACCGTTTGCCGGAGGAGCCGTCCATGACGGGCTTGGCCGGAATATTCGTCAAGGCAGTACTCTCCAGAACCCTCACGAATAGACTAACAACCGATGCTGGAATATGTCGGAACGCCAATGGAAGCGACGAGAACTTTTGACCCTTTCTGAAAGAAGACTGGAATATTATCGAATACAATGCGCTATAGTACCTATACAGGGTGTTATGTTTTCATCAATATTTTAGATGATGGTAGAGCATCAAAAACTTTCTCGTAGAAATGTATATCGGAAACGCATTATAACGGAGATAGAGGCTTTCAAAGTTGAGTTTTAAAAATGGTTTTTGTGTTATAACTCCAAATTTAATTACTGGATTTTGACCAAATTTGGTAGACAAAGTAAGTTGATGCATACCTACAAGCTGGTAACATTAGACTTCTGTCAAATGTTAAAAAAAAAGTTTTCATTTTTTATTAATTTTTGAAAAAAACTCGTTTCTCTTTTTTTTTGCCGAAAGTACCTACTGATTTTTCGATGCTCTATCATCTCCTAAAATATTGACAAAAAAGGTTAACACCCTGTATATGGAGCGGCATGGCCAGGGGGCTGTGCGAACACGGCTGACTGCGAAATTTTTTGTGACTACGTGACTTATAAATCAGTAGTGCGCCGTAGGTAATAAATTGTGTGTATAAAATTAAAACGTTAATCTTTCAATAGGCTATTTCGTTTGGGCAAGTGCGCATGCGTGAGGGCGCCAAATTGAAAAAAAAGTACATCTGTCTATTCAAATGTCAACGCTGTATACTTTGTCTAGCCCCCTGACTAGATACTGTTCCTGGCTGTCACTGTCATTAGTGTCAATAACTCACAATGCGCGTTTAGCGTTCTTCACGACTTGCGGTGTTTCGGTTTTTTGGCTATTTTCTTGGTGTTGACAAGTGTTTTTGTTGTTTTCGTTGTTGCTATTGTTGTTGTTATTGTTAAAAATGAAAATTCCATGTCACTAGTGACAGTTGGTAGCAATTTCTTGTTCGTTTTGAGCGCTGTTGTCATTTTTGTTGTTCATGCACCTCCACAAATAATCATTGAACTTAATTCCAATGAAACATTTCATTTGGATGCCAAAATGGTATCAAATATTCAAATAAATTATTTGTGGAATTTTAGGTGTAGTAAAATATTTTCTAGTGCTTATTTTAAATATCGGTGTACAAAATTATTGAACTCGCGTCACACATACGCACTCAAAAGAATTTTAAACGAAACGACCTATCACTAAAGTACCCAACCCAGATTCATAACAATATGTTAAGGGAGTCCACCACTCCGGGAAGTTTTAATTTTTATTGTTGAAAAAGAAATTCATGACGAAGTCATGAAATAAGTAAAATGAAGTTGAGATGACTGTCCTTTAAACAATAATAATTTTTCTTGTCTTTCTGTTTTTCGGGAAATTTAAAACATAATATTATAAATATGGTGTTATTACAACTTATCTCACTGTTTATTATTAGTAAAAGCTTAAAAACCAATTAGTCGTTGGATATTAAAAAAACATTTTTATTGCTTTTTCACCAGTAAGAATTACTATGTGTATACAGGGTGGTCTAGGCTCAATCTCAAAAATATCCAAGATCGATCGAGCTCGAGAAAACAATGAGAACAAACCCAAAAACATTACATCAGAAATGCATATTAGCGAAGATATAGTCAGTCAAAGTTGGAGGGGAAAAACTGAAGCTCTTGACAAAAAAATAGTTGCCAAATGTGTTTGGATGATCAGAAAATGCGTTTTGAAAATCTGTTACAGTTTGTTTGCGTCGTGTTATCAAGATACCGATTCAAAATAAAATGTGATAAAAACAAAGAGTTCCGAGTACTCATCAGAATCTGATGGTTTAAAAGTTCCAAAAAAAAAATCGGTTTTTTACCTTCAACTTTGACGGGGCTATATCTTTGTTAATATGTATTCTTAATATATGGCTTTGTGGTTTGTTCTTCTTGGTTTTTTGTGCTCTATCGATCATTGAAATTTTTTAGAATAATTCTGGACCACCTGTATGTATAGGTAAGTAGGTTTACTTTGGTATTACATATTATATTCTTGTTATATGAACGGAGAATGCAAGTAAATATGATTGTATAAGTAGGTATAGATAAATGAAATAATATAAGCATCATTAGTTATTGAACACCTTATTAAATGATGTGGGTTTGCTCTTATGATAATGTTGTCGCCAAAACTGCAAAACCAAGTATGAGAATAGTAATTTGTATTACTAGTTCCATACACTGTACTTGGTATTGCTCGTACTTTAGACCTCGGCATTCGCCTTGATCTTAAGATTTAGTCAGTTACAAATCCATTTCGTGCGATACCCACACAATGTTCTGCATGTCAAATTCTCAATAGACCTTGTTAAAAATTCAGAGCGAGAGAAAAACAACTATTGTTTCAATAATCTAGAGCATGAGATTGTTCCTCTCTCGCTTTGTTTTTTAATATGATCTATAGATAGTATGAAATTATTATCAGATCGTCTTATTTTGACGTTTGCCACTCTTGACAGATACTTGAACTTGACAGTTCAACTCAGCGAATGTCACCAACACCAACTATTCCTGCAATGAAGACACTTGCGACATTTCCAGCAGTAATATGTGGTCAATCAAGGACATTTTTGCTGGCATCGCCAATACAATACAATACTTATTGATGTCTGTTTCTCAGTGTCGTTTTTGTGAATTTCTCCTTTTTCTTCCTTTTCTGCTTCCTTCATTCCAGTTAGTTAGTGCCTGCTACAATGGTTCATTTCTTTTTTCTTTAGGTACTGTAATTGCTTAATTTATTCATCTCTTTGTACCTATGTGTATATAATTTATGTTGAGAGTTTGACTTTTCTTTCTTTAATGTGAAACAAAAAGAAGATGGCGACGGAACCTTGAAATCCTTCATGAACCATGCGAGACTTATGTCAGACAAGAGAACAGGGGATGGCTGGATTCATAAGATCGGCATCACAGCCTATGATATATTGATTTTTGTCTAGACCCACAACAGCTTTCAAGGGTTCAGATTTTTGCTGGAGACTCCGACTCGGGAATAAGTCAGAAACCCGAGCAATTGGCGGAGGAGCCGCTCGAGCGCTGGCCTAATTCATGACGAAGCTGCTGGACATTTTCAAAGCTCTCATAATTTGACGAAACTTGGAGATGTACATTTTTTTGTTCCTAAAGTACGTTATGACTTTGCTATCAATATATGTATTTCGGTCATTCAGCCAATCAAGTCACTCCATTTGATGAAAATCATGTTTTCAAGGCCACCGCTGACTTATCCAATTGACTGAAACTGTAATTTCATACGATTCAATTTTCAATTGAACTCACTGATATCGGATCTGTTTTCTTAACCCGTAACTACTTCGTTATAAAACTAATTTCATTGGTTCAACTGGAAGGTTTCACGCGCATTGATTAGTCAGAAGTATGTTGTGCGTGGAATAATCAACAGTAATATCACAAGTGCTTAGATTTTCACGATAATTTTGGTCAAGCGATCGCGAGTGCTGATTGTAGCGATAAATGCCCGACTCCGTAGGAAAAGAGCATTTATCCAGGGACAATCAGCCCGAGGGAAACGCCTGGCCAAAATTATCTGGGAAAATCTCGAGCACGAGTGATATTTTGAAGATTATTACATAAAAGAAGTCCGAAGTGACAGCTGTCAGATTTTGTTGTTTACATGAATTTTATTCCGTTGCTATTGACAGTGGGATTTAGATAAGTGAATATTATCCTTGTAGGTCTAATAATCAAGGGCGTTGTATGTAATAATCGTATGTAATACACCGATAGGTGCATGAGGTGTATTATCGCTACATCGAGGATTTTCACGAGGGGACCCGAGTGTAAATCGAGATGTAAGCGATAATATATCGAACCTGGAGGTGTATTTGTTAAGACAATTAACCGAACAACACTGAAAATCTTCCTGAAAAAGTGAAAACTATTTGAATTTTTGAGGTTGGTCATCCTGGAGGGGTGTTTTCACCAATGACCTTGGTGGTAATACACTTATACGGCCAACTGTTTCAAGGAGTGAGGTGAATTGTCAACAGTAATATCATAAGTGCTTAGATTTTCATGATCATTTTGGACAGGCCATCGCGAGTGCTGGTTGTAGCGATAAATGCCCGACTCCGTAGGAGAAGGGCATTTATCTAAGGACAACCAGTCCGAGGGAAACGCCTGGCCAAAATTATCTAGGAAGATCTCGAGCACGAGTGATATTTTGGTGATTATTGCAAAAAAGAAGTCCGAAGTGACAGCTGTCAGATTTTGTTGTTTACATCCATTTTATTCCGTTGCTATTGACAGTGGGATTTAAATAAGTGAATATTATCCTTGTAGGTCTATTGATCAAGGGCGTTGTGTGTAATAATCAGTACAATACCCCATGAGTGCTGAAAAATTTCAGTTTTTTTCTAGAGACTCCAATGAGCAATCAAGCGACAAACCTCTATCCTCACTTCCGAAATTCCAATCTGATTTTTCCTCTCTGGTTTTTATACGACAGAAATCTTGAATATGCATGTGATGTAGGTAAGTATAGGTACCTACATTACAGAACTGTGCTGTAACGTTTCAATTTACGAGGTCGTTCCCGAAGATATCACCAGAATGCAGACTTCCTCATCAGATAACGCCTACATCACGTTTAGCAGCTTGTTTACAATTTTATTCAGCATATAGTACAAAGCGATTATTCTTTCAAGACACACGCCGAACAGTTCTGTTACTTATTACTGTTTGTAGTGCCAGAAGTCTGGAAGTGTACTTTAAGGCATAAATGTGGAACAGTTAGATTTAGTGCTATAACACACATGCACGCACTTAGATAGGTACACGCTTTGCCAAACTTGGAACAGGGTCATTGTTCACCTGTAGGTATACTTAAATAATTATTACCGACGACACAAGTTAGTGACACCGGAAGCTCTGAAAAAAACAAATGTGCGGATTCAATCCTGATGGGGCCCCGCAAATCAAAACACAAATCTCAAATCACAAAACACGATTAGAAAGTGGCGTAAACCGGAGAAACAATTTAGAAAACAATTATCCTCTCATTGTATTCAAATATAGAAGTGCGCGGCATCCCAGTCAAATTTATGACCACCTCTGATGATGGCTTTATGGCGGCAGTGTGAAAAAAGTTCATTTCCGTTTGATGTCTTGCGGGGGCCTTGGGCCTTGATCTCTTAAAAGAGAAGAGCAAATGTGATCTTGGCCCGCAATAATCTGGTACATAACTGCAGAAGGTACTTAGTTGGGTAAATAGTAAGGTCATTGTAACGCCACTGGATTTCTAGACAAGACAATAATAACAATAAAGCATTTGTGTGTTAGATAGCGAATACGTCACACGCGTGTCCGTATGTGGAAAGGCATGATATCCATCATTTGCGAGATGGATTATGAGGTTCAAAAATCCCGGCGTGGGTTGAACAACATCTGGTCTGATTAAAAGTAAAATGATGATTAGGTTGGGCTTGACTAAGCTTCCTGGGAGTAGTAAACAACGCTTTTTCTTATTCAAACGGCGAACGACCTCAATCTTCTGACGATTTTAGGTTCTGATTTTGTTTTTGCATCGCGATACAATCTTTATTTACAAATAAAAGTCTTAGGGCATTCTCATTTTGATCTTGTTCAAAGTTAGGTTAATACAGGTGACCTCAAACTTTTATCATTTTTAGAAGATGATTCCTTGATTTCTTGCATGCATGGCTATAACAATGCTAGAACTGTGCAAGCAAATTTGTTCCAGAGGATTCAGCTTGCAATATACATGGTGTTGAAGTTGATGGTGTAAATTAGTTTTCCTACGACAACCTATGAAAGTGACATATTCTTGATTCTTCAAAAGTATCAAATAATCACACAAGTGTGATAGCACGCTACTTGATTATCCAAACATCTATGAAATTTTTGCAAAATTGGCATTTTCCAGCTTTTCCGCCACAGTTATCCACCGATACGTACGTTTTCTTATGCGTACGCTGTTCTTCAAGCATTCAATTTCAAATGAGTCCTTTCACGATCATTTGAAGCCCCAAATAGTTCATATGGAACACAAAATTTCGAATGGAGTCTCATTTTCAAAGGGAAGAAACTGTTGACACATTGTTTGACTTTTCTCGTTTGTTCAAATTCTCTATTGGCGAATTCACTTGGCTGCTCCAGTGCTGCTAGGCCGCACTCGTTGTCAAGGAACAGCTCATCCTATTGGAGTTTCCTGGACAACGAGTGCGATCGAGCAGCACTGGGGCAGCCAAGTGAACTCGCCATATGTTAAAAACAACGTGATAAATGGAATTCTTCCTATGAATCTCACACTTCCCCCTCAATCTAAAATTCTGCAATAAATTTTTTTCTGTCCAGATTCAACCATCAAATCTTGTAATCTAGTCATGAAATCTCATCGTTCACTAATGTTTCTGGTCAGCATTTGACGAATTATTTTGTGAAAAACAACTTGGTTTTACCCAATAACAAATGTAAATTTTGGCGCAAAAAAATTGAAGTATTCTTCCTCTTAATTTGAAAACAGACTAGGTATACCTATATGAGGTTCTAAATTTAAATGTTTGAAATTTTGAACATTGAAAATTTTCCATTTTTATTACTCATTTTGTACTAGAAAATCTCAAAATAAAACAATTTAGTACTTTTATCAGTTGAACAAATTTTGGACTTTCTTTAATTTATATATTTTTGGGGATTACCGAAAATGTTTCCTTTTCCACTCATAATCGAGTGTATTGAATTGAATTCTATTTAGATATATTTTTTCATTTTTTAGAAGATATTGTGGAATTTTTTCAAGATCGAAATTTTTAGGATCGTAGGAAATATAGTGTACACAACTTGTTGGAAAGTGTATACGCAAGCGGTTCATGCTAAACATCCCGCTCGTATGAAATATATCACTTTATTACTCACTCTTCCCACTAGCTTAGTACTGGTAACCAAATCGGTTTTGGAAGCTCGACTCCAAAAACGGGATCCGAAAACCGGCGCCGGCAGTGTCAATAATAGGTGAAAACCGGCTTTCAGGCCCGGCTTTCGAGGCCGGTTTTTCGAGCCGACTTTCGAAGTCGGTATTCGCAGTTGGCTTTCAATATCGGTTTTTGGAGCCATTTTCCAATGTCGGTTTTCGAAGCCAGCTTTCAGTACCAGTTTTCGGAGCTGGTTTACCGGTTTCATCGGAACTGGCAGTCGACAAAGCCAGTACCCCAGTTTTCATTTTTTCCGGGTTTTGCCAACACCAGTTCAAAGTCAAATTTTCCTGTTGAAGTCGAAATTTCATGGCGTAAGTCAGAATGCCGAGATAGAACTCGAAACACGAAACCTTCTTCTGTTCAAAATCGCACTTATCGTGTTTAAAGTCTGCATTTCGTATATTAGAATAAAAATCGAAGATTTTCTTGTTCAAAGTCGAAATTTCAAGATAAAAGTCTTTTTGCGTTTCAAGTCGAAATTTTCGTGTTGAATTCAAAATTTCATGGTTTAGGTTAGAATGTTAGATAAAAGTCGAAGCTTTTCTTAATCAAAGTCACAGTTTTCGTGCTTGAAGTCTGAATTTTGTGTTTGAAGTTGAAGTTTTCACTGTTAAAAGTCAAAATTTCGAGATAAAAGTCGAAGCATTGTGCGATTGGAGTCGACATTTCGAAAAAAGTCAAACTTTCCGTGCTTAGTCGTAATTTGTAGTTGAAGTTGAAGTTGAGAGGTTGAACAAATGTCAGATTTCGTGTGTTTGGAGTCGACATTTTGTAGTTAAAGTGGAAAGTCGAAGTTTTTCTTGTGTAAAGTTGCAGTTCTCCATGTTTAAAGTCTGAATTTTACATTTCAAGTCAAAATCTCGAGATGAAAGCCGAAGCTTTTTGCGTTTGAAGTCTGAATTTTGAACTAAAAGTCAAAGCTTTTCTTGTTTGAAGTCTGAATTTCGTATTTAAAACCGGAGTTTTCCCTGTTTAAAGTCAAAATTTCAAAATAAACGTCGGATCTTTTTGCGTTTCAAGTCGAAATTTTGAAATAAAAGTCGAAATTTTTTTGTTGGAGTGGAAATTTCATGGTTCAAGTTGAATGTCGAAATAAGAGTTTTCTTGAAACCTTTCTTGTACAGGGTGTTCACGATAAAATTCACCCCCCTCCAATAGATTCCCCTTTGAGATATTTCGAAGAACTAAAAACTTTTTCTTCACGATTTTTCCCAGGGACCTCAAATCGATCAACTAAAAGTTTATAATTGGTACCGTATACAGGGTGTGATGTAACTTCTTTATTTTAAATGCAACTATATTTTATTACGTTATTTAATGAAGCATTTTTTTCTGAATTCAAATATATATGACACTTATGATTTATTCTGACAAGTAAGTTGTCGAAAAAATAATAAAACAGGTAGTCAAATAATTTTGTTTCGCGGCAAGATGGCTTTGGTTTCTACAGTTCACTTGAAAAAAAGTTATTCTCGAAGCATTTGATCTGTGTAATTTAACTCTGCATGGATAAATGGTCCAATTCGTTCCCAATACAGGGTGTCGCGTAATTTTTAATTTTCCATTTATTTGACTACCTATTTTATTATTTTTTTGACAACTTGCTTGTCAAAATAAATCATGAATGTTATATATTTTTGTAATCAGAAAGAAAAGCTTCATCAATTGACGTAATAAAATATAGGGTGTTGCATTTGAAATAAAAAAGTTACATGTTACACCCTGTATACGGTACCGATTGAAAACTTTTAGAAGTACGATTCAAAGTCGCTGGGGAAAATTGTTGAGAAAAAGTTTTCAGTTTTTCAAAATATCTCAAAGGAAAATCTCCTAGAGGGGGGGTGAATTTTATCATGAACACCCTGTACAAAGTCGCAGTTTCCGTGTTGAAGTCTGAATTTTGTGTTTGATGCCGAAGTCTTTCATGTTTAAAGTCGACGTATGAAAGTCGAAGTTTTCCGTGTTCCGTCTAAATTCCTAGTTGAAGTCGGAATGTTTAGATGAAAGTTTTTCTTGTTTGAAGTCGCAGTTTTTCGTGTTTGAGGTCGAAATTTTGTGGTTGAAGTGGGATGTCGAGATTGAAGTCGAAAGGTTATTTGTTATTTAAAGTTGCAGTTTTTTGTGATTCAAGTCTAAATTCAACATATTCAATTCAAGTCGAAATTTCGAGATGAATGCCGTATCTTTTTGAGATTTGAATCGAAATTTCGAAATGAAAGTCAAAATGTTCGTGTTGAAATCGAAATTTCGTGATTGAAGTCAGAATGTCGAGATAAAAATCAAAGCTTTTCTTGTTCAAAGTCGCATTTCCCGTTCTTCATGTCGGAATATTGTGTATGAAGTCGACATGTCGCTATGAAAGTCAAGGTTTTCCGTATTTAAAATCACAATTTCGTGGTTGAAGTCAAAATGTCGGGATAAAAATTGAAGCTTTTCTATTTTGAAGTCGTAGCGTTCCGTGTATGAAGCATTGAAGCCTTAATATTTTGTTTTTGAAAGGCAAAGTTTTTCGGCTTAAATCGAAATTTTAAGATAAAAGTCAATGTTGAAGTCGAAATTTCGTGGTATAAGTCGTGAGTCGAGATGAAACTCGAAGCTTTCCATGATTGAAATCACAGTTTTTCGTGTTAGAAGTCTTTTGCTTGTGTTTGAAGTCGCAATTTCGAGATAAAAGTCGAAGTTTGAACTAGGCGGATATCCAGCCTCAAGTAGCAATTACAATTCCGAAAGATAAACCAAGGATAAAAAGATTTCATTTCTGAATCTGTCCCATAGCAATGCTCCTTTTAACGATCCTATAAATGGCATAGACAATCTCTGGGTAAGAGGTACCTGCTGATGAGATTTGCCCGAGTAAAAAACCTTTCTATATCTTTGCCATCGACACAACATTCCCATCTACGGTGTCCACTCAATGGCAACGCATCCATTTCTAATCGTGAATGGATTAAAAGAACAACATCACGCAAAGAAACCGAAATGGAAAGTTCATCATCCTGCTATGATAATAGTTCTGTGAATAAATCCTCGCGGTCGCGGTGATCGCAGGTCCGGTGCATGTTGCTTCTCTGTGTTTCTCTTCCACACTATTATTGCCTACTAAAGGCCTACCGTACTATTGCCTAGCCGAGCTGAAGACTGATGGATGATACCGTTTTTCAATTAGCGAAACAACCTTTTGGTTTGAACAACCCAGTTTCTTGACACAAAACCTAATGGTGCACCTGGTAGTACGGGTCGCGTTAGCATTTGTCATTGTTGTTGAATTTCCAATGTGACAATGTGCCATCCATCGAGAGCGTCCAGCAAGTCAAAGAACTCTGATCATTAATTGTACAATAATAAAACTTACCCGAGCTTTCTCTTTAAAGGTGTATAAAATTAAATTAAAATGTTAGAGAAATATGAGAAAAACCAGTAGGGAAAAAGTAAAGTTCAAGCCTATGGGATGCGGAAAACTCTGGTGATGCATCTAATATGCGAGCGTGACGTTCCGTTTCATTTATTGCTAATATAGGCGAGAAAGCGTAAAAAATTCTGCATTTAATATAGAGGTGGGTGCTGTACCTATAACGTAATTATTATAAATTTTAATGTCGCCGTGGTATATAGGTGTAATAAGTAAGTGAAAAGGTGCGATTATCTTTATGCCTGAATCATTGAGTTTTTAAAAGCTTAAGCGAGAAAATAGAACAGAAGCGGATTAAGCCTAATCCCTTTTCCGATTTTATTGTACTGACCCAGTTTACATTATAGGTATCTTGAATATGCAAGCTTATTGTATTATTGAAGGTATATACGGCTTTATCAGTTATCTCACAAGATGTCAACTGCTGCCAATATTTACAGAACTCAATAAGAAATCGAAAGCAATATGATTGCACAATGATTAACGATTCAATTTTTGAAACGGAAGAAATCAAGAAATTTAAATTAGCTGAGAGTCATTTGCAAACTAATGCAAATCGTTCGGAAGCAATGCCAATTTACTGGAGAAAAAATTTCAAGACTTACCAGTTTTTGTATCTAAAACTTTTTTACCGGTGAAAAATGGATTGCCACTGCCACGCTAAGCACATTGGCCAAAATGTATGACCTTTTTGCAATAGACACATAGGTACATCTTCTGATGTAAGCAAAATTAATAGTACGTGCCTGTAAAGGTAACAGTAATTGAGTGGTAATAATTTCTGTGTATGTTACTCTTGCATAATGGTGATGGTGATGATGATGGGACGATAAATTTTGATACTCGTTGAAGCAGAAGAATGGTGTGATATTATCTCATTTCTTTTTTTCGCTCCACACAATTGCTTCAATAATAATTCAAAAGGCGAAAAGCGTGTCACGAACTATGTATATGTTCGCACACCAGCACGAAAAACTATTGACATGAGTTTGTGCTATCTCTTCGTGCAGATGTAACTACTAGGTACGTATTGTAAAAAGTTTTGTGGACTGACAGGTAATGCTTTCTTTTTCCTTCGCTGTATATCTACACATATTATTGATTAATTGTTATCATTATTGTTGTATCTATTAATACCTACCGGTAACGTCTGATGGATTAATGAACTTATCAATCAATAATGGGGTCTTATACCACTTTATTTATTCGTTCAAAATAAAGTACAAACTGAGATCACTACAGGCATAAAAACATGTTGACTCAAAAGTTCCTCATTTAAAAAAAAAACGACAAAAATTGCGGCGGGAACGAGCTATGATTTCCAATATACAGGTGATTTTTTGAAAAGGACGCACCCCAGATTTCTTGCTGCCAAATTGTTCCCCAGGAAAACGCCGAAACAGGTCGATTTTTATTTTGAGCAGGGGGACATCCAGGACACTCATTGTCAAATTTTCATCTTAAACCCCTCAACCCCCACATTAGTCTACTTTGGAATTTCAAATAGCACTACCTATGTTGTGCTAGGTAGCAAATTATCTGTCAAACATACTTTAATATCTTCCAAGCAACCACAACCCTTCTCAAAATTTGTTCATTGTTAATAAGTGATTCGAAATTAAGATCTTCAACTTTTTTTTCATCGTGAGCGCCATCTTCAAATTGCCCTTCGTGGAATTGTTGAAAAAACAACAGGTAACGACTTAATTGGACACACGCGTTTATTTTATTATGAAAAACCAGGTCCTGAATTGCAGCAATGACCTTTTCGGCCAAGAAACGTTATCAAGTTAGTTTTTCTTGATTTCCCTCATCTTAGGTGATAAGTAACCAATTAACCATCACCAAATGGAACTCTGGATCGATTAGATGTTGACATTATAATCCACATTATTTTGTGCAGCCAGTCACTGAATTTCATCATCATCAGCCAAGTAGTGTTCTTTTGGCAAACAGTGGAACAAAAATGTGCTTCGATTTTTGTGAAAAAAGCAAAAACGGCAGGGTCACGTCGTCCCTTCAAACCCGATTGAAGAAAATCTGTCACCAAAAATGCTACCAATTGACACCGAAAGAGTTCGGAGGAATGTCTGCTGTAGTTTCAAGTTGAACCGAAATGGATTTTTCCATCCTACTTCTGCATCAGGAGGGACGTCGAAAAACTCAATATTTGAAATGGTTTTTGTTAAATATTGCCAGAAACAATCAGTTTGAGCTTAGCTTTAAACTACGGAGCTCATTCCTCCGAATCATTTCAGTATCAGTTGGTAGCACTTTTGGGTACATATTTTCTTTAATCGGGTTTGAGGGCAGAAAGTGACCCTGCATTTTTTGCACTTTTCCCAAATATTTAAGCAGACTTTTTGTTCAACTGTTTGCCAAAAGAACACCACTTGACTGACGATGATGAAATTTGGTGACTGACGTTGCAAAACAATGTTGAATGAAATATCGCTAATATTTAATCGATCCAGAGTTTCATTTGGTCATGATTGTCACGTAAGGTAAGGAAAAACAGGAAAATCGAACTTGATAACGTTTCTTGGGCGAAGAGGTCATTGCCACAATTCAGTACCTGGTTTTTCATGATAAAACAGCGTGTGTGTCCAATAAAGTCGTTACCTGTTGTTTTTTCAACAATTTCACGAACAACAATTTGAAGATAGCGCTCAATATGGAAAAAAAGTTGAAGATCTTAGTTTCGAATCTAGCAGGCTTTGTCGATGGCTCCACATTGCGTTTCATTGAAAACATATTTGTTTGCCGGAATATCATGTTGCAGCTCAATATCTCCAAAAACAACTGATTTATTGAAAAAAAGAAAAAAGTTGAAGAAATTTCACTTCTGCCAACGTATTTCGGAAACGCCTCAAGATATTTCAAAACTGTTTGCAGCATCTTCATGGGCATGGAATCAGTCATCAATATCCTGATTTACATATGTCCAATAAAGTGTCTGCACGATTTCCGCAGATGGTGGCAACATTTCTTAAATCGAAGAGTAGGGTCTAGTGAACAAGTGTGCCAAATTTCGTCGCTTGTCTCTAAAATGCAAGGTGGTTTCTCTTACCAGCCGGACTACTATAATTAAAGGGAAGTTTTCTATCTATTTTTCACCTAATAACTGCCGATCTTTGAGAAATAGATTTTCCAGCAAAAACAGGTCGATTTTTATTTCGAAGGGGACATCTTAGACACGTATTGCCAAATTTTTATCTTCAACCCCTTCGCCTCCCAATTAAGAGAATTTTTGAAAGGGGTTAGAGGGAGGTTTAGAAAACTTGGAATTATTTTTTACGTAAAGAAAATTTCATCACCTTCAATCTGATGTATCATAAGGTAGATTTTGCTATTTCAAATTTCAAAGTAGGGTAGGGTGGGGGCGAGGAGATTGAAGATAAAAATCCTCCTCCTTCGAAATGAGAATCGACCTGTTTTCGCTGGAAAATCTCTTCTCCAAGAATCGGGAGTAATAGGGGAAAAGCTGCCCTTCAATTCACAATGAGAGAATTTTGAGAAGAGTTTAGGGGTGACTTGAAAAAAATGAAATATATTTGACAGAAGAAGAATTTCATCACTTTAAATTTGATGTATCACAACATAGGTAGCGCTATTTGGAATCCTAAATTATCTGGTGGGAAAATTTGACAATATGCGTGTCCTGGATGTCCTCCTCAAGATAAAAGTCGACCTGTTTCGCAATTTTCCTGGAAAAAATTTTGTGAAAAGAAATTTGGGGCGAGTTGTTTTCTAGAAATCACCCTGTATTATAATGGCTTCATCAAAACCAATTTTGCACTAATGTAATGGAACCCAACTATATTATATTGAACGAAACACTTTACCTAATTTGGTAAGAAGAGAAGAAAGCCTATGGAAAAGAGTCCGTACGCTGATCTCAAGCAAGTGTTAGTGTTAAAATGATTGTCGTTTTCTTATAAATAATCCTGACTCTTCTGTTACAAAAAGACCTAACTTATTGCATATCATTCGAAAACCCCTTCGATGTACAGCCGCTGAAGCCAGTTTGCTTTGAAAATCGTTCGATTGTTCGTTTAGACAAACCTGCCTCAGAAGTTGCGATTCTAAACGGGAAAATTCCTTTTCTCAGCACTGACTTGTTCGCCTTAGAGAGTCACACACAGGTCTTGAGAATTGACGCAAGTGGAGTTGAAGAAATTCAAAAAGAATTCCTGACCGGAACAACTTCAATCGAATCACTTTCCATTGAGGGGAACGCCTTGAGTGTAATAAAAAGAGACACTTTCAAAAACGTGACAGTCAAAAGTTTGTTTTTGATGGATAATTCGATAAAATCGATCGAAATCGAAGCGTTCAAGATTTTACCTAATTTATCTGTGATTAACTTGAGTCGCAACAAAATTGCCGTTTTATCGTATCAGTATTTCGTCAACGTTTCGACTGTAAGTGATTTTTACATGGAAGAAAATTTGCTCGAGGTTTTGTCCGAAAATTGCTTGCATCGGATATTCAGCAGATCTACAGAGAAATTTTTGGCTGTTTCTTTCAGAATGAATGCAATCAAGGAAATACAAGAAGACATTTTTGGAGGCGACATTTTGCCGAACATCTGTTTGGTTTTGCAGGACAACAAAATTCGAACGTTACCGCGTCAATTGTTCGGTTCTGACAGGATATATAATTCGATTAATGTGATGAATAACTTGATTACGTCGCTTGATGACCATTTTTACAGCCTGAATACCAAAATGGTGATGTTTGATGTCTCGAGCAATCCTTTGAAATATGGCACCAAGAGGAAGCTGGAAAAATGGGCTAGAAAATGTGACGTCGTAGTGTATAAAGATTCTGGTTTCCGTTTACAGATTTTTCCCGTTCATTTCACATTTTCAATAATGTTGATCTGTAATTACCATTTGTTGTAATGCGTACCTACCTACCTGACATAAATACAGGTTTGAAAAATGGCGGAAGTTTAGCGTTACAATATATGGTCAGACAGTACTGGATAGGAGGAAGTGACACCACCGATGCTCTGATCCCCAATCGAAAGGGATGATGGAGCTATCATTTTCTTATTGGCTCGACATCCATTTGAAAGAAAGATCCGATACTCTGTGACATCAAACTGTCGCCGTGGCACTACTTTATTCTTTCCATAAAACTCTGTCTATGATGCCTCTGGTTACAATACAAGCCACTTTGACTCTTGAGGCTCCTGATTGCATAATATTGCATTTGCCCTTAATTGTAATTCATACATCGAGCACAAAATAAGCACATACAGGGTGTCAAATTCAAAAGTTACAAATGCCTGAGTGTCTGAAATAAAAGCAGATATAAAAAATCGCCCAAAACCCCTTCGACAGAATGGAGGGGGAACTATAATAGTGAAGTTAGTAACTCGTCCACACTCCGTGTCTGAGCCCCAGCCCCCCCACTGACTTTTTCCAAATAGCAACCTCCCACTTGTGATACATCATTGAAAGCCTGTTCTCTAACTCTTGTCGAACGTTTTCGGAGGTTTCTCTCAAAAGTGTGCGACATTCTTCGGTAATTCTACGCCGCAGTTCTTCTACTGCTCCGGCTGAGTTTTAAAAACAACAGACTTTATAAGTGATTGCACAGGAAGAAGTCTAGAGAAGTCAAGTCCGGTGATTTGGGAGGAGATTTTATGGGTATTCTTATTCCTCTACACCGATCTGTGTAATGATCATCTAACCAGTGACTACCTAGACATACTGACGTGGAGCTCCATCTTGTCGGAAATGGAGTAAGTCCTTGGTCTAATTAGGGTTTCCATCTAGGTCCATCTTATTTTCTAATTCCTGAACTATTCATCAGGAACTTGGGGATGATAATCCTGATAGGCGGATTGAGTTTCGTGAAGCTGTGATGTAACTAATCACCGCAGAATCTCAACTCGTGAAAAACATTTGTTTCAGTGACGAATCTACTTTTTACTTGAATGGTCATGTGAACAAACGAAATTGTCACTACTGGAGTGACGATAATCCGCACGTTTTCCGGGAAGGGTATACCTAGTATCCCGAAAAAACATTATATCCGGCAAGAATATTGGGAAACGCAATCATCGGCCCAGTATTCATAGACGGGAATTTAAATGGTGTGCTTAATGCAAAAATTTTGTAAACCTCAATCAAGCCCCTAATAGTTCAGGAATCAAAGAATCAGATGGACCTTAATAGATAAAAATCCTAATTTGATCAAGGACTTACTCGAGTTCCAACAAGATGGAGCTCCACCTCACTGTGTCTAGTTAGTCAAGGGTTAGGTGATTATTATACAGATCGGTGGATTGGCACAAGAAGACCCATTGAAGGGCCTCCCAGATCACCGGACTTGACTCCTCCAGACTTCTTTTTGTGGGATCACTTGAAGTCTATTGTTCCAAAATTCAGCCGAAGTTTATTGAAGAACTGCGGCCTAGAATTACCGAAGAATGTCGCGCGCTTTCAAGAGAAACCTTCGAAAACGTTCGATAAGAGTTCGAGACAGGCTTCATTATTTTCTTGAAAACAACGGCAATCATTTTGAACACTTATTGTGAACATTTGGTCTTTCTTTTTGGTTTGAAGTATAGTTAAAATTTGTTTTATTGCGGAGTGAATTCATTCAAATCAATGTAAACCCTTTAAATTGGTACCACTGGAAAGCATTTTTCAAGGCATTTCAATAATGTATCACTAGTGAGGGCTTGGTATTTAAAAACAAAAGTGAAGGGGGCTGGGGCTTAGACACTGATTGGGGGTGAGTCACTGACTTCACTATAATGGTTCTCCCTCCATTCTGTCCAAACGGTTTTGGGCGATTTTCGATATCTGCTTTTGTTTTAGACTTACAGGCAATTGTAAGTTTTGAATTTGACACCCTGTATAAGACAAGGGTGCAAGCAACAAAAGCAAGCATTCGAAAGCTTGACACTAGATAAAGGGTTTTACTTTTTGTCTTTCAAAAGGATTCAACAAAATAAGTGTCACCCTGCAAAATTTGATCTTACTTTGAACCTAGACAACTTTGGAATGCTACAAGCGATTTAATCAATTTTCAGATCATTCGCTAGCCCAGTCCTTCATCTATTGGTTTGTATATTTTAAATACATAAAATATTCTACATAGTATTTCTTCAGGGTGTTCAATAGACTGGTGCAAAATTAGTGAAAGTTTGACGTACTCCCTCTTGAGCAAAAATTTTTTTCCTTGAATTTCAACATCATTGGCTAGAAGGTAGAGCTCATACCTCGGGACAGCTCTTAAATTACCGGTTTATCTTCTCAATTTACAAATTGACCTCAAGAAGTCAACTTTTTGGTGTTACAGTTGTAACTTTCTTAGTCGCTGACTGATTTTAAAGATTTTAGGCTCATTTTGAAGCTAAAGCTCCAGGTAGGATCATAGGATCAAAATCAATAACTCAAGGCAAACATTGAAAATACAGGGCTACATAAAAAGTGACCAAAACCTGAACTGCTCTTGGAATATTAATTGGGAGGAGAGTCGGATGAAAGTCATTTTACCTTCGAAAGAATCATCAGTTCTAAACACTTTAAGGTATCCCCTTCTTGCATGAGACCTGAATTGTTAGTGAAAAGAACCAAATCACAACCGCATGTTTTCGGAAGAGGATCGGAGTCCCGCTCACATAAAGCTGCTCGTAACCAACGGTACAAAAATCGGAACAATCACTCACCTGTCGATTATTGTTTGTTAGTGATTATTAGGCTTCTCTTATTTTGGGGTCGAACATTTGCAGGTGCACAAGGGCGAACTCGTCCAAAAGCAAACAGTTCAAATGTGGCCTGTTAACCAGCAATTCTAGTCTCATAGAAAAAAAGCACTTTGAAGTTTTCAGAATAAATGGTATACTTCAGAAGGTTAGATAATATTTATTCGATTCTCCTTTCAACCTAGATTCCGAGGGAAGTTCAGGTTTGGGTCACTTTCTATGCAACCTGTATCTTGAATGTCTGTCTTGAGTTGATTTTGATCTTTTGGTATTGCTACCTGAAGCTTTAGTTTCAAAATGAGCCGAAAATTTTGAAAATCGGGTTACAAGGAAAAGCGTTATGATTGCATTAAAAAAAAGTCAGCTTTTTGAGGTCACCCTGTAAATAAAAGAAATACACCGGAAATTCAGAAAATCGTCACGAGGTATAAGGTCCATCTTCCTGCCTATGGTGTTGGAATACAGTGAAAAAAAAAATTGTTCAAGAGGGAGCATGTCAAACTCTCAGAAATTTTGCACCAGTCTATTGAACACCCTGTAAAAATATTATGTTGAACACTCCATGAATTAAAAAAAAGACTTACCTATAGCCTAAGGACTGGGCTAGCAAACGCGCGGTCTGAAAATTGATTGGATCGCTCGTAGCATTCCAAAGTTGTTCACTTTCAAAGTTGGGTCAAATTTTGCAGGGTAACATTCATTTTGTTGAGTACTTTATGTCCAATTTTTCATGAAAGCCAATTACTTAGAGTCTAACGAAATACTTTCACTCACTTTGATCAATAAATACTTGCTCAGTGATTTGCAGAGAATTTCAGTCAATCCAGTTGAATGATCAGGTGAAAGAGAACAGGCAAAATGGCCGATGTGTCGAGACTTCTTTTCCTCCAGCACCTAGAACGTCGTTCCTGACTGGCTACGTGCGGGGGGCATCTCACAACCCGAATGGCATTCTCATGTATTCGTATCTCCCTTTTCCCAAGTTAGTTTTTATTGAACGAACCAGTTATCAGTTCCTTCAATTTAATTCAATTTTTTTTCAAATTCCAAATTTGATCACGCCATTTTCAAATACGGTTTAGTAGCTTCCCAAAGAGATGTAAACGGGTAATTTCTGCAGAATGAGCTCTCGAGGATTTCCAACACACGTCTTACGTGACCAATATTGCAGTAACCTTAAATCGGTTCCCCAGCTGTCAAGATTTGATGATTTAGAAAAAAGGTTACCTGTCATTGCAGTAACAGCCGATGAGATTCTCGTTTTATGTCTGCAAAGTTCTCATTTATTTGGCGATTCAAATGATTACGACATCTATAGCTTTGGCTAATTTCATTAGACCACAGGCTCAAACAAAGAATAAGGCTCATTAGTACATGTGTAATTTCATTTCTGCAAATCCACATGTAAAGCGAATGTGCGAGCTCTCAGCGAGGTTCTCTTGAGAAAACCAGTGACTTCGTGACAGACTCGTCAATTAGCGTGTTCTTGCACGGTTATCACCATCACCACCGCCGCGGAGTTCCGAGTATACGCTCTTCCTGCAGAGTTTTCTTCGGTCTCGCCTCGCTCACGTTTTGCGCTACCCAGTCGTCTTGTTCTTCTTTTCTTCGTTTTCTTCCTACTTTCATCAGAATTGGGATCAAAAATCCACTTGTTCTCGCCGGGTCTTGTGTATACATTCAGGTGTTGTTACATAAGCGCTTGAATACCTCTAGGGCACCACCACAATATACCTACGTATATAAAATGTAAAAGGCGAGCCGACACCCGACACGCCAGTGTTACGGCGTGCGATTATTTGGCTTTAGGCTGTAGGTATCTGGAATCTCTTGTAATTCACACAACAACACAAGCATAGCAGAGAAAGTGATTAGGATTTGAAACAAAACATCAGCGATTGCATTGAAAACCTCCAGTTCTGGTCCTGAGGCTTGGATATTTTCTTTAAATGTCATATAGTTCAAACCAGTTGCGCAATGTTTTTTTCAGCTCAAATAATTTTAAGCTGCTTTATGCCTCATGAAAAGTGAATATCCGTGCTTTCTTCAAATTTAAATTCAAATCGACACTTCAGGGGGCGAAGCCATCAGGAAGCTCTCGCTGATTTCTAAACATTTAAATCGAACGACGCTGATGGACTAGTCAAAACAAGCATGTCTTTTTTATTTCACTCAAGACCTGTGCATTTTGAATCTACAGCTACAAACTATAGGTAGGTAAGTATAACTAGTGAGCTATTTCACACACATACCTACTAATAAATAATAAGTAGGTCCATAAATTAATTATGCTAAGTTAATTAAAAACGCAATTTCATAACGTTATTATTAGGTTATTATAAGTAATGAGTTAATAGAAAAAAAAACACGGAAGGTATACAGAGTGATTCATATTTCGCGGACACTGAGTCCAGCATCAGCTTGTGGAAATGCTTAAAAAATAGGAAAAAAAAATTAAACGACTGTGTTTCCAAACGGCTGCGGCACTGTACAAGGTGTATCATCAATTCTGGAAATCTACTTTTTTCAAAACATGCCTGCCAGAAGAACTCCTATGCGAACGGATCGTATTATTTTTTGCTCTGAGTCGATTTGACAGACTCGGTGCTACCATTCATAGACCTACCATTAGGGACCGTTTTCAAAGATAACTGCAATTTTAAGTTAGGTATCACTTGCAACTTACGGTTCAAAGATTCATGAAGATCGTTTCAAATAACGAAGATAGAGGGCGTTCAAGTCCTCAAAATGGCTAAGTTTTTCTCAACATTTTTCTTGTAGTTTTGAAGCATTTCCGTAAACTGCCGTAGACTTCGTGTGCATGCGAATTATGAATATCCCTGTAGAACTAAATTAATATTATAAGTAGATGGCAGTTCTCTGAACTGCAAGCCAACGAAACAAATCTGTCGTCAATAAAATATCGAAAACCTACTTATACCGGCATTATAATATATCCATCGCAGAACAATGCATCATTGTGTGTTGTGTGATACGTGAGAAATTTGATAATGCCCCCAAGGTAAAAGCCAGAAGGTATAATTAGCACTCATCAATTACAAGACAGGATCTGTGCAAATTTCGATTACTTGCGATGCGGTGGGTGATTGGAAAACTGGAACGGGAACCGCCTTTTTTGAAATGATATCATTTGGAAGACCATTAAATAGATATCGGCTGCAAGGTACTGTTATTAAATGATAATTGTGTTTTTTCCTGTATTTGCTTTGTAGATTAATTGGCGATCTACATAAATTATTGACTAGTTGAGCAATAATATGAATATTATACGTTGATGCGTTACGTGATCTGAGTCTTGAAGGGTGTTTCAAGTACCTACGGGAAGTAAACTGAAACGCTGGTTAACAAATCGTATTATGATGCTCTAAATAGATGATGTGAGAAATTTAAGGTTCGAGGTGAAAAATGAGGATATTTAGAAAAATAAGTTATTGGCTATGAAAGCAGTTGCTTCATTTCCTTTTTCCTTTCGTTCTTCTCGAATAAATACACGAATAACATTCGTAAAGTTCAACTGAGACAAATATTTCGAAACTATACACGAAAATGGGAACCTGCGGAGCAAAACATAACTCACTTTATTTCCATCTTCGTGATTGGCAATTGGAGCAGGTAAGTCAGTCTATTCGGCGATTAGGTATTTCATTACATGGACAGGGAGCTGGTGTCTCAAAACTTACGTCATAAGGTACGTGATTTTAACGCTGTAGGTCTAATGTGCGTTGATGAGGTTGTTTAAAATTTCTTTGTCTTACATGTCAGACCGGAGGCTTTAGGCTGGTGTAGGCTTGTAAATTTTTGAAAAATGTCAAAAATTTACATCATAAGGTACATGAATGAAACCAACGGGCTTTCATGTGAGAACATCCCCTTAATCAAAAATCGGGTCATAAGACAAAATTTTTGGGGGCTCTCGGTCCATAAGACAAGTTTGAAATTTTCAAAAAGGGCCAAAATTCACTTCCTCCTGGAGACTTCTCCTTTGACAAAATTTTAGGGATGAAAAACAATTCTTACATGATTTTTCACGTAGGTTTTGAATCTGTCCACAAAATTTTTAAATGGTGAATCACTTACAGGGTGCAAAATCGAAAACTTTTTCTCAAATCGTACACCCTGTATTTTAACATGAAAATCGATTCCGTCTTTCAACGTGATTACAAATATATATCACACTTAGTGGGTTAGTCAACAAAACGCCGGTGAAAAAACTAATAAATTTTGGTCCTTTTTTGAAAATTTCAAACTTGTCTTATGGACCGAAAGCTCCCAAAATTTTTGTCTTACGACTAGATTTTCGACTAAGGGGATGTTCCCACATAAAATCCAGTCGGTTTCATTCATGTACCTTATGACGTAAATTTTTGGCCATTTTTTTGAAAACTGACAAGCTCATACCAACCTAGAGCCCCCGGTCTGATATGTAAGACAAAGTAATTTTTAACGACCTTATCAACGCACATTAGACCTTCAGGGTTAATATCATGTACCTTATGACGTAAGTTTTGAGGAACCAGCTCCCTGTCCAATAGGTATAATATACGACATTTCACAAGTTGTCAAAAATTACTACAAATTAAAAGTTACTAGACAAATAAAATAACTGACCCTACCGCATACCTCAAAAGTCTCCTACCCGCACGACTTTTTTTTTTCAGCCACAAAGCGATAGGATATGTGGTCTCCTTATATGTACTAATAGCACTATTAACCATTCTGGTTATGTGTTTTTTTCTCAGAAATAATAGTATATTAGGTACAGACCGAGGTGAAAAATGCTTCATCACCACCAAGGGCAAAGATAGCGACGCTCAACGCAGCTATTGCCCGCGGTTGGAATGAAGCATTCCGGCGACGTATGTAGACTATTTCATTCACAATAATTTAGTTATTTTGAAAGAATAAGTTCATACGACTATTATTAAAATGAGATTTGCAACAAGCTCTATGTGTCACTTTCGCCTTCATTATTCTATTCGACGTCAATAACTGTCAGCATCATCTTAATCGAATTCTTGTTTTTTTCCTATGATTGATAATTTTAGGTTTTATTATGTATCTAGACGTGCAGGTACTCAACTTTGGGATAGTTTTTTCCTGAATCTTCTCCCAAAAAAGCAATATCCAATGCGAAAAAATGTAAGTAGACACGCTGAATCAAAAATCGAGCTATCGAGACATCAAAAAATCACAAAAATTGAAAAAAGTTCATTCTCGCTGGCACCAAACATAACCCATGAACAAAACAACATTGCACAGCTGTGATTTGTGGGAAACAATGAAACAAGTCGGCTAGTTTTCCTCACTTGGTTAGAAAAATGACATATCGAGGTTTAGCAATATAGAGTTACGAGAATGGCCCACTTTCAAACTTTTAAAAAATCGTAAGCGAATCAGTTGCTATGATACTGTGGTGATTGTGAATAAACAATATCATCTATAAAGTAGGGAATTACCAACGGAGATTCTTACAAGGAAACCAGAATTTTGATACTTTAAAACACATTATTCTCCAGTCGATACTCGCAGCTTTCTTCTAAAGAACATTTCAGAGGATTGTAGCTCACCCACCCAACTTTGACTTTGGTATTTTCACTATTCTATTGGGGATGATAACAGGCCGGCAGCCACCTAGCGGTGAATTTTGTAAGTACCTACGGCACTTAGTTAGCGTGACGTAGTTTGGTCTGGGTCAGGGCGCCGTTGCCATAGCAATGCATGACAACGAACAGGGACAGTAGACTGTTGGTTGATGTATACGGTACAGGCTAGGAGGGGAAGCCACTCGTTGCTCTGGTCATATATTGCAATGGCAACGCCATGACTTGGGCTAACCTTTCACTTCATCACTGATTGAGCGTATTGCACCACGAAATTATTTTTACGAGCGGCGATCCCGTGCATCCGGGTAAACACGCGATCTTTCTGGATTCTTTCATCCATCATGTAGCAGTGTAGATACAAGTGGGTGCTCTGGACGTTTCCAGAAGTATACGCGATGGCTTGGCATTGGGAACCTTCAACGCTCGATCAAGCCACATCTGTCCGCTTTGGCGGAGGTGCAGACATTCCGGAGCACACGGGAAACACGCGGAAGGTGTGTCATTATTCAGGAGTGGTCTAGAAACCGCATATGCCGGGCCACTATGGAAATTGCTGGAAGATGATGGAAACTTCGGGAACGCTAATCGGAGGCATATAAAAGCACCGTCCTCACTGCAACAGGCAGTATTGAATTGGAATGCGAAGTGGTAGCGAGCGAATAAAAGCGAAGTACCTGCGATATAATTCCAAGTAGATAATTGTTGGCGTGTATTTATTATTGTAGTACGCAGTAATATACAGTGTGTTTTAAAACGATCGTCTCAATTATATTCGAACCTGTACGTAAAATACGTAGCATTATCTTGGTTTGACACATTTAATATTCCATAACTATTCCAGTGTCATATTTTCAAACGTGCCTGTTTTTATTACACTTATGGCGTTATTCTTGATGTAGAGTGGATTCATAAGATTAGCTTGGTTAGAAATTATTCCTCGACTGCTTCAGCTGCTTCTTCGTGAATTTTCTAAAACTGATTTGTTTCAATTGGAATGAATTGGTGCGAAGTAGAGATTTTTTCTCTTTAATTTTGACTTCTCTGGCAGCTTTGTTCGACATTATTGTTGAACGATTTCGGAAACAGTCCGAGGGCCCCCAGCGGTCTTCAAATAAAATGCTGTTCGTTAGGTCATTATCACATTAATGAGATATTCAATAGGTTTCGCTTCTCCTGATGATTTTGCTACCACTCCGTGACGCCAAGGGCGCAGTGTGCAATGAAGTTAGGCACAAAGGACAAAGGTATGGTGAATCAACGCAATGACTGGTGAACGGGTGACCATGGAATTGTGATGGATGATAATGTTTTTTGTGTGTTCGGAAATGTCCTTTTGGCGTTCGAGGGATTGGATTAGTAAAGATGCACATGTCAGTAAGTGAGGTCTGGTCACTTGGAGTTGATCAAATGAAATACGTAATACGTCTGGTATTGTCACGAGTTTGAAAAGTTTGCAATAGGGAAACACTGAGTTTGTTTCGCCAAAAAGAAATTGTTGGATTCGATCAAGTTTAGATGATTTCTGGTTCTTGCTCTATGTATTTCGGCGATACGAACGCTGCACGATACATTCCAGCGAGTTTCGTAACAATGTTATCACGAATTTGCGTTGAGTACCTACTTTAATAATTGAGAGACGAACGTTCAAACACACTCTGTACTACTGAATAAACGTCAGTTCAATCTTCTTACTTGGATATCGCTTTGTTAAACTTCGCCAATGTGTTCACTTTCGCTGCGACTTCAAATCTGGCTTTGCTCGGTCTATGCCGCGCTTATACTCGTGCCCGTGCCGTCTATTCGAGAATATTCCAGCAATTCCTGGCAGTCCGTTCGCGAGAGCTTGAACAGATTCCAATCGGGTTCGCGTATACTCTAGCAATCTGTTGAACTCTGGAACCTCCGCCCATTGTGCAGATGTGTCTTATTCGTACGTTGGAATCTCTAGCTTTCTCGAAACTTCCAGAACCACCGCTTGTTCACAAGATCCTTTTTCCATATAATTCAATATCACAACACTTTTAACCGTGCTTTTGGAAAAACGTATGTCCTACCTTACGTTCTCCTAACCCCCTCATACCCCTTTCTATACCATTTAAAACCTAGCCTTCTGGAGATCATCGTGATATATTGGAATGCAACGAGTTGTCCTAGCACACCGTGAAAGTTTATCAGTTCTACAATCAGGACACGTTAGGCCACACATATACCTTATAGAGTCAATGCCAGTGATTATCTATCTCAAATTTTCATTTTCAATATTACAATTTGTCAAAAGTTGACAAAATGCAATTAAATCCAATTCGTTCCCTTTGCCATAAGCATTTAATTATCATGGCATTGCCTTGGTCATAAGTGTTCCAGTATGATTGTGCGTATATTTGTATCTATATTGAATTAATTGTTCACTTGATACCTCCAGTACCTGTCACTCGCCACCTTGACATTGGTTTTGTGTTGTGGTGATTCAAACAATGCTTCCTCATTCTCGATGCAATTTTTTTCCACATAAACAGTTTTTTCACCTCATCCGAGAATTTTCTAAATTCGCTTTTGCATATTAATCGGCATTCTGTTGCCGTGTTCGTTGAATATTCAAATAACCTTTCAAATAACAGTGCTCGCCAAACACTTCCCCGCACAGATTTTTATGCAAGCGATTATACAAATGAGGTAACATTTCAGCTCTCTGCTGACATTTTTAATAATGTAAGGTGAATATAAAAAAAAACTACAATTCCCTGCGGAACTTTTGTAAAAAGTTTCTATGCAAGAGGCAAGTTTTCACAACCAGATTCATTAATTATTGATGTTCAACCTTGGAACTCGCCTTCAGCCAGGAGCAGCAGCAGCAATATGTTTCAAATTATTGCAATTTCACGCCGTCTTGGCGAGATGATTTTTCGAAAAATTGAAAGCGTGAATATTATGCAAATTGCTGCTGCTTTCTGAGTGCTCTTATTCTTGGTACTTTACTGGAGCATTTTTCCAAAATCCGTACACAATGTTTGAAAAAATTATAACACTGAAATTTGATTCGTGTTAAATTGAGTGTTTCATGTTTTCATCACACAATAATTATTGTTTAGAGCAATGTAATTTTTCACATGGTTTCAATTAGAAAGTTTTATGAATTATGGGACGTTTGCATGTGCACTATTATAATATGACGCTGCGCCGAGTTCAAGTTTTTTTTTGTGTAAAAAAACTTTTTTCAAACTTTCTTTTGGCCGAGCGAGCACGATTTGAGGCGGCGATTTTAAAACGCTGTGTGTGATAAAATTGTGTTAAGTGGTCATCATCGTCCATAAGTGTGGCATCGGAGACTAGTTTTTAGCCTCTTCGTCTGCGCGGAACAGAGCCGACTCTGATGTTGATGTGCATTAATTACAGAGATACAGACTCAACGGAATTGTGCTTTTGTGTCATTTGATTTCGCTACATACGCGACACAACACATGCGAATTGCGGATACAGTACGCCACGCTCACACCACACCGGAAGTTCCATTTCCATGTACGGACCCGAGAGGTTGTAATATGGAGCTCGAGCTCGTTTTTAATTACCTTTGGGTAATTTGACCCTAACCTACCTGTTTGTATGAGCCGGTGTCCTAATACGAAAATCAAGTTATACGGGCTGTTGTCTCACAACTTTCCCCGCATTCAATGTCAATGTTTCTTACGTAAAGAGACAGGGGCGGCCTGAGGTTGGGCCGTTATACCAGAGAGGATGTTACACTTTGGCGCTGCCCGACCTTGTCAAAGGAAACCCAGCATGGCGGTACATCATGGATGGATGAGCAGGAAAAGTGGAAGAACAACGGTGGTGTTGCGGCATGGTATATGGCACAAATGCTGTGATTCGAGGATACGAAGAGAAAATGTCCTCACGGAAATTCAGATTCCTGAGATACACCCCTAGATAAATAGTTCTTCTCAAAATAGAATCGATGACTGGACTGGAATTGAATGAAACCTCAGAGGAGCCGATTCCGCTCTACGATCCTCGGATATCATTTACTCTACAGACCTTGATGATATGGCTCAATGTTCACCGGAAACATCAGGTGACCCTGAGATTCTCGAAGATGTCACTCTGCGACCCCTGGAGATATCTATCTACAATCTACGGAGTGCGGTTGCTCTGCAAACATTGTTTCACCATTTTTGAAAAGGTATTGCCATAAACCTCGTAGATGTCACTATATCATGCTAGGAAATATCGCTGTACGAATCTATGATTTAATTCTCAGAGATGCTGATTTGCGATCTTCAATGATCCACTTCTTTGAACCTTGGACAAGTCGCTCTAGCGTTCTTGAAGATATGTCTTCTGATCTTCTGATGTGCCAGGATCCTAAGAAATCTGACTCTACAAGCCCAAGATGTGTTGCCCTAACATCCTGAAATCTATCTGCTATCCTTCTAATACTTACTACACCAGTCTAGCAAGATGTCATTCTACGTTTCTCAAGGATATCACGCAACGATCCGCAAAAATGATGATTATGATATGCAACATCAAATCTGGCGATCCTCTGAAATACCACTTATCTTCAAAAATATTGCAATGGTCTCAATCCTTGGAAATATCGCTGTAGCACTATCGGAGATGTTGGTTACCTACAATCCTCAGAGATCTGGCTCTGCAAATCTCGGAAACTTTGCACACAGTTCTCAGGAAAGATTGCTCAACGAGAGGGATGTGCTTTTTGAACTTCAGATGTCGCTATTTCGAAGTTCTTTCACAATCTCCAAAAACATCAATCACATCGCTCTACAGTTCTCGAGGATCTAGCGCTACGAATTCTCGAGACGTAGCCGTAAATTCAGAAATATCGCTTCCTGAATCGATAAGGCTTTGTTCCACGATCTACTAGAATATTGCTTCAGGATCTTAAGAAATACCGCTTCTGTATGTTTCTTGGAGATCTTCACAAACCGAGTTACCGGTCTAGAATCCTTGGATGTCTCGCACTTCAATCTTCAGGCATATCACTCCACCTGCGACTCTTGGTCTCTTGGAGATCTCATGCTCTTCGAATCTGAAGAGATACCGTCGTGAAGAGTTGTTTGAGAGAGCCAAAATCATTCGCAGCATTTGCTTGATAATCTTCATTATTACTAACGGAAACTAGAGGGTCGATTAGATGTCGCCAACGTTTAAATCATATCTAAAAGCTCAGGAAACATAAGCAAACTGGAATTTTGAAATCACGAAAAGCAAAATTGAAGCGCTACGAGAGTACCTGAACACTAATTTGCTTTTTGGAAAAATAGCTTTGATGATTCAAGAATCAGAAACCCATATGGCATGGAACTAAACCGGAATAAAACTAGAAAAGTTGTAATTTGATGGAACTGAATAGAATTGGTCCTAAATCGGAGCTCTGGGTAAGGGCGTATAACTGTATTTCCGAAGATTTAGTTATGTTAGCTATGAGGCGTAATAAAGATTTCAGTTAAATTTTGCGATGTTGGTCATTGATTGTACAGGGTGGTAACTTTTATACCGTTCAACCGATTTTGTTCAAATTTGGATCAAATTTTACTAAAACAAGTCTGTATTGAACAATATTATCTCAAACATCTTAAGAGGCGAAGATAATAGGGAGGGGGTACCTTCCCCCGTTCCCTCTATTTTCCCACTTCACCCTACGACTCTTGGTCTCTTGGAGATCTCATGTTCTCCGAATCTGAAGAGATATCGTCAGAGTTGTTTGAGAAAACCAAAATCATTTGCAGCATTTCTTCAATCTTCATTAATACTTACGGAAACTAAGGGTCGATTAGTTGTCGCCAACTTATAAATCATATCTAAAAGTTCGAAGAACATAAGCAAACTGGAATCTTGAAATCACGAAAAGCAAAACATAATAATTTGCTTTTTGGAAAAATGGTTTTGATTTAAAAATTAAAAACTCATATTGCATGGAACTAAACCAGAATCAAACTAGAAAAGTTGTAACTTTATGGAATTGAATAAGATTGGTCCTAAATAGGATCTCTGGGTAAGGGCGTATAACTAGCTGTATTTCTGAAAATTTTTCTGTCTATAAATATGTTTAATGCATTGTTATATTAGCTCTGAGGCGTAATAAAGATTTCAGTTGAATTTTGCGACACAAGTCAATGATTATACTGGTAATTTTGATTTTTTGGGTTCAGCTCATGATGTTAGTACTTCCACCAGGCCTTTTCCTCGCCAGCCCGTTTCTGAGTAATTGAACCAGAGATGTCACCTCTAATCACGTCATATTTGACGTTGTTTATTTTATACAGGGTGCCAAATAAAGACATTATTCCCCGGACTATTTCTGATTCCATTTATAAAATTCTGCATCTTTGTTTTTTTTTTTGTTGAAAAGTTTGCCAGGACAGATGCCGGAATGAATTGCATTGCATCTGCATCTTCCTGTGATATTTTGACATTCCAGTACATTGTTAAGAAATTTTGACAGGTTTTGTTACCTCACAGTGATATTTCGACAGATTTCATTAACTTACAATAATATTTTGACAGGTTCCCTCATGTTTTAGTGATATTTTGACGAATATTTTGATAATGTTCCAATACATTTCAAAGTTATGTGGACTGGTTTCTATATCTTTCTTCGATATTTTGACAGATTCCAATACATTTCAGTGATATTTCGACAGGTTTTGTCACAGTGATATTTTGATACATTTCATGATTTTCCAGTGACATTTCAATAAGTTGCATTTTTTTCAACGATATTCTGACAGATTGTGATATATTTTTGGGATATTTTGACAAGTTTCATAATCTTCTATTCATATTTTGACAAATTTCATCATTTTTCAGCGATATTTCAGCAAATTTCAATATCCTCCAGTCATTTTTTCACAGGTTACGTTATTTCCCAGTCATATCTTGATTTCATTATGTAACAAATATATTTTGTCAGACTCCAATACATTCCAGTGATATTTTTACAGGTTTTGCTACCTTCTAGTGATGTTTTGACAAATTCCATATTTTTTCAAGTGATTTTTATCATTTTGAATTGACATTCCAACAAATTTCAATATTTCCCAGTGATTTTAAACAGGTTACGGCTATTTCCAGTAATATTTAGACAAATTCAATCATCTTTCGGCGATATTCATACAGATTTTATTATCTAGTGATATTTTGGCTGATTTCATCAATTTTAGTGAATCTTTAGCATATTTCATTATCTTCCAGTTATATTTTGACAGGTTGAGTTATCTTCCAGTGATATTTTGGCAAGATTTCATCATCTTCTAGTGATATCTTGATATTTTGACAGGTTTAGAAACTACCCAGTGATATATTTTGTCAAATTTCATTATCTTTTAGTGATACTCTGACGGATTTCACTATATTCTTGTGACATTTTGACAGGTTGCATTACTTTCCAGTGATTTTTTGACTGATTCATTCATCTTCCGGTAATATTCCAACAGATTTCAATAAATTTCAAGGATATTTTGGCAGGTTACTACGTTATTCACCAGTGACATTTCAACAGAATTCAATACATCTTAGCGATATTTTGACAGATTTCATTATTGTCTAGTGTTATTTGTGAAGGCTACGTTATCTTCTAGTGATATTGTAGTGACAGATTTCAATATCTTTCAGTTATATTTTGAAATGCCATTCCATCTTCGAGTGATATTTTGACAGATTGTGTAATTTTTCAATGATTCTGACATTTTTCAATATATTCCGGTGAAATTTTGTGACTATTTCAGTCATATCTTGACAGATCTCATCATCATCTTGGGATATTTTGATACAGATTTCATCATTATTCAGGGATATTTCAAAATGTTATTCATCATCTTCCAGTGATATTTGACATATTTCAATATTTTCCAGTGGTATTTTGATTACATTATCTTCTAGTTGTATTTTGATTTTGACAGATTTCAGTAACATTTAATATATGCCGGAAAATTCAATGGGAGATTCCATGGCAATGACAGTAAGTATTGACAACATTTTTTTTTGCCAGGTGATTTTGACGAAGTGATGAAATTTCTGGTGTCTTTTCCTCGCCTAATACTTAATCCAGTGTCCTTACCAACGATGTCCTTACTCAATGCCAGCCTTAAACGAAATAAAGGGACACTTCAAACCATTACGGGGGCTTGATTGGTCATATCCGTCTATAACTCATACCACTCTAAAATAATGAAGATGTGGTGTAGCAACAGACTAAACGCTAAACAATCTCATCACCGCCATGATTCACCAATGTTCTTTAGAAAAATGCTAATTTTCCGTTGCATTATTATTTACGGTTTGTCTATTTCCAATTCCAAGCAGCTAATTTGGTGGTGAAGTGCAATAAATCGATCGTCATGCAGTTTAACTGCAAAGTACTATTTCTAATCAGACCTTCCGTTCTTTCGTAACAGATCCTGTCGAAATCAGAACTTCCTCAATAAGTCGAAATGAGTCCATCTATACTGGACGGCCTGATATGTGAGCAGCGTCCAATTGTTAGAAATCAATCCAGAAAAAAGTGAAACCGTATCATTATTCTAAAAGCTATCATTAGCTTGCAAAAAAGTAGGTGGGTAAGTGTTTGATGTCTCGCACTTTGAATGAAGCAAATTTTTGTGTAACCGTAGGTGGATGCAGGTAGGTATATCCTATTTACCACCTATTTTGTTTAGAAATGGATGTAAGTAACAAAATAGTGTTGGAATAAATAAACACTTGAGCATATGCGTAACTTCCGTCAAGTGTTGAGTGATAAGAGCCAAATTATCGTAACGGAAACTTATTATATTATGGCCTTGTATATTTTGCATGACGGGTATCGAATGGCGATGCAAAATAGTGCCAAAATAATAGTTCTGAAATCAAACAAAAATTTGAGGCTTCTCTAGAATTTTAGTGCACGCGAAGAATTTTCTAATGGCCACTTATAGGTACGAACCTCTAATAAGATACCTCTGGGCGGCTATAAATGGACTAAACTATCACTATCCTTATATCAGAAAATTACAGTGGATCGCGGGCTTCATTCGAAATTGATAAACATCAATTATTATTTTATTCGAGCGGAGGCAGGCAGCACAGCGCCACTTTCATTGATCTAATGATAGAGCTTTCCTCTTTCTCGCCTAATCCCAAAAAAAGCCGGAGATTATTAAAAGCGAAAATCGTGTTCATTTTCATATTTTACATCGTTTTCTTCAGTGTCATTTGCATTATAAAGTGTTTATTTTAATTACTATGTGTGTAGGGAGTGTGTGTACTTACCTGAATAAAACCTGCTGCTTTTGCACAGCATGCACAGGATACTAGTAAATCATCTTTTTAGTACCTATCTTCTTTTTTCTTTACCGAGTACTTGAGTCACTTACCATGTAAAGTGTTGGTATTTTGATCTTTGAAAGTTTGGTTAGTTTGGTGTAAAAATATGGTGCTTGGAGATAAACTTGAAGTTACACAATTTTTGGGATAGGTAATTAAAGCCCATATCGGTTGTTAAAGTGGGTTAGTACCTAATTATTTGTCGCCAACATTCCGAAATGTATGCGGGTATCTATATCCGAAAAAGGTGTTTATAAGGTGAAGAAGCTATTTAAAACCAAACCGGTGTGAATGTGTCGGACTATCGGAGCTTGAAATGCGATAAAACCGATAATGGCATCAAGACAAGTTTTAGATTTTTCGGGCTTCTCGACAAATCTCGTGGAAAATTGGGGGAAGATAAAAATCTCGACACGACTTTGTTTACAGATTTTTTTGTCGTTTTCTCAATCCAAATAGCAGGGCCAAATTTTCAAATCACCCAATACTTTTGGTTTGAAGGTTCAAAGTTTCATTTGGACAGAATTGCCGCCGGTATCCAATGATATTCCAAATTTCATAGAAATTCTATGCTGAAATCCCTATCACAGAGGCCCATATTGTGGCTACCGGGTCCAAAACTTGATGTGTCTGTAGGATATTTATCCAGCAAATAAACCTATTCTTGGATGGCCAATTTGCATTTCTCAACCTAATCAAAATGCTCATCATCATCATAAGGATTTCCTCGAGATGATAGAATTGATAGAGGAACGTGGGCGAATATCGGCCGTGGTCTCATATTAACCCTCTCAGGCCGTAGTATTACTGTTAGCAGTGTTAGCTTGTACAGAGTGTCTCAAAGTTCACACCCTCGAAGTCCAAGGCATGTTACATTACAGTTTACTTACTTCACAGTTTACAGTTCAGTTTACAAATGCTTGAAAAGTGCCAGGAAAATGTTGAAAATGAATTGTATCTTTTGTTTTTGAAGATATGGGGAGTCGAAAAGAGGTCCTTTGAGTCTCTCTATCGAGAATCGTTATTCCAAATAATCCAATTGATTGCTGGAGGCAACACTATGCCTGAAAAGTATAAACTACTGGGTGCGTACTAGAATCTTATATACCATACAGGCAAGCTGTCATAGAATAAAAATTCAATCTCTCTAAATGAAAAAACTAAGAAAAATATTCCTCTGTGCAAAACCTTGTGAAATTAGAGGGTCCCTTTGACCCCTCATATCTTAAAGAATAAAAGACCCAATTTTTTTCAACATTCTCCGTAAACTGTCCCGGACTCCGGGGGCGTGAATTTTGAGATACCCAGTGGATTGGATCATCAATTGAAGTTCTGATTCGTTTCTAATGCTTCGTGAGATATACAAATGGTGAAGGTGAAATGGAACAAGGAAGAAGAGCTTGCAGGTATAATTTCAACATGTCGACGCCTTAAAAAGCTGCCAAAAAAAAATCAAAATAATTTCAATAAGTAGGAAATAATCAAGCGGATCAAGATCCGGGCTTCGGGCTGGCCATGAAATAGTTTCATTTCCTTAGAGCCATGGAGGATATCTGCTATTTAAGAACTCCAGAACGGCTCTTGTATTATGGGGACTAGCCCCATCCTGCTGACAAAATGAGACTGTTTCTTTGGCTAAGGGGTAGATTGTCGATAAATTGTTCAATTTCACCATGTAGCCTGTTGTCCTATCTCTGAAATATAATTGCTAAATAGGAAGGATCTTGGATGGTTTGTGGTTTGTATAACACATTTTCCAAATTTGCGACGGCAGAAACTTGACACCATGCAAATAAACTTGTGTTGCCATGGCAGCATGACAGTCATGGCTTGCTCATTGTTGAATTTTTGTCCTAGTGAGCGTATAGATCTTTTGCACTTATCATGCCTAATATATTTGTTATTTGTGAAGTAAATATAACAGTGATATGATATATATATTTTTGAATTCAGCTTGGACTACTCTATCGAACTGTGAAAAAATATAGGATATCATAATATTGAAAAAATATATCTATGTATTTTTTTTTTGAGCAACCTGTGAGTATTGTTGGCATAGAGGGAATCTGATCTCTATATCTGATAAATTGAAAAGTTATACCAAAAAATCGATTTTAAAAAGTGAACTTGAACAGCCTGTATCTTTTTAACGGAGCATTTTAGGACATCGAAGTTGTATTTTTTCCTGACCCATTTTTGATGGGGAATCTCCCCTAGAAGTTTGTATCACCATTTTGGAAACACCCTGTATACCTGACTGTCTATTTTGGTAAATGCATGTATATTATTCAAGTGATTAAGTAATAATTAATTAATATTATCGATCATTAATAATTAGTCTTCCCGATTTCAAATTTTAGTTTCCCACTCAAGAACACGAGGAAAATGTTTAAAAAAATTGATGACGTTTATTTTTCAAGATATGGGGCTTCAATAGTTGGAGCTTCGCCTCTCACTATTTCCGGTATTCAAAGTGATTTTGGGAAATTGTTTTTCAAGACTAATCAGTAGAAATTATCAACCACTGGGTGTGCACAGAACTTTACTTCAACATACAGGGTGATTCATATATCCCAAAAATTCATTTTTCTTCAAAAATGTCATCAAGTTTTTTCTATGAAAACGAGAAGAGTCATGTCTTGCTCTAAATTATTCAGGAACCAATGGAATATTTCAAAGGCATTGGTAGGGAAAATGTGTTTTTGTGATTTATGACTCGCCCTTTATCACAAGCAGAAATTCACTGATTGATTGATTGATTGATTGATTGATTGAATTTTTACTGATAAGTCTGTCGCATGCAGTTCCACAAAGTGATTTTGAACAGCGAAAATAGATGGGGGCGAAGTTCCACCCTTTGAACTTTCATATCTGAAAAAATAAACGTCAATAATTTTTTTTTATATTTTTCTCCTGTTCTTGAGTGGATTCCATATACCGCGCTGGATTCGGAATGCGATACTTTTGCACTCTGTACCTGCACTATTTTACGCTTGATCTTTTATATATATATATATATATATATATATATATATATATATATATATATAATATATATACTAATTTTTATACATATGTCTTTTTTTATATTCAATATACAGATTTTTCCATTATTCAACTGATATTTTTGTTGAGTGCATATTGCACAATAATAAATTATGACATACAATATGCAAGTTTTATTGGTGAATTCCAATTGAGAGTCAATTTCAAGTGAGACACCCTGTACAAAAAACTTCCAACAATAAGGTATACAAGTCTGTCACTGTTTGATGTATATCAGATCAGCAGTATTCCCATAGTAGCCTTTCCAAAACCATTCAATCCTGCTGCCGGACCCTGTATTACACTACGCAAATTTTGTAATGCTTGGTGTTGTATCGTTGAGCCACCCTGTACAGTCTAACTGTAAATGTCACCCTATATCGGTTAGCATTTGAGTGGTTATACAGGGTGGTCCAGGTTATAGTAGCAATAATTCACCATTCAATGGTCCATCGAAAACTAGGTCCACATGCATGTATAATTTAATGTTTTTCCAAAACGCTTCCTAAGCCCTTCGAAGTTCATAGTCCGGATGCTAGTTGCATAAAATGGAATGAACCTTGCATTTTTGATGAGAAGATGCTACTTGGTGGAAATGCTCTTTGCATCATACTCTTCCGATCCAGAAAGGTAGCCATCAGCGACATCCATGCAGGCAGCGTATACAGGGTGAAACAGAAAAAAAATGTTGGAAAATTATATTTGAATAACCGTAGCATGTGGAGACCTGTAATTCACCACATACATCTACTGTTTTATGCTCATGAAGTCACAGTAAACTGCTCTTGATTACCTTGAACCGTCTTTGAAATGAAGGGGAAAAACAGAAAAAAAAACAAAACCACTCTTTTTTCCATAAATAAGTGATTCTTAGAGATATTGACACATTACTTGATATTCCCACAAAAAGTATTGTTAGAAATGATATGAGCTGGGTAGCCAATTCCTAAGCCAACTATTTCCAGAAATACGATTGTCAACTTTTTTTCCTCTTGAGCACCATCTTGAATCTGCCCTGTGAGGCATCGTTGAAAAAGTGATTGGGTATCATAATAGTGGTGATATTCAATCATTGCATCGTGAAAACAACCTTTTCATCATAATTTAGTGACCTCTTCGGCGGAAAAGAACTGCCATTCACGTATTTTCTGGCTATTCAAAGCTTTAGTGCCCATGATGGCATTTGCAACATCTGGAATGGTAAAATATGTTACGCATTATGAACCTTGATGTACTTTGAGGTAGCCTACCAAGTTTTGCAATCATCAATTGAAAGGTTTGTTCTTAAAAGCTGTTTGAACAAAATTTGTTCAACTTTTTTATGGAAAATGCAAAATATTGAATCTTTCACCCTTATTTGATCCCTCATTGAGAAAAGCCTGAAACCGAAAGTCGCCAAAATTTTTATGCCAATGGTTCATCGAGAACTGCTCTTCAATGTGTAGTTGTCAAAAGTTGCATAGTTGCGTTCAGATTCCAGACAGAGAGCGACAAAGAAGTTCATGCAGTAAAAAAAGACACAACTTTTAATGCAACGGAGAAATCCCGGAAATGTCCCTTTTGGATAGGCTTCCCGCAATACACAGGTTCTGTGAGACTCTCAAGCGTGGGTGAAAGGCTTGAAACATTACTAACTTGAGGCTCTAACAGTGTACTGAATTGCACATTTATGTTATAAAAAGCAAGGTCTCCAGGCAGCTTTCAGTCTAGCTCTGGGCTAGTTTTTCCTCTACTGTAATTTATGTCTTTTTTTACTGCATGGATCTCTTTGTCGCTCTCTGTCTGGAATCTGAACGCAACTATGCAATTTTTGACAACTAGACATTGGAGAGCACCTCCCATTGAACCATTATCATAAAAAATTCCGAGACTTTTGGTTCCAGGCTATCCTCAGTGAGGGATCAAGTAAGGGTGAAAGACCGAATATTTTGTATTTTTCATAAAAAAGCGACACAAATTTTGTTCTAACAGCTTTTAAGAACAAACCTCTCTATTGATAATGATGAAACTTGGTAGGCTACCTCAAAGTACATCAAGGTTCATAATGCGTAACATATTTCACCATTCCAGATGTTGCAAATGCCATCATGGGCACTAAAGCTTTGAAGAGCCAAAAAATACGTGAATGACAATTCTTTCCCACTGAAGAGGTCACTAAATTATGATGAGGAGGTTGTTTTTGCGATGCAATGATTTCATGTTACCATTATTATAATAACCAATCATTTTCCAACGATGCCTCACAAGGCAGATTAAGATGGTGCTCAAGAGGAAAAAAAAGTTGACAATCGTATTTCTGAAAATAGTTGGCTTAGAAATTGGCTACCCAGCTCATATCATTTCTAATATTACTTTTTGTAGAAATACCAAGTATTGTGTCAATATCTCGAAGAATTACTTATTTATGGGAAAAAGAGTGTTCTTGTTTTTTTATCTTGTTTTCCCCTACATTTCAAAGACGATTCAAGGTAATCAAGAACAGTTTGCTGTGACTTCATGAGCATAAAATAGTTGATGTATGTGGTGAGTTACACGTCTCCACATGTCTCGGTTAGTTGAATATAATTTTTCAACTTTTTTTTTTCTGTATCACCCTGTATACGCCGCCGGCATGGATGGCATTGATGGCTACCTTCCTGGATCGGAAGAGTACGAAGCAAGGAACATTTTCACCGAGTGGCATCTTCTCATCAAAAAATGCAAGGTACTTTCAACTAGCATCCGGACTATCAGTTTTAAACTCTTTTTTTTGCAATAACCCTCAAGTCATTCGAGCGATTTTGACCAAATTTAGTACAAATGCTCACGAAATAGATACCCATCACTTGACGTAGATAACGTTTGTCAAAATTGTTCAGTGGCGTAGATACGGGGGATTGTTCAACTTCTCCCATCCCATTTTCTATGCCACTGGATATTTTAAATTTTTTAAATTTTTCTCAATTCCTTGTTTTATTTAGAAAAAAAGTTACTCTTATGAAATTTTGATTGGAGGCTTGATTTTCGAGATATTTGGGTTTAAAACTTTGGAAAACATCTCGAAATCGCCCCTTTCCAGAGCCCGAATTGTTTTTCTCTGAAAACGCCTCGTTTCTTAGCAAAAAATGGCAGTTAATCAATTTAAACGACCTAGAAAACTTATTCCAGTTGAGGAATCATGAGTTTTCTTGGATTTTAATTTTTAGGCCTTTGAGAGTCGAGATTTCGAGGCGTTTTCCATAGTTTGAAACCCAAATATCTCGTAAATGAAGCCTTTAATCAAAATTTCACAAGAGTAACTTTTTGTCTAAATTAAAAAAAAATTGGAAGTATAATTTTTTGAAAATATCCAGTGGCGTAGTAAATAGGGTGGGAGAAGTTAAACTAACCCGCCGTATCTACGCCACTGAACAATTTTGACAAAAGTTATCTACGTCAAGTGATGAATATCTATTTCTTAAGCACTTGTATCAAATTTGGTCAAAAACGCTTCAATGCCTTGAGATTTATTGCAAAAACAAGACTTTAAAAACTGAACTTTGAAGGGCTCTATCTCCCTTAGGAAGCGTTTTGGAGAAAAATTGAATTATGCATGTCGACCTATAGTTTTCGATGGACCATCGAATAGTGAATTATTGCTACTATAACCTGAACCACCCTGTATACGTATAGATAAATGCGATTTAGCTACCTATGCTTCATTGTCAAAATATTCGGTCATTTAGCCAGTCCATGCATTCAATATTCAGTCCAGTTCATATTGTTTCAGTATGTTATCTCCGAATAAAAATTTTGTTGTTCGCAGGCCTCATACAATAAACATTTGGGATTGAATTGAAGAGTTGAATGAATAAGGAAAATATCTAAGCAGGAGAAGGCTTTTTTTTTGTAACTTGAGCTTGTGCGTTCAAACTAAAATTCCAAAAGCATAATCTTTGGCTTAATCCACCGAAGACCTCGATAGAGTGGGCAGAATAAGCTCCCGATCTACAATGAATCTGAATGCTTAATGGGTTTGTTTACTAAGATTTTTGTATTTTTTTGCCGCTACCTGCTCGTTGTTCGAAGGCATGAATATGGTTAACCTGTAGATTATACAGTTTCCATCCTGAATTTTGAAAACAACTATTAATCCCTTGCTCCATTTTAGCTTCAGTCCTCATTGGAAACAAATAATAAAATAAAACCTGCAATAAACCTGAATTGCCAAACTCTAATCTCAAGTACCTATACGCACTCGATGGGCCAATACACCCAAACATTAAACTTTTGCAATACCAATATGCGCGCAATCACTTCCTGATTTGAACACTTGTAAATTGAAAAAAGCAGTTTGAAACTCAAATAATGGGAAACACTGATCGCACTCATCAAAAGTGTACGCCCTTTACAACAATTTTCACGTCGTTCCACTCACTGCCTCACTTCCAGAGCCGCTTCCTATTATTGTTAGATCCTCATTGTATGATTCCATTTTACTGTTACTGCACTAAATTCAACATAGTACTTTCAACAAATTTTTACCGCGAGTCGAATCGCAAATCTGATTCAATCTTTGTTTGGAATTGAATTTTTGAATTAAAAAAAATTCTTCATTTTTATTAATTTTTATGATTCTGTCTGTTTCTAGACGCTTGCGATTTGTATTATTTCGTCTAGTTATTTATCTGTTTATCTCTGTGTTACAGGTATAGGTACTTTCTTTTGTAATTTCCAATGTTTACAAATTAGTAAAAATAATAACAATAGACGGTGTGTGATTTCAATGCCAATGAACTTCTTGATTTTTGAATGTTTTCGCCGGAGTGTTTTTATGTAGTTACCATGGTTCAGTTGGTAAACATAGAAGCGCATGGTCATCTCGTTTTGTTTTTTAATTTAACACTAGCGCTAGCGCACTTGATTTTTGAACGCGAAGATCTCGAGTGGACGTGTCTGGTTTCTGTTTGAAAAAAAAAACGCAAATAAATATTTTTTTCGTACATACCCAGTTATTATCCTTAAAAATCGACATTTTGGCGTTCATTCCTCACACAAGCACCACAAAACTTTGCATGTTAAACACAGAAAAAATCAAAACGAAGGCCAACGTGTCTGTTTGACGCGAAAAATCCGTGCACTTGTGCGGAGGGGCCACAATCAGAGCGGCGTCAACTCGCACGACCGATAGGTACCTACTAACGAATTTCGCGGAACAAATTCGAAATAAACTCAATTTAAAAGAAGGACGAATTAGTGTAAAAGACAGTTTGTGACCTTTGGTCCGTCTTCAATTTGAGCTGATTGTTTTTATTTAGCGGAGCGCACTCGGTGATACTCACGTCGTACTAATGCCGCGCGCATTTTACAAACGCAATCGTGAAAAAGTACCCAACTGACTGAGTACAAGTCAATTCATAACTACCTGTGTGCCGCGAAATGCCGACTTTCTAACTGGCCGGGGCCCCCTGTAAGTAGGAGGAGCACGTGGTCTGAGAGCCTCCAGCTTGCGGCCGCCGCACAGTGGTCGGAAAATAGAAAAAACGCGCAGAAATTCTGAAACTTTCAGAATGGATAACTAATATAAAGATACTTTTGGGAAAAATACTGGAAAAAATCCATATTCAGATTAGGGGTTGTAACAGGGGGTGAAATGTTGAAGAAATGCCTGAAATTTTCGAAACTCTCAGAACAAGTAGACAACGGGTAGATCCTGTTGAGAAAATTATTTTGCAAAATCCAACATTGAAATAGGGGATGGAACGGGGTGAAATAACAAAAAAAAATACAATTTTTTTCAATAATATTAGAATCAGTAGACGAAGAGTAGGTACACGTTCTAAGGAAAAACTTACGAAAAAATTACCTTCAGAATAGGGGTAGTGATAGGGGTGGAATTCCGAAATAACGACGAAAATTTACAAAAACTTTCAGAAGGAGTAGACAGCGGATAGACATATTCTTGAGAAAAATTATGGAGAAAACCTAACATCAAAATAGGGGATGAAACAAGTAAAGGGGGGAAATGTCGAAAAAGTGATTTACATTTCTGAATTCATTGAAATCAGTGGACACTGGTCCCGCATTTTTTAGAGAGAATTTTAGAGAAAAATCTCTTTTCAGAATAAGTAGGGGTAGCGATAGGGGTGGAATTTAGAAAAAACAACAAAAGTTCACGAAACTCTCAGAATAAGTGATTATCGAGGTGATTATAGACAAAGACATTCTAGGAAGAAATATTTGAAATCATGCTTCATCAAAATTGGGGATAGGACAGGAGATGAAATTTCAAAAAGCCGACTGAAATTTCCAAAATTGTCCATGAATTAACTTGTTGGTCAAGTCTTGGGCCCAATTTTAGCTATTTATGATGTACCAACCTAACCAGTTAGTGTTGGTGCTTTTTCTTAATTTCTATTAATATGAGCATAATTGATTAAAAAATACTTTATGAGCATTATTGCGGGGAGACCCGAGGGCAGTTTCGCATCCAGTTACCACTTTAATCATGAATGAGGTGATTAGTGATGTGAAGTCCTAACCCAGAAAGAAGACTGCCTGGAATTTTCAATTAGTTTTCACATTATAGGCGATTTGGCTTGAAAAGGGACCTTGCGGCCAAAGTAGTGGAAAGTAGCAAAAACTGTTCATTGCATTTTGTAGCTAGAACATTAGGGTACCATAACATGGTATATCAATTATAGGGTGGGATTTGGGGAAAGTTGAAAAGAAATCCTCAGTGATACAAAATTTACAGTAATTTTGTTATCCAAATGTGAAATTTTGCCTGAAAAGGGACCTAGAAGCTAAAGTAGCAAAAAATAGCAAAAACTTTCTATTGCATTTTGTAGGTCAAGCATTAGGCTATAACATGATATAAATTATAGGGTGGGATTCGGCGAGAGTTGAAAAGAAAGCCTCATTGAATACAAAAATGTACAATAATTTTGTTATTATAATGTGCAATTTTGCCTGAAAAAGGACCCAGAGGCCAAAGTATCAAAAAGAAGCGAAAACTTTCCATTGCATTCTGCACCTGAAACATTAGAATGTGACCCGCTATCAACTATAGTATAGGATGGGATTTAGCAGGAGTTGAAAAGGAAGTCTCATCTAAATACAAAATTTACAGTAATTTTGTTATTTTGATGTGCAATTTTGCCTAAAAAGTGACCCAGAGGCCAAAGTAGCAAAAAGTAGCAAAAACTTTTTATTGCATTTTGTAGCTGAAACATTAGGGTATAACATGGTGTTGATTATTGGGCGGGATTCGGTGGGAGTTAGAAGAAAAGTCTTCTTGAATTACGAACTTCACATTAATTTTGATTTTCTACCAGCCTTCTTAAAAAAATCACTGGTTCATCTTGACTGTGTTGATAGTGAACTTCATTAATGATTTCTTATAGAGAAAACCTCACGGATTTTAGTGGTAACTGCTGCTATTCTTATAAAGAGTCGTCTTTTATGTTATGCCAGGAAGAAAGTCGGCATTTGACGCTCATTAACGAAGGGGCTCTTCAATACTGCAAGTGAGTCAAGTTCAGGGCTGGGTTTCGGGTATTAATATTCCTTCAATAATTGCAGTTTTCAGGCAAATAGTAGTCCAAACATTCTGCTATGGTATTCCAATGCCAAAGTTGTCAAAAAAAAATCTTCAAAAAATGAATTTCTGCGCGTTTTTTTGATTTTCCGACCACTGTGCGCCGCCGTGGAGTGTTGATGGGAAATTTCGGGCCTGACCGCGGAAACTGTGTGATTTCGAATAATTGTTTATTCATCGAGATGAGTGGTGACAAAAAAAGATGATATGCAAATAAAAGACGATGAGGAAATAACGAAATGAGATGCATTTTTGCACAACTTTCGCTAGAAAAAGGCTCCTTCCGGGGCATTGAACCGAAAAAAATCGCAGATAAGTTTTGTCTACATCTATTAAGGAAGGTACTTATAGGTAATTGGTTCTTGATTATTGAGTACCTACTTATTGTATGTTTTCAATGCTTGATTAAAAAGAGAAGTGTAGTCGAGTCCCAGAACGATTTTTCTTCCGAACGATTGAAATTTTGAAAAAGAAAATCAAATTAACCTAAACTAACCGTCAGTTCCACAAAAAAGATGATCGACGATCAAGGCTGATTGCTGATTAACTTGACTTTTTTCTGCTGAATGCTAGGTGATTACCCACAAAAAATGCCTAAAATCTGTATAAGACCCATCATCTTTTCATGATTGAGGGATAAACCAGCATTTCCATTGATCAGTCAGCTACAAATTGACAAACAAAAATCGCGAATCAACTAATCTCGTATTATCCGTTTTGTGGAACTCACGGTAAATTAATTAATTTTTTAGATGTGGAAAAGTCACGTCATATGGCCGTTGCAACTAATTTTCCAAGTTGAATTTGAGCTACGAGTATCACGGAAATGATTTCGCAAAAACAAAAAAACATTCACTTATTTGCGTTCGGCCTTAAAAAAGGCTGATTTTAGATAATGATGTTCTTTGAAACGGATTATTCCGTAACGATAGTGCTTCGCATAAGAACGAGAATTCTCGCTCTCGCTCTCGCTCTCGGGTCCGAGAGCGAGAGCGAGAGCGAGACGAGAGCGCATGTTCACGAACGAGAGCGAGAGCGAGAGCACACCCCACGAGAGCGAGAGTTTTTGCCGAGAACTCTCGAAAAACTCTCGCTCTCGGTTTTTTTTTCAACGCCCTAGCAATGTTCATTTTGAAGAAAAATTTAATAAAATAACCTCATAGCGTGATGTGGTGAACGGAATTATACGAGGTGTAGTATGAAGTAGATGAGGTATGTACCTATGTATTAAATAATTAATAATAAAGTACAATGGCGGAATTATCGGTGTTCCATGTGTGCGGCCGCACACGGGCGCCAATTCACCTAGGGCGCCAAATTCTACACAATTGAAATAGAAGTAATAACAACAAAACAGTTTCTTCCGTTTCATCTCGTTCATAATTTTGATTTTGGTTTGATTTTTTGACATAATTATGATCCGGATACGCCGCGCCGCGGAGAGAATAGCCGGTAGACGGAGAGAGCTCCGCGCCCTTTTACCAACTATTTCCGCCCCCATTCTTTCAGGCAGGTACATAGTATTGTGTCAAGATTTTTGCCCATCGTACGCCCCTGTAATAAAAATGTCGCCTCACAAATCAACAAGAAAAAAACAACATATGGAATTGCAGTTTTATTTTTTATCTTTACCGAACACCGTAGACCCAAAAGATTCAAATTATGGGAACGAGCTCCATTCATGGCATCACGTACTACTGCACTATTATTATTTATATATTTAGTTTATTTCCTGATTTTAATAGGGGTGCCAAATTTTGCTTGTACATGGACGTAGTTACGCCACTGATGATAAAGTAACAATAACGCGTTCGGTGAATTCCCGAGGATGTATGAATTGTAAATGCCTTTTCAAGACCGTGGTATTGTGTTGCGTTGTTTTGATTTTTTTTTTGATACTTTTATTGTCTCGACACAAAATGCACTGCGGGCAAGATTTCCTCCGATTTAATGTCGAAGAATTTGCAAAATTTGTTTTTTTCTTCTGACGTCATCTACAGCTTCTACTGGCTCCACTTTTGTTTGTGTTTGCGATGATTCAGCTATCGTCGAACTTGTGTCCTCTTCAGATGACGAGCCCAGAGCTATCGATGACCGCTTCCTTTCATTTTGTTAAACTCGAAGAAAACTCCAAAAACAACAACTTTTATTGCGTATCAACAGACTAAATCAAGTTGTACCTCGGAAGTCTTGGCCAGTGGTAGAACCCATATCTCCGGGTATCCTTATCTCATGCCCAACCACCCACCGTGCGCTTGCGCACGAGCTATTCCACCCGAGTAGCGAGAGCGAGAGTTTTGAGAACGAGAACGAGAGTAAGATAACTCTCGCTCTCGGGAGCGAGAACGAGAGCCCCTAAAAAAAACGAGAGCGAGAACGAGAGTTACCCAACTCTCGCTCTCGTCTCGCTCTCGCGAAGCACTACGTAACGAGGTGGGAATGCTTCATAAGACACTCGCCTCAAAAACGCTGTACAAAAAAAAACTCGATATGTTAGGTAAACCATTTATGTTGAAGATACGATTACGATATTCTCTGGAGACTCCGACTAGAGAATAAGCCACAAACCCGGAGACTTCGACTAGGAGATAAGCCACGCAAATCCATACAATTGGCGGAGGAGCCGTACGAAATCTTGCCGGATTCACATTTACAGTGAAGCTGCTGGACTTCTTAGCGCACTTCTCCAAACGGGAAGGCGGTTTTGTCCTCGCTTTGTCCGTCCGTCCGTCCGTCACAGCATCTAGTCCTAGACGAAAAGGTTTTTGCGAAAAATTTTCACTCCGATGGGTAGCTCATGACCTTGTATCCCGAACCAAGAAAAATCTCGACGAAATAATGATGAACAATTACAATTATAACAAATTAGTGTGACGCGGCATCGCCGTTGAATGCTACATTTCAGAAGCCTATGATCTCGAAAGTTATCACATGCGATCAAGTACCCGTTCTTATCATTTTACGATAATACATATGTGGAGTTATATTCAGAGGAGAATTTGAACTTAATTTTAATGAAAATTCCACATCGGTGCGAGGTACCAGTCAATAGCAATGAATTTTTGAAAATGACTCCGAAGCTACGGCTCGGCCGCAAAAGATTATTCGTTGCTTGCTGGTGCTTGATATCCTTTTCTCCGAACAAAACGGAATCCAATACAGAAAATATTTCAACTTGAATGGGTAGCTCATGGCCTTTGTACGCGAACCAAGAAAAATCTTTCCGAAATAATCATAAACAATTACAATAATAACATTTTGGTGTAAGGCGGCTTCGCCGATTAAGTGCTGGAATTCGCATTTAGATGTTGAAAGTTACGATATGCGGGTAGCTACATGTTTTTATGAAAATACATCCCTACATGTACAGGAAAATATTTAGAGAACAATTTGAACTTTCTTTTGACGAAAACTCCACCTCGATACGACCTTCGGGTCAATTGTTATGCATTTTTGAAAACGACCGCAAAACTACGGCTCGGCGCATATACGCGTCCCTACAAATTCAAAATCAGACGTGCCAATAACACTATTCAACATTTTGAAATAGGCATTACTAGGTACCTGAAGGATAATGGCACTCCAACTATGAAACATGTTTGCTCAATAACAAAAAAAAAGTAGGTAGGTATCACTAAAAATCATGTGACAGACTACCATTTTCTCGGTTTTTCGATAAAAAAAGAATTGTTCCGATTCAAAAATAAACCCGATATTCGTGTTCAGGAGGTCGAAATCAGTAGGAAATAGTATATTATATACCAAGGTTGAGAAAGTATTATTATAGCTGAAGCGCCAGTTTAGATCCCGAAGCGCAGGTGAGGGATATAAGGCGCTGAAGCTATAATAATTTTCTCGACCGTGGTTTATATAGTATTTTTTTTACTACTAGAAAATCGCGATTCTAATACAGGAGCAGGTTAATAATGATGCACTTCACGGCTAGTAGTAAAAAAACATTCTTTTATAAGTAAGAGAATGACGCTTATGTAGCCGGTTCGTCTGTCTGTTTGTCTGTCTGTCTGTCTGTCCGTGTAGAAACTAGGATGATGTACTCCTTCTCGAGAATTGAAGCAAGAGCCTTGGAACTTTTTCCGATGGATAGCTGATGTCCCCCAAGGGTGGCCAACGGGCACTATTTTTGTTATCCATACATCGTTATCATTATTATCAAAAACCAGAGATCTCCTGTGCACTTCGAAGAAGTTGAAGTTCTCTTCGAGAAATGAAGCTACAGCCCTTAAAAATTGAACTTTATCCGATGGATAGCTTAGGTCCTCAAGGACCAAATAGGCAGATTGGCTTTCATAATTCCGCCGCCATCTTGGCTGCCATATTGAAATCTCTTATTAGTGGAACGATTGTCATGAAACTTGAAACTTATCCTTGTCTAGTACGATCATTCGTATTTTCAAGCTGAATTTTATGATTCTGCCGCCATCTTGGCTGCCATATTGAAATTTCTTATTAGTGTAACAATTTTCATGAAACTTGGAACTGACCTTTGTCTCGTATGATCATTTTTATTTTCAAGCAAAATTTCATGATTTCGCCACCATCTTTGCCGCCATATTGAAATCTCGTATAAGTGTAAGGATTTCCATGAAACTTGAAAGTTACCCTTGTCTCGGATGATCATTCTTATTTTCAAGCCAAGTTTCATGATTTCGCCGCCATCTTGGCCGCCATATTGAAATCTCTTATTAGTGGAACCATTTTCATGAAACTTGGAACTTACCCTTGTCTAGTGTGTACATTCTGATTTTCAAGCCAAATTTCATTATTCTGCCGAAATTTTGGCCGCCATATTGAAATTGTTTGCCCAAATAACGGTGGAGTAGAACCCTATAGTTCTTGCGTTCACTAATCCTCCAAAAAGGAAGTGCGCTACTGAGCCTTATGCCCATTAGGCATATTTGCTTGTTTACAGATCTCCCAATTAGACAAAACTTGGAGATGTATGTACAGGTGTTCACGCGAGACGGATACCCTCTCATAAAAAAACTTCCCCTTCAAGATAATTAAAAAAAAAACTTCTCTGGAACAATTTTTGCCGTAGCTTCCGAATATGTCAAGTATAATTTTCTATTTCGTCCCATATACAGGGTGTCGCAATTTTTTTTTTGAATTTTTCCGAAACACTCGGTATTTCATCACCACAATCGATGCACATTGTTATCCTAATGACAAATATGAATCAAACATTTAGAATTTTTTTTGACAAAAATTGAAGAATTTACAATGTTATCTCTAAAAACATCAATTTTTTGAGAATGATGGACCCATTTCAGAATTCAATATGTCCAGGCATTTTGTTTCACTGTTAAATGACATGAAATAACATAAAATGACTTAACAAATAATTGGGACATATTTAATTCCTGAAATGAATCGATCATTCTGAAAAAAAAACGATGTTTTGTTTTTGTTTCAAAAGTTCAGAACGACAACAGCGAATGAACCCAGTCGGTAGCACGGTGAGCTCGGCCCCGCTTTCAAAGGCGAAGGTCCCGGGTTCAAATCCGCACTGGGCCAGATGGACTTTTCCACGTGCCCCTTAGTACTGGGGCATCTACTATCGTGCGGTGATGCCCCGGGAAGAGGGATAAAACGAGAAAGCCATCAAAACAAAGCCCCACTGATGAATCCTCCACCGATCCAAAGATGTAAATCTTACAGTACGTAGTCGTGATCGTTACAGAAAAACCCCGACGGAAAAAAACCTGCTGATAACCTAGCTGTTGAGTAGGGGGTGCAATCCTGGAGAAAAATCCTGATCCCGGGATTTCGGGATCGAAGAATCACGATCCCGGAATTTTCGGGATTCAATCCCGAAATTTAAATTATTATGAAAAAACAATCATTTCAGAGAATTTTTATAATTTCATCAATAAACTAAACAGAAACTTATTTGAAGTAAGTTGAAAAAAAAAATCGTTTTTAAACCAATGCCGCAAACAAAAATTAGGCCCAGTATTTCAGTTGGAGTTGAACTTTTGGTTAGTAAAACTTGGTTTTGTTACTGCAGAGACAATTGTTGCAACAACTGAATCTATGGCAACTAAACCAAAGTTTTACTAAACGAAATTTGAATTCCTACTGGAATACTAGGCCAAATTCGTCCATCAAGGAGTTATCTCCAAGGCTGGAGCGAATTGTTATGCATAGCACTCCTGCGACGAAGAACGCCCTTTCCGACTCCACACTCATAGACGGTATTTTGATAATGACAGATCATAAGCCCCATTTGTAGGTTGTACTCACGAGTACCTCCGTTTTCAAACAAGGTTAGCTCCGTCTTCAAATTTGATGCCAGTGAAGCGACTTGTACATGCGGCCGTAATTTGATGGATTTTATCGTGTCCGATAATAGGCTATACTAGACTCAATTTTTTTTCAATTATTTTAAATGAAACTGCAATTTTTGTATGATTTACGGTGAAAACTGCAGCGTGATATCTCGATTGTAAGTGCCTTAAAAAATTGAATATTGAATCTTCATCCCTACTTCTCTCACCGCGACACTCGCATGCTGTGTTCGTTCCACGCGCATGCTTGTGGAGCACGTCACGCAAATTTTTAAAATCGCTTTAACAAATAGACGCGTAAAAAAAGTCAAGTTTTTCTTCCCAAAATAGGTTTATACTGATGTATACTCGATAGTCCGATCGTGGTAAAATCTCAGAATGGCACCAGTGTCCAGTAGCCTATTCATCATCCAGTTTTTCTTGAAGTGCACACCGCTCGGTTTTCCAATTTCCAGAACTGTTATCTGTTTATTTCTATCGTGTGATCAAATGAATTAAATGGAATAATATTATTACAAGATATGCCCACTTTTGCACAAACAGATCGTCGACGAGTTGAATCCCGAAAATCCCGGGATTGATTTGTTTTCGGGATCGAATTTGACAATTTTTTCGGAATTTTATTTGACCAAAAATCGTTCGGGTTGCCGGGATTCGGGATTCCGGGATTGCACGTTCTACTGTTGAGGCAGGGCACGGCAGGGCAAAGAAAAACAGCGAGTGATCAGCGAAGTTAACCAAAGCGTTATCCAAGTGCCAATAATAATTAACGTGTATTTAGCCGAACGCAGTAATAAACAGTGTGTGTTTAACCGTTCGTCTTTCAATTATACAGGGTGTTTCAAATTTGAATCGCGTCCTTTCGGGAAATGATGGGAAACGTCAGAAGAAGTAGACTTTCTCGAGAAAATATATGTCAGAAATGAATAATAACGGAGATATAGACGTTCAAATTTGAACTTTAAAAATCGATTTTTCGTCATAACGTTGAAACTTCTCAACCGATTTTGGTAAAATTTGAACCGGAGATTACTGAAATAAGTCGGTATCTAACAATAATAACGCGTTCCATAAAAATTTTTCTGGGGCGTGGATAATGAGGGATGATGCTTTCGCTTTTTCATCCCTATTTTTTACCCCTTCAACTTATTTTGTAGATTGTTCATACTTTTAAACTCTGCGTTCAATTTAGAAGAAAAAGTTGATCTTCCAAATTTTGATTGAATGCTTTATTTTCAAGATTATTAGGTTTGAAACTACGGAAAACACATCAAAATATCCACTTTCAGGAGCCCAAAATATGTTTTTTCATAAAAACTTCTCGTTTCTCTAAAAAACTCATGGTTCATCAACTTGAAACACCTAGAAAACCTATTTCAATAAAAGGAATCATTAGTTATCTTGGATTTTAATTTTTTGGCTTTTGAAACTGCGATGATGGTGTTTTCGAGATGTTTTCCGATGTTTCAACCTCAAATATCTCGAGAACGAAGGCTCTTATAAAATTTTTGCAACAGTAACTTTTTCTTCAAAATTGAACGTTAAATTCAAAAATATCAACAATTTACGAAATTACCTGAGAGGGTAAAAACTAGGGGTAAAAAAGCGAGGGCACCCCCCCCATTATCCAAGCCCCTGAAAAAATTTTGTGGGACGCGTTATTGGTATTTGATTCAAATTTGAACAAAATCGGTTAAAAAAATTCCAAACCTATGACGAAAAAACGATTTTCAAAGTTCAACTTTTAACGCCCATATCTCCGTTATTACTCGTTTCTGACATACCAGGTGATCATTTGAAAACTATCCACCTGCAATAACTCCCGATTCCTAGTCAATATTTCTTCGAGCAAAAACAGGTCGATTTTTATATCGAGGGGGACATCTAAAACATACATTGGCAAATTTCTATCTTCAGCCCCCTCGCCCCCACCCATCCCAAAAATAAAATTTCAAATGACACTACCTACCTTGCATACATCAAATTGAAAAAAATTGAATTCTTTTTTTGAAAAAAATATTTTCAAAAATTTCAAGTCTACCTAAAAATTCTATGAGTGTCCCTCTCAATATTCTGGACCCCTCAATTCTCTTCAGTTTAGTTAGCATAATCCTGAATAGCTTCGAAGAAGAGAATTTTCGGTGGAAAAGGTGCCACCCAAATTGACCCCATTGCTCTCCCCCACCTCAACTTCAAAATCTAAACTAAATACCACCTACTTTGTGATACATCAAAATAAAAGAAATTGAATTCTCTTCCTAAAAACCATTTTTTTGAAATTTTCAACCCCTCCCCCATTTAACTGGACATTTGGAGTATTTTAGTAGGAAAACGGGGGGTTTAAACATTTCGAAAAAATTGTGTTCAGGGAGAGAATTCAATTCCCTTTAATTTGATGTATCACAAAGTAGGTATTGTCATTTTAGATTTTTAAGGTGAGGAGGGGGGAGCAAAGGGGTAAATTTGGGTGGCACTTTTTTCATAGAAAATGTTCGATGCTGTGCAGGATGACGTTGACTGCATTGAAGAGAATTGAGAGGTCAAGAATATTTAATTGGACACTCAGACAATTTGGGGGGGAAGAGGGGTGGGTTTGAAAATTTTAGAAATATTTTTCCAGAAAGAAAATTCAATTTTGTTGAATTTAATGTATCGAAAAATAGGTAGTGTCATTTGAAATTTCAAAGCTGGGGTAAGTGGGGGCGAGGGGGCTAAAGATAGAAAATCGCTAATGTATGTTTTAGATGTCCCCCTCGATATAAAAATCGACCTGTTTTTGCTCGAAGACATTTTCACTAGGAATCGGGAGTTATTGCAGGTGGATAGTTTTCAAATGATCACCCGGTATATGTATTTTTTGAGAAAGTCTATTTCTTTTGAAGTCTCCCATCATTTTCTGAAAGAACGCGATTTAAATATGAAACACCCTGTATAAGTTCCCAGCGCTAATTCGTAAACAGGACGGTAATTTTAATAGTGGTTTTATACAGAAAGGAAAGTAATGAAAGATAAACTATATATAAATACCTACGAAATGTAGTACATTATACGATATACGTATACCAAGGTTGTGAAGAATGCTATTATAGCCGCGGCGCCAGTTTAAATCCCGGAGCGTAGATGAGAGGTGAGGGAGCTGAGGGATGGGGATGGGATTGCCGAGAACGGCCTGCAAAAAATGCATTTTTAAAGACATGCTTTTAGGTGGATAACCTTTATAATAAAATAGAAATACAGTAAAATATAAATTCATCACAAATTATAGCTACCTAGGAATTGCAACTCAAGGAACAAACGCCATTTTCACTTATTTAAAAAATTACATGATAATAAATAGAAGCGTTTATACGGACGGTTTTGGATTTGGAAAATCGTCTAGCGTCTGGTCAAACGGGCGATATGTTTGGCTGATGCTATGAAAACTGGCTGGGATCGCGTTCGAAACTGCGCCTGCGGTTCAAAACCTTCCGTGTAAATGCTCTTCACAAATTAAGCTTTCTTCCTTTACACACAATAACTTAAGTAGACTTTGAACTTCACGCTGGATCTCGGTGAAACCATTATTGTAATTTAGAAGCACTCGCGGAAAATGAAAAATGTACGATATTTCAAGTCTTTACTCCTGTACAACATGGTAATATTGCATTGATAATTGGTATCTGGATCGATTACGCATAAAAGATACAACTAATGTAGGTACCGCAAGTGAGTAGGTACGGGCTATGGCTATTAAAATCGCTGACGAACATTCAAATCCATGCCATATAGTCCAGTAAAATGAGGATTTACTTGAACTAATCAGGGATACGATGAAAGAAATATGGCAATGTAGAAATGAAAAACTTAATAGGAAAAAACAAAGTTGAATTTCGAAGATGGAAAAACTTGCACCGCGGTCTTTCGCCTGGAACGATAAGAAAACGGTAAGAGATATTATGAAAGTTGTGAGGAACAAAGTTGTAAGGAATCAAATGATCTACAAAGAAATCCACGAGAGTATATGTCTAACTTAGTCTAGCTGGTAACCGCGTTCAAAGTTGCGCGCCAGCTCAGTAAGATGGAAAAACCCTCGGCATGACATTCGTTCTTCAATGCTGTAACGACCACAAGAGATATTGGAAAACTGTGAATTACAAGATTTTAGGGAGCTGAATATTGGACAAAAAAGTTTTGAGGCTAATATTAGCCGTGAACCACGTTCAAAATTGCGCGACAATCCAGTTGATGATAAAGTTGTTTCCGTTGAAAACTTCAAAGTTTGGCGACAATCAATCATTGTAACGCCCAACTTCGACAGCGCTTTGCGGCTAAATCAAAGAAGATGGGTAAATTATGACCTTCGGGACTTTTCGATAGATCATTTAATATCCTACAGGTTTGTTAGAAAAGGTTTTCAAAAATGTTCAAGTTTATTTCAGCATTCATATTCCCTGCAGACTGCAGCGAAAATTTACCTTTTTGTTCCCTCAATTTTTTCTCAGGTTTCCCGGGGCGGTGTAAAATGTAACTTTGTTTTTTTTTATCCAGTTTTTCATCCTCTACACTAAACGAGTCTAGGATCTTCGTAAATTTTCCATAAGAATCAATTCATTAAATGGACTGTCGCGCAACTTTGAACGTGGTTCGCGGCTAAACTAGAAAAGCTAGTAAATAATCTCAAGGATTTTCTAGTGGAATAATCAGTTCTCTACAACTTGTCGCTCACAGTTTTCAGATAACTATTGTTGTTCTCGCAGCATTCAAAGAGGAATATCACGCGAGTTTTTCCATTTTACTGGACCGGCGCGCAACTTTAGTCGCGACTAACAGCTATACTGAAGATGAATGGAGCGTTTTTTGTAGATCATTCAATTCCCTATATCTTTGTGACAATTTTCATACATCTCTTACCGTACTCTCACCGTTCCAGGAGAAAAATCGCGGCGCAAGTTTTTCCATCTTCTTTTTCTTAAAAAGGTTTCTGCGACAGCTGGAAATGTAACTTTTTGTGGAAATGTCACTCGAATCACAGTTCAGCTGCACGTACTACTTTGATTCGCAAAAACTTGAAATGCTGTTTTAAATGCGTTTTTTATGGCCAAGCCGCCGAACTTCGTCACAGACGTCGCTAGCACAAAAAAAAACACGCACGGGTCAATAATAATTGAACACTCAAATCTCAAATGGTCTTCGTCTGGAAGCTCAAATGTAGGTATGAAAACAGAAAAATTCTCTCAACATTAGAATGGGGTCACGACGAGTCGAATACTACACTAGTGACGTCACGTTTGCCATCAGAGGCCCTATCACGATGAGTAGAGCGCCACGTTGATGACATCGCGTTGCTTAGTAACCACCTCTCTGATAGACTGCTGCATGACTGCTGCTAGGTAACATGACGTCACAAGAGTAGAATTCTACTAATCTTGATAGGGCCCTAGTATTCAGCAGAGATGAAGCCTATTTAAAAGGCGGTTCCAGGCAACGTGGAACTCATAAATCTTCACTTAGTAAGGTACCTATCTACTTGTCGCGACCATACCCGTCCCTGTGAAGACAGTTTTAGGCGGAAAAGAAAACTGGTGTCCAGAATCAGCCCTAAGGCGAGTCTACAATTTAGATGAAATGTGATACAAATAACTGCTGGGCAGAACATTTTTATTGAACATTTTTATTGGTTGGAAATTTTGTTAATAGCATGATGAAAGCTAGCGACGTCTGCAGTACTCTTTAAATAATGGAAGCTAATACCGACAGTTCTTCTCGATGGCGCCGGTGTAGCTGGAGTAGTTGGAAAATAACATGTAAACGTCACTGAGTCACTGTCAAAGTAGTCAAATTATTTCATAAACATGTGCCTGTTAAATCTAGGTCACATTACGCTGGTTCACCAGCCGCTGGCTGCTGTCATTACTAGCAGCAAGCAGAATTTTAAATACTCTAGCCACTTCTGCCGTCCGCGAAGTGATAATCTGATATTTTCCCCCATTATTTTGAGCTTCTCAAGCTCTAATCAATTTCACGGCTATCTGCATTAGAGCAAGCTATGGAAAAATTATTTTTTGTTGGTAGAAATGAGTAGGAACCCATAACCGTCGTCGCAGAAGGTTTGTGTAAATGTGGTATGTGAAAAGGTTAGGTATTGTGCGAGGTATTGTGGCATTTGTGGCAGATGTCACCCGTCGCGCGGTGTGATGCACGTCAAGTCAAAATGTTCAGTTTATTTGGGGAAAACAGATAAACAAGTGTTCCTCGGAGTGTCAATTAGCTGGACACCGTCTTCACGGGTTACTTGTGCTTTGGTAGTGGCGGCCAGTGAGCCAGTGTATAAAATGACGCCAAAGGAAGTCAGCGGCAGCACTAAAGGGAAGTAGGACTGATAGTAGGAAGTACTACGTGCTCTACAACACTAAAACAGCATACAAGCCAGAAGATGAAGAAGGGAATACATACATGAAATGGTCAATAATTTCATGTTGAGAAGATCTTCCAACACAGAGTGCACTCACGCGTCGTGTCTCGACTGTCTTGTCTTGTACAGTGCAACTCCATAAATCAATGTCCATGGAAGCGAATTTTCTCAACCTCACTGGGGCCACTGGACAGGTATTTTCATTAATTTTTCTTCCCTTTAGTGCTGCCGCTGACTTCCTTTGGCGTCATTTTATACACTGGCTCACTGGCCGCCACTACCAGAATCAGAGCACAAGCAAAGACCCACCAACCCGTGAAGACGGCGTCCAGCAAATTTACACTCCGAGGAACACGTGTTTATCTGTTTTCCCCAATAAAACTAAACATTTTGACTTGATGTGCATCACACCGCGCGACGGGTGACATCTGCCACAATACCTAACCTTCTCACATACCACATTTGCACAAATTATCTGCGACGACGGTTATGGATTCCTACTCATTCCTACCAACAAAAAATAATTTTCCCATAGCTTGCTCTAATGCAGATACCCGTGAAATTGATTATAGCTGCACTCTTCATTGCGTCCTCTGATGATATAGTTATCAATATATTTAAATAATACTCTCTAACGGCTCAATTTCAAGTCAGGTGATGCAAAGTTGCGGCGGTGCAAATTGCTAAATACAGCGGCCTGATTGGCTAAAAGCAGTGGCGGCTCGTGAGTTTTTTGCATGGAGGGCTCAAGTTAGTAACAAATTTGCGAGCTGAGAACTAAATATAATGTTCTATCTGCACTTTTTGTAGAGTATGTTTTTCGAACTTCGAACCAGCGAAACATGGACAAAATGTTTCCTGATATGAACAATAGGCTACTGGACATCAATCGCATTTCAGTATAAAAGTATCATAAACCTGATAAATATCTGAATGACGAATTTGTAGTTGGAAAAGTTTCTCGAAATATGATTTCATTTCGGTAAAAAATCAATTTGAAAGTGGACTTATTCAAATCAGGAATAATATACTACGTCACAGCTTGAAAGTGGGCTAGGAGGTGGAAGGGAGGAAGGAGAGGGGAACGCATTTGACATTCGACCGAAGCATTCGTTCTGGATCTATTACGTAGTGGTGTATTTTCACGTGCGAGCACAACTTTATCACAAGGAACTTATTTTTGATGCCATTGCATGGAATTATTATGTAGTATGAAGCGGAATTGTATTAAAGAAAACTAGATTATTTGACGTGGGGTTGACATTGGCATGCGACACTCGCAGTACTGCCACTCATATGACACTAATAACACTGTTGTGACATTAATCCGAAGCCTGCACGAGCAAAAATAAGTGCATTTTAAGGAAGAATCGACCAAAATGTGAGGTCAAACCATAGCACTCCAGCATTTCATTATATTTTTTTGGTATAAATCAGTTCAAAACGAGAAGGTGTTCTTCAGTCATTGAATGGCCAACTAGAGTTTCTATTGGCTCTTCAAAATGTGACGTCACGCACTTGCCGCGCCATTCAAACAGACAAATCTTTTTCATGTTTTTTTTTATATGTACAAAAACTTTTTTAAACAAAATCATCTTGCCAATGTACCAATTTTGGGACGATCTTTCATAAAAAGAAATAAAAAAATCCATGTCCACTAGCCTATTAGATTAGAAGCTAGAGAAAGAGGCTTTTCCTTTCTCGTTTCTAATCTGAGTGTTCATATCAGGGAACATTTGGTCCATTTTTGGCTGGTTCGAAGTTCGAAAACCATTTTCCTACAAAAAGTGCAGGGATCAGTTCTCAGCTCGCGAAATGACGAAACTCGAGACAATTTTTTTTTTATCGTATCCCACAACTATGGAGTTTAAGCATTTACTGTTTTGTCGAAATTACGTGTGAATGCACCACGACCACGACTCTTATTCTTGGGTTCAATTTGCTTTTTATATTCAGTAAATCAATGCTGTAGTCGGACGTCCGTTATTTTTTTGCATTTATTTTTTCTTGTGGGCTTGATGACCTAAATGTACCTCTTTTCAGGTCAGCTATTTTCATGTTTGCAAACTGTTAACTAATCGAAGAGTACATGAATAATTATATCAATTTTTCAATCCGCTGGGGGCTCGACTGACGGAGCCCATCAATGCAATGTAGAGCGGGAGCCGCGTCTCGTGTTGCCATGGTTACGGCACATGTTTTGCGCGGGTGCACCCCGGCTTCACCGCATCGGCGGTGGGCGCTGAATGCGGAGCCCAAGACGAACTTCTTCGACCGTGCGATGGCTTAAAATTATTTTGTTACAATATTAATTGACTAATGACTGAACGTTTTTGCACTGAACCAAACTTTTGGAATAAGTATAATTGATAAAATACATTCCATGTTTTTCTAGCGATAAAAATCTCTTGCCGCCTTCAGCGTTGGGGGGGCGCCGCCCTTGAGCCCTCCCGCACCAGCCGCCACTGGCTAAAAGAGGTTGTTTTGCGTCTTTGCCGGTGTAATCAGGCTCAATTACGGACGCAAGTCGGACTTGAAATTGAACCCTAACGCAGGGGGCTTTAATCTTCACTCTCCTACCGCCTATAGTCCTCCCGATCACACCCGCTGTTGGAGCAACTCCTCGGGCAAATTGTAAAGACTGAGGACGGGATAGAACGAGGCCGGCGTCTCCACGGTGAACTGCTCGGCCGTGAGCGTCAGGGGTTGCGGCGGGGCCAGCACGGTGCCCGGGGGGTTCCGGTGCGGCATCCCCGTAGGCGGGATCGTCTGGGGCTTTCGCACGGTCACGCTGGTGTTGATGCCGTGCCGTCGTTTCATGTGCTTGTTGTAGTTTGGCCAGTTGGTGAAGTGATGCTGACATTCGTGGCAGGAGTACGGTCGTTCGCCGGTGTGCTGCCGCCGGTGTGTCGTCAGCACGCCCTTGAACCTGCAAAATACATTTTTATCAAGACGATGCTGCGTTGTTCTGGTAAAAGAATAGAATTTTTTCTCGGAAAAGATCAGCGGCTTGAAGATTCTGTGTTTTACTATCCACAATCGTCAAGTACCTAGTTTTCATACGGTGCCCGACTCTCTGTCAACTCGCTATCAGACAAAAATTGATTCTGAGCGCAGCGATTTTACACGGGCTCAGTTTCAAGCCCGATTTGCAACTGACGCAAAGTTGCGTCATGGAGTGGCATACAAAGAGTGCGCCTCGAGCACTCGTACGCCTCGAGCACTCGTAATCCATCACCGATAAGTTCGTATAGAATGTGTATCAACCCCCCTGACGGGTGTGGCCTGGCCTTCACCAGGAACCAGGATGTGTATCCGGACCTTCTTTTTGGGTGTAGCCTGACCTCCATTAGGATGTGTATCGGACCCCTTTTTCGGGTGCGGCCTGACTTCCTTTAGCTGAGCTTGAGCCTCGGAGATTGGATGCTTGGGATCGATGAGCGTCGTTGGCCTCGGAGAATGTTACCGTCTGTATGTGCGGATTCCTGGATCTAGTAGGTTGGGATTAGCACTTAGATGAAGCTCTTGATCTTTCTTTGACCAAATCTGTTCATCATGCGTTTCAGCTCAGCTGAATAACTATTGTATTCTATTTATCCATCTTTATGTTGCCGTATGAACTATCTATCTTGCGCGTTTATTCTGAATTTGTCTACATGTGCTGGTGTCTGTTCTGCCTCTAAGTCACATTTCCGTATCATTCTTTGTTGGGTATCTTTCACAGAAAAGGTGATAAAGCCCCCTGGGCTCTTTGGGTGATTTGAGTTGTGTCTGCGGTGAACAGAGAGCCCGACCTGATGGGTCAGTTCTAGGAATTTACGCTCTGCCCTATTAGGGGCTTATCAATGCGGAGGTATCCAGGTTAGACGATCCGGTGAAGTAGTAGAGTCAAAGAGATCCGTAAAATACACTACGAAGGAGGAACCACCTAGACAGAAATCAACGTACATTTTCTTAGAAACACCCGGAAGTACTTGGAAATGCCCCGTAATTTTGACAGGTATTTCTAGGGTATTTCGTGGAATCACTTGGAGATCACCGTGCAGGTGTTCACATATAAATTATACCCCCCTTGGGGACTTCCCCTTGAACATAATTTTGAAAAGAAAAAATGATTTTTACATGATTTTTTCCGTAGGTTCCGAATCTGTCCAGGACAATTTTCTGTGGTGTATAATAACAATAATAATAATTTCGTCTTTGTTACGGCGAAGTCTAGCCAATGGCTACTCTACTTAACCGTGGACCGACAGCTTAACGTGCTCTCCGAGGCACAGTTACATATCAGTTACAGGGTGAAACATCGAAAAAAAATTCTCATATTGGACACCCTGTACTTCAATATGGGAATCGATTCCGCTTTTTATCCTGATTATAAAATATAAATATTAAATTATTTAGTAATTACGATTAAAAACGAGTATATCTATAATCAGAATGGAAAGCGGAGTCGATTCTCATAATAAAATACAAGGTGTCCAATAGGGTCCTTGCATAAATTTTATATTGAGACGATTACTTCATAAAATCATTCAAAACGTTATCCACAATAATTCCTGCCCAAAAAAATTTCAAAAAAATTGGTCTATCCTTTAAATGAAGATCAAAGTTTGAATTTTTTTTCGTGCCAAAAACGCAGTCGCTTCTACAATGACCTTGTATGACCACGATGACGTCAACCCGAGAGTTCTATTTTTCGTTTGCAAGTTTTTTTCTTTGCGAGGTTGCAGCCCTACGCCCTAAAACCCCGTAAAAATTCAAATCTTCATTATTTTACAGACCTATTTCAATTTTGGAGCCGCGAACAGCGCCATCGCCTTTCCTCACGTGTCAGGGCCATCCCCAAGCTCGTGCTGCGCGCTTTTAAACTTGAATTGAGCGTCAGCCTCACAGACGTCTGAGACGGTGACAGTGAGATTATGTCCAACATTTAAAATTCGTAGTCGCAATCCGTTAGTGTAGAATCAAGTAGCCCCAGCCCGGGGCACGATGACGTCATCCCGCAGCTAACACATCGGTGCATGGAAGTTGCATGCCCAACAGTTTTTGTGTTTTAAATTTACAAAATAAAATAATATATTAAGATTTTCGAAAAATTGTTCAGTCTGTGATGCTATTTGGCTACCAAAGCATCATTGGAGGCAATAAAAAAAAAATCATGCAAGGACTCTATTTGACAAAAAATTTCGATGTTGCACCCTGTGGTAAGGTGGTAAGCAATATACCACAGAAAATAATTGTGGACAAATTCGAAGCCTACGAAAAAAAATCATATACAGAGGAGTGCATAAAAAACGGCCACCGCTGTAGCATCGTTGTTCCTTATCCGATCTTCAAAATTCAAACATCAGTTTGAATGGTATAATGCCTTCTATGATTCGACAGTAGAAAATATTTTTTCATTATGATGCTTCTGAGCACTGACAGTCAAGTTTTGTTTTTCAAATGGGCAACTATATTTTTTAAATTTTTTTTCGGATTCCTTACGCTTATCTCAATATAATAATGGATCAATATTACACTTTTTGTTAATAAACACGAAGAAAACAAATTAAACTGTGGAATTTTCACACACAAAAGCAGCGTCAGAACACCCACGATGTGCACGCAATCCGGTAGGCTGGGTGCAAAATGATGTTCAAAAGCACATGGTAGGTCAGGCGTTTGGTTTTTCAAAATATAATAATCAAAATGCTCTCAAAATCCAAAGAAGCTGTCCGTCTCCAAGACTTGTTTATTCTCTATTTTCAGCTTAGGTAATATTTTATGTTTTTTCAAGTGTGTATTGTGGAAATAAAAAATCAATATGGTCACAATACAGGTCTGTCAATACAGGTGGTCTGACAGGTCACAATACATACTCAAAAAGATATAAAATAATAAGCTGAAAATAGAGAATAAAGACGTCTTAGAGACAGACAGCTCCCTTTGGATTTTGAAAACATTTTGACATTTACATTTTGAAAAACCAAACGCCTGACCTACTATGTGCTTTTGAACATCATTTTGCACCCAGCCTACTAGATCGCGTGCATATCGTGGGTGTTGTGATGCTACTGTGATGTGTAAAAATTCCGCAGTTTCAATTTTTGTTCTTCGTGTCTAATAATGAAATGTGTGATATTGATGCATCATTATATTCAGATAAGCATAAGGAATCAAAAAAGAAATTAAAAAAATATTGTTGCCATTTGAAAAACAAAAGTTGACTATCAGTGCTCAGAAGCATCATAACAAAAGAAATATTTTTTACTGTCGAATTATAGAAGACATGAAACCATTTAAACTGGTTTTTGAATTTTGGAGATCGGATAAGGAATAACGATGCTACAGCGGTGGCCGTTTTTTATGCACCCCTCTGTATGTAGGTACCTACTCGTAAGAATCGTTTTTCATTTTCAAAATGATCTCCTAGAGGAAGTGTCCAAAGGGGGATATAACTTATGCGAGAACACCCTGTACAAATTTTCAACAGGTGGCTGACCCCGCGGTACACTATTATAAAACTCATAATTATGCGAGTCTCCCATGCGGCGCCATCTATCCAGGGCATTCCGCTATGCCATAAACTCAAGCATCAGACGGGCAGCAAATATAATAATGAAATTCCACGTGAAGGCAAGCCGTCACAAGGAGCATCGTTGGTGGTAGTGTACTTTGCGCATTCATATGCGTGTTAGTTCTTCCTAAAACTGCTCTACTCGGCCTGAGTATAACAGTGTACACTACCACTAACGATGCTCCTTGTGACGGCTTAGCTTTACATGGAATTTCATTATTATATTCCCTGTCTGCCTTATGCTTGGCTTGATGACATCGTGGAATGCCTTGGATAGATGGCGCTCCATGGGAGAGAATCTCTTTGACTGCTACTTCACCGGGTCGTCGGACCTGGATACCTCCGCACTGATGAGCCTCCAACAGGGGCAAAACACGTGTCCGTGGAGTTCTGGTCTGATGCTTCGGTGTTGTGGTAGTCTGAGAGCCCTGTTTATCCAAACTGTTGGGTTCACTATAGCTCTTTCATTTGCATATTTGTACTTCTTACAGTTGCAAGAGAACGATTACTTCAATTGGAACTGACCTAGGGGATACATTTTTGCGATGTACAAAAAAAAAAGAGTTGATTTTTGTACCGCATCGCGCGCCATCCAATACCTACTCACCTTTCTCTTTAGTGTTGAGAGATAACGTAACAGGTTAAACTCTTTCAGTGGCGTACTCGACTTTTGGAGCTGATTTTTGAAAATGTTTTCCTTTCATTATGAAAGAAAATTTGGAAACGTAAGTTCCACGGGCCCTTCGTGCATATTCACAGGCGTAAATATTGCCAAGGGTCGTGATTTCATCTTGTATTATGCCTTTCACTCGCTTCCTATTATCCGTTTCACCCTTATTTGCCACACAGCAAGCCATGATATTGTTTTGTTAGGTTTAGCATACCGACGAAACTATCAGTTTATTGACAAATTTTGACAATGTCAGGTCAAATCAGTTTTCAAGATGCCAAATCATCCCGCATCAAACGAAAATACAAGTTTGCGGCATATTCAGCACGTTGAGCGCCTAAAGTCAGACATGGCAGGAAACATGACGGTCAATGGGACCGCTTTAGCTCTTGGGGTGAGTAAAAACTTACGGTTCTTTTACTCCCAGCTCAAGTTTGACTTGGAGTCAAGCAATTCATGTTTTAGTTTCAAATAATAGTTCACCTGTGCTTTTTTCTCGCTTTCCTTGGGCCTACACCCCTGGCCCAAATTCTTCTCCGCGGCGCGGCGTCATTACGATATCATTGTGGTGATATTAGTGAGAAGTCGGTTAGACAGCTTTGAAAAAATCGATCTTCGGATTATCAATGTCAGAGCTACATAACCTTCACTGCGTGAAACCACATGTGCGTCTCAAGGATACCAACGTAACTGAAATTTTCCATAGCTTGCTGAGTGGCAAATAAGGGTGAAACGGATAATAAGATACATGGTCTCATAACTTCGAGAAGAGGGCTTCGATCAAAACAAAATTTGGTACACATGCGAAATTCGAAATTTCGAATGTCCAACTGGAATGATAAGTGCGACAATCAACTACGATACGCAACTGAAACAGAATCACAAATCTCACGATCCTGAATCAAAATTGATTGATCGGAAGTGATCAGAATCCCATCTGCAGGGTAATTGAACACTAAGAAAAAAATTGTACCAACGCACCGGAAGCTCTTGCCGCAAAATTCGCACGTGAAAGGCATGGCCCCGGTGTGGATCCGATGGTGCTCTTTCAGCGTGCCCCGTTCCCTAAACTGTCTGCCACACACGTCGCACTGGTGGGGTTTGAGACCCGAATGCACCGAACTGTGCTTTCTCAGCCTGACCAGGGTCTTGAAGGTTTTGCCGCAGGTGGTGCAGGCGAACGGTCGGGCGGCCGTGTGGGTCAGCAGGTGGTTGTCGAGGTTGCCCTTCTGGACGAAGCTCTTGCCGCACTGGTCGCACGTGTAATCACGCACCTGAAAAAATAAAGGAATGAACTTTTGAGCCTGGAGGATTCATCAAGATTATTTAAAGCTAATGAGAGTAATTCGTATGGTTTACCAAATCTCTGAGAAGTGTAAAATATTTCATTCTTCGATACTGACTTTTTGACGCTCACATCGAAAAAAAAAACTGATACCGTCGCTTCAAAAAAGTGTCGCAATGGAAGCACCTACCCTTTTGCCTGCTGCAAAAAAAAAGCGCTCGCAGCCCCGCTAAAATCATGAGTAAACAACAGACGCCTCGATCTTCTATTTCGATTAATTTTTTTACTCCTGATCTAAATTTCGAAAAACCCAAAGTTGCGTATTGAACCGAAATAAATGTGACTATCGTCAAGAGTTTTTTTTTGCCGATTTCGTTTAATTTCATCGAGGAATTTTGAATCTGAATAACGATAATACGTCTCTGCGACACCCGAGTCACATTTCCACGCATGACACGGGTCCTCGCACGGGTCAGTTTTACAAAGATTTTCAACATTTTGATGTCAGTTTGACAAGTAATATGACTCAACTTTTGGACAAACCAACAAGCTTTGTTTTACCCCATCTCTAGTTACGAGACCGGGGAGCGAACTGGGGTGCTGGGTGCTGGGTGGGAAGTAACTCAAACACCACACGAAGAAGAGTGATACTAAAGATAAAATTGCCTTTTTTCTAGTTACGGGACCGGAGAGCGAAATGGGGTGCTAGGTGGGTAAGAAGATGGGTAAATCGCACTCGAAAAACGTTGATAGGCAAGAAAAACGTTGATAGGCAAGACAGATAAGCATAAATGAAGAAGGACAAAGAAGATAAAAACAAAGAAAAATTGAGAAAATGGAGAAAATTTACAGAAAAAGAAAAATATTAGGTCATTGGGAAGAAGCGCTTACAAAGTGACTTGAGTATTGCAGCTTTTTGGGCCCATTCAAAAAAAAAAACAACCAGGAACCTGACAAGGTCCATGTACATAGGTTTTGGGCAGAATGCAGCCTTTCGGGCACATACAGGAAAATTGGGGACCTGACATGGTCCATGTACACATGGACATTTTTTGGGTTAATTGAAGCTTTTTGGGCTTATAGAAAACACTTACGATATCTGACGAGGTCCATACACAGCTTCTCGAGCGAATTGCAGCTTTTCGGGCTCATAGAAAAACAACCAAGAACCTGACGAGGTCCATGTACACGGCTTTTCGGGCGTAGTGGATGTCATCGAGTTTTGACAACGAATAATGACATCGTCCAATGAGCCTATGTAATTTACATTTGCAGCTTTTTGGGCTTATGAAAAAACACCTAGGGGTCTGACGAGGTCCATGAACACAGCTTTTCCGACGAATTGCAGCTTTTCGGACTCATAAAATAACAACTAGGAACCTGACGAGGTCCCTGTACACAGCTTTTCGAGCGTAGTGAATGTCATCGAGTTTTGACAACGAATAATGACATCGTCCAATGAGCCTATGTAATTTACATTTGAGAGCCGAAGTAACGCAAAGTTGCACGGTATAAACCCGCCAGCCAGCGCTGCTACCATCAAGTGATTGAGGCATGAAGAGTAGTGCCTTATGATAAATTAATAACTATTAATACATAGGAAATGAAACATTCGCCCGTATCAAAATTGTTAGAAAAGGAGCGTAGTGGTGTGTGGTGAGACTGGTGGTGAGTATCGTTACTGTGAAAAGTGCGGTTAAAGCTGGTGTATATGATCCAGTCACCGTTCAGGTTCACAAAACCAAATCTAGAAATTCTCCCAGCCAAAAAAATTTTTTTTGCTTCGATAAAGACCCAATAATTATGTTTCCACAACCCCACGAGACTCCTTGATTTGGGGCGTGAGGAATTTATTGTGTTCTAATGCTATGAAAATGTTCTCCATCAATTATAATTTATTGTCAACTGACCCCAGCATGTATCCGTTTGTGGGCCATCAAATTTGGCTTCGTCCCGAACTTCTTGGGACACTGATCACACTGGTGCTTGTTCTTCAGCTCGGCCGGCAAATGTGAACGGGCGTGCACCAAAAGCGCCGACTGCATCCGAAACCGCTTGCCGCAGTTGGCACAAGCGTGGGGCCTCTCGTCGCCGTGTTGCGACCGATGTTTCTCGGTCTGCGCCACATTGATGAACCATTTGCCGCAAATGTCGCAGCAAAATCTCAGTTTCAACCGATGCACCTTGGCGTGCGCCAAAAACGTGCTGTACTTGGTGTAAACTTTGGGGCAATCAGGACAGGCGTATTTCGGCGCTTGTCCGTGAACATTAGCGTGGTGTTCCCGGAGTTCTTCCGAATTGGCCACGTTCTGCTGGCAATCGCTGCAGATCCACGGGTACGAATCCCAGCCGAACAGCTCTTGCTTGGGAGTGACGCTGCCGTCGTCGTTCAGCTCGCAGTCGCTCAGCTCGGCGTCCTGGGTTCGTTTCTTGCTGGACCTGCGTGTGACCTGCAACAAAGAGTCTTGAGTGATGGCAAGAAAAAACTCGGAAAGCCGCTACCTTTGCCGGTTTAGGCGCCTCAACTTTCAGGACTTCGACAGCCAATGGTTCGAGGTCCAAGGTGTCGCCCGGCTGTTCGGAGACTGCAAAAGACACTTCGGTCGGAGCCACCGCAGTGAGGATGTCGCTGAGCACTTTCTGCGATTTCTGCACGTGCTGGCTGAATTCCCATGTGGAGTTTACGGTTTCGCAGCAAATGTGACAGGCGGCAATGGGCAAACCGTCCTCGAGGGTGACCCGGACGTTGTACAAGTGGAAGATTTTGGTGGGAAGCTCCAGGTCCTCCAAGATGTTGCGCAAATCCACGCAGCTTTCCGCACATAATCTGCACCGATTTTCCATTTGTAACGCTCAAAAATAATCTCTTACGAACATTTCACGGATAAACAATAACACAGCACTGACAGGACTGTCGCAGCAATTGACAGCCAGTGCTTGCCGGTCACCGCACTAAACTTCCTAACCGTGATCAATTTTGAATTTATTTAAATTGTTGTGAACTGTAAAAAATGTAAGCTGAGTAAATTCGAGCTTAGAAAAGCAAGTTCGATTAAAATCAAGCTCAAGAATGCAGAACGATTTTTTTCCGGACATAAATTTGATATTGAGAACAGCCAACATTACAACACGAAACGTTCCAATGTCACTTTGACAACCGCTGTCACAGTAATTTAAAGTCAGTGATGTGGAAGTCGTACCTGATGGTCAACCTCCCCGATGGATCCCCTATACCACCAAACTAACAAATTGATACAACAGACCCAGCAAACCTTCAACGATTTAGAACGGGACCATGGAAATGTCCAAGACGTCGAAGCCGACATACAAAGCAAAATTAATTCCATCAACAGGTTGGTCACTGGTCCTCCATAATTTTCTTTTTCCTATATGAACACAAGTTTTTTGAAATACCGATTGCAGCAATTGCGAAAAGCTCGACGTGTACCTGTACAAAGTCCCGATTGAGCAGCGCCAGAATGCGAAGATGCGATGCGACCAGCTCAAGTACGACTCGAGGCACCTGCAGGCGGCCTTGCAGGCTTTCAGGCAGAAAAGGGCGCGGCGCGAGGCCGCCGCCACTGAAAGAGAGCAGCTGTTGAGCCGGCGGTTCGCGCCGAACCCGGATCTGACCGCCATCAACATCGACTATTCCATCCAGCACCAGGCTTCGTTGCAGAATGCCAACCAGGGCGTGGATGAGATGTTGCACACAGGCGCCAACGCTCTGGAATCATTGCGGGATCAAAGGATGACGCTCAAAGGGGCGCAGAAAAGAATTCTCGATATGGCCAACACGCTCGGGTTGAGCAATCACACCATGAGGCTGATCGAAAAGAGGGCCAAAGAAGACAAGTACATTTTGTTGTTAGGAATGGTGGTTACTTTATTATTCATTCTTTTAGTTATTATTTATTTTTCGTGATAGGCATTCCTTGTTCATGATGATGCATTTATTGCCGCTATATTATTTATAATAAAATCGAGCAGTTTTTGATATAATTTGCTTGTCTATGTTCTCATATTTCAATGTAAGTAAGAATAGGTCTTTATCAACAAGTTCCTACTTACATTGATAAATTGACCAACAACCAGATTAATAACACAACTACCTTGTCATATATTCATCATCTTGATAGTATCACCATACACATTTGGTCATTCGATTGTTGATGAATATTTTTGGTCCTTGCTTTTGCTGAATTGGTTTTGAGAAGTTGTCTCACGGCTCGATACCAAGTTGGGGCTGAGACTGCCGTAAGTGCGGTTACTATAGCAACGGCGGATACCAACCAATCAGACCGCTGTATTTGGCAAATCACGCCGCACAGTGGGTTGAGAGTGGACATTTTGTGGCGGAAACTCTCAAACTTACAGAGCTAGTCCAGAATGAGCTTGTGATTTCAGAAAAAATAATGAAAAAATTCCTATCTGAAAATTGGGGTGGTTTTCAGGGGGTGGAAATTTAAATCACTGAATAAAAATCTGAAACTTTCAATTTTCACAGCAATTGACCTCTAAAATAAGGGAAGAATAAAGAATATCATCTCGTTTGGAAATTGGGGTTTTTCACAGGGGGTGGAAATTGAACTTGATGAATAAAAATCTGAAATTTTCGATTTTCATAGCACTTGACCTCTTGAATGGATGAATCAATAGAATAAATGATGAAAAAAAATATGTAAAAAAAACTCATCTGAAAATTGGGGTTGTTTTTAGGGGGTGGAAATTGAACTATCTGAAAAATCTGAAACTTACAATTTTTATAGCATTTGATCTCTTCAATGATGTAAAAGTGATGTAAAAGATCTCATTTGAAAATTAGGGTTGTTGTCAGGGGGTGGAATGTTAACTTACGGAATAAAAATCTGAAACTTCCGATTTTAATAGCATTTGACCTCTTTGAATGATGAAAAAAATGAAAAAATCTCATCTGAAAAATGGACTGGTTTTCAGGGGGTGAGAATTGAACTTGTAATTTCGTGAAGCAATTTCGATGCATCCATTTGTCCTGATGCTCTCAAACTCATCTGGGTGGCGTAACTCAAGACAACAACAGATGTGGATTCTTAGAATCTTCGAGCCACCACCACCGCAAATATTCTCTGTTTATTATTTAAGAGGTCAAATTTTATAAAAATTGGAAATTTTTATCCCGCAAGTTCAATTTCCATCCCCTGCAAACAACCCCAATTTTCAAATGAGATATTTTCCATCATTTTTACATCATTCAAGAGATCAAATGCTATGAAAATTGAAAGTTTCAGATTTTTTCAGATTGTTCGATTTCCTTCCCCTGAACCCACCCCCAATTTTCAGATGAGTTTCTTCATAATTTGTTAATAATTCATTCTATTCATCTATTCATTTGAGAGGTCAAGTGCTATGAAAATCGAAAGTTTCAGATTTTTATCCATCAAGTTCAATTTCCACCCCCTGTGAACAACCCCAATTCTCAAATGAGATTTTTTTCTTTATTTTTCCCTTATTTTAAAGGTCAATTCCTGTGAAAATTCAAAGTTTCGGATTTTTATTCAGTAAATTGAATTTTCACCCCCTGAAAACAACCCCAATTTTCAGATGAGAATTTTTTCATCATTTTTCCTGAAATCACAAGCTCATTCTGGACTAGTTCTGTAAGTTTGAGAGTTTCCGCCACAAAATGTCCATTCTCAACCCACTGTGCGCCGTCCCAAACTTTGTGCCTGCAACTTGGTATTGAGCCCTCAGTTATTACAAGAAAAATTAAATTAGGTTACTATCAGGGTAATCCGAGGGGTTATCAGAAGTTTGAGGTAAAGCTATTCTCAGATTTGAGGAAAGATTTTAGCCTCTTCTACTGTAGTTAGCTATTCTGAAAAGACTTTGTATGGCTTTTCATCAGGATAAAAAACATAAATTCCGGAATAACTTATACAGGGTGTTTCAAATTTGAATCGCGTCCTTCCAGGAAATGATGGGAAACGTCAAAAGAAGTAGACTTTCTCGAAAAAATATATGTCAGAAACGAATAATAACGGAGATATAAACGTTCAAAGTTGAACTTTAAAAATCGATTTTTCGTCATAATGTTGAAACTTCTAAACCGATTTTGTTAAAATTTGAATTGAAGATTATTGAAATAAGTCGGTATCTAACAATAATAACGCGTTCCATCAAAATTTTTCAGGGGCGTAGATAATGAGAGATGCCTCAGCTTTTTCACCCCTATTTTTTACCCCTTCAAGTAACTTTTTAGATTGTTCATACTTTTTAATTTTACGTTCAATTTGAAAGAAAAAGTTACTCTTGAAACATTTTGATTGAATGCTTTGTTCTCAGAAAAATGCTAAAAATATTCTACGACCTTCGTTTTTGGCGAGGTTTTTGGGGCTATTAGGGGTCAAGGGACGGCCCTTTGAACCCTTCTAGTTTTGTTAATTGAAAATATTTCATCAATTTACTGTTGGCAACAGAATCATGAGAAAGAAATACATCTACCACTGGACGTGTATTGAATTTTTTTTATTTACGTTGTAATCTCCCAACCCACCCCTCTTATAAAAATAAACATTCCCCGAAGAAGAAGTAAAAGAATCCCCTTAAAGTTGAAGACTTAGATTTGGCCAATCTTGTTTGTCTAGTATTGTTTGTTAGGACTTTCGTTGTTTCGTAGTTACTCAAGGTAGTACAGGTAAGTGAAGGCTTGGAAATGAAACACAGAGACTTCAAAATCAACAAAGAACAATTTTATTCCCAAGACAAATATATTATAGTTGCAGCGGTACGCTTTTTGATTCTGCGTTTTGTGATACTGCAATGAAATTTGGCATATGCAAACTACATAAAATTTCAAGTGATTTGACCCGCAGCACTCAAAAATTTGTCCATTAGGGGGCGACTGGGGGCCCCTCAAAATTTCAAGATGTCTGAATTTTTCCCATGCGCCATTTAGTACCGCCCTATCTACCGTACAGGACCTAAACAACTTTGTTCTTGACCATCATAACATTTTTCGTCACGTCAATTCCATTCTTCTTATAGAAAAAAAATAATTTCTTTGCCTGGTCAACAAATTGAAAAATAATTTTTTTTTTGACCACCAATTGATTGTTAAGTAGTTTTTGTGCGATAATCGATAAATCCGCATCCCCTTGATTCATTCATGGGAAGAAAACTTTAACAGTGCTATTTTTCAACAAAGGAGTGACTTCAACTTACCATTATTTTCAACATTACCTTTTTCAATGTTTTACTCCGGTAAGTATGATTATTGTTATACTAATATACAGCTTGAAGTTCTCTTTAACGATGTGGATAATGAAACTGTCTCAGATTCCACCTGGAAGCCGTAAAAATGTATTTAAATACAAAATACAAAATACACGATCCAAGATAGTCGAAATACAAAATACAAACTACTTCTTGAAATGTCTTCGAAATACAAAATACAAAATACGTATTTTGGAAAACTAAGAAATTCCAAAATACAAAATACAACCTAAAGTATTCCAAATACAAAATACATTCTGTTAAGTGCATATGTCCTTATCTAAGTAGATTGTATAATATGAGCTGAGCACCCCCACTGCCCTTCCAGGTAGCTTGGGCGAACCCCTCACGGGATCTTACTGTATTCGCAATGTTTTGTGTGTGCTGTGCACAGCAGACGACAGATAACCACTCACCAGGCAAAATGTGCCCTTCTGCTAATAAATTGTTATTCAGTTGTTACTATACCAATCGAAGAGTTTGATTAACCCCCCCCCCCCCCGTGGGTGAATCCCCACACATTCTTATTGCGTATTTCAACCATTTTATTGGGAAAACCGTAAAATGCAAGTATTTCAATAGCAACACTTCATTGATTAAGTTGCAACAATAAGTAAATTAAACTGCTCAACAATTGAAGTGGTCCACTCGAAAATTTCGCCCGATTTCAAATACAAATATCTTGGAAAAAAATCGACCGATTCTCAAGAGTGCAGTGTTTTTCGATAGCTTATTCTTTTCACTATAAGGTGCCCCGATAGACCAAACAATTGATAACATAATGCATAATATACAGGGCGACAACATAAAGAGTGTTAAAATGTCTCATTTTAAAGCACGTCCCATTTTTGCAAAAAAATTCGCTGAGTCTTTCCGAGTACATTTTTTAGAAGTGCACATCCATGGCTCGAAACGGTTTTTGAAATTTCCGCCTATCTTCTTTGGTTACAGGGTGATGTGAAAGAAACAACTTTTTGTTTTTGTAGTTGTAACTTTTTTATTTGTTGACCGATTTCCAAAATTTGGAGCTTATGTTGAAGCGAAGACCTCAGGTAAGAGGAATCGATCAACATAATTGAATTAACATATCATTTCAAAAAGAGGGGTTGCATCAAATGTGACCTAAGCACGAAATAAGGCCAAAATCCGATTTGGGGGAATTTTTCAAGAAGAATCAACTTGTCGTTGAAGAAATCACTCATTACGAACATTTTAAGATCAGTTTCGCTTATTTGGGGCAACAATTAACGATGGAAAACCCAAATTAAGACTGCATGTTTTCACAGGAGAACCGATGCTCTTGCTCACCTGAAAATACACGTAACCTATGTTACGAGAATCACTGATCGAGTTTCCTTCGCGATTTGGGCAGTCAACAGAGGGTCGACAGAAACAGTCAAAAGTAACAATAAGTACGTGTGTTTTCAGGTGAGCAAAGGCATCAGTTATCCTGTGAAAACATGCAGTCCTAATTTGGGTTTTCCGTCGTTAATTGTTGCCTCATATAAGCGAGACTGATCTTAAAATGCCCGCAATGAGTGGTTCCTTCAACAACAAGTTGATTCTTGTTAAAAAATCCCCCCAAATCGGATCTCGGCCTCATTTTATGCTTGGGTCACATTTGATCCAACCCCTTTTTTTGAAATTATGTGTTAATTCAATTCTGTGATTCGATTCCTCTTAACTGAGGTCTTCGCTTCAACATAAGCTCCAAATTGTGAAAATCGTAAACAAACAAAAAAGTAACCACGATAAAAACAAAAAGTTGTTTCATTTTACATCACCCTGTAACCAAAGAAGATAAGCGGGAATTTCAAAAACCGTTCCGAGCCATGGATGTGCACTACTTAAAAATGTAATCAGAAAGACTCGGCAATTTTTCTGGAAAAACTGGGACGTGCTTTAAAATGAAACATTTAAACACTCCTTTCGTTGTCACCCTGTATATCATGCATTATGTATTCAATTGTTTGGCCTATTATTGCACCTTATAGTGAAAAGAATAAGCTATCCAAAAACACTGTACTTTTTGAAATCGGTCAATTTTTTTCCGAGATATTCGTATTTGAAATCGGGCGAAATTTTCGAGTGGACCACTTCAATTGTTGAGCAGTTCATTTTGAACTATGGAAAGACAAATAAAATAAACATAAAGTGAAGAAAACTTCATATCCAAACCTATTCCTTACTCCATCCATCAATTCTTCAAAATAACAAATGTTGATTGCCTTTGGGGACAACCAGCTTCTCGAAAATATTGTCCGACATCCGAGATGAAACCTCTCGTGGCTGACAGTAGGATGCACTTACCAGTAAAACGTAAAACGTAAAACGTAAAAGATGCAATCGAACTCATTATCGATAGTGTGCAAAAGCAAGAAATGTCAATGGGGTGAATATAGTATTACCAGAACAATTTCGGCCCGAACAGACTAAAGAGCATGGGAAACAAATGTATTTTGTATTTTGTATTTTGAGAATCAAAATACTTTTCCAAAAAAATGTATTTAAAATACAAAATACGAAATACTAGCTGCCTGAACTATTCCAAAATACAAAATACAAATACTTCTCAATCAAATGTATTTAAATACAAAATACAAAATACTTAAATGTATTTCAAATACGTATTTCAAATACTTGTATTTGAAATACCGCCCAGCCCTGCTGTCACGAACGTCAGATGTGTTCATTTTGGTACCCAGAGCCTGTCCAGAGCCATTTGTATGTAGAAAATGTACAGAGCAAGTATCTATCACCTGCTGTTGTGTTTGATGGGTACAGCGACCAACCCGCAGCTCCAAAGGAGAAGAGCAGAGACGACGTGCTGCTAGAAAGTCTTGTCCAAATATGATTTTCGGTGAGCAGGCAACAGCAACCACCTCAGAGGAGTTTTGAAGCAACGATCTAAACAACTTTGGGTTTATAGACATGCTGAGATTGCTGGGGACGCGCTTCGAGCAGAAAGGAGTAGGTTGCCGACTTCGTAATCGTCAATACAGCCCTAGAAGTGGCATCATCAGGAAACACTGCCATCATCGTCGACAACACCGTCTCCACGTAATGCTCATTGCCCTCGCCCATCTCGGTGACCGTGTCCTCATGCTGCAACCTGACACCAGTAAGATACAGCGCAGATTGCTGGTATGGAAGACATAGTTAGCGCATGCTGTATCTTGGTGTGACAAGACAAGGGCGTTGTATGGAAAGGGGAAGAAAAAGACGTACTCCTAAGGCGTAAGGCGAGCACTGCAATTTACAGCAAGTCAAAACATTCGAAGACCTGGAAGACCATGAAGCACACCCGAGAAAGTCCGATAAAATTGACTGGTGGGTTCTCATGGTCCAAGGACTCACTGAACCAAAAATCAGTATTAGGGGAATTTGTTCCCGGTATTTATGGTATAAAGTCTACATAGATTGACTGGACTAGGTAATGTGAGACAGAATGACAGCAACAGCACCGGACCCCGCAAATTTCCTGCTTGCTCCGCTCATGGTCAACTTTGACAAATAGCTGAATTTTATCCCCTCCCATCGGCCCCTAGTAACGGATGATTGCGTAACCCTTGTACAGCCAAAGCTGTCGATGATCTAGCAACCCTATCGCAAGCAACTTGTGCGCGACCTCTAGTGGCCTGTTTGCGTTAAATCCAATATGGCCGCCATCTGTACTTCTACTAGCTTCTATTGGACACAAAATCTTGAGTAATACCACTTTTTATAGGTTTCAAGATGCAAGAGGTCCATTTCTCAGGTCTTATTTGTGTTTAAAAATCAATTTTAAGGTCATTAAGTGCTTTGATATGACAGATTAGACAATAAGATGCAAGGTGAAGAAACAATTTTTTATATAAATCCCGTGCAATCACAAAATATAAAGAAACATGAACGGTGGACACAAATACGATAGAATCTGACAAGCTTCACAACAAGATATGATATTTGTTACTTCATGTGTTGTGTAAGCTGTTTGTGCAACCTTCTTGACACTTGCATATTGGACTTCAGCGAATCCCGGCTCGATAACATTTACATCTGCCTGTGCATCACACCAAACAACCACAATTGAGTAGTAATGAATAGCCATGGCTTGCATCTGGAAGATCAGTCCAGTAGGGTACCCATTCTTTGGTTCTGTCGTTCAATTCCCAACCAAATTTACTGTAATCAGGGATATCAGGTGCTCTGGACAGCGACACTTTTTATGTTGAAATAGAGCATGTTGTGATGGTGATATAGATTCAAGAGATGTTGGGGTTGCAGGGTGCAGGGTGTTGTAGTTGCTCGGAAGAAGTGGGTTTTGGCCAAGGAGGTTAGAATATAAGGAGGGAACGTAACCCAGCTTGTAGGCGAGGAAATTTGATGCGGAACGGGGTGAGGGGAAATCATGTATTTGAGTATGCAACCCGTAAGTTATGAACCACCCGAAGGTACACGAATCACAGAGGTCTATCCCACAGAATTATACAGCAAAGTGACAGCATATCATTCGTTTTTGTGGTTAAATTTTTTCATTTGTCAGTTTCGCTCTTCAATGTGGCATTTTCAATCGCTTTTGAGGTTTTTGAATGTGAAAACCGCAGCGATCGCCGTTCAGAGACAGTTTTTCCAAGCAGAAGACAATCCAAACTAGAAAATACTGTTGCACAAGTAAGTGAACCTAGAACAATAAATTTTGAAGTTACGAATATGCCCAATTCAAGATTTGCAGCTCCAAATGATCTGATTGTATCCTCTACGACGTGTGCCCTTGTCCAGTGCCGAATTGAAAAGGACATAACCGCCTTGCAAACTCATGAAAGACCAAACAAATGAAAAGCTCGAGCAAGCCAAAGTATGCCTCCTGCACTGCCCAGTGCACAGCTGCTGTGTACCTACCTTTTTAACCTAGTACAGTTACCAATATTGTGCGTACGGACCTACGTGTGTGTTGTACTAGTGTGCACCTACACTGGATAATTCATACTTATAAAATGGAAGCAAGTCAATTAGGTAATTGAGAGTCAAAAATGCCACAAAATTTTGATAATATTGGTTTTATCTTTCCAAATTCAAGGATGCCTATTTTTGGATTTCACATGCACGATCGAAGAGAAGATACTGCCTTTTACTCAAGAAGAAAGTGAACAAAGAAAAAAGTCACTTGAAGTATGACCGCCTCGACCCAGTCAACCTTCAAGTTCTTTTGTGCATAGGTGATGATTTGATGAAATGGATATGATGTGAGGCTTAGCTTTAGGAGGCCTAGATCTTAGTTTAGAGCACCATGATGAAAGGCATTAAAAAACCACAGAATAATGATGAATCAGAAGAACGATACTGCTTGGCCCAAGAATTATTATTGAAACTTGAGTAAATCTCTTTGAAAATTTACAATTGAAAATAACTTTTCCATATTCAAGATCTCTGAACCTCACCAGAACATTCCATAATCAATAAGGAAGGATCGAGCACTACTGGTGGTCTCTGAAGAAGTAATGGAAAGATGGAGTGAATATTTCCAAGAGTTACCGAGTGCACAACCAAGGTAGACTGATGAAGACGACATTAACAAAGAAAATACGATCGAAGACAGAAATGAAGGGACGCTAACAGAAGACCTGAAAGAACAAAAGCATTCCTGAAACTGAAAAACGGCAAAGCTCCTGGACATGATAAATTTACATCAGAGATAATAAATAGCTTTGGGAAAAGAGGGAAAAAGATTGCTGCTGGAAATCTACAATATAAAGCATAGAAAAGAAAAGGGGGTTCTTAACGAGTGTGCAAACCATAAATGCATCACCTTGCTGAACATGCCAATGCAAATATACAACTACTGGGAAAGAAACTGAAAAAGACAATAGAGCCAACGTTGCTGAACACTCAGAGTGGACTCCGATAAAAAGGTAGCGTGCAAAGCCTCATCTTCACAATGCATCAAAAAATTCAGAGAGCAACGAGGAGTGAAAAAGAAACTAACTAGTGCTATAAAAAGTCTGTACAAGAATACCACCAGTAATATGTACTACTAAGACACTAATGAATAAAAAAGAAGTAACGAAGAAGACCAAGCTGAAAGTACCTATAATACGATTTTCAGATCAATACTGACTGATGACTCACAGGTGAGACATGGAAGTCTTATCTAAGAGAATGCAGAAGGAGCGTGAAGCAACGGGGATGAAGTATGCGTCTGCGGAGTAAAAAAAATAGTGAGGAGACACAATTCGTAACCCCGAGTAAGAAAAGAGCTAAGATGAGGCCTGTAACAAAATTTGTAGATAAGAGACAACTGAGTTGCTGAGGACGCCTAGAGAGCATGAACGAGGATAGACCAGTAGAACGATAAGCGAGAATGACAGGAATAAGAAATCAAGAAAGACAAAAAGAAGCATAGGACGCAACAGTAAGATAAATAACAGAAAATTGACTGAGCTGGAATAAAGGAAGAACGCTCGCTGAAGACAAGAGACGATGAGAAGTTCATACATCAAGAAAAATTTGATACTCAATGTCGAGAAAGAACTGAGTTTTATTGTTGATATTTTATGAGAATGTTACATTTTTATTTGTATTATTCACACCACTACGCCGCAAAATATAAGGATGTTGATAAATATAAAACAAAATTCGACTGCCACTCTTGTCATCATCAGTGTTGCACCTCTTCTGTTTTCTTTCAATCTTTGTCATCCATTTCAGCCCCTTTTCGTCATCTCCCAACAATTGCCTCAGAGTTCTGCCCTCCTTCAGCGATTCCTGACATGACCTCAAGTGCTCCATCGTCTCACTCCTTTCCACAACATGATATACCCTGGTAGCTTCCAGTAGCTACTCGTCTGTACCCCATCACCACACCCCAACCTTGCAAATCGCTGCTTTCAGCCTTCACGTTTAGATTAAGCGTGCATCTGGGCACTTTGCCTTGTAGGTCTTTGTATTCTTGGTTTGGCATATCTAGAGTCTTGTAGCTTGTTTATCTGCACCTGCTTCTGTTCATCTCTGTTCCTTCTGTTCTGCTTTCCATTTCTGCTACGCTATGCCCTTTTGCTTTTTCTGCTCGAAAAATTTCTTTCTGGGCGGTGACCGCTAGTGGTCTCGGCATCCAAAAGCCATGAAAGCTACTGATTCCGCCATTATGAAAATGAGAAATTGGCAAAGGAAAAACACAAACACAGAAACTGACTGATTCTGTCACTACGCTTTTTGCAGTGACAGATTTATGATTCTGTGGGATGGACCTCTGTGACTCGTGGTCGTGTGCCTTCGTGTGGTTCATAACTTACGGGTTGCATACCCAGAACGTGACGTCACACGGCTTCACTTTTTTGAGCTCATGTTCCCTCCTGCTATAATTATAACCTCCTTGGTTTTGGCAGATAAGCTTCGTTTATTCTAACGAAATAGTGTATAACATAAAAAGTGTAAAAGTGGACGTAACAATAAATATGGTTGCTCTTCAGTCTTCTAATCTGCTCTGGTCGAGTGTGCGTGTTAATCATACGCAGATGGAAGAAGCTTCTGAGCGCATGTGTACACTGTCGTGTATCCAACATCTCCCCCGAACGAATTAAAGGACAAAATCCTTCAGACGCTTCGGAATAGCTCGGGTCCGTGATGGTCGGATGTTGACTGGCTCTGCCGTTGCTACGGGTTCTGGTTGTGGAGTCAGTGATAAATCCGCTGTACCCGGTGCTGGTGATGGAGGTTGCTGTTGAGTACGCTGCAATGGTTGTACAACGGGCTGTTGTACAGGCTGCTGCGTTTGTTGTACAAGCTGCGGCTGTTGTACAGGCTGCGGTTGTTGTACGAGCTGCGGCTGTTGTACGGGCTGCGGTTGTTGTACAGGCTGTGGTTGTTGTACGGACTGTGATGCCACCTCCTGGTGCTGCTGTTGTAGTATGGATGTTTTGATGTCAAAGCTATCCAATAATACTTGCAGTGGTAAGCTCTGTTTTGATGTCTTACTGCAGTCTTCGTCTCTTGTGTACCTCTGCCTGATCTGGTTACCGTGAAACCTGAGTACTTTGTTGCTCTCGTTGATGACGTTGTACATGACGTTGCCGACTCTCTCGATTATGGTTGCTGGCTCCCAGAATGACTTGTTGCCTCTATGTACTTTTACATAGACGGTTTGGTTTGGAGTGTAGAACCGTGGTCTGGCGCCGTGCTTGCGATTGAACTGATGTTCTTGGCGCAGGATGTACTCCGTTTTTCCTTTGTTGGCGATGTCAGTGGGAAGTAGCAAATCGAGATTAGTTCTAAGTCTTCTGTTGAAGAGTGCTTCGGCTGGTGATTTTCCGTCAGGTGTGTTTGTACTTGGCGTCACCCTGTACATGTGCAAGAATTGGTCGATTTCTTGCTTTACAGGTCGTCCTCCCCCAAATTTCTTCAGCGCTCCCTTGAAGGTACCCACGAACCGTTCTGCAAGGCCGTTTGACTGGGGATGAAATGGAGCGGTGCGGAAGTGTCTGATGCCGTTGTCTTCACAGAACCTTTTGAAGGCGTCGCTTGTGAACTGCGTTCCATTGTCCGATACGAGCGTTGTTGGGAGTCCGAATCGGCTGAATAGTTCGGTGAGAGTGTCGATCACGTAGCGTGAGGTGATGGATTTGGTGTGAAAAATCTCTGGCCACTTCGAGTACGCATCCACGAGAATGAAGAAATATGTACCGTCGATTGGACCTGCGAAGTCTACGTGCAGCCGTTGCCAAGGACCTTGAGGTACAGGCCATGATTCTAACGGAATCTTGAGAGGTGCTTTCGCTGCCTCCGAACAACTTGCGCACTGACGAACAAAGTCCTTGATCTGCTGATCCATTCTGGGCCAATACACGTACCTTCTGGCTAGTGACTTCATTTTCTTCTCGCCGGGATGACTCTTGTGCAATTGTTGAAGAATTCTTCTCTGCAAAATCTTCGGTACCACGAGTCGATCTTCATACATTATGCAATTCTTGACGATTGAGAGCGAATCCTTCCTTGCGAAGAATTGTTTGAGATCGTCAGTCAAATCCTTGCTTGTGTAAGGCCATTGTGTTTGTATGTAACTCGTGACTACCTGAAGTACCGGATCTTTGCGCGTGTTGCTTGCGGCCATATTGGATGTTAAAGGCAAATTAGTGATGGTATCGTCCAGAATTTGGTTGACATCATTGTGAATTGCGGCGATTACTGTTTCTTCTTCGGGTTTGTGTCTGACGTCGATTAATCTTGATAGAATATCGGCGTGTCCGAAGGCAGAAGTCGATACAAACTTGATTTCGAAGTCATACGATCTCAGTAATAGCGCCCACCTCTGCAGGCGATTGGCTGAATAAGCTGGAATGCCTTTCTTGGTTCCGAATATGGTCAGCAATGGCTTGTGATCCGTCTGTAGCAGAAAACGTCGTCCATAGAGCATTTTGTGGAATTTGGTCACCGCAAAGGTGAGAGCTAAGCCTTCCTTCTCGATTTGACTGTAGTTCCTTTCGGCTGGAGTCAAAGATCTGGATGCATGCATGACAGCCTTGACCGAACCGTCGTCAAACTCATGGAGGATGCACGCTCCTATGCCGTGGTTGGAAGCGTCGCCTGCTACGATGATTTTCTTTGACGGATCAAAGTGCGTGAGAAGAAGGTCCGAACGTAAAATTCTCTTGAATGAGTCAAACGAATTCTGACAATCTGTAGACCAGCTCCACTTGACATTCTTCTTCAAAAGTCCATCCAATGGTTTTCGTAATTCGTGCATGTTGTCAACGAACTTGCCGTAATATGTGATGGCTCCGAGATACGAACGTAGCGTCGAAATGTCTGATGGTGGAGGCATGTTGATGATTGCCTCGACTTTTGCCGGATCGGGTTGGATACCATTCTTGTCAATCACGTGTCCAAGGTACTGAAGTTTGCTTGAGAAGAATCTGCATTTTTCTTTCTTGACATGGAATCCAAAATCCTGCATGCGTTGCAAAACCTTCATCAGTTTTTGTTTGTGCTCTTCTACGTCCTTTCCTGATATTAAAATGTCGTCGATATATGCTGCAGTACCTTCGATTCCCGCGAGTAGTTGGTCCATGATTTGTTGGAAAGCGCCTGGTGCAACTTTGATACCAAATGGGAGTCGGTTGTACTGGAAAAGTCCCCTGTGGGTGTTGATCGTCAACAATTTTCTCGACGTTTCATTAACTTCGACTTGAAGGAATGCGTCCGAAAGATCAATGACACTGAACAATTTGGAGTTTGCGAGCCTGCTGAAAATGTCCTCTGGTAGTGGCAATGGATACTGGTGCGGTTCAAGAGCATCGTTCAGTCCCGTCGAGTAGTCTGCACATATTCGAACGTTTCCATTTGATTTCTTGATAACCACGATTGGTGCTGCCCATTCAGAGTAATCAACAGGTGTGATTATTCCAAATTGCTGCAATCTCTTCAGTTCTTGATCAATTTCGCTGACGGCGGCGTATGCTACGGGCCGTTTTGGACGAAAAACTGGACTTGCGTCGGACTTGAGGTGCAATGATACGCTGGTCTTCGTGCAAAGTCCCAAAGTATCATCAAAAACATTCGGAAACTGTTTGATGATCCACTCCGCCTCTTGTTGTGCTTGCATGCGTTGTTGGTTGCATACATTGCTTGACATTGACACCTGTGTGCAAATAGAGCTTAGCGGAACGTCCCATAATCCAAATTTTGTGATCCAGTCGATGCCCAGGATATTCAAATTTTCCAGCGGAGTTATGAAGCATGTGCCGCTGTAGGATTGACCCCTGAATTCCATGTCGCATCTCAGCTCGCCCTTCAGTTGAAGTGTTTTGCCTGAAGCATTTTTCGCTTTGTGCTTGGTTGGCTGGAAAATTGGTTTTCCCAAGCGCTGCCACGTTTGATGCGAAATGATGGTAATGTCCGATGCAGTGTCCACTTGTAGTCTTGCGATCTCACCGTTGATCCTCACCTGTGCAAATTTTCTCGCCGGTTTTGAGGTATTAGGCGCGGGCAGCTAACTGTCAAAGATAGGCAACCAGTGTGTTTGGTGGACCAACAAATGGAATTTAGCATTGTGCAGCATAGCAAGCGAGTGCCTTTCTTGCGTTTTCTCACCAGAAGAGCGATGTCAGGACGAAAGGGCACTATTTTTGTATACTCTAGGATCTTACGCAGATAATTCCGAAAAAAGAAAACGGGCCGAAAGCATCCTTTTTACGTATTCCAATGAAAAAGACCAATGTGATGTCTACACCACCTCAAAATGTTACCCATGATTTTTGCAAAACCCAAGAAGGACCTGAGTGTTGAAATGTAAGCAACGTTAGCTCTTTCCTTAGAGTTTCACACGAGGTAGGTGAAAATTTTACAAAAAATTTTGTGTGGGAGCTATGGGTGGCATCGAACATCAATGACATAATGCTCGGTTCATCATCTATCCAGTTTATTATGTGAAACCATCTCAAGTTATCGTTTTTTCAGGCAAGTCAAGCAAACTACAAGCCAACTTGGAAGATGTGGGCTTGAGCACCATACCGTTTTCCAAGGATCGAACGCCTGTATACTATAGACACCCAACTTTACGGACTCACTTCGGACTCCGAGTCTGACTACTTACTATAAAATCTCTGAACCACAATTGTGCTATTTTATCCTAACACCGCCCCACTGCAGATCAAGTTAGCTCTTCTCTTGGAGTTCAACATAAAGTGGGTGGAAATAGATAAATAGAACTATCAAGTGTGAGAGATATGACTGCTATGAGTGGAACCGAACACTCACTCGGTTCATCATCTCAGTTCATTTTGTGTAATCCTCTCAGGATTAATTTTCTTTAGGCTTCACTTGTTTCCTTGTATGAATAAAGCTTATGATAGATCAGTGGTTAATCTTAAAATTTTAGCCCAAACTTTTTATGTTCCTTAGGTTTTGCCGTAGGAGTCTGAGATAAGTCCGGAAATGTTGAGTGTCATTAATTTATTTCTTGGAAGACCACAATCAGTGCCTACAACCTCCAAGTTAGCTTGAAGTTTGCTTGATTTACCCTGAAAAAAGATAGCCTGAGATGATTTCACAAAATGACCTGTGATGATAAACCAAGCATAATTATGTGTTCGATTCCATCCATAGCTTTTACACATATTTGTTGATAAAGTGTTCACGCACCTCATGTTAAACTCAAAAAAAAGATAACCTGAGCTGCAGTGGAGTGGTAGGTATTAGAATAGAATAGCACAATTGTGGTTCAAAAATTTCATAGTAAGGAGTCAGACTCGGAGTCCGAAGTGAGTCCGTAAAGTTGGGTGTCTATAGTATACAGGCGTTCGATCCTTGGAAAACTATGGTGCTCAAGCCCACAACTTCCAAGTTGGCTTGTAGTTTGCTTGACTTGCCTGAAAAAACGATAACTTGAGATGGTTTCACAAAATAAACTGGATAGATGATGAACCGAGCATTATGTCATTGATGTTCGATGCCACCCATAGCTCCCACACAAAATTTTTTGTAAAATTTTCACCTACCTCGTGTGAAACTCTAAGGAAAGAGCTAACGTTGCTTACATTTCAACACTCAGGTCCTTCTTGGGTTTTGCAAAAATCATGGGTAACATTTTGAGGTGGTGTAGACATCACATTGGTCTTTTTCAATGGAATACGTAAAAAGGATGCTTTCGGCCCGTTTTCTTTTTTCGGAATTATCTGCGTAAGATCCTAGAGTATACAAAAATAGTGCCCTTTCGTCCTGACATCGCTCTTCTGGTGAGAAAACGCAAGAAAGGCACTCGCTTGCTATGCTGCACAATGCTAAATTCCATTTGTTGGTCCACCAAACACACTGGTTGCCTATCTTTGACAGTTAGCTGCCCGCGCCTAATGAGATTAGTTTTACTCGAAGTGCTTGACTCGAGGCTTGACTTTGTCCTGGAATGCTGAGACTTGAGCTTGTTGGCTTTACAGTAGCCTTCCCTGTGACCTGTCCTGCTGCATTGACTACATTTGTGTTTCTTGTAGCCACACTTGTTGGAGTAATGCATTCCACCGCAGAACCAACACGGAGTCTTGGGAATCGAAGTCTTCGGTGACGTTTGCTTCGCATGAGAATACTGCTGGCTCTTGTTCTTGTTGAACCTACTGTGGCCCACCACGTTGACTGAAAAATCGTTGTCGCTGTTAGCTACCAAGGCTGTGTCCGATTTGAGATTTTGAAATCGTTGGCACTCGGCAATGATCTCTTGCAATGTTATGCCTGGCTCGCTGTCGAGTTTTGACAATAACCTCGTGCGGATTTCTGCATCTTCTGTAGACTGTAAGCCACAAACGAAAATCAGCGCTTTGAATTCATCAGGCTTGATCGTGGAGATTTTGAACTCTTCGCAGTATCGATTCACATCTGCTACATACGATATGATATCACAGCTTTTCTTTGCGAGTTTCAGGCACTGGTACCTGTGGTGAAATAGCGAGTATTTCTTGCCAAACATCTCAGTCAGTTTCTGCACCGTTTTTGCAAAGGTGAATTCTTTCGACTCTTTTGGTAGGATGATGTTAAGGTACTGCTGGTGACATGTTGTGTTCAACTTCCTGAGTAGCAGTCTAACCTTTGCCTCATCTGGAAGATTCTTGGCATCTTCGACGAATATACTTGCGTATCTCTTGTACCACGCATCGAAAGTGATGGCGTCATCCGGACTGTAGATGAATTCCGCAATGCCGTTTGATAACGTGTCCATCCGAAACTCCTGATCTTTCTGACTCGACTCACCCATCTTCGAACAAATCTGCAACATAAAATTTTGTTGTGCTGTCATCAACTGCTCCTGCTGCATCCTTGCGAGTTCCTGCTGTTCCCTCATGAATTGCATCATGGAATCTTGTAGAGCCTTGAAATTTTCCATGTCGATTTTTTTTCGGATTATCCCGTCCTCGTCGCCACTGTTGGGGTTGCAGGGTGCAGGGTGTTGTAGTTGCTCGGAAGAAGTGGGTTTTGGCAGATAAGCTTCGTTTATTCTAACGAAATAGTGTATAACATAAAAAGTGTAAAAGTGGACGTAACAATAAATATGGTTGCTCTTCAGTCTTCTAATCTGCTCTGGTCGAGTGTGCGTGTTAATCATACGCAGATGGAAGAAGCTTCTGAGCGCATGTGTACACTGTCGTGTATCCAACAAGAGACTTTAGGCCTTGAGTAACCATCAACTTCTTTGCATCATTGACTGAATTTGCACCACAGTTTTTACTGTACATCAGAACTGTAGAGCGTTCAAGATGAGATATGTGCTGTAATTCCAACGTGAAACTATTCGGTGTATTTGTGATGTCAATCCTCAAGGATGAGGATCAGGTATCAGTGACGTCAGGATGAGCACTCCATGCATTTCATGTCGTCTTTTTACCAATTCCAAACATCGGTGATGATAGATCACACCCCGTAAATGCATGAAAAAAGAGAAAGGCTTCGAAGCGTTCAGGTCCAAGCTGTTGACAAATGTGATGGATTGGAATCTCTTTAAAGGTCTTTCCCGAACCAAAACCTATCCATAGCTCTAACATAACAACAGTGTGAAGTGACAGATGGCCAGGAGAACCACGTCCGTGACCACTGTGGCGAGGCACGCTTTGGTATGTCCTTGCTCAGCTTCGTGTTGCAAGTGCAACATCATGCCGATGTTTGCTTTCTTTTTGCTGGCTTGGAGAAATGATTGATGATTATGTCACCCCTTTTGTTGTTCAGTACCTGATCATCCTTTGTGGTGAACAGTTCATATGAAGCACCAGTGGTTAGTTCAGCAAATTTCTCGCAGAGGAAGTTGAATAAGTCTTATTTATTGTTGGAGTTTGGTAAGAATTTTACCCATTCTGAACCCTTTGGTATAGGCGTTTTTGCAGATATATACACCATAAGGTTGTTTCCTATATTTATGGGGGGTACGGGGTACGTTAAAGAGTGAGTCTATCTAAACTATCCCTAAACGATCATGGAGCTCAAAGACAATGTTCGAAGACTTATTGAAGAAATAGGACCTCAAATCTGCTGAAATGAAATAAAAATGTTCACTTAAAAAATAGCTCTTTGCAAAGACAACCAAGGAGTACATTGGGCAGATGTTGTTTTTCATCTCAATCAGTTCCGTCTTTTGAACAAATGGGGCCCCGGGCACAAGGCAGTGAGGGCCCCCTTATAAAGGTTTGTGAAAAAAAGCACATGAGTGAGGCGAGGTTATTATTTAACAAACTTTTTTTCATAAAAATTTCACGCTTTTCCAAAATTTTCGACAGAAAACCTGTCTTTTCTTGATTAGTTTAGTGGGATAGAGCGTCGTGGACTCTTGGGAGGTAAGGGGAGGCGCACGATCAGCTCAGAAAGTGACATAATTAAATAAACGTCGTAAACGGGACATGAGAACAACATTTTTTACAAAAATAGTCTTTACTTTTAAAAATTTAAGGACGCCCTGGGGGCGTCCAAAAAAGCCGGGGCCCTGGGCATAGATAGATAGATAGATAGAATCATTTATTTGTTCAAGATGAAGACAGGCTTACATCATAAAATGCCTTTGTGGAGGCGTTGAACGTGTCAGTAAAGATAATTAAATAAATAAATTAACAAATATAGGCAACATCACAAACAGTACATATTAAAATCGTTAACAGAAAAAAAACCGTCGACATCATAATAGGCATTTGCAACTAGCGTTCTATATATACATTTTCTAAAACTATTGTCAGGCAGGTCACGAATAACAGCTGGTACGTGATTATAAATTTTTGTGGCCATGAATTCAACATTTTTTTGTAGGTAGGCATAACTTCGGGCCCATGCCTAAAGACGACACTGATCTTAATTCTCATGTTTCTACTTTAGTAGGTATGAGATAGGTAAACTTCCGATTTTCCAAAAACTGCGCCTTTCATTCAAAAAAGAAATATGCTTCATTCAACCTGAGACACCCTTTGTATTCTTATATTATTCTTATATTCATATACTATACTGGTATTATGGTAATATATTATTCAATCCTATTTTATGTCTCGTAGAAGCCCTTCTATTAAAAAAACCAACATAGATGGCGGCCATATTGGATTTAACGCAAGCAGGCCACCAGAGGTCGCGCACAAGTTGCTTGCGATGGTTTCCTAAAACCTTTAGACCATAGCTGAGACTATACCAAATTTCAAAGACTTGGCACAAAGTGCACGATTCTTAAGCTAATTTTACATTGAGCAACAATTGCGTGCAATCGTTGCATGCAACTGTTGCATGCAACAGAATTGCCTAGTCTAAAACAAAATTGCATGCAACTGTGAATATGCTGTAATTTTGTTGCGTGCAACTTGCAATTTGTCTAGATGCACTAGATTCAGGTATTTTTGGTTTGATTTGTTGTTTGGTGTGCAAAGAAGAATGGAAACAGGGGCTGAGAAAGTACTAGGAGAGGATCAATTCGGGCTCAGACGAAATAGGGGAACACGTGTGGCCATTTTAGCTTCACGAGTTCTAGTAGAGAAAACAAGAGGAAAAGGTCTTCATAGGTTTGGTGGATTTAGAAAAAGCCTTTGATAATTGTTATGTCCGTGTGGTAAGGCTTCAGGGAAACGCTGGAGTACGGACTAATACAGTTTATTGTCTTGATCAATTCTTACATTACAGGAGCGTTGTGAACGTTGTTTACAAGATGTTGCTGCTGGCACGTTCGGCAGAAGAGAGAGTGAGGCTCTCGCATGACATGTGTTATCGCGGTTAGACAGAGGGGGTTGCCGCTTGAGGCGCGCTATTTAAAATACTATTTAAATACATAACACCCTACCACCAAGATTATTACACATACCTATGTACAAAAAATCTTATCATTTTCGAGAGTGATACAATTTATAATGACTGACAGCAATTACAAATTCACTACGATTATTTACACATGTACAATTCTATATATATACACATTTATATATACATATTACATTTCAATTAGTTCATTTAAGCGTTGTGATTACAAATCTAACCTTTTTGGTGGGCAAACTTTCCGTTTGAGTCTTTGTGTAACCCTCGAGGTGTTTTTGACGGTGGGATGGGGGGCGGCTTCTGCCGGTTCGGCAGCCAAGGGCTCAGTGCTCTCTTGTAGTTGTACTTCTTCCGCTTGCTCAAAGCCTTCTTGTTTATTTTCCCCGATTTTGTCCCGCTGTGCTGACGGTTCCTGGATTTTTTGGTCTCTTCGATCTTCGTCAGGTTCTTGGACTTGGTCTATTCGATCTTCTTCCTCCGGCCGTTCAACTATTCTTCCCATTCTTGCAGAGTACTGGGTTTTTTCTTGCTTATAGCTCTCTCTTTCCTTTTCTTTCTCTTCTCTTGGTATAATCTGATCTCGATGCCTTCTCCATATCTGATCGTTATCCAATTTACATCTGTATATCACATTCCCTTCTCTCCCACTGATTTCTGCTTCACGCCATTTTTTCTTATTTACTTCTCGATAATCTCTGACCATCACCTTTTGTCCGATTCTGAAAACTTTATCTTTCGTTTTGTCGTCAATGATTACTTGTTCTTTGTCCGGCTTGGCCCTTTTTAATATATCGAGTCTTGTCTTCATTTTCCGTCCTAGAAATGCTTCGGCTGGTGTTCTCCGAGTCGTGCAATGCATCATGGCTCGATAGTTTATCAGAAATCTAGCTATTAGGGTCTCGATTTTCTGGGTTTTGTTCTTCGGATTTTCGAGTGCTGCAAAGAGTTTGTTTTTGAAGGTTTTCACTCCATTTTCCGCTCTTCCATTTCCAGCTGGATGTCCTGGTGGTGTCGTCAGATGAATTATACCATTTTTCAAGAAAAATTCTTTCATTTCTCCAGAAACGAAAGATCTACCATTGTCCGTTACAACAGTTTCCGGAACGCCATATCTTGCAAAAGTTTCTCTGAGCTTTTCCAATGTTCTTACAGTCGTAATATCTTTCATTGGAAAAATTTCTGGCCATCCCGAAAATGAATCCACCATTATTAAAAATTCTCGTCCTTGTACAGGACCTAGGAAATCCAAATGCACTCGCTGCATTGGTTCTGTAGCTTTTTGCCAAGGTGTTAATTCGGCCTTCGGAGGATCTGGTCTTTGCTTCAGACAGGCTACACATGAGCTGGACATTTTTTCTATATCCTTGTCGATGCCTGGCCACCATAGGTAAGATCTTGCCAACGCCTTCGTCTTCACTATGCCCATGTGACTCACGTGCAGTTCTTCAAGCATTCGTTTCCTTAAGAAGCTAGGGATAATGATACGGTACCCCCACATCAGACATCCATTCTCTTCTCTCAATTCGTCCTTTCGGTTCCAAAATGGCTTCAGCTTTTCGTCCTCGTTTCGCCTCCAACCCGTTCGAAGTAACTCTCTGACTGTACTCAGTATTCGATCGTTGTTCGTTTCGGTTTTTACCATTTTGTTATCCACTGGCCAATTGTGTTGGGTTTCCGCAAAATTCAAATAGGTGTATTCCTTTTCGGTAGCTATGCTCAGTGTGTGTACTGCTGCTCGCGAAAGATAGTCTGCCATGGTGTTCTCTTTGCCTTTGATATATTCTAAACAATAATCAAACTGTGCTAAAAATATGGCCCATCTTTGCATCCGAGATACATACATTTGCGGAATCGCCCTGTTCTCACCAAACAATGCCAACATTGGTTTGTGGTCTGTTCTCAGAATAAATTTCTGGCCCATTAGGTACTGATGAAACCTTTTGACTCCAAAATAGATCGCCAATGCTTCTCGATGTATTACCGAATACCTTGCTTCTTGCGGTAATAATTTTCTTGAGACGAAACCAATCGGACGTTCTTCACCGTTGTCCATTTTGTGGAAAAGAGCCGCTCCGACGCCCCTGTCAGAAGCATCACAGCAAAGGATAACTTTTCGCCTCGGGTCGAAATGTACCAGAGTACTGTCGGCGGCTATCATCTTCTTGACTTGTCGGAATGCAGCCTGGCATTCAGCATTCCAGTCGAACTTCGTGCTCGCCGTGAGAAGGTTGTAAATTGGATGCAAAACATGCGCTGCATTCTGCAAATATCTGTTGTAGTAATTCACCATGCCTAGGAAAGATCGGACTTCAGTGACATTCGTTGGTGGTGCTGCATCTACTATTGCACGAATTTTCTCGTCTGTCTTCTGTAAGCCATCCCGTGTAATTTTGTGCCCAAGGTAGCATACCTCATCCTTGAAAAATTCACACTTGCTTCTTTTTGCCTTGAGTCCTGCTTCTTGCAATCTCTTTAAAACAGCCTCCAAGCGGTCCACATGTTGTCGGAATGTCGCTCCCGTAATTATCACGTCGTCTAAGAAGTTCACCACGCCTGGAATTCCTCTCAGCAATTCTTCGATATATTTTTGAAATTTTGCTGACGCTGGCGCTATTCCGTACGGCATTCTGTTCATCAAAAACACTCCCTTGTGGGTGCTCCATGCCAGAATTTTCTTCGCTTCTTCTGTGACTTCAAATTGGGCGTATGCTTGTGACATGTCGATCTTCGTGAACTGCTGGCCTCCGCTGAGTGTTGCGAAAATTTCCTGGATCAACGGTAATGGGTATTTAGACTCCTCCAAATACTTGTTTATAGTAGAACGATAATCGCCACACAAACGGATTGTGCCATCGGATTTTAATACAGGAACCAGTGGTGTACCATACTCGTTTGACTCGACTGGTGTTATGATGCCTTCTCGCTCCAATCTTGTTAGCTCCTTTTCGACCTTTTCCTTGAATGCGATGGGGATGGGTCTCGGCTTGCAGAATACCGCTGGCGTCCCAGGCTTCACCTTGACTGCCACCTGTGCGTACTTGTACCTGCCCAGCCCACCGTCAAAAACATCCGAGTACCTGTCCAGTATCATAGCCACGGTACCTTCCCCTACGTATTTCACATCTGCAACATTTAAAATCACATTAAAAGTCTGGAAGAAATCACGCCCCAACAGATTTGGTCCCTTCGTATTTACAACATATACATCCAACAATTTATTTACATTTTTATATACAATGTTAACCCTGAGTTTACCTAGAGGTCTAACGGTCTCGCCTGTGTACGTTCTCAGTACCAATTTTGCATCCTGAAGCCCGATATGTGCAAAATACCTTCGATATGTCTGAACATTTATGATGGTTAGGCCCGCCCCACTGTCTAATTCTGCTACAATCTCTACACCTTCTAGCTCAATGCAAATTCTAAATGGATTATTCGACCGATCTACTTTTTGTTGAATCTTAACATTAAACAAAGGAAAGTCTACTTCACCAGAGTCCTGTTTGGCGACATTGTTTACGGGCCTCTGCCGGCAAACCCTCGCCAAATGTCCAACCCGGGAGCAAATCCTGCACTTGAAAGATAGATATTTGCATTGCTGGTGCTTCTGGTGTTTTCCCCCGCAGCAGTGGCACGGCCTTCGTTCTTCGTGCTGGTATTGAGCTTCACGCACCGGTCTCTTCTGCTGGTACTGGGCTTCACGCGTAGGTTTCTTCGGTGCAAAATGTTCTCGTACCTGGGCCTTTTTCAGAATGTTGACCTCGCTGGTACTCTTGCTGCTACAACTGTTGCGTACTGCAGCTTCTTTCTTTGCCGATAACTCCACTAGGTCCGCCAAAGCCGTCGTGTGTTTTTCCTCGCAGACACGGTCCAACACCGGTCCGGGCCGCATTCCCACAACGAACCGCTCTCTCAAAATGAAGTCGAGCTGCGCCCCAAATTCGCAATTCACTGCGAGTCTCTTGAGCTTTGCGAACCATTCCGTTGCCGTTTCCACATCTTCTTGAACTGCATGGTGGAATGCGATTCTTTCACGGGAAACCGCTACAGGGGGGCTGAAATGTCCCTTCATTAAGTTTGAGAGTTCATCGTAAGTTTTGGTCTTAGGCAAAACCGGAAAACACAGATCTCGGAGAAGTTTATACGTGTCATCACCAACCAGACTCAGTAGGGTTGCCACCTGTTGCCTATCGTCCGTGATCTTATTCGCCGCAAAATACTGCTCTAGCCGCTCGCTGTAGATGATCCAACAGTCGCCTCGCTCCTGGTTGAACTCCCGCACCACGCCGATCGCAGCTGCCATTTCGCTTCTCCGCCTTCGCCCGTCGGCTCTTCAGTCTTCGCTCTTCAGTCTTCGCTCTCCTCCGCTCTTGCAACAAATAATTAGCAATAGCAACCTTACCGTTGACATTCGCACTAATTATCCTCGTTGTTTTTTTGTTACTTTTTGCTTGAAAGTCAAAACTACGATTACGGGCAGTTAGCGCGACAATTTCAAGCGCGACAGGTCACAAGAGCGACAGGTTGAATAAACATGGCAACATGGCCACCTAGTTTGACGGAAATGTCAAAAACTTGAAAAAATGCATTCCCCTTCCTACAAGCACCCCTCTCACCCTCCAAAAGCGCTAGGCAACGTCGCAGTGTCGCGTTTGTTGCTTTATTATTGTTTGATTTGCTGTCCATGTGTCCCATATAATGATGCCAGTTTATAAACATAAAGGTAGGTAAAACAAATAGAGTTTGGAGTAAAATCGGATTTAATTTAAATTTATGTAGGTAGATGATTTAAAGGTGTATTTTTTAGTGGCTCCGGGGAAACACAACAGTCATTTCGGGGGAGAATATGTTTCCTGCCTTGGGACTTGAGGCTGGGTTTCTTCCAGAACTGGTTAATATCCTTGTCAAAGACCCTTGTGATAATCATATCAGGCTCACTCAAAGGGTGAGCAAGTCGTCGCCACATCGTACCTACTTTCTCTTGCATCCAGGACCAGGACAGAAGATGGTCCCTTCAGGCTAAGATGGCCATCAGGTAGGGTGACAGGCAAATACCTAATTGTGAACATCGTCACTGTCTCTTATAGATACCTTTTCGGGTACCTACATAATTTTGTTGTTTTCAAAAGAATTTTGACCTGCAAGAAAGGCTTCGCCGGCTGCTATTACTACCAAATACACTGCTCCAATAACTCGACACATCTTTTCACCATTTTGCGGCCACTACTTGGTGGATAAGATTTTTTAAATCCATCAACTTGTTCAAAAGATATCGGCCGACAAAGTCGCGGTCACGAAATGGTGATGGGTCGAATTATTGGACCAGTGTAATATAATTACTCAAATCAAATAATTGAAAGGCTTTGGATTTATCTACTCATGTATATTTTTCAGCCCCTAAGGAGAGACACTTTTTGCAATGGATGCCTGCTAGCCTCCAGGTTTTGAGGGAAACAAGGAGCTAAGCCATTTCCGGAGTAAGGTGGTTACCTCTTGGTCCCAGAGGACAGACCTGAAGCTGCTGAAAAAATTCATACCCACGCGAGCGGACACCATGGATTCACCAAGCTCATAAATTTGATCATCAAATAAATATAAACTCGCAGTGCTGTTGATCAAACAACAGTGAAATGCCCATGGTTCAGTTGGTAAATCGATAATACAGGGTCCTGCAACAGTGCTTCGGGCTTTCTTAGCGCCCTTCCCTTACGAGATAGAGACAAAGGTGTAATACATACATAAAATTATTGATTTGGAAAGTTCTAACCAGTGAAATTATTTTCAACTATACAGGGTGATCCATTTTTGCGCTATAACAAAAACAAAGATTTTTTGAATAAAATGCCCCACTTGATTTCATTTTCTTGTTTAGCTTTTCAAGCTCTATTATAAGCGTATTTTTGTTTTTTCGATTTGTGGCGGTGCTACCAACTAAAAATTGAAAATTGATTTTTTTTTTGTAATTTCAAGCTTCGTTTTGAAAAATTGTAGGAGCCTCGTTTTTTGCAATCAAGAAATGGAATTTGGCACAACAATAGTCGAATAGGAGGTAAATAATAATTCCATGACAAAAAACTTCAGAATCAGTGATACCGGGTGTTCAGAATTTTTTTTCAAACTTCGCAAATTTCAAAATGCCATTAGTCATTTTTTTTCAAATGGAATGCCCCCTATTTTATTAAACCATTCGACAGCTTTTTTCTCCTCTTTCATTTTTACCAGAGATAGGTACCCTACCGCTAAATTTGATAATTTCCGAGATAATCAATAATTTTGATATATAAAAAGTGCTATTTATTAAAATTTTTCACGCCGGGCAGGCCATAGTGATCATCAACAAATGTCTGATTGACACATTTTGCTTGGTTTGATGCTGAGAATAAGTTTTTTCCATTGAATAGCTGCGCTAAATTCCAATCTGAAGAAAATGCTTAAAAAAGTATTTCGTTGCCCGATGGAAAAAAGAAAATTCAAATTGAGCTTAGTAAAGTGGTTTTCTCGACTTCAAAAACCTTCAAACTATCAAATTGAGAGGTGCGTTCATTTTTACACATGATTTTCTGTATCAGGACCTATTAAGAACATAAAAAATCCAAATAAACGACAATTTTGATCAAAATTATCGATTATCTCTGAAGTTATGGGGTAGGGTATCCCTAGTAAAAATAAAAGAGGAGGAGAAAAGCTATCGAATGGTGAGATAAAATATAGGGCATTCCACTCGAAAAAAATGACATATGGCATTTTGAAATATGCGAAGTTAAAAAAAAAAATTGCACACCCTGTATAAGTAAATCCCAAGTTTTTTGTCATGAAGTTATTCAGCTTCTATTCGAATACTGTTATGCCAAATTTTGTTCCTTAATCTCAAAAAACGAGGCGTCTACGGTTTTTCAAAGTGAACCTTGAGATAATAAAAAATTTCAATTTTTAATTTTCAGTTGGTAGCACTGCCACAAATTGAAAAAACAAAAATCCACCTGTAATAGAGCTTGAGAAGTTGAACAAGAAAATGAAATCAAAAGTGGGGCATTTTATTTAAAAAAATCTTTGTTTTTGTTATAGCGCAAAAATTGAACACCCTGTATAGTTGAAAATAATTTTACAAGGTAGAACTTTTCAAACTAATAATTTTATGTATTACATTTTTTTCTCTATTTTGCAAGGTAAGGGCGCTAGAAAAGCCCGACGCACTGTTGCAGGACCCTGTATATTATGAAGGCTTGGTGCAACCAGAGGTCAATTTTTTTTATTTCAAGTTATCTAAGTGGTAATAGTTCAATAATTTTATTATTGTAGATACCTACTCATTCGATGTCTTTTTGTAATTGCTGATTTTTCATTATTTTAATACATATATATTTACGTTCACAAATGCTGTAGATTATTTTGCTTTTAGTCCTTCACCATAGTTGTTTTTTACAACATACTCCTATTACATTCATACCTGATACCTCTGCCATACATTCAGCTATCATTCTTTTCAAGCATTCACCCAACACCTATGGGGTCTGACTCCAGGATTTTTGTCTCAAGCAATGAGGCTTTCAATTTTACATGTTCTTTATCTATTTGAGATATCTATAGAGATAACGAAAAAAAGAGGTTTGAAATCCCACCTGGTGCGTCTATACAAACAACGAGACTTTGGATTCGGGGGTGGATGGGCCCAGGCCTTTTTTCTCTCTGGGCTGGTGAGATTTGTGAAAGGGCCGGTAGGATAAAAAAACACTTTTAAAAATTATAAATAAAAGGCAGAGTCTTCCCGAAAAACGTTTATGAACATTTATTACTGCAGTTTCGGGAGCCTTCAGTCTTTCGTCGTTGGAGGTGAAATAGTGAAAGCTTGTGAAATATTCTGGTGAAGGAGTAGGAGTGAATATTTAACATATAATTTATCCCTTACGCTCCCGAAACCGCAGTAAGGAATTTCTTTACGTTTTGTGAGAAGACTACCTTTTATTGATAATTTTTAGAATTTGACACTTACTGGTGAGCGATGGCAGATAGATTTCTTAAGACCAACACTTTAATTCTACAATATATGAAAGTTTTGAGAAAAAAGATCTGGGAATGAACAAGCTTTCAACGCAGTGCACTCAGCAGCACCTCATGCATTCCAACTTTATAACATATTGTCCGACTAAGTACGTTTTCTCAACCTCACAGGGGCCACTCGACAGTATGGGCATTTTCATTCCATTCTCTTTGGTATTGCCGCGCTTGACAGCTAGGTCATCATTCTCTTCAGTGAACACCGCTTAGAATCTTCCCGCAAGCATAGAATTCACAAGATACCTAGAACTACGTTCTCTACATAAACACTGATAATAATAAATTGACTTTATTTTCTGGCGGCATTCAGCACAGTGCTGCTTCTTCCATATCATCCAGGCAGTTCCCATTGGAGGTCACAGTGCGCCTGAACCTTGAATAAGTTTCATGAAAATGACACCAAAAACGGGCTTCGGATCTTTGTAGCCGAACATTAGGGGAACTGAAATCAAGTTAAAACAAAATCGTACCATATCCTTAACACAAATAATATCAAATCTTAGATTTAGTTTACGTCAGAAGTGAAATACTTCAACTTTTTTTAATATTGGATCACAGTTAATGAGTTTCAGTAAGTAACATCAACTTCTGTTAGCACAGAAAAACTGTAAAAAGTATCAAACCATCCAAAAACTTCCAAATTAAGCCATGAAACATACTACGTAGATTGAAAAATATAATAACTTCGCAAAAATGATGATGCCACACCCCACAAAATTTTGCGCCTTTTCAAACTTAGGTAACTGTGGTTTGCTACATACCTTCTGAATTCTGTACAAACTATTCAATAGCTCAATTCTTCAGCTATCCTGGCGATAGATCGGCGGGCTTCGTCTGTAGCTTCAAACCAAGAGGTCCGGAGTTCAAATCCCGCCGGAGCCGGTGGCTTTTCTCTATGCGCCCTCTGATACTTTGGCGTGTACTAACCGAGCGGTCACGTTGAGGGAAAAAAGGTAAAACGAAGGAAGTCACCGAAAAAAGGGCGCTAATAAGCTAGTACTTGATGCGCCCCTCAACACCTAATATAAAAAAATTATAGCTACAAGTCTCTATTGTAAAATATGTAAATGAAAATCCAAGATTTTTCTTGCTTGTATTAGTCAAAAATTATTGGCCAAGGATACCTACTAATTATAATTGTATGTTCTCATGACTGATTCAGTCCCTTGGGCAGCTGAAAATAGTCGCAGCCTACGCTACCTACGCTACGAAAATCACAACAATAAGTTGAAAAGAGTAACAGAAAAATCGTGATTGTTCTGGTTTTTGTAGCTTAGGTTGCGATAATTTTCAACTGCCCAAGGCCCAAGGGACTGATTCAGCCATGAAAACCATCTGTTGTAATCAGGATTCTTGGACGATATAGAAAATTTAATTCTTGACATTCATACAAGCAAGAAAAATCTTGAAGTGTTCGGAATGAATGATCTGTTAGAAAGCAAGTTGATTTTCAAACATCTTTGTTTGAACGGAATTTCGGGTACCATTCAAATTTGGGTCATTTTTTATGCAACTCTGTATTTTGAATGTTTGTCTGAAGTCGATTCCGACTCTTTAGGTTTTTATATTTAAAGTTTTAAGTACAACATGAGTCTGATATTGTGGGAATCGGTTGACCTGGAAAAGAGTTATCATTGAAAAACTTGTTGTTGTTGATTGTCATTTTTCGATCACCCTGTAAATAAAAGAAGAATATTCAAAAACTGCGTAGAGAGCTGAGATCTATCTTCATGATATTAGTGTTGAAATACAAAAATGTTGTATTTACTCAAATAGGAACATAATAATTATGTTGAATTATTGGAAATTTTTTACGTTGTTTACGTTTAATATTCAACACCCTGTAGAAATATGATGCGAACTCCGAGGTGAACACCTTGTATTTTGCAACAATACAAACTTGTAATGAACAGTTCGAAGAGAATTCAAAAGGTACCTATGTAGCAAACCAGGATTTCCTGAATTTAAAAAGGCGCAAAATTTTGTAGGGTGACACTACGATTTTTTCGAAGTTGAGTAATTATTTTTCAATCTACGTAGTATGTTTTTCGGTTAAATATTTGATGGTTTTATACTTTTTACAGTTTTACTGTACTAATAGAAGTTGATGTTGCCTACTAAAACTCATCAACTGTGATCCAATAATAAAAAAAGTTAAAGTATTTCACTTCTGACGTAAACTAAATCTCAGATTTGATATTATTTGAGTTAAGGATCTGGTACGATTTTGTTTTAACTTGATTTCAGTTCCCCTAATGTTCGGCTACAAAGATCCGAAGCCTGTTTTTGGTGTCATTTTCATGAAACTCATTCAAGGTTCAGGCGCACTGTGAGGTGGAGATTCAGTGGTGAATTAGCAGACTGCAGACTCTAATAGGCGCGAGTAATTATTGCGCATCAGGGTTGTTATTGTTGAAGCTGCCCCTACTCCTTACTGCACAAAAAGAAGTTTCCAAAAAATCCTGTGACGTTTTAAGACTTTGTAAATAGTCCATGCCTTATTCACTTCTTATACATCCCACATTTTAAACTAGTACTAGTAAGTCTCATCTATCCATCTATCTATAACTTTTTAGCGCATTTTCCATCTTGATGAAAATCGCTATTGCAACCGCTTTGTCCGTCCGTCCGTCCGTCCGTCCGTCCGTTCCTCGAACTCCTCCCAAACTAGACGACCTAGCTTTCTAATTTTTTCGCTGTTACATAGCTGCCACTCCCAAAGGAGGGCTAGGCTATATTGGATGTCTATATTGCGCCGCCAACATAGAGAAAACCGCCCCCAATAAACTTGAAATAACATAATATTGCACTTTCTACCAGACCTGATGCTCTGGTGTTCTCATTTTTTGAATAATACATAGTTGCCACTTATAAACGTAAGCCAAGAAACATTCCGTCATCAATATGCGCCGCCGACATGAAAAAACTGCTAAAAACCGCCCCCAATCACTTTAAAATGAAAAACATAAACCCGAAGACATAGCGATCTGATTCTTTCGGTATATAAATAGCTGACTAAAAATGGGAAAGGATAGGCTACTTTTGGTTAGTCGCCGCCCCCAGATTCCGCCCCCAAACGATAAAAAGTGCAACTTTCACAAATGTTACTGATTGAGATGTTCCCTTAAACATTTAGGAACTGCCAACTCAAATTGTGCAACATTTGCTCAGCCGAACGCTGCCGCTCCCACAAGCCGCCCCCAAAGTAAGAGATAAATGAAAAACATGAACCCAAAGACAAAGTGATCCAAGTTTTTCGCTATATGGATAGCTGACTAAAAATTGAAAAGGATAGGCTACTTCTGATATGGCGCCGCCTCCAGCTTCCGCCTCCAAAAGGAAAAAAGTGCAACTTCCAACAATTTTCACTGATTTAGCTGATACTGTTACCTCGAACATTTAGAAACTCTTGACTTAAACTGTGCAAGAATTTCTTTGCCAAACTCTGCCGCTCCCACACGCCGCCCCCAAAATAAGAGATGAATATAAAAGATAACCCTGAAGACATAGCGATTAAATTGTTCCGCTATATAGATAGCTGACTAAAAATGAGAAGAGATAGGCCACTTTTGATTAGTCGCCGCCTCCAGCTCCCGCCCCCAAACAAAAAATGCCACTTTTACAATTTTCATTGATTGTCATATTTCCTTAAACATTTAGAAACTCTCAACTCAAACTGTGCAACAGTTACTTTGCAGAATGCTGCCACCCCCACACGCTGCCCTCAAAGTAAGAGATAAATGGAAAACATGAGCCCGAAGACATAGCGATCTAATTCTTTCGCTATATGGATAGCCGACTAAAAATGGGAAAGAATAGACTACTGTTGATTAGTCGCCGCTCCCAGCTCCCGCCCTCAAACAAAAAAATATATTGATGAGTAAAAGAATTTTTATTCAAATCTATTTCATTGGCAAGTACCCCATTCTGATAGCACAATATCACAATGAGTTTCGAGTGAAGAAAGTGGGCAAGGAATGGTGTTTCTCCTTCAACCAAATTTCTTTACGTTCACAATATGCCTCTTTGAGAAAATGCGCTACTGAGACTCACGCACGTGAAGGCATACTCACTTGTTTGAACTCTATACTCGACTATACCTATGTTCTTCAAATCGATAATGAGCCTCAGAAAGCTCGCTTTCCTATTGGTATCCAATAACGGGGTTCCGAGGTAGCTAGGATGAGAAATAAACAACATTGTTACTTATTTCTAGCTACCGATACCGACAAGCATCCAGTGTCGGACTGTCGGTGTACAGAACTGTGGTCTTGCGGCCTGATCACGGCGAGTATTTTGCTTGTCTGAATAACGTAGTTCAATACATTTCTGGGTCTCTTTCGGGAAAATTGTAAGCGGTGTGTTCACTGAAGAGAATGGAATGAAAATGCCCATTGTCGAGTGGCCCCTGTGAAGTTGAGAAAACAAGTTGTAAAGTTATATCAGCACATGAGGTGACGCTGAGTGCACTGCGTTGAAAACTTGTTCATTTTCCCGGCCTCCATCTTTCTTCCCAAAACTTCCACTGTTGAATAAAAGTATTGGTTTTATCCTACCGGCCCAAATTTTATAGATCTCACCGGCCCAGGGGGTAAATTCCCTTTTACTCCCTTGGCCCATCCACCCCTGCTTAGGTTCATCGGCTTTATTTCATTATTTCTTTTTTCAAATATAAATAGAAGTTGATTTTCTGTTTTTCAAAATCTTCCTATTGTTTTTCACCGCCCTCTCCGTCTCTCTGGTTAGTCCCCACAGACAAGTGAAGAACTGACAGGTGAAATCACTGACAAAATATAATGCATCCTCTTGGTTTGTACGCCAATCCAACACCCTTTGACCAACACCCACCCAACACCCCACATATATTTGTTTCTAAAACACAAACAACATTTTTCTAGCACTCTTAAATAAGCATTGAGGAACCTGATATTGACAGAAAGTTCAATTGTTCATGCTCCGACATAGGATCCTGATTCCCGTCTGTTTTCTTACAGTATTTTTCTTCAAATCTTGGGAATGATAGACAATTTCAGTTTAAAAAAAACGTGTATATTGGCAACCAACGTTTCAACTTTCAACCTCGTTGACAGGTATTTTTCAAAGGAATGTAAATTCTAAGAAATACAATATAGAATAATAGTGCTTAAAAATGTAAAAACACTAGAATAAAAGAGTAAATAAAAGAAAGTGGTGGAAACGGCGTGAAGATGTTGACGAGGAGGTGGCACTCTTCATAAAACACGAGACAGAGCGAGATCAATGATGATGTTAATTATTTCTGGGTCTGGATCCAATGATCCAAATGAGCTGCTATTGTCGGTTAACACTGCTGGGAGTGATGACTTGATGAGGCAAGCTTTGAGAATGTTGTCTACAGTTCTGTGGAATTCTGGTAAGGTGTGTGATGGTTACCTCATGGCCACCATGGTCTCCTACTGTAACAAAAGAACATACTGCATTACAATTACGATAATTATACTCGACAGTGATTCGCGCGGAGTGTACTGATTTGATAAATTTTGGCTTGGTGTCAGTGACAGAAGGCCAAAATTCATCAAATCAGTACACTCCGCGTGAAACACGGTCCTCGTTTATTTTGCGTACGATGGTAGCTATATTATTATTCTGGGAGTTGATGAATATATCAGTGATCACATCAGACATGAGACTTGAGCAAATAGTGGAATATATGATGCATAACTGCGGAGAAGTTGATTCCAAAAAGTGATGTAATAACTTACGTTACGAGATTAATATAGCCTTGTCATTAGGACTTGGACTTGAGGAAAGCTAACACTTGTAGTATATAGAGCCTTCAAGTGAATTTCGCCTCAAGTCACCTATGATTCTTGGAAAATTAGTAAGAAAACATGGCTTAGCGACCAGCCTTACTATGAGAGGAAATTTACTTCAACGCTTGATACAATTAATAATCCTTATGCTGAATTTATGCAACGAAAATTAACAACTCAACTCAACTAACAATTAAACTGAACTGAACTCCAACTCCAACTAACAAATGTTCGCATTTCATGCAAGCTCTTTAATTGTTGATTACGCCGCTGCGCAGCGTCATGGTGGAGGAGTGTGCATTTTTGTTTTTGTTGCTCGCTAGTGAAGCTTTCGTGTTTAGAGACCTGTCAACAGAGCCCAGAGGAGGAAAGGCATGTTTGCTAATCTCATGACAAGATAAAAGTCACGAAACATGCGTTGTAATTTGAAGGGATATTTGAATTGTGCGCAGAAAAGTGCGCCCAACTCCCAAAAACTCCCACATCCACTAACGCCAACTACCGATTTGGGATTTGGCCAAATCGTAGTTGGCGTTAGTTGGCTTATGCTGAATTTATGCAACGAAAATTAACAACTCAACTCAACTAACAATTAAACTGAACTGAACTCCGACGAATTGAATGTTCGTTTTGCATGGCAGGCTTTCATGCAGACAAATTATCAACTAAGCCGACAACTAAGCCAACTAACGCCAACTACGATTTGGCCAAATCCCAAATCGGTAGTTGGCGTTAGTGGATGTGGGAGTTTTTGGGAGTTGGGCGCACTTTTCTGCGCACAATTCAAATATCCCTTCAAATTACAACGCATGTTTCGTGACTTTCATCTTGTCATGAGATTAGCAAACATGCCTTTCCTCCTCTGGGCTCTGTTGACAGGTCTCTAAACGCGAAAGCTGCACTAGGGAGCAACAAAAACAAAAATGCACACTCCTCCACCATGACGCTGCGCAGCGGCGTAATTAACAATTAAAGAGCTTGCATGAAATGCGAACATTTGTTAGTTGGAGTTGTAGTTCAGTTCAGTTTAATTGTTAGTTGAGTTGAGTTGTTAATTTTCGTTGCATAAATTCAGCATTAGTTGTCGGCTTAGTTGATAATTTGTCTGCATGAAAGCCTGCCATGCAAAACGAACATTCAATTCGTCGGAGTTCAGTTCAGTTTAATTGTTAGTTGAGTTGAGTTGTTAATTTTCGTTGCATAAATTCAGCATTACACAGGTGTGTGTAGACTGTAAGTTAGTATAAATCTTACGCAAACAATGACTTTACCTACCGATTCCTTTCATATGTACTGACATCCTTGGCTCTTCCTGTTGGTTTCGTGGATCTTACAAATATCCTCCATTTGAAACAGCAATTAGGTTGTATAATTCGTACTGCTGTAACGAAAAAAATAATTAATTATTCTGTCATGCATAGCTGTTTAGACCTAATCACAATACACTTACTTTTACTTACTTAATCCGGAGTCTTCCTACCGTTCGGTGTAAGACTATAGGGCCCGAATTCAGCTTGTTCTGTTTGTTCTGTTCATCCATTCCATCCTGTTCTGGATCAACGCATCGATCTCCCACCTGCTGATGTCCTTCTCCTCCGCTACATGCCTCACCTCTTCCCGCCAGGTTTTTCTTGGTCTGCCTCTTCTAGTTCTTCCGAGAGTTCTTCCCTGTGCTCTCGCCTCATACACTCTCATGGGTTTCGTCTTTAACTACTGCTCTTTGAAAATCTTGTTCCCGATTCTGTCCCTTTTTGTCTTCCCCTCTATTTTTCGTAGGGATCTCGTCTCTGCAGCATTCACTCGACTCTCGTACTTTCTTGTCAGGGTCCACGAGTCGCTCCCATAAAATCAGTGTTGGAGTCACCATCTTCTTCACTATTATACCTCAACCTTTATTTCCTTTGTAACTTCTTTCTTCCCGAAAAATGTTTTTCTCATGGACCATGGGAGTTGTATATTCTTCGCACCCATTTCGCACCATAGCAATTCTTTCACTCACTTCTCTGTCCTGTCTTCCGTTCTCTTCAATTATTGTTCCTAGATATTTGTAGTGCTCTACTTGTTCGATGTTCGATAACAATAGACACTAACGTAAAATTGCACTTATTGTTGTGGAGCACGTGCATTTTGACACTTTGATGCGGCATTGCCGAATGGTCAAAAGGGTACAGGGGGAATCAGATTGGCAGGTCCACATTTCGCTCTTATGTCGCCAAGATGTGACATTTTGCTTTTTGACAGCCGAACAGCGTTGCCACGTGTCGCGGCTGGGGTCTGTAGCGCTTATGGGCTGTCGCGGTAACTGCCTGTCACCCAAAACTACCTTCAACTGTCAGTTTCTCTGCCAATTGTCAACTTCAAATGCCGGTAATGTAGGTATCTTCTTCCCCGTCATGCGCATAGAATCTCCGTTATGCGTTAAGGCGGCATTACACGTTTCCGTCACAAAAACTGGCTCGAAATATAAGAAAAAATTGGAACTGCAACTTGCCTTCCTCCTGACGTCCTGGATCCCTGGAAATCCTGTCGCTTGAATCCTCGTCGCCAAAATGTTATGTCCGTGTGGTAATAGGCCATTCACAATGATGTTAATGTTAACGTAATGTTATCGGCAATGGTAATGTTAGCATTCAAAGCAACGAGTTTCAAATGATGACGTTCACAATCATGTTAGTGGCAATGGTAATGTTAGAACTTCTGTAATGAAAACTTAAGACGATGTTAACACCACCCTTCCTAATATCCACCAATAAGAACACTGAAAAATAATTACCAACAGCGAATTTGAGGACACTGGGTTGGTAGCACTTTCGAAAAATTGATCGACGTCCTTCATTTAACCATGAAAATAACGTAATGTTAGGAGCAAAGAATGTTTTGAATCTTGACATCATTTCTTAACATCCACCAATAGGAACCTTGGAATTTCAAAAATTCAAATTCAGCGCTTTCCTGCACCTGCGCTGTGGGTTGTGGGCTGCAGTTGAATGTGATTGACAACTGCCTGCGAGTTCAACACTTCCGCCTTGTACGAACACTTGGTGCACTCGAACCATTCGATTCGGTCGGTCGCAAAGTGCTTTGACACTGTCTGCGGTTCCAAGTTTCTTTTGTATTTTGTCTGAATGGGCACTCGAGGCACCGAAAGGAATTGAAGTAGGCTGCCACAATTTCGAACTTGTCCAAATCAAGGAGGTTAGAATATAAGGAGGGAACGTAACCCAGCTTGTAGGCGAGGAAATTTGATGCGGAACGGGGTGAGGGGAAATCATGTATTTGAGTATGCAACCCGTAAGTTATGAACCACCCGAAGGCACACGAATCACAGAGGTCTATCCCACAGAATTATACAGCAAAGTGACAGCATATCATTCGTTTTTGTGGTTAAATTTTTTCATTTGTCAGTTTCGCTCTTCAATGTGGCATTTTCAATCGCTTTTGAGGTTTTTGAATGTGAAAACCACAGTGATCGCCGTTCAGAGACAGTTTTTCCAAGCAGAAGACAATCCAAACTAGAAAATACTGTTGCACAAGTAAGTGAACCTGGAACAATAAATTTTGAAGTTACGAATATGCCCAATTCAAGATTTGCAGCTCCAAATAATTTGATTGTATCCTCTACGACGTGTGCCCTTGTCCAGTGCCGAGTTAAAAAGGACATAACCGCCTTGCAAACTCATGGAAGACCAAACAAATGAAAAACTCGAGCAAGCCAAAGTATGCCTCCTGCACTGCCCAGTGCACAGCTGCTGTGTACCTACCTATTTAACCTAGTACAGTTACCAATATTGTGTGTACGGACCTACGTGTGTGTTGTACTAGTGTGCACCTACACTGGATAATTCATACTTATAAAATGGGAAGTAAGTCAATTAGGTAATTGAGAGTCAAAAATGCCACAAAATTTTGATAATATTGGTTTTATCTTTCCAAATTCAAGGATGCCTATTTTTGGATTTCACAAGCACGATCGAAGAGAAGATACTGCCTTTTACTCAAGAAGAAAGTGAACAAATAAAAAAGTCACTTGAAGTATGAGCGCCTCGACCCAGTCAACCTTCAAGTTCTTTTGTGCATAGGTGATGATTTGATGAAATGGATATGATGCGAGGCTTAGCTTTAGGAGGCCTAGATCTTAGTTTAGAGCACCATGATGAAAGGCATTAAAAAACCACAGAATAATGATGAATCAGAAGAACGATACTGCTTGGCCCTTATTATTGAAACTTGAGTAAATCTCTTTGAAAATTTACAATTGAAAATAACTTTTCCATATTCAAGATCTCTGAACCTCACCAGAACATTCCATAATCAATAAGGAAGGATCGAGCACTACTGGTGGTATCTGAAGAAGTGATGGAAAGATGGAGTGAATATTTCCAAGAGTTACTGAGTGCACAACCAAGGTAGACTGATGAAGACGACATCAACAAAGAAAATACGATCGAAGACAGAAATGAAGGGACGCTAACAGAAGACCTGAAAGAACAAAAACATTCCTGAAACTGAAAAACGGCAAAGCTCCTGGACATGATAAATTTACATCAGAGATAATAAATAGCTTTGGGAGAAGAGGGGAAAAGATTGCTGCTGGAAATCTACAATATAAAGCATAGAAAAGAAAAGGGGGTTCTTAACGAGTGTGCAAACCATAAATGCATCACCTTGCTGAACATGCCAATGAAAATATACAACTACTGGGAAAGAAACTGAAAAAGACAATAGAGCCAACGTTGCTGAACACTCAAAGTGGACTTCGATAAAAAGGTAGCGTGCAAAGCCTCATCTTCACAATGCATCAAAAAATTCAGAGAGCAACAAGGAGTGAAAAAGAAACTAACTAGTGCTATAAAAAGTCTGTAAAAGAATACCACCAGTAATATGTACTACTAAGACACAAATAAAAAAGGAGTAACAAAGAAGACCAAGCTGAAAGTACCTATAATACGATTTTCAGATCAGTACTGACTGATGACTCACAGGTGAGACATGGAGGTCTTATCTAAGAGAATGCAGAAGGAGCGTGAAGCAACGGGGATGAAGTATGCGTCTGCGGAGTAAAAAAAATACTGAGGAGACACAATTCGTAACCCCGAGTAAGAAAAGAGCTAAGATGAGGCCTGCAACAAAATTTGTAGATAAGAGACAACTGAGTTGTTGAGGACGCCTAGAGAGCATGAACGAGGATAGACCAGTAGAACGATAAGCGAGAATGACAGGAATACGAAATCAAGAAAGACAAAAAGAAGCATAGGACGCAACCGAGGACGCAACAGTAAGATAAATAACAGAAAATTGACTGAGCTGGAATAAAGAAAGAACGCTCGCTGAAGACAAGAGACGATGAGAAGTTCATACATCAAGAAAAATTTGATAATATCGAGAAAGAACTGAGTTTTATTGTTGATACTTTATGAGAATGTTACATTTTTATTTGTATAATTCACACTACGCCGCAAAATAAAAGGATGTTGATAAATATAAAACAAAATTCGACTGCCACATCTTGTCATCATCAGTGTTGCACCTCTTCTGTTTTCTTGCAATCTTTGTCATCCATTTCAGCCTCTTTTCGTCATCTCCCAACAATTGCCTCAGAGTTCTGCCCTCCTTCAGCGATTCCTGACATGACCTCAAGTGCTCCATCGTCTCACTCCTTTCCACTACATGATATACCCTGGTAGCTTCCAGTAGCTACTCGTCTGTACCCCATCACCACACCACAACCTTGCAAATCGCTGCTTCCAGCCTTCACGTTTGGATTAAGCGTGCATCTAGGCACTTTGCCTTGTTCTGTATTCTTGGTTTGGCATATCTAGAGTCTTGTAGCTTGTTTATCTGCACCTGCTTCTGTTCGTCTCTGTTTCTTCTGTTCTGCTTTCCATTTCTGCTACGCTATGCCCTTTTGCTTTTTCTGCTCGAGAAATTTCTTTCTGGGCGGTGACCGCTAGTGGTCTCGGCATCCAAAAGCCATGAAAGCTACTGATTCCGCCATTATGAAAATGAGAAATTGGCAAAGGAAAAACACAAACACAAAAACTGACTGATTCTGTCACTACGCTATTCGCAGTGACAGATTCATGATTCTGTGGGATGGACCTCTGTGACTCGTGGTCGTGTGCCTTCGTGTGGTTCATAACTTACGGGTTGCATACCCAGAACGTGACGTCACACGGCTTCACTTTTTTGAGCTCATGTTCCCTCCTGCTATATTTATAACCTCCTTGGTCCAAATCGATGTATCGTCCGAAGATTGTGTCGTTTCAAATAATCCTTGTGCAATGTGCATGGTCTTATAAACCATGAACACTTATGAACACTCTGTACATCCGTGCGTCTTGGCTCCATTCATCAGCAAAATGGTATTTTGAATGTCATTCTTTGTGTGTCTGATACCACATTTGGTGCAAAACAAAGCTTTCGTACGAGCTTTCGCACAATTCTCCAAATGTCTGGCTAACTTTGTCAAGTTTTGTCGAAAAACATTTGTACGAGTAGTGTTCTTACCCTGAATAGAAACCAATGCACTATGTTTGTTTCGAGTGTTCGTATACTCACTCTAACAGCGGAGGTAGATATTATTCGCGTTCGAATATTCGAACACCCCAGCACACAACAGTGAGCACCCATACCGATATCCAGTCGTCCAACAACATTTATTTTGAGCCCTAACGCTCGTTGCTTTTGCGTCGGTCAGTTTTATTTATTTCTCTTGATGTTGTGAGGTTATATTAAACGTCAATATTGAATCAAAAATATCAAACTGTCAACAGTGACAACATCGATATTTTACAGACCATGCACCTTCTAATTTTGGTGTAGTTTGTGTGTGGTGTGGTTATGAAAGTATATAAAATAATTAAAATAGGTGATGGGAGTTAGGTCTAACCACTAGAAGGTGGTATAACCATGGATTTGATATTTGTGATTTGGAGATATTTTTCCAGTTTGGTTGGCACCAGTAATGAAATCGCATGCGCACTTTCAAGACTTATTCTGTTAACATCATTGTGAACATGCTCCTGCTAACATTACCATTACCATTACGTTACGTTAACATTAACATCATTGTGCACGAGCTATTAGGCTTCAGGGAAACGCTGGAGTACGGACTAATACAGTTTATTGTCTTGATCAATTCTTACATTACAGGAGCGTTGTGAACGTTGTTTACAAGATGTTGCTGCTGGCACGTTCGGCAGAAGAGAGAGTGAGGCTCTCGCATGACATGTGTTATCGCGGTTAGACAGAGGGGGTTGCCGCTTGAGGCGCGCTATTTAAAATACTATTTAAATACATAACAATAATGTAAAATGAGGGAAATCCTTAAAACGACAGGGATAAAATACAGAAATAGAAGACACGAGAATACAGATTGGAAACGAAGAGAGAGAGAGAGTTGCAAATTCCTGCTATTTGGGCAGTCAAATCCCAAGTGATTTGACTTAGGATCCCCAAGTAGATGTCCCAAGTAGGAGGGACATTGAGCAAAGAATAGCACAAGGCCGAATCTCTTTCAACGAAAATGTTCAGAAACAATAAATTTAACAGTTTGGAACTTCCTCCATTCGCAGGAAATTTTTAAGAACTCTATATCTTCTTGGGCTATCTCGTTTTGCATAAAATGCAGGGTCCCTTCAGAGGATCTCCTATCTAGCCATGCACGGCTTCACCCACCACCTTCTCGGGCGACAGTGTTTTTCGCCAAAAACGGTAGCACCGGCAAGGACGGCAGTCATTATTATTGCTGCCATCATTCGACGTTTTTTGATGTCTTGGAATGAGTACCTCTTGCGTTCTCTTCGTATTTCTATTCATGGCTAATAGTAGTAATTGTGCAAAACAAGAAACTCTGCAAAAAAAAACTGCACCACATGCATTGTTCCACCGTGTGTGACTTTTGTTGATAGATTCAAATGACTTTTGACTTTCAAATTTCCAATTGTTTTTCTTTAAACAAAATTGCATAGATTTGTTGCGTAGTGTAAAAGCTAGTCCGCACGGGCGATATACCGCTGGATCGATTTCCTGTCAAAAATGTCCAACTTTCAGCGGATATTCGCTAAAAGTTGAATCCCCGCCAACTTTTAGCGATTGACCGCTGTTTTCAAAGTGTCAGCATTGACACAGCATGAAAATGTGACGTTAGGTTTTGCTAGGAAGGAGCTTATCTCAAGACGAAATGGAAAAACTTGATCACCGATGGGTGTACCAGTCCAAGGGAGAGAGGAAAAATCGTGACTACTGGACGGTGGACACGTATCAGCTTGATTTTAGAGTTATGAATCCATCTGCAGTCTGCATGAGCTTGAGTTGCACCAGAGCAAGGTCGGAGGCAAGATTATCAAGAAAAAAAGAAAACGTGCACGGTTTTGAGTACCATCAAAATACATGTACCTAGGTTTCACGCCACAATTTTTCTTTTATATATTTGTGCCCGAGTTTGTGTCTTTCCCGCAATGGAAGTTTGAAGTTCCACAGTGGAGGCCTTTTCTAAACCTCTTCAATTAGTTGCAAGGCTGAGAGCGGGGTTTACTGTCCACACCGTGTCGTCACTCGTCATCGTCGTAGGTGTGACTGTGATTCTCATGGGCTCGGGCTGCTCATTTCTGTAGTTGATCATTTCAAAATGCTCACATAAATCATTGAAAGACACCCGTCGCCAGCATGTATCTATTGCAAAAAATAGTTTCCTACTCAAAAGAAGACCACGTATTTATGAGAATTTTGCTTTTTTATTTATCACAATAACATTAGGTAGGTATTAACATCGTCTTTGATTTGAAGAACACCCGTTTTTTGAAGAATATCCGGACACTACATCATGCAATTCGCGTGACAAACGACTGACAACCGGATCTGACACTTTAAACAACAGACGTGACACTAATTATTCGCTGATTTTCGCCGCTCATGCGGACGATGATTTCAGCGGCAAAAAAAATAGCGGTATATCGCCAAAAACCAGCGGTATACCGCCCGTGCGGACTAAGCTTAAAGCTTGGTCCGCACGGGCGGTATACCGCTGGTTTTTGGCGATATACCGCTATTTTTTTTGCCGCTGAAATCATCGTCCGCATGAGCGGCGAAAATCAGCGAATAATTAGTGTCACATCTGTTGTTTAAAGTGTCAGATCCGGTTGTCAGTCGTTTGTCACGCGAATTGCATGATGTAGTGTCTGAATATTCTTCAAAAAACGGGTGTTCTTTAAATCAAAGACGATGTTAATACCTACCTAATGTTATTGTGATAAATAAAAAAGCCAAATTCTCATAAGTACGTGGTCTTCTTTTGAGTAGGAAACTATTTTTTGCAATAGATAGGTACATGCTGGCGACGGGTGTCTTTCAATGATTTATGTGAGCATTTTGAAATGATCAACTACAGAAATGAGCAGCCCGAGCCCATGAGAATCACAGTCACACCTACGACGATGACGAGTGACGACACGGTGTGGACAGTGAACTCCGCTCTCAGCCTTGCAACTAATTGAAGAGGTTTAGAAAAGGCCTCCACTGTGGAACTTCAAACTTCCATTGCGGGAAAGACACAAACTCGGGCACAAATATATAAAAGAAAAATTGTAGCGTGAAACCTAGGTACATGTATTTTGATGGTACTAAAAACCGTGCACGTTTTCTTTTTTTCTTGATAATCTTGCCTCCGACCTTGCTCTGGTGCAACTCAAGCTCATGCAGACTGCAGATGGATTCATAACTCTGAAATCAAGCTGATACGTGTCCACCGTCCAGTAGTCACAATTTTTCCTCTCTCCCTTGGACTGGTACACCCATCGGTGATCAAGTTTTTCCATTTCGTCTTGAGATAAGCACCGGGCTCCTTCCTAGCAAAACCTAACGTCACATTTTCATGCTGTGTCAATGCTGACACTTTGAAAACAGCGGTCAATCGCTAAAAGTTGGCGGGGATTCAACTTTTAGCGAACATTCGCTGAAAGTTGGACATTTTTGACAGGAAATCGATCCAGCGGTATATCGCCCGTGCGGACGTAACTTAAAGCGTTACAAAATCGTACGTGCAACTTTGTTGCGCGCAATTGTTGCAGTCAACCGTTGCATGCAACAGTTGCAGTAAAATTGCCAAATGTAAAGTTAGCTTTATGAATTTTCAATAATTACTGCTCCGCTATATCGACTCATGTGCAATCATGCAATATCAATTCAATTACACCACCCTCCCACTATTTGAAATGCAGTGTGTAAGCCACTGCTGGCGAGAGAACAAGAGAAAGACGAGAGAGAGTATCGCTCTCGCTAGAACAGATCATATTAGTTCCAGTAACCTAGATTGTTGAGGAACCTGTATAGCGGAAACTAAACGGCAGAACCAAAGTGTGAGCATCGCCGATACATCACTTGGTGCGAAGGGAAAGAAGAGGGAGACAAACGTTTATTAGTAAGTTCTGCGGTGACCTAAATTGACGAGGGATCTAAAGAGGGAATAGCGACGAGTTTGGCTAAGCACAGGTTCTCTTGAACAGGCTCCTGCTGCCGAAAGAAGAAAAGAGAACAGTGTTGCATATCCGTATGTCTTTTAATGGTACCATAATAATAATGGCAATGAAAGATCAAGAATGAACATGATAAACATAGTCAATAAAATCAACATAAATTATTTACTACAATAAATACCACAACATGGCTCGAGGTAAATCAACAATATCAAAAACCAGGTCTTAACAGTTGAAGACGTACATTATTTCATCAGATAACAAAGTAAGGAAGAATATCTTTTTTCACAAGATACCCTTCTGTTACAAAACACGACAGCAAGTAAAAATATCTGTTGTGCCAAATATCTTTATCTCACAGGACTCAGGCATGAATATAGAAGATAGTCGATCAGTGCAATATGTATCATAGTAAACAAAAGTATGAAGAAATCATTAAAGCGATTCAACTCGACTGAGAAGAATACCACAACCATGCCCATCAAGTATGACAGCATACCTCGTAGCTCTCTAAACCACGTCACCTGTTCTACAGGTCAACGCTTCGTTGTACCGCTAGACCCTGGCTCTCGTGGTAGCTCGGTCCCAGTTCATCTGGAAATCTTGTGGCGACATCGTTCTACTCTTTCGTCTCTCTCAAGCATCAACAACAGTGACCTACACGCTACGTGTATTCCCTTTATCCCCTGAACGTGATTATCCCGTTAATTGTTACAATTAATAATGTCTAACTGACAGGAAACAAAACAACTGAATCACTTATCTTCGAGCGTTCTGAAGACACGGCAGCTATACTCGGGAAGTCTCCAACATCGGAAGAGACTTGAATCTTCTCTTTTCTATGATCTGGAGCAGGAAATACCCAGTTTTCTTGTGTTCTTCTCTTAGACATCTCCCGTCATTTTCTACACTTTTTCCACTTTTTTGTTACTTGACGACGGCCTCTCCCTTTTCAGGTGCATTACCAAAGGTCACGATGTTTTACATTCAATTCTTTATAGGCTGAAGAGCCGGTCGATTTCAACGTGGTTAGTCAGAAACTAAGAAAATTATTATTCAAAGTACCAGTTTTTGACCCTTGATAACCCCAAAAATTAAAGTTTAAGAATTTTTTTTATCATTTTTTCGGAATTTCCTGAAAGGTCCCTTAACATACTGGAGAGCTTTTCCGCCATTTTTTGGACACCTGTAGATTGTAAAATATTATAGTTCTCAATTTTGAAACCTACGGAAAAATGGTTAGAAAAGTGTTTGAAAAGTATGAGAAGTGTCAAGTTGCCTCAAACAGGAAACCTCCAGCATATGGGAGGGAATTCTCGCGTGAGCCCCTGTACATTAGGTCGATAACCAGAGGTAACCTGAGATGACACGCTGTGTATAAAAAAAATAACCAAAAACATTTTCAAAGTACAAAAATATATTTTTCAAAATTTGAATTTTTTATTTTTGTCAAGGATTTAAACCCGCTGGAATTGATTCCTCAACGCCTTATTTTACCAATTTAACTCCATCCTTAAACGCTGCTCTAAGATATAACGTCTCAGGTCTTTTTTATTCTGAAAATGTTTTTAGACTCAAGCCATGATATAGTAGGTTCACTTGTACTGTGACTCTAGTTGGCTGGGCAAATTTTCTACTTTAGCATTGTAGGCTTGCCGCCTTTTCACCTGGTGTGAAACTGACTTCTCTGGAAGTAAAGTTATATTTATTATCAAATTGATTCAAAATCTTAGAAAACTGACTTGTCATACGTGAAAGTGCGACTAGGGGACGCAGAGAGCTGTGTACCGTCATGTAGACACCAAAAGAGCACGGGACGGCCGCAAATCTAAGTCATCTTGACGGCGGCCTATTCAGGGTCGACAAAAGTTCGTCCCGGGAAGCCCCAAAACGAAATCAAATTGCAAATTGAAGGTACTAACATCAATTTCGGTCCAATACGCAACTTTGAGCAGCTGGGTTTTTTGAAATTTGGTTTAGTTTACTTTTTACACGTAAATTCTTTTGCCAATGACAGACTGCACGGCGAACCTTGTATCGCCTATAATTCCCCAAGGTTTATTGGCGTGTATTTTTGACTGGAAAAGGCGAAAGGGTTGATGATTGCATGGGGCCCCTTTTTTTGGACGAAAGGCATTGTACACTCTTTCATTTGAACCATCGAAAGTTGAACCGGCTTCGAGAGGTTAGAAATATTTTTGACAACTTTTGATTTATTTGTTCATTGGCGAAAATTAAAAACAGGTCGAAAAATTGCTACACTTTCCAATAGAATGAAAAAAAGCGTCAGACATCACGTCCCGCGAAAATGTTCCGGCTATCTGCAGAAGAAATACGCAAAAATGTGTTTCAAAACTGGTCCGGCCAGAGCAGCCAACTGCAAAGTTTTGGGGATTTTCTATATTTCACATTTGGAAACTTAGATACAAAATCTCAGAGCCGACTAGAATCACGGTACAAGTGAACATACTATACTTCCCTGAAGCTTTCGAAAAAGACCTGAATGGTAAATTTCTGTCAAGGAATAAATTCGCTGGAATTGATTCCGCAACGCCTTATTCCGAGGCAAATTTTAGGGATGGTCCCCGAGATGGTCCCCTTCAATTTTGACCCAGTTTAGATGCCACTATACTTACCAGAGATTTTTTTCCGAGAAATGAACAAATGTCTCGACAAATGTATTCATTCAAATATTAATAATAGGGTAGGTATAACTGAATTATCAACAGTGAATTGAACAACTGGTGTGAAGTATAATAAAAACGTAAAATATCAATATGTATCATTTAGGCACCCCAGACCAGCTTCTCAGGAAACTAAACTCCCTCACCGAGCTCTTCTACCACAAGAATAGTTCTATCTACGATTTTGGAGAAATTGCTAGGGAAAATTTGTTTTTCCACAGATTCGTAGTAGCATATCTCTCTTATTATCATTACCTATCTAATATCTCGTTTTATGCACACTGCCCTCCTATTTTGAAGAGAAATGATCTCTTAATTTTTAGAAGAAATTAAATGCCGAATTTCGATGAAGTACCTAACTAGAGCTAGTTGAAAAAAAAACTTACTTCCAGTTGAATATAAAATTGCAGGTAGGTAAGTATATGCCGATCACGTTTTAAATTCAGCAGAATTTAAAACGCGGTTGGCCATGTTGCCTACAGTGTAACGGACGCTCATAGACCAAGTTGCGCGAAAACGGGCTGAGCTCAAAGAGGTTAGAAAATTTTGACAAGAAATGCCAGTTTTGGCGTCTCCTTGCATCATATCCGCTGCCCTGTTGCCTTGGCCGTTGTTTGTCATGATGTCAGGTGAGTGTCATAGTTGTTTACATTCCTGGAAAAATTTCATTAAAGTGTTCTGCCCCCGGTTCTGCCATTGCTATATTCATGGTTCTGCCTGTACATTTATAAGGTAAGTACGAGTAACACTCTTTGTCTGAGTACTTAGGTGCATGTAAATTTTTTCTTTCATTCAAAGTTGACTTCAGATGCAAATGACCAAGGGGTGAATCCTCGGGTGAATTACTGGGACATCAGAACGTTCAACGGATTGTGATGGATTGCCACGGGATTACCACGGGATTTCCACCGGATACGATTTCTTCAAATTAAATGGATAGCCACGGGAACAGTTTAGGGCCAAGCCTGGATCGCCACCAGAGAAAGGCGCTCTTGCTTTGCGGTGCTTATTATCACCTGAGGTCTCCACGCTATAAGGTTATTCATTAACGTTACATAGACCAATGGCAGATAGAGGACTTCAATTTTGTTTAGATTTACCAGAAATATTCCCCTGTTAAAACTTGTCAAGAATTACTGGGTAAATCCAAGTCCTGGGCCGCAGATTCGGAAAAATGTATCCCTGTGTTATTTGGTCAAATTTACATTTTTGGGAATACTGTTATCGGGTTCGAGCCATATTGAGACAAATTTAATGGTTGACCCGCGATGTAACTCGATTCTTTCTTGAAAAAAGTTGGCTTCTGTAATTTTAGCTTTTTAGGCCAGCCCTTCTGTCAACAGAGACAAGCCATGAAATGAATTTGAACCAATTCAGTCGAACAGTGAGTAGATTATGACCAGCCAAAAATGAAAACTTGATCCAAAGTTTTACCTTGTATTTTTTTGTCAAAACTGAAAACGAACTTTTTGGACAAATAACACAGATGTGCAAAATAAAAACCCGCCAATTCTGTGATTTTTCACTATGATATTTCTGCACAAAATAAATATGTATTACGATTTTCCAACAGAATTTTGTCATCTTTCAGAAATGAGGATTGAATCCGAACTCTCGGGAGATAGAGACTAGAACCATTCCTCTGAACAACAGAGGAGCAGATCGTCACCTCAATGTCAGCTTTTATGGCTGGACTTCATCTGCAGCACATTCCCACTCCCAAGTACCTCGGTGTGACCTTCGACCAAACATTGTCCTTCAAACTCAACTTGGAGAAACTCAGTGCCAAGACGAAGACACGAATGAACCTGGTTCAGAGACTTGCGAGAACTACATGGAGTGTCGACGCCACTACTCTTCGGATATCTACCTTAGTCTTGGTCTAGTCGACAGCGGAATACTGCGCTTCTGTTTGGATGAATAGCACACACACACAACATCATTGACGTCATTCTTAACCAAGCACTGAGAATTATTGCTGGAGTTGTCAAATCTACCAGACTTTCTGGCTGCCAATTTTGAACATCGCAGCCATGTGGAACTGAGAACCAGACCATGAACCACATCGTAGGAGTAGGTGTCTGCGGACAATGGCTATCAAAAACTGCATCTGAGCTAGACCTGTAGTTCCTCAACATCTCCATCGGCAACTTCGCACTCGCCCACTTGCTGCATCTACTCTACCCTCTGTTTCCTAAGATGGCCACTGATATCAGCCTCACTGACATCTTTTCCTTTTTTTTTGCATTGAAGCTACGTCGAGCAGTTTCTCTGTGGTTTGCCTATAGATCTTCGAGCGAATGCTGTAGCTGAAGTTAATTCATCTCACAGGTTTTCAAGAATTGTTGTATATATTTAGTTATAGTATCAATGTATCTTAAGTACCTACCGACATATAGTGATACTAGGTACTATTGCACTATATAAGTTGATTTACGTTGTCACTAATATTGTATCCTTAATACAGGCATAGCAATAAATTCAGAAAAATTGTGAAATTTTCGATTATTACCTTCGAGAGCTTGTAAAATCTATTGCCTAGTGTTAAATTTGAAGGGCACAGATTAATTTTAGATATCAGCTATTGACCTTTATTTTTGACTGAAAACTAGAACAGTTTCCTCAACGTAATTTATTATTTTATTTGAAAAAACATTCCACCAGTCGCCTATTTGAACTGGCGAAAATCTAGCGAAATCAAGACGCCTCCAGCCTATTGAGAATTTTATTATACAAATTATGAAACTACAAAAATAATTTACAGAGAATAAGTAGTGTATAAATGAGAATAAATGAGAATTAATTGTATAAATGCTTAATTTAAATAAATCCCTGCCCCGTCTTCAGTTCCCACCCCACGAATAGTTTTTCTGGTGCCACGTAGCCTCATGCTGATCGCCCGTATTAGGCTAAATTGAATTCGCACCTTGACCCAGCACAAAATTGAAGAATAGGCCCTGTCCCATTTCTCCGCCATTGTCGAGGCCAGCCTTTTTAGGAAAACTATGAATTCTTTGTGCAACGCTCCTTCGCACGAGCATATCAGGGGAGTGAAGGAAGCTCTTACATCTTCAGCAGCTCTGTCGTACTTGAGGTGTTTTTGGCTGGCATGTTGATTGGAGATGGCCTGCCAGGAAAGATTTCGGAGGCGGTAGGAAGTAGCGTCTGCATCAATGATGCGATTATCAAAAAACGCTACCCTTCCCGCCTCCCAAACTCCTCTGACCATCAAGTCTCCTATAAGGGCAGGCTGACTGGTGCGAGCGTCTGCCATTTTCATGACAGGCTCTCGAATTACACCTCCGTACACCATTTCTGCCAGACTAGCACATTCGTCCCGAAGAGCATCATGTCCTGCTTTAACGAAGCCTCCTCTTTTACACACTAGACCGTGTTGCAGGTCAAATGCAGCGCCGCAGCCGTCACACCTACTCGGCAGACCCAAAGGTTCTCTGCCATATCTGACAGCCAGTGCATCTCTGAATTCGTTCGGGGATAGATCGAATCCATTGGCTGCAGTCGGAACTACTGTCAGCCATTGTGATGCACCAGCTGACAGCATGCGAGAAATAGTTCTCTGCCGAGAAGGTGACAATCGAGGAAGGATGTTATTCAATTCCTCTTCTGCTGCATTTTCCCTGTCTTTGCGTCCCGTTGATGTTACACTCTTGACGTGTCTGTCATGTTCCAAGACATCCAGATCATTTCCGCTTCTGACAGCTTCCGCTAAAACTGAAGATGCCTCTCTGGAGATGACAGAGACTTCAGCTGCCTGTTTATGTGGGTTTTTGAGGTCTAGACCTCCGAATTTAGTGGGCAAAGCAAAAAGTTCCTGCTCGATTTCAGAAACTTCCTTCCCAACTACAGCTGGCACGAATAAAGTCTGAATGGCTTGCACCAAGGGGAGGTACTCTTCCTCACATCCGACGGTTACTCTTTGTAGATACTCCCATTCGTTCTGAAGCGATTTCACAAAAGCGGTATACGCAGCCTGTGGGCTTCTCTCACCAGCCTCTGCCAATTTCCTTGTGCATTCAATCCACTCATTCACTTTCTTCCTCACATAGTCTTTCTTACTTTCTTCGCTTCCAATCATAGTTCCGAGAAACTTACTACTTGTCACTACTCTCACTTGCAAATCACCAAATATAATCTCAGCTTCCTCCCGAACATCCTCTCGCACGACCAAAATACATTTGCTTGCCTCTGGATAATAGCCCCAGGTTGGACCCCTCTCAGAGAGCATATTGAACCACTCCAAAACATTATTTAAAGTTCCGTAGCATGCAGAATCGTCGGCATACCAGTTTTGAATCCACTGACTAGGGTTCTTCAGTGAGCGAACTAGTGGTAGTATTCCAATGGCATACATCAGCATTGCCAGAGGATCGCCCTGAGTAGTACCTTCTCGACTGAGGATGAAATCATTTACTCCTTTCACTACAATAACTGCATACCCTCTGTACGAATTAAACAAAAATCTTGCACACCTAACCCATAATAGCCTAGCATTCCACAGCGCTATCGGTCGACTCAAAATATTAAAAGCATTTTTCGCATCGACCAATAGCAACACCTCACTATCACCTGCCTCAAATAAATTGACCATTCCATGAACTGCTCCTTCAATCCCAGCCTTCGTCCCCGCACATAACTGATCTGATCTACACTCCAACTGAACATCCTCTCTAGTGACAAGAACCATAGCTTTGGCCATCAATCGCTGAAGAAGTTCTCCGATGCCAATTGGACGCACTCCAGGACATTTGTCCAAAGCTATACCTCTACGTGCAAAAACAGCCCTTACACAATCCCATTCCATAACCTCATTAGCCAGACGACGTGTGAGGGAAGCCACGGCTTCGCGTAATCGAGAACTGTGAGCACCATATCTAAGCAACATTGCTTTCCACTGGTCCGAATCAGTTCCACTCGGTCCAGCACCTCCATTCAATCTTCGAGCCACGCTCTCAATATGTCGACCAGTTACATCCACATCTATCAATACAGGCAGAACCTCACATTCAGTGAATGCTTCTGGGACCGGAGCAGCTTGATCCGGATGTTTATCTTTCAAAATGTCGAAGACTGACCTATCTCCTATCTCTGATTTAGGATCCAAAATTCCTCCACATCCCCGACCAGTCACCCACCGCGTTGCATCTCTAATCTTCCCTTTCAATAATAACCGTGTAAAAATTCTGTGTAAATGTTCTTCGTTATCTCTTGATCCAATTTTGCTCTTGAATTTTGAATTGCACCTAACAGCTTCAGCTATAGTCCATCCGCTAGGTACTATTCTGTATTTTTTTAGAGGTCGAAAAGGTTTTTTTTGGAATTCCAATCAGTTAAGGTCCACAGAATCATATTTTTTTGGTGGCAACGCTCAAAAGTGGTGCGGTCACCCTGTGCACCCCCATGGGGGCCAGCCCCCAGTTAATCGAATTTCAGTTCTGTAACTCGGAGGATCGACACAGAATTGCAAAAAATTCAGGATGTCATGAAAAATGTCCCTCAAAAGTCATCCACAATGAAGATACAGCCCTTCAAGTTTAAAAAAAGACGATTTCTGTGGAGGTACAATTTTCACAATTTTCAACTGATTTTGCTGAAAATTTGGCTAGGCCCCTCTGTAACAAGTATCTAGAAGGGGGAATTTCAATTCCTGGATAAATTGTCCAGTGGCGGAGCAACTGGAAATTTTGACATAATGCCGTCCCTCCTCATTTCTCAAGTCCCTGGTCAACTTTGAACTCTGAAACTTTCACTATGTATCGAATATATTGTTCAGCTACGATGTTCCCAAAAAAATTAGAATCAGAGCTGGTTTCTGGGTTTAATGTTGAATATAGAAGAGGATTTGCTTCAATTTTTTTCAGCTGAATATCCTAGTATTCTTTTTATATAAAAAAAATTGTGTTCAAATTTTTTGTTTTTTTTTGGGGAACATCGTAGCTGAATAATGTATTCGATACATAGTGAAAGTTTCAGAGTCCAAAGTTGACCAGAGACTTGAGAAATGAGGAGGGACGGCATTATGTCAAAATTTCCAGTTGTTCCGCCACTGGACAATTTATCCAGAAAATGAAATTCCCCCTTCTAGATGCTTGTTACAGAGGGGCTTAGCCAAATTTTCAGCACAATCGGTTGAAAATTGTGGAAATTGTACCTCCACGGAAATCGCCTTTTTTGAAACTTGAAGGGCTGTATCTTCATTGTGGATGACTTTTGAGGGAGTTTTTTCATGACATCCAGAATTTTTTGTAATTCTGTGTCGATCCTCCGAGTTACAGAACTGAAATTCGATTAACTGGGGGCTGGCCCCCATGGGGGTGCACAGGGTGACCGCACCACTTTTGAGCGTTGCCACCAAAAAAATATGATTCTGTGGACCTTAACTGATTGGAATTCCAAAAAAAACCTTTTCGACCTCTAAAAAAATACAGAATAGTACCTAGCGGATGGACTACTACCAGTTCCTCGATGTGTCCTCCCTCCCAAGTTTCCATTCTTCGTTTCAATAGTCGTCGTATATCTTGCGCATTGTTTACCATTCCATCTCGCTGAAGTATGCAGCTTGTCAGAATAAAAATTCTTTCTGACGGACCGACACCGTTTGCAACATCTTGGATTTCACGCCCCAAAATGTCAACAAATTGCCTTCCAGTAGCGCCTTGGGGTAGGTCGTACTGTTTTCCGTTCAAATGAATGATTTTTTTCCATAAAGAACGCCAACTGGAATCAGGTCCGCCTTCGTTGTTGACCAAATTGGCCCCGAAGGCTCGTTGCATCACATCTACCACATGTTGTGCTATGGGATCTTGACCGACAGCTTCCTCCTGTGTTGTTGGGGTTTTGTTTTGGCATCTAATTCCACACGCCGATGAGCAGCCTCTTCCGTCCTTCCTGCAGGAACAGCGGCTGGTAATGCACTGCGATTGTTTGCTGCATAAGCAGCAGTCTTCTTCCATGCTTCTTACTGTCTTATTATATTTTTATTAGGTGTTTAACAGCAGTTCTTGATAGAATGAATTCAAAAAGTTCTTGACAGTCTGTTTGACAGTTGTTGTTTGTTATTGTTTTTCATACAATCTTGCAACAGCGCTGTACTCGATTGACAATAGACCGAAGAAGTGTGACCAAGGATGTCTATACATAAACTGGATAAGAAGCTTGGCCGCTTTTGACGTAAATAGGTGAAGCTGAGATTTGACACTAAGGCAGGGCATTGTGCATGTGCAGGACTGGGGACCGACCTTGAGGACTGAGGACTGTCAATTAAAACATGGGCTGTCGTCATTTTGACGTTTTCGGGTTCCGCTGGTGGGAATTCACTGTTGAATATTAAATTGACCTCCACTTAACATGGAACAAAACGTATACCAGGGCTACCCCTCTGAATCAAGAAGAAACAGAGGCTGTGGCCACATGCAGTGGATGGATGGTGGGTGGATTTCGTGAAGTGAGAAGTTGCTGGGAACGGGAATGAACGGAGGCAACTCTTTTGAGCAGGCCACGATTCACAAAGGATCTGTCGAGCCCTGGTGAGTCCACAACTTCACATACTTATAAGGGCTCTCACGCAAGTTAGCAACATTACAGGTCAGCAGCAGCATTTGCCACACTATCGCGGACAGTGACACTTCTTGAAGAGGGTCTGGGAGCATCTCTATTGCGACCTGAAGTGAAGATGCTTCAAGAAGGTTCATAAGTTGTTGAGGATAACGCAAGATTTGTAGCAATATTGGAAGCGACGAGAAGGGTGACGAATCGACGCTTCATCCTCATCATTAATACCTAGTTGATAATACCAAGAAAAAAAGGATATAAAGGCGGAAATGTGTTGTATTTACCAAAGATGTAATACTTAATTGAAGTATTGATACAAAGGAGTATAAATAAACATGTCATAAATAATTAGTATTATTGTTGAAATCATCAATTTAAAACCGAGATTCAGTGCGTGGCACGCACCTTGATAGGTACACACTTGCTCTTAGAGCCCCTGAGCTCGCACTAGACCTAGAAATTGTCTCGCCAATCCGTATCTTGTTTAGGGAACTGGAACACAGGAACTGACTCCGAAGCTGACGGAACCACTATCCAACTGGTCGGCTCACCGACGCACATCCAGTGAACCCAGAAATCGCCTCGTCAATCCGCATCTTGTTAAGCGTAGAATTTTCTACATAAGACTCTGCAAGCTTGTCGGAGCGCCATCCGCCCATTTGCTTCAAGGTTCTGGTTCTGGTGACCCCACAGGAACTGACACACGCATACTGCACACGTGGCGGGCATGACATCGAGAGAAAACGCCTACAGAACAGGAAAAGGAGATCGAGATCGATGCTGTGAATCGATTTCGTTCGATGACTCTGATGCTTGATTGCTGACAATGACGCAGAAATGACGCTTGATGTCGTTTCGTGAAATGTCATTATTGCAGGGCAAGGCGTCCGATTATGATGCAAGATGGCGGCCAAGCTTCCTATCCAGTTTATGTATAGACATCCTTGAGTGTGACGTCACAACACGGCAACATGGCCGGCGGTTGACATTTTCTGGAGGCCAACGTCAAACGTGACATGACCGTGGGATGCACGGCACGTGGCATGCACTTGACGTTTCTCTGTTTGTGTTTGTCATGTGTTTGTCAAATTTTTGCGAAGGTAAATAACGGAAATGGATATATACAAAAAAGATTCATATTTTGGGCTATATATCAGGTGGAGGAAATCAAACTATACTTATTGCTATAAACTAAAAACTGCTAACTATAAACTGCACTGCGATCCATTGCTCTTTGCCTCTGAGCATCTCATGAACGAGATTGTCGACGACGATTCTCCTGCTCAGTTTTTCTTCGAGGTCTTCTCGCTGCCTTGATGGACCGTTACAATGAAAACGAGCGTGTTCCGCGTTGTCCTGGCGCTGAGGCTTTTGCAGCTCCCCAGTATTTCTTTCATCCAACTTTGAACCAAGGCGTTTCACTGCCGTTGCCACTGCTCGACGAACTGCTCACTGGCCTTGTTTCTGCTTTCTGGTTTGCTGGTGGGCACTCCTAGGCTTGTTTCCTCTAATCGCAAGCATCGGGGCGAAGGGTGGGATACCCGAGAGCGCTCGGGCTGCATCATGCGGAACCGTTCTGTAGGCGCTGGTGATTCTGAGTGCAGCTTTGCGCAGCTCTCTGTCAATGAGTTGGGCTATGTCTGGCCTTTTTGCAACCAAGTCCGCCTGTATGACGCTGACTGTCTCTTAGGCTGGCAATTTCAGCAATGCTCACTGCCATTTTGCACTGACTTTTGTGACTTTTGTTGTGAACCTCCAGAAAATGTCATGCCAAACACAACCAAACATAGAAACGTCACGTTCATGTGACATTGGCCTCCAGAAAATGTCAACTGCCGGCCATGTTGCCATGTTGTGACGTCATCACTTCTCCGGTCTATACAAATTCAAGGTCATCTAGGGAAAAAGTGATCCAACATTAAAAATTTGAGCATCCCCAATTATCGCAGAATGGCCAACTTGGCGTGAGAAAATTACCGTTCTAGTGCTGAATTTAAAAGCTGATCGGCATATACCTAGGTATAACGATCTAACCATGTGACTGCTACCTATTAGTGCTATTACCTCCTCAATGTTTTTATTACATCTAAATTTCACCACAGAAGAAAGCTGGAATAAATCGTTGCTACTGCATCTTTTTTAAAGTCCAGCACGAATTTCAAATTTGGCACGGCATCAGCAGAGAGAACGTTTTCATTGGTCTTCATTGACAGCCGACAACGTATTAACAGAATGGCCCTCCCAAGAGCGCCAAATTTGAGGCTCAATCGTTCGAACTCTGGAGCAGTGCCAAGTCAAGAATGATCTAGAATCGTACTTTAATTATCACCAGAAAGAGGTATCTAGAAGATTAAGTCTTTGCTTCCACAGCCGCAAAGCAGTTGGCATCAACTCAGGGATCACGTTGGCGATGCAAATCTGTTTGTTATCCATCTGTCAATCAAACGTCAAAATTTAGGTTATGTTGTTCTCTTTGTAAACATCAGCTGGAGGTGCTTCGTAAAACATTAATAAACGTTATCTCCGGGGTTGTTTCTTCAACTAACTCAAGATGTTTCAAGCAACGACTTCGAAATACTTCATGGGTAAGAATGCGACAACAGAAGGAGTCCGACCAACCAATTTCATGTTTCAGTCGACGATGAGCACAAGTTCGAAAACCCAGCCAAACTTATTCGCACGGTCAGCGACATGAAGCTGTGGGAAAAGTCCGAGGCGTATTTCGTACGTTCACTTATTCAAAAACTGCCTATTGTTTCGAGTATCTAATGCCAATATTACAGGAGTACTTGGGTTTCATCATGGCTGTAAACGAAGCGGTCAAAGGGAAAAGCAACGAGCAAGGCAGCAAAAAAATCTCAAAAAATGCCAATAGTGTCGTGAAGCTTTTGACTTCGATCAGCAAAATGATCGACGAAATCCCACCGGTACAGCAGCCACAGCGTTTCGGGAATCAAGCTTTTCGCACATTCTATCAACGACTGAAAACAGAATCCATGGATTTGCTGCAGAAGGCTTTCACAGACAACCTGTTCCGTTCCATCCCCGAGATTGCAGTTTACTTGGTTGATGGCTTTGGTAATCCGACTAGGATCGATTACGGGACCGGGCATGAGCTTTCATTTTTGATGTTTCTCTGCTGCTTGTTCAAGATTGGTTTTTTTGTCGATGAAGATAAAGTTGTAACGGGTTGTTGCATATTCCCCAAGTAATTTTCAATCCAATCGGTACTTGCCGAGTTATCATCAAGTTTTTTGTTTTAGATATTTAGAGTTGGCAAGGAAATTGCAACAGGCTTACAGAATGGAACCGGCAGGCAGTCACGGCGTGTGGAGCTTGGACGATTATCAGTTTGTGCCATTCATTTGGGGAAGCGCACAGCTAATTGGTAAGGATCTTGAGTCACTCATGACGTTAGAAAAATGTTGATTTTTAGGCCATCCAAAAATTGAACCTGTTTCGTTTCTCGATGAAAAAATACTCGTGGACTATGCAAAAGATTACATGTTTCTCAGCTGCATTCGATACATCAACTCTGTCAAAACCGGTCCGTTCGCTGAACACTCTAACCAGTTGTGGAGCATCAGTGGTGTTTCAACTTGGTCGAAAATAAACGGCGGTTTGATTAAAATGTACAAAGCAGAGGTAGGCTCATCATCTCCAAAAATATTCACATGTATTGGCCATAAAGAAAAAAATCGTCATTAATTGTGCAATTTCAGGTTTTGGGCAAGTTCCCTGTGGTCCAGCACATAGTTTTCGGATCACTTTTCACAATAAAAACACAAGACCATCCTCCAAGTTTTGTGCATAAGAGACCGAGCAACGTGGATCCTCCCAAAGTGGCGCTCCAAATAAGGGATAGCACAATTAGCACAACGTCACAGGACTCCCCTTCAGCAGAAAGTAGCGCATCCACTAAAAGCGCCCAGTCTTCGGCGGGAAGTGAACAACAACAGGATGAGGACGAAGAGCAGGGATCGAAGAAAAGTAAAGAAAGCGAAGATGATGAAGTAAATATTTAACTTATTTAATTTGCTTAACATATACATTGTTATTGTTTTTTCTGTGTTGATGTAATAAAGTATATGATTATTATTCCGCAAGTTTTCCCCTTTATTTGAGATGGCAGCGTTGAGTGAAAAATAAAAAAAACGCCAGGGGTTACACTTCTGACACTAGTAAGGTTTTGATGAGGAATTCATTCTTTGGATGAGGTATGAGGTATTCGCCTGCTGCGACCCTCACGAACCAAGTCGCGTTTGGTAATTATTGGTATGGTCCCGTTTCAAAAGTTGCTTGTACCATGGCCTCATCTACCGGCCTATTCCAAAAGGTTATCATGGCGTCTCTTTGCATATTTTCACTAAACCATCGCAGGTACAGTTGTGATATAATTCATTGGGGCGGCTGCTACTATCAAATAGGCGAATTCTGGACATTTCAGGCCGTTTTCATGTCTCGTACACTCCGCGTCAAAAACTGTACGCGTTTTTATTAATGGGCAATGACGTACTTAACTAGAATTATTAAATGAAAATATATTTTGAAGTTTGAAAAGTGTTCCTTCTGGATGTTGTACAGGGTGATCACGCGAGAATTCACCCCCCTACTGGAGGCTTTGAGATAATTTGAAAAGGAAAAAACTTTTCTTGGACAATTTTATCGGGCGAGTCACAAGAGTTCGAAAATTCATGACAAAACAAAATACTTCAGATGAAAAAAAATCCTCTTTTCTCTGGGCTTTCCATTGATGAGTCGCCGATGTCTGTATACCTAGCCCAATAAGCCAGAAATTTTGCCTCAAAGTCCAGCAAACACAATAATCGGAATCCGTAACGTCACCGATCACACACTTGTTGATTTTAACACCAGCCGTTACTAGGACTTTCTAACCTAAGATACCTGGATTCTCCATAGCAGTGAATACTGGCTGATGTGAAAATCAACAAGTGTGTGATCGGTAACCTCGTTATTAATTCCGATTATTGTGTTTGCTGGATTTTGAGGCAGAATTTTTGGCTTATTGGGCCAGGTACAGACATCGGCGACACATCAATGAAAAGCCCGAAGAAAGAGGATTCTTTTTGATCTGAAGCATTTTGTTTTGTCGGTCATGAATTTTTGAATTCTTGTGACTCGCCAGATTCAAAATGCATTTTCTTGGAAACTAGAGCACCTACAAGCATCGACGCCCCCTCAAAAGAAAGCTAAAAGATCAGGCTTCCCTGCAATTGGATTTTTTATTTGTTGCCTTGCTATCTTCTGATTGCACTGGATTGTTTTAGCTGGGACACCCCCTGTTGCAAAAAAACTTTTTTTTGTTGATGCGACACCCTGTATACTCGAATTGCAATCGATTTAGTTTTTCATTCTGAATCTGAATACAAATATATACCACAGTGTTGAGTTATTGTCAAAGGCAAATTGTCACAAAATTCTCAAAAATCCTGTAATACTGGCCTTTTACGTTTATTTGGCTAAAAAAGTTCTGAGAAAGACCCCACAATTTTTTCTAGTGCTAGGCTTATATTTGAGTTTTGAAAGAAGATATCTTTCCAAAAAACAAAATCTACCAAATCTGAGAAATGTTTCTTTTGAAATGAACGTAAATTTAGGCCAGTATTACAGGATTTTCGAGAATTTTTCGACAATTTGCCTTTGAAAATAACTCAATACTGTGGCATATATTTGTATTCGGAATGAAAAACTTCATCGATTGCAATTCGAATACACAGGGTGTTGCATCAACAACAAAAGTTTTTTGCGACACCCTGTATATTATAGCTTGTAAAATATTATAGGTCCCAATTTTGGAATCTACAGAAAAAATTGTCCAAAAATTTTTTTCCTTTTCAGTAGGGTAGGGGGTGAATTCTCGCGTGATCACCCTGTCTTGTCTATGGATCATCCTGTACACCGATTCTCTGTACCGATAAAGCAGCACACTGCACGGTTGACGATTTGACGTTGACATTTTGTCAAGCTGTCAAGCGAAACGTCAACGTCAATACGAGTGGTAAACAAAACAATTAATTAATAAAAACCATTAATATGCGAATTTTGGATGAGAGATGGATTTGTGCCGTGTTTGCTTTTCCGACAAGGATTTATTAAACATTTTCGAGCCATCTTCCAGCTGCATCGTGAAGAATTTGAGCAACTTTGCCGGTTTCGAGGTTAGCCTGCTCGATTGTTTTCTTTATTTTTCAGTTTCTTGATAAGTACAGGTGTCCCAGAATTTAGTACCTACTTACCGCAAAAGGAACCATAACCCCAGCCGCCTCACTAATATAATAATTATTGATGTAAACACTTTCCATCTAGTCTCCCATGCTTTCACTTTTGCAAAAATCAACTTTTTCCCATTGCGCGGCCCAGGTTTGGCAAAAACCCAGCTTCGTTGAAAAAGTGCATGGCTCTTGGGGGTTTTGCAGTTTGCTGGGTAATTAATTGGGTTTTTGATGGGGATTTGTTTGTTTGATGATTAGATTATCATCATCATCATTATCATAGCTCTTTTTTCGTGAAATTCGGGTTTCTTATGGGTTTTTGGTTATTGGGGTAACCTATAAAATAATAGTATATTATATACCAAGGTTGAGAAAGTATTATTATAGCTGAAGCGCCAGTTTAGATCCCGAAGCGCAGCTGAGGGATATAAGGCGCTGAAGCTATAATAATTTTCTCAACTGTGGTTTATATAGTATTTTTTTTACTACTAGAAAATCGCCATCCTAATTCAGGGAGAGGTTAACAATGATGCACTTCATGGCTAGTAGTGAAAAAACTACTTTACTAAACTCTGAGGCACCCCAGACACCTCTATATATTCTCCATTATTTTATTATTTCCTTCTCTTATTATACATGACACGTGTCTTGGGAGGCTGTGAAATTTGACATTTGCGTTAAAAATAATGTGTTTTCGGAGTCCGGGCAAGTTTCACATGGTTCAAGGGTGCGTTTTATCAGACCTTCACCAATTTGATGAAAAGCTTTCATTATAAACTCGATTCAACTTGGAAAACACTTTAATTCTGGCGCAATGTCGAACTTTACAGCCGCCCGAGATGCCATTTCATTTGAATTGTACACACTCTACTGCTACGGATTTCACGTTGGGTTCTTTTTCAACTGAGACGATCGTTTAAAACACAAACTGGTTTACTACTGCGTTATTACTTATAATATACGTCAGTTATTATTTGCGCTTAGGTAAATCGCTGATTGCTAATTAACTTCGTCTTTCTATCCGCTCCTTGTCGCTTTGGATTTAAAACTGGTGTGTCAGTCGATACCCATCGGTGCTTATATACCTCCGACTACTACTCTGAAACTTTCCACCGGTTCTCTGGCAAATTGCACATTATTGACCACCGATATACTACATTCGCGGTGATTCTTGAACAGTCAAACACTTTTCGCGTGCATTACCAGCGTGCTCTGAAGCGGCGCCTCCACCAATTGGGCTGATGTATGTTACTCGATCGTTGATATCCCCATGTTATTTTTAAAGGTGCAGAGTTGACGGGTATGTTCTCGAATGCGCTAGAGTTTCGCAAATCGTAACACTGGTGTTCGAACAATCTAGAAAAACTGCATGTACTCTCTCGAAAGGCACGATGGAATCGCCACGCGTAACAATACCATCATAACAATTTAGCGTGGCACGGTCCCATCGAAGTAAGTATTGCTCGGCTGCTGCACTCGAAATTTCCAACATGCCGCCAGCTACTTTATTCAGTACATAACATGAGAGCCCATGCGAATACGGAACACATTCCATAAAGGCTGTGTTACGTTGTTATTACCATTGTTATTACCTAGGCAACAGCCAATGGCCGACACGAATTTTTACATAACAGAGCGTTTATGGAATGTTATTTTTGATTTTTGAGAAAAAAGCTTAGTGAATGAGTAACAAGACAAAGTTTGAAACGATTTAATGGGAAAAATCTGAATTTTTCGGTATAGTCTTCATTTGCGAAAGGAATTTAGGATTCTCGTCGAACGTTAAAAACGCCGTAATTTAGGAAACACAATAGGTTTGTTCCATCAAGAGGTTTCAAACTAGTCAGAGCCAATAAGAAGCGAGAAATAAAGTTTTCTCATTGGCTCTGACTAGTTTGAGATTTCTGATGGAACAAACCTAATATGCGTAAGGCCGTCTCTAGACAGAACTTGGCTGTGAGCGGGTTCACCATATTTGCAACCAGGGGCGCGATAATAGAGCATGTGCATAATAATTAGTTTGAAAGTTAGCCGTCTGAGGGCGCCACCAGTATCGTTGATGGATTTCAAATTTGACATACTCCTGTCGAGTTTGCCACGTTTGTCCGTAAATTTGATTTTTATTTTATTTATTTATACTCTACAATGATGACCTTAGAGCCCAACGGCTCGATACCAAGTTGGGGCTGAGACCGCCGTAGTGCAATTACCATAGCAACGGCGGATACCAACCAATCAGACCGCTGTATTTGGCGAGTTACGCCGTCCCAAACTTTGCGCCTGCAACTTGGTATCGAAATCTTAGAATGCCGATGATACAGAAATTCTGACAGCAACTTCACATCCGCATCGGGTCGCTAGATCGGGACATTGCTGCTTCCGGTTATGAATGGAAACACTAGAAACCTCTCTGCTAGAGACTTGAAGAGACACGGCACACTGAAATCAGCTGGTTTTATCCCGACTGCCATGCTGCATCATGTGGCTCGCCAGCGAGCCCAAAACCTTCGCCCTGTACGAACACTTGTTGCACTCGAACCATCCGATTCAATCGGTCGCAAAGTGTTTCGACAATGTGAGCGGTTTAATTTTTTTTCTTTTGTTTTTCATCTGAAACGGACTCTCGAGGCACCGAAACAAATTCGAGCGGGCTGCTCCGAACTTCGAACTTGTCCAAATCGGTTGATCGTCCGAAAGTAGTCGTTTCAAGTAATCCTTGCGCATGGTCTTGAACGAACCGTCAGACAGTAAAACCTTATTCAAAAGTGCGAGAATTTAAAGTGACCGTCATAAGGAAAACCAGTTAAATTTTGTAATTCTAGGTAGGACGCCGTTAAAAATGCCATTTTTTCAAGATTTATTTGATCATTCTTTCATCATAACTTCTACATCGTGTGAACGATTTTATCCAAATTTGAATACTAGTGGTAGTAGTCCGGTGGTTAAGCGTTCTAACTATGCATTTTGAGCTTAAGCAATGCGCTTTTGGGGTTTGATTAGGGGTCCCTCAACCTTAATTTCAAGAGTTGGAGACATCGGTGCACTCGATGCGGAGGGGGTCTGGGGGGCCCTTGAAAGTTGAAGGTGCGAGGCTTCCCACCAAATCACCATACCACCACGTAATTCATACTGGGAGGCCATCAAACGACTCTAACCTGTACATTGACATTATTTGTTACCATGTCCAAATAGTTCTTCACACTGAAAAAAATTAATTCTTATGACAGATCGGAAAAAACAGTTTTTCTCAATTTTTCATCCCCACAACGAATAAACTGCCAAGTGTGGTGTCATTTTCGAGTAAACGGCATCCTCTGATTTCATTCACCGAGTCAAAATGTTTGTGAGACCACCGTGCAAAAAATGACACGCCAAGAAGTGAGCATTTTTGAGCACCTCATTTAACAGTAGTTTCTTGGCTGATACCAATCGATATGATTGATAATTTTGTCATGGATCAATAACTTGAACTCTTTTGTAACGGTAATGCATGTGAATGAAACTCGACACGAGCGTGGAGGCCTGGAAAATTTTTTTTTTTCCAGCGGTCCAATTTATTTCACGCCTACTGAGCGTTAGTTTGTTGGGCTCAGGCAGGCAGCGTTTGAATAGGTTTGGAGACAAAATTTTCATATCTGTCTATGCAGCTGTGTAGCATAATTCTGGAAACTGATTTGAGAATCATCAAAGATTATTTTGACGGGATTAACTGCAGGGATCATGGCTGACGATGGAGGGCATTCAACTTTTAAAGTGTTATTTTCTTTTTCCCTTTACCAACCTTCAAGGTTATGTTATCATTTTGTACGTGTAAGTTTTCTTATGTTTGGAGAAGAAATAATTTTATAAAAACAACCGTGAAAATGACTGTCAGAGTGGCAGAGAATAAGATCTTGGACGTTGAATTTTCTCCGCCGTTAGCCATCACCTCTGCAGTTAACCACCATGTGGGTACTGACCGGCAAAACAATCATTGATGATTCATAAATCGATTTCCAGAATTAAACTGCTCAAGGTTTCAGATAGATATGGGAATTTTGCTTCCAAAGCTATCCAAACGCTGCCTGCCTGAGCCCAACAAACTAACGCTTAGTAGGCGTGAAATAAATTCGACCGCTGGAGAAAATTTTTTTTTTCCAGGCCTCGACGCTCGTGTCGAGTTTCATTCACATGCATTACCGTAAAAAAAGAGTTCAAGTTATTGATCCATGACAAAATTATCAATCATATCGATTGGTATCAGCCAAGAAACTACTGTTAAATGAGGTGCTCAAAAATGCTCACTTCTTGGCGTGTCATTTTTTGCACGGTGGTCTCACAAACATTTTGACTAGGTGAATGAAATCAGAGGATGCCGTTTACTCGAAAATGACACCACACTTGGCAGTTTATTCGTTGTAGGGATGAAAAATTGAGAAAAAGTGTTTTTTCCGATCTGTCATAAGAATTAATTTTTTTCAGTGTGAAGAACTATTTGGACATGGTAACAAATGTTGTCAATGTGTAGGTTAGAGTCGTTTGATGACATCCAAGTAGGAATTACGTGGTGGTATGGTGATTTGGTGGGAAGCCTCGCACCTTCAACTTTCAAGGGCCCCCCAGACCCCCTCCGCATCGAGTGCACCGATGTCTCCAACTCTTGAAATTAAGGTTGAGGGACCCCCAATCAAACCCCAAAAGCGCATTGCTTAAGCTCAAAATGCATAGTTCGAGCTTTTTTTGGCGCTTAACCACCGGACTATAGCAAAATATTCGAATAAAGTGCTCAACAATGAAAGTGTTACAACAAGGCAAAAATTCACCCAATTTGAACAGCTGCAATTTTTGATTGCCACAACGATTTTTTTTTTTCAACTGCTGGATTGACCAATCTTTTGGCTAGCTTTTTTGTTATTATAACACCTATATACAGGGTATTTCAGCGATGATAGCAAAAAATTCAACTGTGGGTAGATCTCTTCAAAATATAACGAAAACCTATATACCATTTTGCCAAGTTCGGCCTAATGACGACGATACAGCTCTTCAAAGTTCACTTTTTTCATGTTTCAAAAATTTGTAACTCAGGAACGTTTTGACAACATTAACCTAAATTCAGCACAGACTAGTTTGTCGAAACTATCTACCGACCTGCCAAATTTTGGAAAGATCCAGTCAGTGGCGTAGGAGTTACGAGGGTCAATAATTCAGGAGCATCCGAACAAAAGTTGACTTAAGGTGACCCCCCAGAATTTCTACGCTACTGGGTTGGATTTTTCAAAATTTGGTAGGTTGATAGATAATGTTGATAAACTAGCTCATGCTGAATTTAAGCTGATTTCGCCGAAACGTGCCCAAGTTACAAATTTTTGAAATCCGAAAGAAGTGAACTTTCAAGGTCTGTATCTTCGTCATTGGGCCGAACTTTGCAAAATGGTATATGTATAGGTTTTCGTCTCATTTGGACGAGATCTACTCACAGTTAAATTTTTTGCTATCATCGCTAAAACACCCTGTATAGCCTTTTATAAAATTACTACAGGGTGGTGAACAGAGAAATGCAACATTGAAGAAAAAATTGTGAGTACCAACACAGGTCCATGGTACTTGGTACTAACACCAAACTTATGACGAATAACGTGTTTCCTCGAAACTGTTTTTGACTTATCGGGATTTCATGATTTCAATTGAAGTAGCCAAAATGCAGCAGCAGCCTTGGCAACAATTTTATTACTTTTTTGAACTTACGATCACCGACTAGAGTAGACAACCAATACTAAATATAACGGCTGGATATCATGTTGGGGCGTAACGACGTATAACCAGAGGACGTATAATAAGCTTCATCGACCAATCAGACCGCGGTATTTGGCAAGTTGCGCCGTTCTAACTTTGCGCTTCTAACATCATTTCGAGCTGGTTGAATATCTTGAATAGAATTAAAAGGAAGGTTTTATGTACGTTTTGTAAGAGAATTGCCACAATCAAGTTCATCAAATTAGCCAGATTATTTTGTGTTGAGCTCAACAGTGGCACTTTTCATATTTACAGATTTCCAAAACCGACGGATTTTCCCCTTACCTGTGCGAATCATGCGAAAAAGAACTGCAGCGCTGTGTTGACTTCAAAGAGAAATGCCAGAAAAGTCGCTTAGAAGTCCCGCCAAAAGTCGAAGAGGAGAAGAATGATCTGGAACCGAAACGTGGGAGAAAACACCAGTGTCACATCTGCGGCAAAATCTTCGACTTTTACACCCGGCTTGAACGCCACATGGTCTGCCACACTGGCCTGAAGCAATTCAAGTGCCCCATATGCGACCTGAAGTACGCCTCAGAACCATCTCTGAACATACACATTTCCAGGCACTCCGAAGCCAAAAAAATCGACTGCCTCTTGTGTCCAAAGACATTCGTCCATCGCAACAACCTGCGGATACACATGAAAGTAGTCCACGCGGCGGAAAAAGCGTTCGAGTGTCCGGTGTGCGGCAAAAAATTCAAGGCCAAACGGACGCTGGTTTTGCACAAGAAGATCCACGCCAACGAGAGAGATTTTCCTTGTGTTGTGTGCGAGAAGGCTTTCGTGAGCAAGTACGACCTGCTGAGGCATGTCAAGCTGCACGAGAGGAAGCGACGAATGGAAAATGGGAGTTTTCGTTTGGAACAGGAAGCGGCCAAGGAAAAGGTGCAGTGCGAGCAGTGCGGCAAAGTTTTCACCAACAGGGGCGACTTGAAGAAGCACGCGAGGGTGCACACCGGCGAACAGCCGTTTTCTTGTGGAACATGCGGGAAGCGCTTCAAGAGCTCGAGCAATTTGCATTGCCACGAGAGGACGCATACTAAGGTCAGTTCCATTTAATATTTTCCAATTTTGTGTCCGTCATATTGCTCCTTCTGATGCCGACCTTCTCATTTCTGTTGCCAACTCTGCAGCTACATGAGCCTTTAGAGTGTCGTGGAGGCCGGGATAAATCCTCCCGACATTGGTACCTACTTATTAAAACAAGGGAATCCCTCCGGCCTGTTGGCGGCGCGGGTTCTTGAAATGTCAGGAAAACAAATGGAAACAAAAAATAAAATATCTATCAAGTAACAAAAAAGCAAAATGCACAAAAGGGGTGAATGAAAATAAAGGCTGAATTAAATTATGCTAGGCTAAAAGTTGACATGACAGAGTCAAAAAAGAGAGGGTACATTATGTACGCCAAGTGTAGTTGCTAGTGGTAATAGTAAACAAGCGAATACGCCTCATGGGCATGAGGCTCAGTAGCGCACTTCCTTTTTGGGGGATTAGTGAACGCAAGATGTTAAGTGATTAGGGTTCTACCGTCTTGGGCAAAAAATTCCAATATGGCGGCCAAAATATCGACAGAATCATGAAACTCGGCTTGAAAATCAAAATGATCGTACTAGACAAGGGTAAGTTCCAAGTTTCATGAAAATCGTTCCACTAACAAGAGATTTCAATATGGCGGCAGAATTATGAAACTCAGCTTGAAAATAGGAATGATCGTACGAGACAAGCGTAACTCTCAAGTTTCATGAAAATCCTTCCACTTATAAGAGATTTCAATATGGCGGCCAAGATGGTGGGGCAATCATGAAATTTGGCTTGAAAATAAGAATGATCGTACTAGACAAGGGTAAGTTTCAAGTTTCATGACAATCGTTCCACTAATAAGAAATTTCAATATGGCAGCCAAGATGGCGGCCGAATTATGAAAGCCAACCTGCCTATTTGGTCCTTGAGGACCTAAGCTATCCACCGGATAAAGTTCAATCTTCAAGGGCTGTAGCTTTATTTCCCGAGGAGAAGTTCAACTTCATCGAAGTGCACAGGAGATCTCTGTTTTTTGAGAATAATGATAACGATGTATGGATAACAAAAATAGTGCCCATTGGCCACCCTTGGGGACATCAGCTATTAATCGGAAAAAAGTTCCAAGACTCTTGTTTCAATTCTCGAGAAGGAGTACAGCGTCTTAATTTCTGCACGGACTCGGACAGACAGACCGACAGACAGACAAACCGGCCACATAAGCGTCATTCTGTTACTTATATAAAAAAATGTTCTTCAACTGATTTCGACCTCCTGAACACGAATATCGGGTTCACTTTTGAATTGGAACATTTTTTTTTTATCGAAAAACCGAAAAAATGGTAGCCTGTCACATGATTTTTAGTGATACCTACCTACTTTTTTTTTTGTTATTGAGCGAACATGTTTCGTAATTTGAGTGCCATTATCCTTTAGGTACCTAGTATTGGCTATTTCAAAATGTTCAATTACTATTTCGGCACGTCTGATTTTAAATTTGTAGAGTCGTGTAATATGCGCCGAGCCGTGGCTTTGCGGTCGTTTTCAAAAATGGATAACAATTGACCCGACGGTCGGATCGAAGTCTGGTTTTTGTCAAAAGAAAGTTCAAATTGTTCTCTAAATATAATGCTGTACATACAGTGATGTATTTCATTAAGAAATTGTAGTTGCCTGCATATCGCAACTTTCTACATCTTACCACGAATGCCAGCACTTGATCGGCGAAGCCGCCCTTCACCAAAATGTTATTTTTGTAATTGTTCATGATTATTTCGGCAAAATTTTTCTTGATTCGCGTACCAAGGCCATGAGCTACCCATTCGAGTTGAAAAAATTTCTGTATTGAATTTCGTTTTGTTCGGAGGAAAGGATATCAAGCACCAGCAAGCAACGAATAAATCATTTGCGGCCGAGCCGTAGTTTCGGAGTCATTTTCAAAAATTAATAACTCTTGGCCTGCACCTCGCACCGATGTGAAATTTTCATTAAAATGAAGTTCAAATCATCCTCTAAATATAACTCCGCATATGTATTATGGTAAAATGATAAGATCGGGTACTTCCTCGCATGTGATTACTTTCGAGATCAGGCCGGCTTCTGAAATGCAGCATTCAACGGCGATGCCGCGTCACACTAAATTGTTACTATTGTCATTGTTTATTATTATTTCGTCAAGATTTTTCTTGGTTCGGGATACAAGGTCATGAGCTACCCAATGGAGTAAAAATTTTTCGCAAAAACCTTTTTGTCTAGGACTAGATGCTGTGACGGACGGACGGACGGACGGTCGGACGGACGGACGGACGGACGGACAAAGCGAGGACAAAAGCGCCTTCCCGTTTGGAGAAGTGCGCTAAAAACACTTGAGTACTACTACATTGATTTTTAACCGCTAACAGCGAACAGTATAAAATTAATACAATCGAAAACTAAACTAAACACGACACAGCTAAACCAATTCAGTTCAATGATAATAGCTGTATTACACTACACAATTTCTTGTACAATCTGTCAGTTAAACAATCAAGTTCATGGTTTTTTTGCCACTATTCTGGCAGATTGTTTAAGAAATTGTGTAGTGTAATACAGCTTTAAGGTAAGCGTACGTACCAGAAGTGCAGGCATGAAACTGACTGAGGCACAACTTCAAACTTTCACTTCCTGTTAAGCGGCGGGACGGACTGTTTTGCTTCTATCGGCACTGCTTGTCGTTGGGTACGTCTGGGTACTCTACTGGCTCGTTGATCTGTTACTCGTCTGTTACTGGTCCCTGGATAGGGCATTTCTGGTTTTATAGAAAAACTAACGTTCTTTATCTTCTATGTGTGGCATGGAAACGTGCCTTATCTATCTCTCATCAGCTACAATTCAGCGGACGAAATTCTTCATCTAACAATTTCGACTGGTGTATTCTTATCACCGCTTGGCGTTTATTGCGCTATTATCTAGAATTTTCTTCGAATTTGCTCTACAGGGAGGTTTTTCGATAGATAATTTCTAGTCGCGTAATTAGAGTACGTGCGTCAGTTTGTTGTGTGCTATGCTATAACTCAGTCTCATCTTCGTTTTAAGAGTTAGAGGGAATATACTTGGCTTAGTTTTTTTTATCTGGATTTCAATTGGTCCGACGATGTTTGGATTCTAGCTATTCTATATTTTTCGTGTATTGCGCTATTATTTAGGATTTTCCTCGAATTTGCTCTACAGGGGGATGTTAGGATAGAGAATTTCTAGTCGCCTAATTAGAGTACGTGCGTCAAACATACAACGCCTCACTAAACACCCAAGTTACCTACTGCTTTCCTCCTTCTTTCAGTCACACATTGATCCAATTCCCTCTATCTAATTTTCCTCGCCTTATCTACACCCTGTTTCATTCCTGGCCGAGTTGCCTTAATCGTTATTTTGAGTGAAGAAATTTATTCCTGTTTTGATTATGCTGAACCACTTCATTTCGAATTCTGTTGCAGGTGAAGCCCTACACCTGCAAGTACTGCTGCAGAAGTTTCACCCATTCGTCGAATTTGAAGACGCACGAAAAACTCCATTCGGGACAAGGTCTTTACGTCTGTACCTTGTGCAACAGAAACTTCAATCGGAAACGAGACCGTGATAACCACTTGAGTAAACATGAATTATTGCCTGATTATTGTAAATAACCAACTATAAAAATAGGGTCCTTGCACGAATTTAATCTTTAAACCGCATTAAATACAAACTTGGTAACGTCATCCCGCGTGAAGGTTTTTTTTCGCAAGGTTCACCGCCCTGTCCCTCAATCGCCGCGCAGGCGCCGTCGTGATTTAACGCAAATTCAAATTTTGAACAGTACACTTTTTTGCCTCTGCCATGTAACACGACAATTATTTTTTACGCTTGTGTAAATCACTTTGAGCAACTTGGAACACTCGATGTTGTCGCTTTGAGTTCAATACTGGTGTGTCAGTCGGCCCACTGGTGCTTATACAGAGGGGTGCACGAAAAACGCCCACCGCTGTAGGATTCCCAATTATTAACCGATTTTCAAAATTCAAAAACCACATTAAATAGTTTCATGTCCACTATAATCTGATGTCAAAAAAATATTTTTTTTTCAAGATGCTTCTGAGCAACGGTATTCAACTTTTTTTTTTCAAATGGAACCATATCTTTTTTAATTTTTTTTCGGATTCTACTTTCTATTCTAAATGTAAATGTAGTCATGTAAAAATATCGCATTTCGCATTGACCGTTGAAAAAAAACAGTGAAATGTGATAAAAATGACTTTGTTAAAGCGGCATCAAATCGCCTATGAAATTCAACTAAGTGAGCTATGGAACGCGAGATTTTGATAAATAATGTCAAATGTCAATGTCAGCTGAGTAATCTGTGGAACAAAGTGATATTTGTCAACAAGCAAAGCCAACACTGCTTGTTGCCACAACAGCAAAGCCACAACATTTCACTGTTTTTTTTCAACGGTCAATGCGAAATGTGATATTTTCACATGACTACATTCAGAAAAAAAAGTAGAATCCGAAAAAAAATTAAAAAAGATATGGTTCCATTTGAAAAAAACAGTTGAATATCGTTGCTCAGAAGCATCTCAAAAAAAATTTTTTTTTGACATGAGATTATAGTGGACATGAAACTATTCAATGTGGTTTTTGAGTTTCGGAAATCGAGTTAATAATTAAGAATCCTACAGCGGTAGGCGTTTTTCGTGCACCCCTCTGTATAATTCTACATTGATCGCGGCATTTGGCTTCGCGACGATTCGCGAACAAGCCGACACTTTCGGGTGCATCACCAGCGTGTTCTGGAAGCGGCGCCTCCGCCAATTGGTTTTAGATGTGTTCTACCCGCATGTTGAAGTCTCCATGTAATTTCAAATGGTCCACAGCCCACGCGTATGCTTTCGAATACACTAGAACTGCACGAGAGCCTCGCAACTCGTAACAATATGATGCTGTTTAGTTAAAATTACCTACATCAATTATTGGGGCAAGAGAAAAGAATCGTGCAAGGACTCATTGATGGGCGCGGACTGAAACTGAAACCATACGAATGCAAGAAATGTTGGAAGTATCTGATTTTTTAATATAATATAAAACATAAAGCAAAAATAAACATTTTCATTTCTAACAAAAACAAGATACAAAAACTTTTACAGTAACAAGCAACAAGTCACAGCTTTTCAGAGGACTGATTTTCTGGAGATAAATCGTACCAAGCTCTATAAGGGTCGCTGATATCGATTTTTTTCATGTCAATCACCACCTGTAAATTGATAAAAGGTGTCTAGGATAGACTCCAATTATGTCCAGTTTAATGACACATTTTCAAACTCAGTACACTTCTAGCTCGGCACGAATTTCAAATTTAGTATGCATGTGCGTTAGCTAACAGCGTTTAAAAACATGACCCTGTCAGCCAATCGGAGCTCTCCAATGCACCAGTCTTAAAATCCGTACCAAGTTGGGAGTGTGCTGAGCTAGGATAGTTCCATGAAAAAGCGTCGTAATACCACTTTTGAAGAAATAAACAAGTTACCTGTCCTATTGTATTGTTGAAAAACAATTTTTTCAACGTCTTCACGTGGATTATCAATTTATGCTCGCGCACATCAGACTTGGAAAGCAAATACTCGAACGTCTCGTCATACACTGGATCGCAGTTATCCATTTTGATCTAGAAAAAAAAATTGGTACCTAAATACATGCTAATAATGCGATTCTCTTGATAATAACATTCCATAAAGGCTTTGTTACTGTTATTACCTAGGCAACAACCACTGGCCGACAGGATTTTTTGCTTCCTTACTTAATCCTAAGTCTTTCTACCATTCTACCATCTGTGCCTAGACAGGCAAATTAGGTATTTTTTACAAGCATGAAAAGCAACATCAGTATCAGCGTAACTAGGATTACGTAAACCACCTTATTTGACGCTTCATTACAGTAGCAATAATCTGTTTATAGCTATTTATGTATTAAGGGAATTATAACGATGGTAGATACCGAGGGGAACAGACTACCGGGCGTAGGTTGCCCGAGGGGCGTAGGCTGCCCGAGGTTATTGCCACATGATAATTCCAGTAATACATAGATAGTTTTATCCCATACCGAGCAGAATTTTCCCTGTTGAAAAGGTTGTAGTTGAAGAGTATTTTGTCAATTCTGGCAGTTAGCATGAGCTAGAGGGAATTATGGATTCAAAATAACTTTGGTAACTATGATCCCCGTAATGTATACCGTAACCTAAACATTCTCCAGTCATAATGACGTGTAGGGAATAAAGACCTTAAAGCGAATTATACCTACAGGGTGTTCTGTGACTAGTATGCTAAAAGAATACCTCTGATCCCTGGACTAAAATCATGACGATAATATCTGTCGTCGCCTGGCGCGTCGGCTTTCAATCACCCTGTACAATAAAGTATTGAAGTTCAACAACGAAATTACGAACACAGAATAGCGGAAGGCCTTAGATTTTTATCGTTTGTCAAGTACATATATTTATCCAGCCTTCATCGACCACAAAGTCAGCTTCTGAGACGAGTCCGAGTCCCGAAACACCCTGTATTCAATTTCGAATTAACTCACTTTGGTTTTGTTTTTGATACTGCTGCTTCCAGGCGATATCAGCTTCAACTTGACGTACGGATCGGGAATATCGTTGGGGTCTTTCAGCGGTATGCTCCTAAAATTCATTTCTCATTTCTCAACTGTTTAAGAGTATTAGGTATCTTCAGAACTTACGCTAATCTATGGACGGTAATGAGGAATTTTTGACGCAACTCGCTGTAGGCGAATGTCACTTCGATCCTTCCTAATCTGTACTCGCCTGCGCCTGAAGTGCTGCTGCTCGAAATGAAGAGAATACACAATAAGACATTTTTTTAACCATCAATTTTAACAAGAAGCCACTTGAAGAGGAAAATTCTGGATTTTTTTTAATAACAAAAATAAGGCTTCTCGCGTATTGCCGCGTATAAATCAAATGCCGTGAAATTTGATTTTGAGAAGTAATGTTTAGTGCGAAAATACTTGTTATTACCGACCTATTCTGTATATCATAACGTGCATGTTAACGCAGATAGATAAAGAGAGAAAGGGAGGGGGATTTACGTTACGTGCGTTACGAAATATAAAATAATGGGAGCCTACCAACAAGCCAAAGCGCATTTATCCGACACCTCAAACCTCCCAATGACAAATTTTAAACAGCGTGCGAATCTCCCAAAGCTCAAACGTCCGACCGAAATTCGTCCAACCACGCATATCTCCCACACGAAAATCAAACGCGCGAATTCCCAAAGCTCAAACGTCCGACCGGCAATTTGTCCGACCACGCATTTCTCCCACGCTGAGAAGAGCAAACGCGCCAATCTCCAAAAGTTCAAACGTCAGACCGGAGCTTGTCCGATCGCGCATTCCTCCCACACGTACGATTTGTGATCCCTATCCTATGCTGCTAATTTCCAAGGATCAGGAATCTCATGACCCGTGTAAAATGCAACTGAATTGATTTCAAAGTTGGATTAATTCTATTCGGAAGAACACAACAACACAATTTTACAACAATTTGACTGCGTCTGTTTAATAAAATATGAGAACCTTTCATGCCATCATGCGCGTAAACAAAATCGACTACCTTTCTTTGCACCAGCAGGGCCATGTTTTACAGAAATACATACAATGGAAATACTAAACAGCACATACCCCATTGCGTGTTTTAAAAAAATAGCAGCCAACGATAGGGATCGCGAATCGCGCGTGTGGGAGAAATGAGTGGTCGGACAAGTTTCGGTCGAACGTTTGAGCTTTGGGAGATCCGCGCGTTTGCTTTCCGTGTGGCAAAAAATGCATGGTCGGACGTTAAAGCTTTGGGAGATGCGCACTGTTGAAATTTGTGGCATAATGAGTCGTAGCGTTTTTCCGTTGGAAGGTTTGAGATGTCAGACGAATGTACTTTGGCTTGTTGCCTATGGATCCAAAATATGCATGAGTGTCAATTCTGTAAAATTTGAACATTCCTTGAAATTTCATAGGAATCCTCTAGTGGCCATTAGACCCTGAGCCACATCAGTTATGCTGGCTGAATTTTTTCAACGCCCTTCAAATTTTACAGCAGACAGAATTAATAACTTACACGGAACTCAAAGTTCTTTTGAATGAGCTAGATCTAGAAGCGTTAAGAGGCGTGAAACTGGAAGTGGCAAGCTTTTCTTCTTCGATAATCTCTCGAGATGGTGAATCGGAATTGTTGGAAGTATCTGGAGAAAAAATGTATTCATTATGCCAGCTACCTACTAAGTACAGTACCTACTGACGTACTTGAGGAGGCGGGTAAACGCGCAAAAACATGTCTTTTGCATTCCCATCCAATGGCCTAATTTTTTAATGAAATAAAAAAAATATATATAGATAAAGAATGGTCTACGATAGTTCTTACGATGACGTGTTATTTTTGTTTCGGGGAATTTTCCCAAGTTTTCAAAAAAAAATTCGGAATACAAAAAATGAAATAATACTCAACAAGGACTCTTGTACATGATATTTTTTCTTCATGCGCTCTCCTTTTTTAAAAAATGTGATCGCTGGATGAAAATGAAAGGGTCATGATTTTGCACTTCTACCCTGCCACCTTAAATAATTAGTAGACTTTTTTTTCTAGACTTACGAGACATGACAGAGTTCTGCCTGGAAAAGCCTCCCGATTCCGAATCAGATTCGCTTTCCTCATCTTCCGGACGGAACAAGTCATTTGTTAAGATCTGCAAAATTCGAAATTATTGGATGTGATGAAATGAATGAAGAAAAAAGGACAGACCTTTAGCTGAAGAGATATGACGAGCTTAGCATCGACGGTGCCGAGCGGAAACTCTACTTTGCTGATCTTCATTTCCGGCTCCTTGGTCAACTCCTTGATGCGGTAAGCGAACTGGTCCAAAGCAGCACCGGTCTGCTTGTCATCTATGGTCATTCGTAAAAAGTCTATGTCCGGGTCGCCCACAAGGAAGACGAAACCTTGCTCCCAAACCGGATCGGCGGTGTGCTTCTTCGTCTTGCTTTTTTGCTTGTGATTCCCGACGGATATCGTGAAGTATGGGTTCGGTCTTTTGGATTTGCTCATCTGGAATTTCAGGGTTTTTTACAACGTCGAATCGAATCATACCCAAGAGCTAAATTTACCGGCAAGTTACGGGCAGAGTCGACGTAAACTATCAAAATGGCAGTGCTGATTTCGGCAACTTTCAACTGCTTGGTCTCCTTGGAAGCCTGGAAAAAGCTCTGTTAGCGTCGCTTTTTATTGTTGCATTTTGTAAAAAACCTCGTTCAGCGACTCGTAATTTGAACTCAGCGACAGCCAAGTGAACCGCAAATGGATCTTTCCATGCTTGGCGCTTTCCAGTTTAAGCCATTGGTCCGTTTGGCCTCTGATCACGGTACTAATATCGACGTCGCCGCTACAATTTTCATATTATAAAATTATATTATTTCATCATTTTTTCTTCAATTTTATTTTAGAATGTCAAGATCAAACGAAACAAACTGACCTCCCCAAGAAATCATCCTCGTTCACGTTGTCGTGATCGTACAATTTGAAGCCCAAATGCTGCGACATCGGATCCAGAATCACGAATTCGCACCAATAATCCCATTTGGGATTCAGCTTTTGATGAACGACTGGCGTTTTCCACTCTTGTGCTCCCACATACACCACGCAGTACGGATCCGACTTGCCCGTGATGTCTTTTCCTTCCAGTTCTTTGGCTTCTGACACGTGAACTCTCAGTACACCCTGTATGAACCAACGAAATGTTCATTGTTCAATACTTATTTGATGACTTGGTGTAGGCGAATATCGTTACGGAAGTTTGGTGTAATCGCAGACTTACCGCAGGTTCCAGAGCTTTCAGTTCGGAAGCTTCGACGGCCTTAGAGAACCGCTTGGTTACCTTGTTGGGGAAAACAATGAGCTTGGTGAGTCTCTCTTCGATTTTCGATCGTATGAAAGCGCTCAGTCCCGGAATTCCAGATATGCCTTCCAGAGTGAAATTGATGTCCGGAGTGTTGAGGAAGAAGATCTGGACGCCGCCCACCAGAGGCGCCTTGGGGAGGAGCGGTTTCAGGACGACTCGTACTTCGACGCTCAACTTCAAAAATGGAAAAAAAATCACACTTTGAGCTGAATTCATCACAAATACGTCTAGTAAGTAATTCATATATCATTTTCGTAGTAGCTGTTTCAGTCAGTTGAAGTTATTTCATTAGAGCATAGAGTATTAGAGAATGGAAAGAAAACGTTACGAACGTATAGGTACCGCGTGTTTTTCAAAATTGTGAATCAAGTTAGCTATGGAAGCAGGGACGTATGTCCGTGACTTGATTCATCTTCCCGCGTTGCCAGGCCGACCGCTTCAAGAGCGCAATTTGAAGCAAGTCGCGGACATACGTTTTCACTTTCATAGCTAACTCCAATTCATAGTTTTAAAAAACACTCGGTATATGCACAGAAAACCGATAGTTTTGAAAATGGGAGGCAGTTCTTGTGGTGATACAAATCAGTATGTGCTCATCGACGATGTTTTCCATTTTATTGAACGTATCTTAATATAGAAATTATTTTCTAAGAACCACGTTGCTACTACAATTTCAATCGATATTAAAGATTCCATGTATTAGTTGTGCTTGGTGCTTCTAAGTACTTACTACATAAATTACATAATAGGTATGTACCCACCTGAAAATCACGAATGCCTCCCATCTGAGCTCCAGATAGTGAAAAGTTGATGTCGCAATTTCCATCATAACTGGAAGGAGAAGAGCCATGTTAAGAAAAACCAGCTATAAGTAACGAAATATTTTGCTTAGTTGTTAAGTGGTGGGTACATTACTGACTTTTGAGAAAGATCAATGGATGTGTATGTACTTTGTATTTGGACCTCTAAATTACAATTCAAGCATGGCAACCATAACTCGACTTCCGGTTGCTCCATCGCTTCGGCTTTATTCATGCAAGGCCGTTACCAAACATGGTCAGATGTTTTCAACTATAAAAAAAAAATTATTTCCTCTTTCATCCCACCCTTGAAATCATCATCCGGGAGTGGGATAACTTCCAAGTTAGTGAAGTTAGGTCTCCAAACACGTATGAGAACTAAATTGGTTTACGCACCTCGCTATTTAGATCCAAGCCAAAAGCAAATTAATTTTAAAGCACCGTCATAGCTTCTCGTGATAATGAAATATTCTTTAAAAATAGCGGTAGATACCTAACACTGTTGAAAACACCAAGGACACGTTTCAGATCGAAATCTGGAAAGTAAACAAATATCGCTTAAATAAACGAGTAGGTACTTGGTATGAACAGGGTGAAAAATTCTTTGCATTTTTGATCTGCGTAAGCAAAACATATTTCAATAGATATTGAACCAATAATGTGCCTAACCCTGCACGAGTGTGAGTCTCTTCTTGATGAACGGCAGGTAACAAGCAATAATAACCATGAACGTTAATGGATACCTATATAATGAGATAGAAGAATAAGGTCTCAAGTTTCACTAGGGTTGGATAAAGTAGTTTCATACTTGTGGCGGGCTGTATGGAACCAAATTTGAAACATTGAATATCTCCGTGAGACACGATTACATTTCATGCTTCATTACACAATCGAATCACTTCTGGATTCAAGAAGACAATCTATAGGACACAAAGATGGCGGTACGTAGAACTAATGTTGATATCCTAAATATCTATCCGAAACACGAATGGCTTTTAAGTTTCATTCGAGGTTTCATTAGAATCCGGTCAAGTCTGAAGTTCATTATGTCAAGAAAAGTTTGAGCCTCCATTATCTTGAAACATGAGAATTATGTGGAAATAGATTATTTTAGCATTGTTCCATCACTCTGTTACGTTCCTAGAAAATTATTATTTGGCTAAAGCCACTCAATCAAACAGAAGTCAATTTCCATATAAGTACCGACAATTTGAGGTGGCTGAGGCCAAGCCAAATTATGAATAAAAAGGTATACTTACAAAACATCAAAATCTATGATGATTGAATCCCTAGTCGTGGCACAGTTGTAGACTTTGACTCCGTCAATTTTTGGAGGCTAAAACGTTTCCAATCAGTTTCGCTTGTAATTAGAACAGAACAAGTCTTACATTGCATCCAAAATCGATGTCTTCGAAGCGAAACTTGTCAAATTTCTTGCGGATTTTCGTCTGCAGAGAGCCCCGGAACAGTTTCACTATGTAATTGTTCATCGTCGGCCACAGCTGGGAAATGATCTGAAAATTTATCAAAATTTGACTTTCTTCCTTTCTTGGAATTTTGTCAATTCAAACCTGGTTCAGCCATTCTGCGCGTTCTCTGTCCGGGAAAGTGACCTTTAAAATGCATACAATTATGTTTTATTCTTGCAAAAAAAAGAGTTGGAAAGATAACACACCCATCCTGGGATTTCATCGATTTTGCTCAAGAGCTTCTGTTTGGTGTTAGACGAAGCAGCAGCTCTTTGTTTTATTCTGTCACTTTTGCTGCTATCGGCCAGGTCCAGGTAGACTAAACTCACCAGGGCTAAGAAAACGAGGAGTAGAGGCCATTGCATATAACATGCGAAGTATCCTAGGAGGATTAGGATGGCCTGAAATTGATTTTGTTTAAATTTATTACTCGATATAATTTTTTTTAAGATTGAATATAATATGACCAGTTTAAGTTTGTCGTATTTCGAATGACTTATGAGTAAATAACAGTCATAGACAAGGTCACAAATCACAAAGGTCGGTGTCAGTAATCAGGCAAGAGCCCTTGCAAGCGCCAATCAAAATCGATTAGTTCGAATGACTTATGATCGGTACAAGATCGGACAGGATGGAGAGAAATATGGAGAAGGGACCCCACGGAGTACTCGACTCCACAAACCGCGTTACACCCGTAAGGGTAAAATAGGCAAAAGGATTAAGAAGAATAATTATGATGAAATTATTGATAAAAAATCCTTCTGTCTAGGACTAGATGCTGTGACGGACGGACGGACAGACAGATAGACCCACGGATAAAGCGAGGACATGAGCGCCTTCCTAAGAAGTGCGCTGAAAATGTCAGTGTCGGTAACCAGGCAACAACAATTTTGATTGGCCATAGGTCAATTGAAATATGTGAAGCTCTAACTGAAGATATATCCCGTTCACTTTTTATTTTCAGTAGAATCACTTTTTGAAACAAAAATTAAGTGACAAGCTAGAGAGCTGGGAGGATACGACTGACGGCTGCTAATAGTATTGCTCCAAAACTTTGCAGGTGACTGAGCCGTAGCCGTAGCCCCCCAGCTTGTTATTTTATTTTTGTTCCAAAAAGTCATTCTACTGAACATAAAAAGTGAACGGGATATAGTTGATGTTATTTCGTTTTACTGTTTTCCAGAACAAGTACAAGTAAAGTGCCTCATTTTATTATTATTATACCTATTTTTAAAGTTATTTAGTTGATCGTCTCTCCTTTTTTTTGTTGATTGGTAATCAATGTTTATTTACATTTTTTGACTAGTCTAGTGATGATGAATGGGGTCAATTTGCATAACTCAACCTTGAGACTTGTAATAGGTAGTTACTACTAACTCGTGCACCATTTTGATGGTAATTATTCCAACAATAGTCATTTACCTTGGCTTGTCATATTACAGATCTTTTTTTTTTGGGAGGAATGAGTATGAAAAAATGGATCACTTTTTCGAAGTTGGCTCAAATGAAACCATAAGCATTTTACCTTATTTATAAACCGGAAGACCAAATATTTATCCATTATCATGATCCTTTTTCTTTTGTTTCCTTTGGGCTTCACGGGTGCCACAAGTGGATCATTTTCAACAACTGGCGAGGACGGTGAAGTAGCTGATTGTTCGTTTATATCCGTCATGTCTGTAACAAAAATTACATCACTCAATTCAACACAACTGAACAAAATTGACCTTTACGAAAAAAGGTCCAGTTCAGATCATCATGTTCAGGTTAATCGTGATATTGTAGGTATAGATTAGGTACTTTGTTTTCGGCTTTATGGTAAAAAATTCAAGGATTTTCACGCGGAAAACTGCAAACAACGTTGTTTTGTATTCCTAATCGATTTCCCGTGTGCGTGTGGTCAGTTTTAACATTTCGCTTATAACGCATCTATTTTTGATAAACAATTCCCCCTTGAAAATATCGATTCAACAAACAGCAAATGAAACCCAGCCCTACAATGCTGCATCACGAAAAACAGTGCCCTGCGAAAAATCCGGGAAAAACTCATGTACAATAACAAAACAGTTTCCTTACTAGTGCTGAATCTGTGTCTCCTGACAGCTCCGTCAACAACAATTTTTGGAATTTTCTTTTTTCGCATTTTCAGAACCATTATTTTTTCGAATTGCTGTCAAATTATTTCGCATGGTCTGAAAATGTTACAAAACTGGCGGTGGATTGGAATTATTATCGGTCGAAAAGTATTTTATGGTGTAGAGAAATCGCGGCATGCGCCGACACCAAGAAAACATAAATAAAGATTATCGTGGAGTTGATATTTTCCGATTAGATAGTGTTCGAAATAAGACACAAAATAAATAATATAATATACCTACATACAAGGTGTGAGGTACAATTATTGTAGGAACTCAGTGATCGGCTTTGAAAATAGCGAGGGTTGATAACATCGATAATTTTGAATCACCCTGTATAATTGGAATTCATGGGAACTTGTTCAGGTGATTCGGATGATTGAGGAGAGTACACCTCTAGGTATCTATGACTAAGGTAAATAATATTAGTCAAGATGAGACCTATAATAAACCCATACTTATTTGTTTAATCTTTTCTACTTTTTCCAGAAAAAGATCTTAACGAAAATTTCTCCTATCACATATAAAACAATTTTTTGTTGCCCATGACTCATTTTTTTCAAGTTTGACCGAAGAAATTTGAAGTGAGGAGAGTTGTATGCTGTTTCAAAATTTTCAGAACATATACTTCCACAATATATTTTTATTGTGGAAAGAATTTAAAAAAAAACAGCGAAAACTACTTACTGCAAAATAATAGAAAGCTAAAATAAGAATAACTGCGGTTTTAGTCGAGCAGGTACTGAATTAACTGATAGACAAGCCAGTCCATCATTCCAAACATCATTCTGACAAAATTGATGAGAATCATGTGACCATAAACCGATTGAGTTGGCCTATCGCAATTCAAAAACCACTGGAATGGACAATAATAAGTTAGAACAAACTGAGCGACAGATGGACGACATTTTATATTTTTATCGGCTCTGGCGTTAGATAACTTTTTCGCGTGAACACCTGTAGGCACCAACTTGGTGAAATCTGTATTCACTAAATTCAAAGGAAAATATATTTTAGTTTCGAAGAATTTAGCAAAATACTTGAAATGCTAACAAGTTTCTTTCTATAATGGCGCTTTGACGTTGAATATCGATCTTTTCAGATTCGAGCAATAACAATTAATCCATTGTTACACCCTCCTGTAATATTTACATGTGAAACTACAACCTGCTTATAAATAGACATGAACCTCAACCCCCTTTCCTTTCCTTTGCACGCCTTGTGTCTCGGCCACTAGCTTTCTCCACCACCTCAGCCCCTAGCCGTAGTCCAATAAATACTAAACTACTTCCTATTTTTGGCTTTTACTTCATTTCACAAAATTAACACTTCCGTTCAGCTCATTTTCGTTTTACATCCAACGGTTTTACTGAGCTTCCATTATTGACTTCCAAAGGCAGAGGGAACAGCTAGCAATGCAATTTCCTGTATTCGTTTTCGTCCTGTTTAATTTGTTTCTCCCATTTGCAATATTCGGTTTGGTTAAGTCTATTTCTTACTAAAAGAACTATTCACGATTCTTATAAAAATTGGGTTTCGGCCTTTGATGAATTTTGAAATCAAAATTTGACGGACCAGTGTCTACAATTAACCCTTAATCGGTCTCGCACATGTACAGTTTCTGGTCAATTGATAGAAATTACCTACTGTATGAATAAATAAAAAAATTGAATAAATAAAAAATTATATACCTACCTACTTGTTAAAAGTCGTTGAGTGAACAATACAAATAAGAGGCGCTAACTTTTAGTATCAGCCGGCCAAATGACGCCACTTTACAAGCAGATTCCGATACCAACTTTGCAGCTTGCAGCGGATCATTTCCTAATACAGGGTGTCCGAACGAGAACAGGTAGGTTTGAATTGCCCGCCATTTTTGTTGATTTTGTTTTTGACCCTCCAATTTTGACATATGTCAAGGAGAGACCCGGCAAATTCATAGTGCAGAGGTACACGAATGAACAACGCGTTTCAATAGTTGAAACGTGTTACCAAAGTCAGTGTTCATTTACCTACGGTCATTCGAAAATAACGTGAAATTTTGGGTCGTCATCATGTGCCTGCACTTTCAGCCTTTATTGACAGTATTCGAGGAAACTGGTTCGGTGGCAAATCACCCAAAGCCTCCAGCACTTCAGAGGGCTCGTTCACAAGAAAATATTCATTCATGTAACTCTGCACTTGAATTTGATGGATTTGCTGGGTCTCTACTTGACAGCTGTCAAAATTAAAGCGTCAAAAACGAAATCAACAAAAATGGCGGTCAATTCAAATCTACCTGTTCTCGTTCGGACACCCTGTATAAATAGTCACCTATCTTTGTTGGTCGAATTTAGCGAATTATATGTCAAAAACCAATGTCAGTGACAGAAATGTCACCGGTTACGCCGGCAGTAGTGTCTCACTCGTTCCTTGGCGATTTCTCGCTGTTTCACTCTCTAACTGAGGTGACGCAAACTGAGATTGTGGTGAAAAGAAAGCTCCTAAATATGCTAAAATCAACAGTTTTCAAGTAAACCCCCAATTTAGTTGTGAGTGCTTGTCAAATCTCCGTGTACTCGTACTAGAGACCTCATTGCAGCGGATTTCCGAAGTCTTTTTGTACATGGTTCTGAACGAATAATACAAATTATTATTGATTTTTTGCTTGTTGTTCTAGTTATTTTTGTTTATTTCGTTTTCCAAGGCTCCATTGCAGTGATTAAGGGCTTTGGGAACAGGAAGGAGCTAGAATTGCACTCACAATTTGATGTTTTTTTCTCAACAACTGTTGACTTGAAGACTTCCAACAGAAAACTTCCGGTACTGGTTCAAAAGTTACGACATAATTCAGTAATTCATTAGTCTAATGTAGTGTGGCTTGCGCCTTCCAGAAGTAAATATAAGTAATTGAAAAGTGAGTTTCCTCGTTTCCAAAAATTGAGCGTTCCAAATTCTGAGTTTGATAGATCCAATATCTTCACTAGGTAAGCGCTTCAGACCAAACGTGACATTTCCATTTGATAAAGCCTTATTTTAGAAGACTCTGGTCAAAATTTGATCAAAATCGGTTGAACGGTTCAAAAGTTATGCCAGAATAGATTTTAAAAGTTCAACTTTAAATGGTCTTTTACATTATAATTATTATGAATTGTTGCCAAATGATTTTTTCATATGACAAATCCTATGATAATGAAGCGCTTGAAGAAGTATTTTACGGAGTTCAGTTTTCACACTGTATGATATTATGATTTTGCTAATAGGCTACTTCGTTTGGGCAGGTGCGCATGCTTGAAGGCTTTAAATTTTGAAAACTTTCGTACACCTGTCAGTTGAATGGCAACGCTGCATGCTCCGTCTAGCCGCCTGACCAACTACTGGCTCCTGGCTGTCACTTTTACACATACCGTAAATGCATCTCTTCGTAGCTTCTTTGAACTTCCTTCTCGGTACAGCCATTTTCAACAAGTTGTTTTCTTTCGTCAAAACATGAGCAGATGAAATGTAGGTCAGGTAGAAACGAGAAGTGTGATCATAATCGTCACAAGTGACAGTTGGCGCCGATGTCTTGTTGTTTTGAGCGCTGTTGCCATTCTCGTTGTTCCTGAACTTCCACAAATGATCATTGAACTTAATTTCAATGAAACATTTCCTTTGAATATAGAAAATGGTATCTAACATTCAACCAAATCATTTGTGGAATTTTAGGTGCACTACAATATTTTTTAGTGTTAATTTTCAATATCGGTGTACGAAACTATGAAATTCGCGCCAGACATGCGCACTCAAAAAAACCGAAACGAAGGGACCTATGTGATAGCTTACGTTACGAAATTTACAAATTCAACACTTCCAATAAACTAGAAAGAGATTCCGACCTCTTTATTGTTATTATTTATTATTATTGCTCGTCCTCAGATGCAATGTGTCAAGCGGAAATGGAGGTTTGATTAGAACTCGGTATGTTGAACCATTTGGAAGATATGGAAGATCATTAAGTTATTCGCTGGAGACTTCAGCTCTGGAACAAGCAACAAACCTGTACAATTGGTGGAGGAGCCGTTCGAAGCTTGTCAGATTCATAAGCAAGGCTGCTAGACTCTCTTAGGTGAAACTTGGAATAGGAAATAATTGCAAGAGGTATCCCAAGAAAGTCACGGCCCCTCAAAAGTTGAATTTTCAAAATCGTTTTTTCAACACAACTTTTTTAACGTTCAACTCGTGTTCAACCGATCAGCCTCGAATCTGGTATACGAATAATTATTATACAATGTAACATGATGCATAGCAAGAAAGTGACAGCTGCAATTTCATGAGACCCAACCAGTGGCGTAGATGAAATTGAACTTTGAAGGAGCCTAAGTTTTTGTGGGGGCACCTGATTCCCTGAAAATTGGAAAGAATTGTGTTGTAAAATGATTAAAAACCAGTTACCTCTTGTATAAAAAATGGTGGAAATCTGTTAACAGGATAAAAAGTTGGAAAATCTGCAGTTTTTTCAGAGAGGAAAACTCGAAACCGTCGGTCGGTCCCATTTCAAAAGCTTTTCCTTCAAAAATTGATTCAATCTTTTCTTCAACTTTCATTTCCAGTATGTCTACACCTAAAGTGGATATCTAGTGGGGCTCACCGCATGTCGAAGTTTGCACTGCAGTTTTTCAAATTCACGGAATTTGCAAATTTCATTTTGAAAAAATTACTGTCGGAAAACCGGAACCGTGTCGATTTTTAAAATCGGTCTAGAAGATGCCCAATCCAATCTATTTATAATATCAAGCGGAATTTTTCGAAAAAAAATCGATCCTCGAGCGGGAATGAATTTTTAAGCGGAGTCCTGCATCAAAAGCGAGTCGTCCTGGTCAAAATACGGATGACAGACCCTCTCGGGTTGCAACGGCTAGAAGAAATTTTGAAAATTCATAACGTCCGACTGGAAAATGGTGGAAAGCTGCAACTGCAGACCTAATTTGACTATTCTGTTGTGTTGCTTCCTGCCAAATTAGGTTTCAATCCATCGGATAGATTTTGAATGAGAATGATGGTAAAGTTTCGAACTTTGACATTTTTTTATTATTTGGCAGATGACAGATAGAGAAATACTTTTAACTGTTCTGAATACAGTTTTTCAAGGGCCTTCAAATGACAAGTCGAGTTCTGTGAGCTCTGCTTCTTCTTCTTCTGACATTTTTTGATAGTGACAGTTTTGTTTGACAGATGACCGCGAAAAACCAATGGGCTTCTTTCACAGAAAAACCATGTCTCGATATCCAATTTATAGTCGATCGGATCAACGGCTCGGCAGTTATCGTGGAAGATCACAGACAGACACACATACAGACATCATTCTGGAAATGGTCTTAATCGTCTTGAGGGACCTCAGACTCAACATGGATATATCCGGCAAAATCTTGAACTTTTTCTGCACGATTGCAATAATTATTATCCAGGTACTTTCCCTTTCATGTTTGTGGGAGCCGGAAAAGTAAAAGTGTGGCCGCCTAACTTGACGTCTGTAACAAAATCATATGACATATATATGATACATCATAAATCATAATCGTATAATGTAAAAAGCCCCTTAACACCCTCTAACTTTTAACCTGAGTATTTTCAGACATCGATGTCATATATTTTTCGAATCCATTTTCAGTATGGAATGTATAGCCTAAAAGTTTTATTGTATTTCTGTTTCAAAATAAACATTTTCAGCGTGATGAAGTGACCAGACCGGCACGAAACATCGTACATCGCGTGAACCGGTAATTTGGCGTTATGAATATGCTTTCCTCGATGTTTTCTGAGGTGAGTCTCATTGTTTTTCTCGATGACTCGATGACCTAACGATTGTGAAAGTTTTTCCATCAAGACCTGGACCACTCTGTATACAATAAAATCAGAATTTTCATTTTCAAAACCTATTATTGTTTACAAAAACTGCTACACCTTTTTTTTTGATGAGCGGAACTATCACTCTCGAACCGACCACATGCTAGAATTATGCAACATTTTTTTCAAGCAACTCACTGACAGCTAAGTCAAGGCTGTAAGATCAACAGTAGCACCTAATTTAACTTACTCACTTCATTCCTTTGCATTCCAGTCAATAATTTCCAAAGTTCCTATTAATATAGCACTTTTATTATTATTCCTGGCATCTTATTGGCACTCTTAAGATAATCCAATTTTATTTACTAGAGGCAGGTAGGTACGACTGTTCAAGTTCACACCGAAGCAATAAGGAACCGTGGCCTTTGTTTACAAACACGCGGTCTCGTTTTATAGGTTCGGTATTACAATAAAGATGTAGGTATCGAACCAACGCACGCCGTGTTTCTAGCTTTACTGAATGGGGGATTGCCGTCGCCCGTTCCTTGTTCCTTGCTTGCAGACTGACGCCAGCAGTCTGATAGAAACGCTGAATTTTCTGCTCGAAGAACGGTAGGTTAAACAGTAAACAAGTGGCAGCCCTGCTGTGACATTCTCTGAAAACAAGTCTTGGCTCTTATCATGCGCATTTTTCGCCTATTTTTTGGGGTCAATCTTAATAATGTAAAGGTCCATTTTTTCAAAACATAATTTATATTTTTAGCTTATGGATCGATCGAACGCAATTCATAGTGGATGACGTAGGGGAAAGGAAGGTGTCGAGTAACAATTTTTGGCCGTTTGGATACCTACTACCTATGATCAATTTTACGGCTTTCTGCATTAGAGCAAGCTATGGAAAAATTGTGTTGTCTTGGTACGAGTGATACGATGACAAAGAAGATGCCAGCCAGTTGTCTTCACGTGCAATTTTTAATGTGACACTTTGTCACCAGGTTACCGTGTCGAGGTATCATGTACGCGAGAGTGATAATTTTTGAGCATATGCCAGGAATCGTGAGTTTCTTTGGAGTGCTTTGCAGTGTGGACGATAAAGGGACATTGTTTTTACTGGTTGGTGGGTCCTCGCCAAGATTGTTAGATTTTTGGCGGCTACTAATGAATGATGTCGAAGATCGGCAGGATACTACTCGGATGAAAACGCTCATCACCCAAAAGGCTACATCTTCTGATGCACATCACTGGAGTAGTAAGTACTAGGTACCTACTCTAGCTCTAGCTCTACCTGTTATACCTACTGCAACAGCAAGCAAGGTATGAAGACACCATGCTGGCAGACAACACAAAGTACCTACCTATACTCACTCCCAAATTGTCTCGTCTCCGTACAGTTCAACTTCATGAATTGTCCTACTATCCATATTGTCCATCTGAAGAATAAGTTTCTTCTTGGGCAGTGGGTTTTTCCTTTTTGCATTCCATTTCTTCACGGCATCACGGACTTTCGGCATGATTTTCTCAGCGGCCGACGCAGAACCCTAATAACTTCGGCGAAGACTCACCAACCAGTGAAGAAAATGTCCCTTATCGTTCACACTGGAAATCACTCGAAGGAAACTAACAATTCCTCGCATATTCTCGAAAATTTCCACTAACGCGTACATGACTCCCCGAGACGATGACAATGTCACATTGAAAATTGCACGTGAAGACAGCTAGCTGCCAACAAGTCGTCAACGTGCCATTCGTACCAACGCAACCTATTTTTTCCATAGCTTGCTCTAATGCAGATAGCCGTGAAATTGATTATACCTATCGGTTTGAAATTGGCTGAGTTGATAAAATCAACTAGGTGCAGGTAAACAAGAAGCCATAAGTTTCTAAAATACAAAAATAACAATTTCTGAATTTCACAACAACCACCAGTGAGTAGGTATATCAGCAACCATGGTTACATAAGTTCAGTTTTTTTGCAGTTCTTCTGGAAATCAAGGTAAATAGTATGTTACTCCTGGAACATATTTAGACTTTTTTCGAATAATTCTAACCGATATCAAAAGTAGATTTCTGATTTCATTAGGCGTCGTGTATATAGGCCCACTTTCAAATGCGAAACATTCAGTTTTCTGGCTGTGATTTTTGAAATCGCAACAACGGTTTTTGAGTCTTCCCCCTGGAAAAACTTCAAATTTCCAACTTTTTAGCCCGTGAACCGTTTTCACCAATAAAAAAATCGGTTGTGTCACCCCAAAACTTCCCCGACGAGTAGCAAAGGATCGGATGGAAATTTTTGTATGAGACGTCCCTTCGGGTAGGAAGTTAGAATTTGAGAAGAAGTATGAACAACTGAGATATTTTCCTCAAAAAGGGCTTTATTTTGAGTTCCATAATTTGAGTTCGGTCTCGATAACCCAAGCCGGTTTCACAGTCTCAACAGGAAAATTCTCGGGGAATTGAAAATAATATTGTTTGAAAATATTTTGGAACCAGTTACCTCTTGTTTGAAAATAAATTAGTGAAAATCGGTTCACAAGTTTACCTGGGGCAAAGTTCTTATTATTTGCACTTTAGAGCCCCAAACGAGAAGAGGGCTCAGTCAGGCTCCAAGAGACACCTGTGGACACCGGAGAACCTATAAGGCTTCAACCAACCCAAGGAGACACAAAGGTGTCGCTTTCGCCTGAAACGGCAAAATCTGATAGTCACAAGTGGGGGCCCCATCAAGGCTTTGAACGGCATCAGGAATAAGACACCAGGGGGCCCTGGTAGCGAATCATACAAGGGAACTGCACACTTTGAGGCTTAAACGTGCCAACGGGATGAGCATACTAAAGTTGCTGAAGCTACAGAAAACACAAGGGGGTTTACGGAGCCCCCAAAACGATACTTGAAGACACAAAGGATTGGGGCGCACTGTTGCCTTAAACGATACAAGAAAACACACCGAGATCTGCATTCATAACCATTTTGTCACTTTGACAAAGAAACTTACTGGTTTAGTTGCTAAGGAAATCGAATCGGGCCATCGGGCGAAATTCGATCGAACAGGCAAACCGGACTGAAATCGGCCAGGCCAAATTTTGAAAATTCATAGCGCCCGTCTTGTGAATGATGGGAAACTCCAACTGCAGCATTGATTTAATTCTTTGGTTGTGTTCCTTCCTGCCAAATATGGTCCTGATCCATTTGATAGATTTTGGATAATTAAATGGTAAAGTTTTGAAGTTTGAGATTTTTTTAAATTTGACAGGTGACAGATGGACAAATTTTTTTAATGCAAAACCAGCCTGGCTTATTGAGGCCGGACTCAAATGATGGAGCTTGGAATATAAAGCCTCAATTGACGATATTCTTCGGTTAATTTAAATTTCAAAACCAAGCTCAATGGTTGATGGAAGCGAACTTGATGGTTATGACACCCAAACAGTTCAGTCCCACATTAGATCACTCTCCCGTTATGTTCCTTTATTATATTCAGTAGCTTGTATCATCAGCGCAGAATGCATGACTGAATTAATTGCCCGTGACCTTGAACGGAACAGACAGTCGGTATAAATGGTGATCTGCTGATGCAACGTCAACGTAGGTAGATGGATCGTTTTACTTCGTTTTGGACCGATATGTATTTGCTAACAAAAATATCATTAAAAATTAAAACGTAATTTCCTCCTGTATTTGTCTTGTTTTCGTAAGCAATTAGCACTATAAGTAAGTAGCCAGCAGTAATTTATTGTTGAATTCAAATTTTTATCTCTGTTAACTTGTTCATTGTGCAAACAAGGTACACATGATATTGGACCAAAATTCCGACCTACGTTCAGATGATAATAAAAAAATAATACTTATCTACTTTCGACTTTATTAAATAAGTATAATATGCATAGTAATAATTAAAAACGATATAACACAGCTCAGTGGTAATTATAATACAAATCGATAAAAATAAATAAAACAATAAAAACTTTGGCACCAGTTCCAGGGCGGTTTCCGCAATCATTTTTCAGGTCTCAGTTCGAACCACGCGCTGTAGGTCTGGGTCAAGTTGTACTTGCCCAGGTCAATTATCACCTGGAACAGTAATCAGCAATAAAATATTGTATGGAACTCGTGAATCGGGAATATTATTGACTTGATGAACAACCCACTCGCCTTACAGGCTCGTGGAGTAAACTTTCTTTTCGGGGGTAAACTTGCTATTAATTCAATAGTAGATTTTAAGTGGAGAAATAAAGAGCCATTATAAGCAAGTGAGATGTTTGGTACACGAGCGCTTGTGCGAATATGGTAAATTCTCTCGTGCTCATAATGGCGTTTTGCTCACGTGTGATAATGATAAGAACCTATATGGCGTTTTATCTTAGAGGAGAGCAGAATTGAAAGATATTCTGCCGAATAAATAAAGCAAGCAAAAGTCAATTTTGATAGATTATTGTGAAGAGCGTGTAAAATGACTAACTTTAGTCACTTGTGGATGATAGCTCACTTGAATCGTTGAAAACGAACATACAGGGTGTTAATTTTCAAACTTCCCACCTCAGATTTCTCGCCAGCCAACATTTTCCCAGGAAAACGCCAGAACAGGTCGAGTTTTATTTCGAGGGGGACATCTAGGACACGTACTGTCAAGTCTCTATCTTCAATCCCTTTGCCCCCATCCTGCCCTACTTCAAAATTTCAAACAGCATTACCTATCTTGCGATACATCAAATTGAAGGTAATAGAATTCTCTTTCTGTCAAACATATTTAATTTTCTCAAGCCACCCGTCGATCCTTCTCCGAATTCTCTGATTGTTAATTAAAAGGAAGTTTTCCTAGCCAATTCTTGACAAATAGCTAGCAAAATCAGCTCGATTTTTATTTCGAGGGGGCATCCAAGACACGTCTCGCCAAATTTTTATCTTCAACCCCTTCGCGCTATCGAATTGAATCTATTGAACTAAGTACAATTTGGCAATGCTTTACATAAAAAATCTCGCCAATGGAGTTGATTGTTGAAAAATTTATCTATACAGCCCTGAAAACAAGATCGGAATCGGTTGAGACAATCCAAAGTTATAACATTTTGAAAAAGGGCAAAATTTCCGATACCGACATTCTAAATTAATGTTGAGCAGTTTTTAGGTATACATAATTATGTAGAAATAACTAGTAAGTGAAATTAGAATCGGATCCAGGAGAAATCTGCATCATCTCCAATAGCTAAATTAAGGTATCAAAAAATCGGAAAATTTCTTCGAACGTATTGCTACGAGCGACGATTCGCGTGCATTCTGGTAAACACGCGATATTTCTAGGCTCTTCCACGGCCGCAGTGTAAAAATGCGCGGAGCTCTGGACATTTCTAGAGTGTGCGTGGTAGCATTGAAATGCATGGAGACTCAAACGCCTGATCAAGACACATCTGTCATTTGGCGGCGGTGCCGGCTCTAAAGCACGGCAGAATTATGCGCGAGGTGTGTGGAATTGTTCGGGAATCGCCTAGAAAATCGTATGCCGGGTCACTGTCCGAGTTTGCTGGAAGATGATGGAAAGTTCGGGAACACTGATCGGAGGTCGGAGGCCTATATAAGGCATCAACCGTCAGCTCACGAGTAGTTATGGATTGGAATGCGAAGTGGTAGCGAGCGGATTAAAAGCGAGTAGTAATCACAGCGATATTTTTAAGTAATTAATTGTTGGCGTGTATGTATTGTAGTACGCAGTAATGAACAGTGTGTGTTTTAAAACGATCGTCCCAATTATAATCGAACCCGTACGCAAAATACGAAACAGTATATTGCGAAATGATGAAAATTTTTGTTTCCAAATCTGTATTCTATTCTATGAAAAAATTGTTGCGTGAAGATTTTTTTACAGATAAATTTCCAGCATGGGGGGGGGGGATCTCGTTGAATCACCCTGCAGTCCCAGCACATTGTCAAATTTAAATCTGTTGATTGAGTTTTGTTAAATCTTTAAATTTGCCAGTTGAAAGTTGAAATTTTGCGAATATTCTCATTTCATTGCGGATAACCGGTGGCAGCAAGCAATAATCCATCTTTATTGCCCGTTTTCACCGCAGTTTTAAGAGGGCAATCAAGCTGGCGAATGGGGGCTCATAAATACATAATATAATATGTAATAGGGTGATTGCATGTAGAGGGCGTTTTGACCTAGGGACTTTTAGTTTGTCTATATTGGTAATGTATACATTTGTTAATTTACGCTAACGTCGCTAACAATAATGACATTATTCATCCATCATCCATCACCATGTTGTCTGTTAACCACTGAAAATGCCTGCAGTAGACCGGAGAAGTGTGACGTAACAACATGGTGGTTGACATTAATTTGTTCAACATTTTCTGGAGGCAAACAAACGTCACATGAACGTGACGTTTCTGTGTTTTGTTTGTTGCGTTGATATTTTGCTCTCACTTTTGTTTGTTGTGAGCCCCCAGAAAATGTCAAACAAACTTCAACCGCCATGTTGGGACGTCATCACTTCTCCGGTCTATATTACACATAACCTATTATATTCCAGGTTATATTCCAGAATAACCTCGGATCTGTCAGACAGGTGTCAGTTGTCACCATACCAACCGAACCAAAGCAGAATCCCTCAGCGACTGTCACGTTCCTGGCGGTCAAAAGGTGAACCAAATTTCATGCAATCGCCCTATTGCATACACTGACCTGTCCCAAAATATTTTTGCCGAAATTCAGCGCCTTTTTCTCAGTCGCCACGGTGACTTCCAGCTGCATGGAGTTCAAATCGGTCCAAGCCAGCAAGTACTCGAACGTCTCGTCAAAGACTGGATGGCAATTATCTTTCACCACCTATGGAATAACGTCGATCAATTTTTTTTTTCAAAAATATTCCATTCACAAGGTTGAATAGTTGAAATAAATATTTGGAAAAATTGAGGCTAACCTGAGTTTTCCTTTTGCTGTCTTTGCTTTTCTTCGGCAGTAGATAAAGTTTGACGTAAGGATCTGGAAAGGTCGAGTGGTGCTTCAATGGAATATTGCTGCAACATGTAAATTTTGAATAACCAAGTACAAAGCTGGATGTTTTCAGTCTAGAAAAGGTTAATGTAGAAAGTAGTTGAGTGCATAATGGTGTTAGTTTAGGCTGTTAGCCTAAAAAGCGTTAGTGTAGAAGATTGTTAGTATCGAAGTTAGTATAGAAAAATGTTATATTAGGTTGCGGTTGCAGGTTCAAGAACTGCATGCAAATGAATGGAAAAGGGAAAAAAATTCGATAACGACACGTTCATTTATGCGCAGTTAAGTTTAGAAAAGTGTTCCTTTTAGTTGAGCGTATAAGGAAGTTTCCCTAGAAATATTCACGTAGGATCAAGTCTATATAATCATTAGAGTAGAAAGTTATCGCAAACGGCTCACATTTGGAGCCATGTCGAAAGTATTTCTAGTGTAACTTCCTTTGACACTAATGCGTTTCTAGACTAGCAACCCATTTTATACACGAAACTTTTCTAGTTTGGAATTTTCTAGTTTTTTCTGAGTCTAGTCTGAGCTTTCTTACCTGACTTCATGGACTACTATTCGTAACTTTTCTCGCTGCATTGAATACCGCAAGGTCAACTTGATGCTGCCATTGTTCGATTCACCATTTCTGTAATGTTTTTCAAGTCAGTTTGAAGAAAAAACTTCAACTTCAGCGAGATTTGCGCAGTGTTCCAATAATTCGTGATTTAATACGAGCAATAGTTGTTTCAGGAATAGGAGCAATCAGTGGCAGCTGGTAGTTTCAGAGTTCAATTCAAAAATGCCTTCGTCACTCCTTTTAAGCTCCCGATGCGTACGTGGCTTTCGCGCGGGATCGGACCGCGTTCCTGGCCATGAGCTTATGTCGCCTAGCGACTTCGGTCTGGAGTTCTACTGTCCTAGCAAGACGAAGAGGGGGAAGAGTTCGTAATCATCCACATTAGCAGGTCGCTTTTGGCTCAGAACGCAAGTTCGGCGCGACAGAAAAGGAGTGCGTTGGGGTGGTGTGAGCCATCGGAAAGTTTCCTGCCTACGTTGAAGGTGCTCACAGATCACTTAGCCCTCAAGTGGCTCCACATCTTTAAGAACACCAACTTCACCAGGCCATCTTCAGTATCATCAAGACCCCAGTCTGCGACAATGGTCAGGCATCAGGCCAGCAGACAATGGAAATTACATTTCGACTTGCGCCGGAGGTTGGAGTAGGAACTCTACTCAGTCTGATGCAGGCCGACATTTCTCGGCGAAACTGGCACTTCAAGGGTTCTCAATTCTTATAGAATCGGTTCCATCAGAGTGTCAATTTTCCGTCCTGCGTAAGCGCGATTCGTGACGGGAGTCCAAAAGGTATGACGAAGGCATCTTCAAATGACATCGTTGAAGATCTATTTTTCAGCAACTTCATAGCAACTAGTAGCATCCGTGCTGAAATAAAAAACCGCTACACCTTTTTTCGTCTTCTGTGCAATCCGGATCTTAGTTATACATACCGGGTGATCATTTGGAAACTATCCACCTGCAATAACTCCCGATTCCTCGTGAATATTTTTTCGAGCAAAAACAGGTCGATTTTTATGTCGGGGGGCACATCTAAAACATACATTGGCAAATTTCTATATTCACCCCCCTCGCCCCCACTCACCCCAACTTTGAAATTTCAAATGACACTACCTACCTTGCGATACATCAAATTGAAGAGAATCAAATTTTGTTTCTAAAAAAAATATTTCCAAAATTTTTAACCCCACCCCCTTTTCCCTAAAAATTCTCTGACTGTTCCATTTTATATCCTGGACTTCTCATTCTTTTCTCAATTTAGTCGGCGTCATCTTGGATAGCATCGAAAAAGAAAATTTTTGGTGGAAAAAGTGCTACCCAAATTCACCCCTTTGCTCCCCCCCCCCCACCTCTACTCCCAAATTCAACAAAGCACCACCTACTTTGTGATACATCAAATTCAAGGGAATTGAATTCTCTTTCCGAAAAGAATTTTTTCCAAATTTTCTACCCCTCCCCCAATAAATTGACCTTTTGGAGTATTCTAGGGGGGAAATGGGGGGCTTTAAAAATTGCGAAAAAATCTTTTTCAGAAAGAGAATTCAATTTCCTTCAATTTGATGTATTACAAAGTGAGTATTGACATTTTAGATTTTTAAGGTCAGGTGGGGGGAGCGAAGGGGTGAATTTGGGTGGCACTTTTTTCACAGAAAATTTTCTCTTTCGATCCTGTGCAGGATGACGTTGACTGTATTGAAGGGGAATGGAGGTCAAGAATATTAACTTGGACACTCAGAGAATTTTACGAAGAACGGGGGGTGGGGTTGAAAAATTTCAAAATATTTTTCTAGAAAGAGAATTTAATTCTCTTCAATTTGATGTATCGTAAGGTAGGTAGTGTCATTTGAAATTTCAAAGTTGGGGAAAGTGGGAGCGAGGGGGCTTAAGATATAAATTCTCCAATGTATGTTTTAGATGTCCCCCTCGATATAAAAATCGACCTGTTTTTGCTCAAAGACATTTGCACTAGGAATCGGGAGTTATTGCAGGTGGATAGTTTTCAAATGATCACCCGGTATAGTCAACTAACAAGCATTGCCCGAAACAAATTTCTTTAGTAGGTACCGCGTTAACATTAGCTTTGGAACCGGACATTAAAACGGCTATAATTTCCAAAATGCATGCATTAGACTCATTGAAGAAAAACAAGTGACTTGCAGTAGGTATTTTCCATGGTATGGATATTGGCATTGTCGAAATGCACACGTTTCTTTTTTCTTTAATGAATTGGCACTGTTCGAATTTTTCAGGTAGGTAAAGCAACTGCAGCCAAGTGTGCATTTCCCATGGTTTGCACTTTCTCTTCAAAGGTTTTCCCATCTGCATTCGATCAAACTTGGCACGCTTCCAGTTTTATTTCAAATTTAAAATTTGTCGATTCAGACGCTTTCAAGACTCAGATTCAACCGAAATTGGGCTTTCGAAAAAACGATTCCAATTGGCTTCAGGTGCCACAGAAGAGCTTTCTGACTAATTGCTCTATTCAATCATCAAACTTGGTCTATTTGGAGTAATTTTGCTGAAAACTTACAACGAAGACAGAGAATTTCTAGGACTCAGAGTGGTTTCGATGTTTTCCGTTTCAGTGGAATCGCCCTCATCATCGGTCGGTTCAGGTGAGTCACAGTTCACGCTTGACATCAGCGATTCTTGCTTGATTAATTTTGGTTGGCTCTTGGAAGTCGGCGTTGTTGGTTCTCGATATTCTTCTATTTAAGACCAAAAAAAAAAAATGAAAAACAGTCAAGTTTCATCTTTGTGCAAAAAAATCAACTGGTTAACGCGATTCAAATTAATTTTTCCCGCCACAAGATGGCCGCCAAAAGCGGCATGCGTTGACAATGATTGGTTGCCATTGTTATATCACTTTGATGTCATTGGCGGTTCGGTTGTCACTACTCATTTTATTCCGCATTTGGCAGCCATCTCATGGCGATGGCGAGGTAAATTGAGAAAGAGGATCTTAAAATAACATATTTAAAGCTCTCTACTAAATGTATTCATCGATTTCTTCTGATGAACGATCAACCCTATTCATATTAGTTTGTATAAATTGGGTATCCATTCGGGAAGATAGTAATTTGTGTACCAAGGCCGTCTCATGGCGATGGCGAGGTAAATTGAGAGAGGATCTTAAAATAACATATTTAAAGCTCTCTACTAAATGTATTCATCGATTTCTTCTGATGAACGATCAACCCTATTCATATTAGTTTGTATAAATTGGGTATCCATTCGGGAAGATAGTAATTTGTGTACCAAGGCCGTCAAAGTAATCTGTTCCGACCAAGGTAGCAGATGAGCCCAATGAACTTTTAACCGAAGTAAACAAAACATTTTTTGGCGAATAATGCAAAAAGTCTAACAATACAAACAAACATTCTGTGGGATACTCTTTGCCAGATGTGTATATTTGGTGACCGGCCGGGCGGTGGTCCTCTGACCCGCCCCTTCGCTCGGGTCACTTCCTGTTAGTTAGTAAGATGTTGCTTTTTCTTGTTTTTCAAATATATATTAACCAGTCTCATCTAAGAGCTCCTACAACACGGAAGTGCACATCGTGGCATAAGTCCCATGCACTTTCATTATTATATCAATTATAAGCATTGAACCGTTGTAGTATTTTCCCGGTAATAAACACCCTTAAACTAGAAGGTGAAAGACTATTATTTATCATCGCACATGTTGGTCGGCTTCGACCGGATTTGTATACCAGTGAAAAGTTTGTGCCCGAGTTACATCCACGGTTACCAAGCTATCGAAGGACGTGCAGCAAGTACAACCCTTTCATCTTCAACCACCATTACCGGGTGGTCCTTCAAGTCACATCTTGGTGTCCAGAAGCGCTTCCAGCTTCCAGCAGCAGCACCAGGATCATCACGGGTAGGGTGAGTCCTCTGATATTCTGATAAGAAATTCCTATATTTCCTATCCTAATTAAAAACCTTACATGCTTCTATGCGGGTTATTATTTATCAATATTAAGCCATAATTTGGTGGGACTCTCCCAGTACTCTTTTAATTTACTTATTAAAATTATACTCAATTAATCTTCGCATATTTTGCGGGACAGAGAATCGCATATTCTTTCAATTTTCTAGGACATTATAAAAATGGAGCAATTACTCCAGTCCATTAAACGGTTAAACCATCAGCGTGGCCAAGTACAGGCACGAGTTACTAATATAAATAAATTCGTTCTTGATTCTAACATTGATTCCGTATCTCAAGCGGAAGTCATACTTAAGTTAGGTGAGATGCCGGAGTTAAAGAGACACTACGATGAAGTAATGCTTGATCTTCTTTGCGCGGTAGACGACGAGTTACTTACTGATAGTGAGGCGCGAGCAGAAGAAATCTATGCGAAAGCAGCGGTTTTCGAGCAGCTATGGTGTTCGACGGCAGCAAAACTACAAGGTCTAAAAAGAATTGAACCCAACGCGAACAATTTAGAGCCCCCAAGAAAACTTCCCGCGAATATTAAACTCCCGGAAATAAAAATTCCGGAATTTGACGGGACCCACGCGCAGTGGTTACCGTTCGCTAATTCATTTAAAGCGCTGGTAAAATGTAATGACCAGCTGGAAGACATCAGTAAGCTTCACTACTTGCGGTCTTCCGTCAAGGGCGAGGCCTTCAAAACGATTCAAGCGGTACCTCTTAGCTCCCTTAATTTTTATGTCGCGTGGGACCTTTTAGAAAAACGATTTCAAAATTCAAGACTCATTGTCGACGACCATCTTCGGTCGATTTTAAATTTGCCGCAAATACCTAGAGCCAACCACGAAGCGCTTGCGGGTCTACTCAACGAGATACGGTGCCACGTTGAAGCCCTTAAATCATTATCCATTAACGTCGATTCTTGGGACGCGATTTTAATTTATATAATCAATAAAAAACTAGACTACCGCACCAGAGAATTGTGGGCCGAAACATTAGATGCCGACATACCCAAACTAAATTCCCTATTCGAGTTTTTAGACTCTAGGTGCGCCTTTTTAAGAGGATTTCATGAATCCAACACATTAGATAAGCCCAATTATTCACGGCCACCTTTTAAGCCCGCACGGGGCAACAACGCCTGTTCCAAGGTAGCGAATGTTTCCACTGGCCAAACTATACGATGCGCATTATGTACAAATTCTCACACTTTGTCTAATTGCGTCAATTTCTTAAAATTAGGGGTGGCCGATCGCGTCAGTAAGACTGCGGACTTAAAGTTATGCAAAAATTGCCTTTGCCCTGGCCACAAAACGAAAGATTGTAAATCAAAGTGGAGATGTCGCATTTGCCATCGGCCTCACCACTCCACCCTACATTTAGGTACCACTACCCTGAATGCGGAAACCGAGCCTTTTACACCAGTGCCAGTGGTCGCACCGCCTCCTGTAGAGTGTCCGTCCGGATCAAGTAATCATTGTTTCACGGATTCGAGACAAGTTTTATTATCCACAGCTGTGATACAAATAGCCGATGAAAACGGTGAATGGGTAGAAGCTCGCGCCCTATTAGACCCAGGATCTCAATTAAATTTCCTGTCAGTCACATTATTCAAAAAATTAGGTATTTTTGCCAAAACTTCAAACTTATCTCTTGCAGGTATAAACGGGATTCAAAGTAAAGTCAAACAAAGCACAAGGGTCTCGATTAAATCGAGGTGCACTTCCTTTCAATCTTTTATAACCTGCTGTATTTCTGATAAAATTACTCAAAACCTGCCTACCGCTAACTTTGATAAAAATATTGTACGAATACCCTCCGACATCATTTTAGCGGACCCTGCATTTAATCATTCCAGCCCAATAGATTGTTTATTAGGTGCTGAATTGTTCTGGCAATTGTTGGAAAACCAACAAATTAAAGTACCTGGTCACTCATTACTTTTGACGAAAACGCGTCTAGGGTGGCTAATCGGAGGCAGTTTTAATTTAAAGGGAAAGGTTAAGTCAGACTTCAAGGGTTGTCATCTTGCAGTTTTAGAGAATGCTTCTGAAAACTCCGACGGAAACCTGTACCGCAATCTAGAAAAGTTTTGGGTCCAAGAGGAAGTTGCTTGTGAACCCCAAATATTATCCACGGAAGAAATCGCGTGTGAAAATTTCTTCCAAAACACGTTTGCTCGCGATTCGAGTAGTGGACGATTCGTAGTCAAGTTGCCGTTAAAATACGATGAAGTCAAGTTGGGCGATTCATATAACAACTCCCTCAAAAGATTTATAAGCCTTGAAAAGCGACTAGCCAAAAATCCCCTTCTTAAAATCCAATATTCCAATATAATTCAAGAGTACTTGGACCTCGATCACTTGCGCCCAGTGCCTGCGAGCGATACGCGCTGCGATCATGATAGCTATTTACCAATTAATTATTTACCACATCATGCTGTGTTTAAGGAAACTGGCAACGAATTAAAGACGCGCATTGTTTTCGACGGTTCAGCTCAAACAACCAACGGCCTTTCCTTAAATGATAATTTAATGGTAGGACCCGTAATTCAAAACGACTTATATTCTATACTTTTAAAATTTCGGTCAGGTGCATACGTTTTTACCACCGACCTGGTACAAATGTACCGACAAATTTGCATTCACGAAGATTTTACAAACCTTCAGCGAATTCTCTGGCGGTTTCGGGAGGACGAACCAGTCCACGTTTACAAATTGACACGCGTCACTTTTGGCTTGGCCAGCTCGAGCTTTTTAGCAATCCGTTGTGTTCAGCAAATAGCGCGAGAAAACGTTGAAACATTCCCGGAGTTGTCTTCTATAGTTAAACAAAACATGTACGTGGATGACATTTTGTACGCCCATAATGATTTACAACACATCTCAAGGGTACAACGTCAGTTAGATGATGTTTTCAATAAATACGGTTTCCCTCTAGCCAAGTGGCATTCGAATCACCCCATATTAACGCCCTCGACGGACAAAGAGGATACCGCGACCATCAACATGTGCTTCGACAAAGAAGCCGGTAGCACCAGTAAGACTTTAGGAATGTTATGGGACCCTCGGACGGACACTTTCGCCTTTCAGGCAAAACCCAATAATACAGGAACGAATGAACCGCTAACAAAACGCAAAATCTTGTCTAAAATCGCACAATTATTCGACCCATTAGGGTTATTAGCGCCTATAATCATTAAGGCCAAAATTCTTATGCAAGAACTGTGGGCACTCAATCTAGGCTGGGATGACCCAATACCTGCAAATATAAAAAAGCAATGGGCAGAATACCTGCACCATCTCAAGTTTGTTGACCAGATTTCTATTCCACGTCACTGTAAAATACCGAATGCCATTTCCGTTGACTTATGTGCATTTTCGGATGCTTCCTTGAAGGCCTACGGTACCGCGATCTACTTGAGAGCCGAGGACTCCTTCGGAAATTTTACCGTGCAATTAGTAACTTCCAAATCTCGCGTTTCGCCAATTAAAACTATTTCGTTGCCACGGCTTGAGCTTTCCGGGGCCTTAATGTCGGCCCGGTTGATGGCCACTGTGCAAAAAATTATTTCCATTAACATAACGCGTAAATTTTATTTTACCGACTCCACAATAACGCTGCATTGGCTAGCAGCACCCGCTAATAATTGGCAAACGTATGTCGCAAATAGAGTTTCTGAAGTTCAGACTCTTACCAAACCCTCCGAGTGGTACTACACTAATACAAAGGAGAACCCTGGTGATATGGTGTCACGTGGTTCGTTTGCCGAAGATCTTTTGCATAACTCATTATGGTGGCACGGCCCTGCTTGGCTGTCAAGAAACCAAAACGAATGGAATTTAAGAAAATTTGATACTTTGCCAACCGACGAAGGCTTCACCGCTGAAACTTTAGAAAAGAGACGAACTGTACTCACGGTCACTGTTGAACCAGAATTGAACGTTTTCAGCAAATATTCCTCTTTCCAGAAATTAAACCGCGTGATAGCGTACTGTCTACGCTTTATCCGCAACATAAAATGTAAATCAAAAGATGATCGACAAACGAACGCTAATCTAACTAATTCGGAGCTTGTCAATGCTCACGATTGCATAATTAAATATTTACAGGCGCGCGAATTTTCCTCCGAACTTCAACAATTGACCCAAAACCGCAGGATCAAGAGCGGAAAGCTGATCGCTTTAGATCCCTTTATTGATCCAAGCGGCCTTTTACGAGTCGGGGGAAGAATCCGACACGCCGATATTCCATATGATAAAAAATTTCCGTTAATTTTACCCAAACACCATGTCACCAGGCTTATCATACGACAAGAGCATATCACAAATTTACATGCTGGCCCACAATCAACTCTGGCCTCTCTAAGAATTAAATATTGGCCACTATCGGCCCGTAATGAGGTGCGAAAAATCACCCAAAAATGTATCCGTTGCTTTAGAGTTGAGCCAAAACTTAAGGTCAGGGTCGAACCCGCTCGCCCCTTTCTCAAAGTCGCTATAGACTATTTCGGTCCGATCACTATAAAACAAGGAGGTCGTCGCAGCACCAAATTCGTAAAGGCATACGGTGCCATTTTTGTATGCATGGCTGTGCGGGCGGTACACATCGAGTTAGTTGGCGATTTAACTTCGGCATCGTTTTTGAATGCTTTTAAAAGATTCGTGTCTCGACGTGGCCACGTTTCTGATGTTTTTTCCGATAATGGACGAAACTTTGTCGGTGGTCAAAGAGAACTGAAAGAAATGCTTGTGCGCATGCAAGGCTCTGAATTTATCGGCGATTTTCAAGCGCATTTTTCTGACGTAAAATGGCATTTCATGCCCGCAAGGTCTCCAAATTTTGGGGGTCTCCATGAAAGAGCAATTAAAAGTGTAAAATTGCATCTTAAAAGGGTTTTGGGGAATGCTTCATTAACATTCGAGGAAATGAGCACTCTTTTAATTCGCATAGAAGCCCTTCTCAATTCCCGTCCTTTAAGTCCCCTCAGCGACCATGCAAATGACTTCCAAATTTTAACCCCTTCACACTTCTTAATCGGAGAGGCACTCACTGCCCCTGTGGAGCCCGATCTGGCAGAGTTACCTGCCAATCGTTTAACTCGCTGGCGTCGTTTGGAGCAACTCAGACAACATTTTTGGCAGCGCTGGAATAAAGAAGTGCTTGCCGAGTTTCAAGGCCGTACTAAGTGGACGCGTGCCGATGTTAATTCCCTGGCCCCCGGGACTATGGTTCTAGTGTCCGAAGACCACATTCCACCCCTCATGTGGAAGGTGGGACGCATCCAAGACGTCCACCCCGGTCCAGATGGTTTAATCCGCGTCGTCACAATTAAAACGGCCACGAGCGTTATAAAGCGCTCTGTAAGAAGATTGGCTGTGCTACCCTTGGAAGACAATTTGTGAAACCGTGTTGTATAATATACCTGAACATTTGAACAATGAACATTTTTATAATCCTAAGTTTTGAACTTTTATTTTTTATTTTTTTTTATTTGTGTTTAGAAATAAGGTTGTAATATAATAATTATTGCCAATTATTTATATGTATTCCCAATTTTACTCCTGTTTACTACTTAAATCGTTAGTATTAATTTGATCCATATTATTCAGATACTATTTATGTTTTATGTTTCTGTTCTCCATTTAATTTAGGAAGTGTTAATTATTTATTGTGCCGTTGCGGAGCTTTTTCTCGAAGTGTATAGTGCGTTTACACTGGACACTGACGTTATTGACTTTAGTGTTCTTCTCTCTGCATATTTTTTTTTGTCTCCTACATTTTTTTATACTTATTCTTATTATGCGTGCACAATGTTATTGTTTATTTGATTGTTGACAATTCTGTCAAGGGCGGGAGTTTTATGTGGGATACTCTTTGCCAGATGTGTATATTTGGTGACCGGCCGGGCGGTGGTCCTCTGACCCGCCCCTTCGCTCGGGTCACTTCCTGTTAGTTAGTAAGATGTTGCTTTTTCTTGTTTTTCAAATATATATTAACCAGTCTCATCTAAGAGCTCCTACAACACGGAAGTGCACATCGTGGCATAAGTCGCATGCACTTTCATTATTATATCAATTATAAGCATTGAACCGTTGTAGTATTTTCCCGGTAATAAACACCCTTAAACTAGAAGGTGAAAGACTATTATTTATCATCGCACACATTCGAAAGAGCAAGAGTGGTAGAAGGTTGGCCATGAAACGAAAAACAAGTGAGGAGCGGCGACCCTGTGAATGTCAGATGTCAGATGCTTACAAAAAAGTGACACTTCACAGCTGTCTGTCGGATCCTACTTCAAAAAACGTATTTTTGTATTTTTGAGACTTTTTTTTCTACATTTTTCAAAAACAATGAACTCACCATTCTTGGTTTCACTAAATTTTTTCTCTCTGGGCGAACTGGGCGGTGGCTCTTCGCTGCTCTCGTTTTTAAATACCTGAAACTCAAAATTTTAGTTCTTTTTGCATTAAATTGCGCCCTGAAAATCTAAACAAACCTTGAGCTTCATCGAACACAGAATCGTAGCTTCCGGTCCAGTTTTGCTAAGGAGCAACGGCTGACTGTGGACTTCCAGTTCTGGCGCATCCAGAATCTGGCTGACTTGGTACGAGCATTCGCCCATGGCCCTCTCAGATTTCTTGTCCCTGATTCTCAAGTTCAAATTGGCAGTCAGGGGATCGTAGACCAGAAATGTGAACCCTTGCTCCCAAATGGGATCGCAGGTCAGCCATGCCACGCACGTCTCTTGCGTCTGGTTCTCGACGCTCATCGTAACAAACGGATCGGGCAGGTGCGAAGCTTTAGGTTGCTTAAAAGAAGAAAAAAAACTCTTTGAAGACGTTCTTGTGTCGTAAGATCCAAATCTAGTGATTTTCGATTCGTTTTTCGGCATTAAAATGTGACGTCACTCCGCGTAACAGTTTGTAGTAACCAAGGCAACATCAGTGTAAGACTTGTCAAACTTTGGAAAGTGTTGCCGTGGCTACGAGCAACGACAACATAGCTTACCAAATCTAGAATGACAGGCTGCTTGATTAGTTGTGGAACGGGGCAACAGAGGAAGAACTTAAACTGAGTTTTAAATGAATAGTCACCTAGAGAGCTTACTTGTAAATTTTTGGCCGAATCCACGTACACTATCAGCAAAGCTGAGCTCACATTCGCATTTAGCATCCTTGTTTCTTGCAAAGCCTTGAACAGACATAAACCATCAGGAATTGCACTATTGTTCTCGGTTCGATTCTTATATTTACCGCATCCAAATCACTCCCATTTGAACTCAAAGACAGCCACGTTAAGTTGATGTGGATCATTCCGTGCATGACTCCTTGGAGGGGAATCCACTGCAATCTCAATTAATTCAAAACTTCAACCATATTTTTCGGAAAACAACTCACCATATCGTCTTGACCTTTTCGTACAATATTCCTTACACTCACTACAGCACTGCAAAGCAAAGAGTAATGTTCATTTCAAGTACCCAGTAAGAAATTTTGAGTAAAATAGTATACGCACTGCCCCAAAGTTTCGTCTTTCGAGCCGTCATCATGGTCCCAAACGTGGATCCCAAGTTCGGAATTTGTAGATTCCACTTGAAACTACGAATTCATTCTGTCAAAATTAGAACTAGTCGAAATAATGAAATCTAAATGGGATCACCTCACACCAAAAGTTCCAGTCAGGATCAACAGTGTTGTCTATTGTGGGCGTTTTGAATTTTTTCGGCCCTATCCAGAGTACCGTGTACGGATCTGATTTACCGCTGCCCATGAGTCCTATGTCTTTCTTCATCAAATGCTTGGCTGAAATGACGTTTACCCGAAGAATTCCCTGTAATAATTAAGCAAATAATAATAAATTACAATAAATTTTTTATATTCATTGATTATTCAAGATCTATGCGTGGACAAAGAAGATATCATCCTTGAAAGAAAAGAACCTGGCATGAAATTTTAGCAACGACAGCTTGGTGGCTATTGCTAAGCAACTGAGTTCGTCGCTATGATACCGGGTTTGCTTTTTTCAAATGTGATGATTTTCGCCCATGCATCCATCAGTAACTATGACAACTTGTTGATATGATTTTCCACAGCCAGTTCAGAAAAGTCAGTAAAGTGGACAACTTCACATACTTACTTCCGGCTCAAAAGTTTTAAGCTCAGCAGTGCCGACGTCATCGCTCAGCTTTATCGAGTAAATGTTTGGGAAGAGAAGCATAGAATTCAGGGCTTCCAAAACAGATTTTTGCAAGACCGTCCTGAGTCCGGGCATGGATAAGATCTGGGCCACGCCGACTAGATCGAAATCCACCTCAGGTTCTTGCATAAAGTACACTTGAAGTCCGCCTATCAATGGTATTGAAGAAATGAGAGGTTTCATGATCACCCTCAGCCGACCTCGTAGCTATAAAAATAGTTATTTTTGCATAAATATTATAGCTCCGATTAGAATGCTTGTTTGTAGCCCGTGGCTACAGCTGCAGCTGAAGAAGAACGCACCTGGAAGTTCTCAATTCCTCCCTTCATCCCAGTCAACTGAAACGTGATCCTGCAGTCTCCGGCGTAAGAAATGTCCAAATCCATGATGATTTTGTTTCTGGAAGTGTCTTCGTCGTAAACTTTGACTCCGTCTATCCTGAATGGAACCTGCCCGAGGATAACGGAGTCGAATTTGAACCCTTTTGTGTAGGACTGGACTATGGGTTCGACGACGTTAGGGAGGAGATCTCTGGCGTAGTGGTTCACCCTGGGCCATGTCTGTTTGATGATCTGTAAGAAAAAAACGGTTCTTTTCAATTTGGATCTGGGATCTATTGTGGTTCAAGGGAGCGTACCTTATTGAGCCATTCGACTCGTTCGATGTCTGGAAAATTGACCCAGGAAGGGAGGTGGTGGAGTTTTTTCAAGAGGATGTCTTTTTCGTAGCCCAACGCCATCGCCCTGGCTATGGTCCATCTTTCGCGTTTTTTTGTGGTTAGTCGATAGTTGATCGAAGCTATGATGAAGACGCAATACAGCCATGACACCGAGAAGCCGAAGTAGCCGACCAAGTAGATTCCTGTGATGATTGCTGCCTAGAAAATCAATTATCCTTATATTTCAATTTTGCTAGAGTTTTTAAATGTATCTGTTCTCTCTTTAACAAGTTCTCATAATAATTTGCATTATTCAGAGTTGTGGCGGCTCTTTTCATCTACTTATATAGAAATAAAACTCTTTAAATCAACCAGTCGGAAGGCTGTTAGGAATTTCATTTGATGATTACCTAGACTAAAAATAGCAATGTTTCATATGGCTTAATTTTTTTATTTCATTTGAATCATATCTGGAATTCCCTTGATTTAGCTCAACGTGTCTATTTTATCTTTATTGCACTCTTAATTATTTGTTTTAATATAACTTTTAATATTTCTAGAAAGCAGAACACTCCTCATTTTACCGAATCTATCATGCACTGATTTAAAAACCTTTCAGGCCACAAATCCCTTTGTTTTATAATGTATGCAAATGTTAGGTAGGTAATAAATGAATCGACTTTGCCAAAATTTATCAAATCAACTAAACAGGAACGTATCAAAAACTCGGAAAGAGTTGTCATCGTTCCAAATGCAAATTTACGGCCTCACATAATAATAATTGACTTTCATGAATGTCCCTAAATTTGTTCATTCATTTATACAATTGTGGGTACCCCTCATGCATAAAAATAACACCTACCTAGGTACTTATCTTATCTAACAGTATTTGGGATACGTTTAATTTGAGCCATTTGAAAATTTCAAACTGCTTAGATTTGTTCAGCTAATCATTAAATAGTGAACAAATGCAATAGATATGTAAGTAGGTACCTACCTACGTGTATATTACTTTATAATAAAAAACTATGTACCTACGTACGTAGCCATCAAAAAAAGTAGGGAATTTTGTCACCGGTTCTAAATTTTAGCGAATATCCAACATCACATTGCTTGTTGGGGACGTGTTCAACCGAGTGTTCAACTGACCAGTACTCAGTCACTTACCTTTGATCTTTGTCCGTCTGTCCATCTGTGTTGTTATCGAACGCTTCATAATCTAAAAGTCGTAATGACCTTGGGGTTTTTGCCAGTAATTACTGTCGATTCTCAATCGGAGCCCTTTTCGCTTTTTTTTTCAATTATGTTCCTTAATTATTCTTTACGTTATTTCACTCTCATCTCTACGGTATTAAACAGGACTAACCATCATTTTCAGTAAGGCAAACTTTTTCAGTCATTTTTTTGTTAAATCACACACCATGGGCACTCATACCAGGCTATCGTGGTTATCATCGCTGTATAAAAGCTGAACGCCTAACTCATACTTGATGCCGGACGCTGTAGAAATGTATTATAGCTGTATTACACTACACAATTTCTTGTACAATTTCTTGAACAATCTGCCAAAATAGTGTCAAAAAACAATTAACTTGATTGTTTAACTGACAGTTGTACAAGAAATTGTGTCGTGTAATACAGCTTTTAGTTGGGTAGGTAGGTAGATATTCCAGTGTTATGAACATTTTGTTTCAATGCTTACTTACACTGCTTGAATTCAGCTTAGATTATTTTCTAACATTGACAAAGGCACAAATGCTCTTTGAAAGCTCATTCAATTAGATATCACTAAGAACTGTCACGCAAAACCATTCTATTCCCATTTCAGGATAACGGCCATCTGTCCAATCGCAGCTTTGCAACTCTGGAGCTTTTACGGCCAATTCATCGCCACGCCATGTAATTATTAGGCACGTTTTACTACAGCCTAACATACAGGGTGTTGCATGAGTGAACCGACAAAGCTCAAGGGTAGATCAACATTTTCAAGGAGAATCAGGATTTAAGCTCGAAAATTTTCTGAGAAATTCCGTTTTTATTATTTTGTCAATATTGGATATTGAAACCTAAGCTATGCGGTTCTGCTCCGCTCCTCTTTTCCTACCTATTATTATTATTATTATGAGATATTTACATGTCTTTATTAGAATATCTTACATTTCCCAATGAATAAATCTTTGTGTTTCTTACTAAGACCCTTGCAAACTTTCCACTAGAAATTTGTAGAATGTACCGAAATTCCCGCTATAAAACTAACAAATTAACCGAGACTCTTGCAGGCTATATAACTGATGAAAACTGTGGAATTCATGCTATAAAATTGGCGGTATTACATTTTTGTTAGAAATTTGATGAATGTGTCGAAATTCTCGCCTTAAATTTGATGAATTCACTGATATTCTCGTATTAAAACTGATGAATCCTGTAAGATTGATGCTATAAAATCGACGATATTACTGAAATTCTTGCTAGGAATTTGATGATAGTACTGAAATTCTCGACATAACGTTGATTCACTGAATTCTTATGAAGTTGATCGATCAGTGAAATTTACTTATGCTATAAATTTGAGGATGTTCATGCTACATGTAGGTACCGGAATTCTTGCATCAAAGTTGATGAATCCAGTGAAATTATTGCTATAAAACTGATGATAATAAAATAAATTATTTCTAGAAATTTGATGAATGTACCGGAATTCTTGCTATAACGTTGATGAATTTACCAAGATTTTCGCTATAAAGATGATGAATTGAGTGAAATTTATACCTCAAAATTGACGTTACTGCTGAAATTCTTGCTAAAATTTGATGAATGTACCAAAATTCTCGCTATAGAGTTAAATTTATGATATAAATTGACAATATTGCTGAAATTTTTGTTGAACATTTGATGAATATGCCGAGATTCTTGCATTAAAATTGATGAATCCAGTGAGAGTTATGCTATATGAAACTGATAACATTACTCAAGTTCTTGCTAGAAATTTGATGGATGTACCGAAATTCTCCCTATACAGTTGACGAATCCAGTGGAATTTTTGCTATAAAATTGACGATATTACTCAAGTTTGCGCTAGAAATTTGATCAATGTACCGAAATTCTTGCTATAAAATTGATAAATTCACCGAGATTTTCGCTATAAAGATGATGAATCTGGTGGAATTCATGCCTGAAAAATGACAATACTTATTATTTGAATTATTGCTAAAAATTTAATGAATCTAGCGAAATTTTCGCTAGGGAGTTGAATTTCTGATGTGAAATTGACAGTATTGCTAAAATTCTTGATAGAAACTTGATGGATATACCAAAATTCTCGCATTACAATTGATGAATCCAGTGAAATTAATGCTATGACACTGATAATATTTCTAAAGTTCTTGCTAGAAATTTGATGAATGATGAATGTACCGAAATTCTCGCTATAAAGTTGATAAATTGAATTCATCGAGACTTGCGCTATAAAGATGATGAATCCAGTGGAATTCATGCCTAAAAATTAACGATACTTATTACTCAAATTCTTGCTAAAAATTTAATAAGTGTAGGTACCGCTATAGAATTGAATTTTTGATATAAAATTGACGATATTACTGAAATTCTTGCTAAAAATTGATGAATATACCGAAATTTTTGCATTAAAATTGATGAATCCAGTGAAATTTATGCAATGAAACTGACGGTATCACTCAATCTTTTGTTAGGAATTTGATCAATGTACCGTCACCGAAATTCTCGCTATGAATTTGAGAATCCAGTGAAATTTACGCTATAAAATCAACTTCATCAGTGAAATTGTGATGAATGTACCGAAATTCTCGTATTGAAGTTGATGAATCCAGTGAAATTCATGCTATGAAATTGACGATATTATTGAAATTCTTGGTAGGAATTTGATGAATGTACCGAAATTTTATAAATATTTCTACCCTTTTTATCATTCACGCAATAGTTTTTCGACACCAAATACACGAAACTACGATTATTTCATGATTTCTGATCATTTTTCACAATTGTTTTCAAAACACCAGAGTCCGGTCTTGGGTTTTCTTCTAATTTGATGGGAAGTTGAATACATTCGACATTTAAGTGATCGGATTTGCTGAAAATGGGATCCTTGCAAATATCACAAATATTGAACAAAAACGAGTACCATGGCATTTTTCATGTAGTTAATGAACAATCAATAATTTTTGAGAAAAGTACATACGGGTGACTTTTTCAGCATCATATTGAACTTTTTTTTTAGCCGAGTCTACATAGATATTTTGGATTGAACATGAGGCGCTGGCGCTGGTAGAGAGCCTCAGTTATGGAATATGCCTATCAAATTTGAATCGATTCTCTTCCATCGTTTCAAAAATGAGGTCGATTGAAATTTTTTACACAACACGTATCGTGTATATCCTAGACGAAAGACCTCAGAAAATTTTCGAGTCCAGATCCTGATTCTCTTTGAAAATGTTGATCTACCTTTTTATCTACCTTGAGCTTGGCCAGCTCACTCATGCAACACCCTGTATACTCAACAGGTGCTTCGAAAATTCCACTGCTCCTCACTCTCCATCTGCGTGTTTCCTGCTAGCAGAACGACTTTATCGAATGTTTGAAAACAAAGATCTGGATGCTTCTGTAGTTCAAAAGCAATTTGTTAACATCGGATTTTGACTTCAAAATCTCAGTTATTCAAGCTAGACATAATGTGATTTGAGATTTGACTTTTAAATTCCAATGACTCAAACTAGACATCAAAGTGTTCCAAGTTTCATTGAAATCGAGTCACGTGTTCCCAAATTCAAAATGACTAGTAGACATGAAAAAAAGAATTAGTTGAAATCATTTTTGGTACCTTTTTTTTGAAAATCAAAAGTTCAAATTTGGCATGCGACTTCCTTGAAGAATGATGCATCGTCGATGCTATCTTGTTTTTGGATTTTCAAAAATCAAAATAAAAAATTTTCAACATTTTTTGGAAATTTTCAAAATTTGATAGCAATGCCCGTACATTTTCTTTTTAGAGAGAAGTTTCTACTTGACGAAAAAAATAAAATAAAACCGATGCCCGTCAACAACTTTTTTAGTCGCATCAGAGACCCCTTAATACAGGGTTCCCGCTGGTCTGGAAAACCTGGAAAACCTGGAAAAGTCAGGGAATTCACTTTTAAAAATTCTGGTCAGGAAATGTCAGGGAATTTTGAAAAAAAAAGAAAAAAGTCAGGGATTTTTTGTGAGGGTCAGGGAATTCCGTATTTTTTCTCATTTATCTTATGAACTACTAGAAACTGAGCAACTTTTATTGATTTTTCAAATCTCTCATCGCACTAGTCATCAATCATGCAGTTTACTACATGTTTTGAATTTGCCGCCTTTCAAATTGGCGCCAACACCGCTAGATGGCGATAGTGGTATTCTGTCAGCCAGCACCGCTTTGGTTGGTTGCGGTAGTTAATTTAATAATGTCAACAGCAAAGCAAGAGGACACGAGAAAAAATCACGCTCTTCTCTTCGTCTTGTGCATACTTTGTCGGAATTTTATCCGCCACAAACAAAATGGGTTCTACGAATACGAATTTACCAATTTCACGTAGTAGCGAATGTATGTATGCGTATGTAATCGGAAGTTCGTTATTGTTTCGTAATATATTCTTTATTATTAATAAACTTTTGACAAATGAATTCCCGTTTAGTTTTGATTTATTTTACAAAGACACATGCGTCTACATGATGCTTCAAAAAATTTACCGATTTTACTTTGCCTGCTACCTCAATTATTATCAAGTGGTTAAGAATTTGTTTACTCAGTAGTCAGGGAAAATCTACAACTTTGGTCTGGAAAATCAGGGAAAAGTCAGGGAAATTTGACTTCATCAGCTAGCGGGAACCCTGTAATAACACTAGTACTGAACTGCATCAATTTTTTTGGGGGAAATCGAACTTTCGGCAATTTTGCACTGTTCCGTTGATCACCCTGTAGAAGTTGTATGTCAAGTTTTCCGTGTTTGACGTGGTCAAGGCATGAAATTGAAAGATTGGGCAATCAAACACTGGAAACCGATATGAAATCGCCGATGGCAATCAAAACTTATGATTTTAGAATTCGCTTATTGAATTTGCTTGTCCCCTAGATTCTTTTGATGTGTGTAGTTCCAGATGTTTCCGTTCAGCCTTAATCGTGTCATTTGAGTGAAGATGCTTCAATATCACTGCAATATCGTATCTGGGATCATCATTTTTATATTCCAGTGGTCTCACAGTTCCATTCGATTGGGCATTTACGTTTTTAAATGGAATCTACTTCTTGGTTGGTACTACCTAGCTTTTGGCATTTCTTGGGGAATGGGGTTTAGTGGCGTTGGGGTATGGGGCGAGTGGAATATTGGATCTTCTGGAGTTGGTTATGAAGAGTTAGAGAAGTAGTTAGGATGGAGTTAAATTGGTAAAATAAGGCGTTGCGGAATCCATCCTTAAGAACAACAGACTCCTAAGAGAACAAATCATTTCAAATTATGGAATAGCCCTGTCTATTTTATTGCTTATAGCCATGTAGTTGCCTATTATATGTGGGTAGAGCAAATGAATACTTTTTTCAGCGTTGTTTTCACCATTTAGGCGTCAAAATCTTGATCTCGAGTGTTTGAATAGGTAAGTGCAAATTACAAGCCCATTTATTTACTCCTAGATTCTTCAGACTTTTACAAAAATCCCTATCTTATCGCCGCTATCAACAAATTATTATTGTGTTCTAATTGTAGGTAATTGTACCTACCGGAAAATTGCCTGGGAAATTTTAAAATGGGGATCAACGTTATTAGGTATACCTAATTAGAACAATTTGTACCATTTCGCCTTGACCAAACACCCAGAACTATAAACAAACGCGTTTTAGATGAAACACATTACATTCAATTAATTCCAACACGTGGTCATAATTTAATCTCATATAGGAGTCCCCTCTCTACCTACCACTGCATTCTATCCGTGTTCGACCATCTAAACATTAAATTCAATTTAATAAAAACAAGCCGCTGGTTTATACACGTCGAAAGTAAATCCGTCGTGCATGTTAAATTTAAATTCACACCTGTATTATACAAAAATGTGCTCGCTCGGCCCGGTGAAAAATCAATTCCAGAGGAGTGATCGATCAAGGCGCCATATTGGAATTTCTTTTTGATTATTGTTTGCGATAGTGCACTCACTTTCTTGGCGAAGTCTTTGATGACGTTCACGACGTTTTCGCCGTCATCTTCGTCACTGTCTGCTGTGCTGGTGGGGTTGGTCAAACGGTCTGCGGAAGGTTCACTTGATGGTGTTGTTGGATCAACGCTCATTGTACGAATAAAACAACAATCCGGCGGCTCTCTTCTGGTTTTTCTGTTTTGTAAACCGGTAAATTGTTCCGGGGAGGTACTGCCTTTGTAGCACACCACGATTAGCTTGCATCTGTGTCTAAGAATTGTTCAGACTTTGTGAAATTTTGAGTGCGTCTTATCTGGTTCACCAGTCATTATCAATAATCGCCTATCATTTTTCGATGATGGTTCAATCACTGGAGTCATGTTTATTTACTTTCTCAGGTGTGCGATGACTAAGATAGGCACTGTGCTGCTTTACTTGGGCGAGCTTTATTGTTTCTAATTGTATAAGTTTAATATGCTTGTTTATTTTGATGTTTCGCGCATCTCTTTCAATTATTATCATGAGAATTCCTGCTTTATGTAGATAGCTACTGATAGTACGCATATTTTTGAAAGTTACCGGCCCTGGGAAAATTAGGAAATTACCGGCTTTTTTACGCATCGTTACATCACCTTAAAATAATGCTTATTGTACGTACAATATTGATTTTGTCGGTTTTTCAACTTACCTGAACTTTGTACTTGTGAGGAAAAGTAGTAAAAAAGTCGATCTAATCATCCGATTACTGGACAAAAAATCAGAAGGTAGTAGTTACATACGAGTATGTTCTTGATGGATTGGATATTGATTTAACAAAACGAGCCTAAATTGGAAACTCGATTTTCGGAGAACTGTTCTAAACCAAAATGGTTATTCCAAACTCATGAGAGCCGCGATAGGTCGCATGAAAGAAAAAGGCGAAGAAAAACTGCCGCTGTACCACCCGCTTCATAAAGCAATTTTGCTATGTTAGATATTTTTTGTCAAGTCTTTGATATCTGTGTTGTTTCAGATACATTGCCATCTCGGGCGGCCATGGAATTTGACATCTGAGTTCAAAATAATGCGTTTATCTACTTTGCGTTCGAGTTTGCGTTGATAATGGATTCATTATTACATCGAGAACAGTGCTCTAATGGAGAATATTAATAAACTGTTTCTCAACCAGTCGGAACAGTTCATTGTCAATGGACCTTCTCATATAGGCGGTTTCCTTTGCTCGCAGCTCGTGCGCAGGTCTTCAGATATACAAGCTCACAGGTTCAATTGGCTCTGTTAAGCTGGAGTGCTTTATCGATCGGGCTGGTTAGGGTTGGGGTTGGCGACGGCGCCAATATAGGTGAACCTACGCCCCGAGGACCCCCAGGTAAATGAGAATGACTGAAGAAGGTATAGACAAACGTCAGTACTGAGGTGTCACCTGTCAAAATTTTTTATTTGTATCAGCCAGAATTCACAATTTCTGGGCGATTATCAGAGTAAAGTAGATAATAGGAGCGGTGGTGGCCGAGTGGTATAGGGTATAGGTGATGGCAAGCCAAACCACTCGCACTGCACCGTGTGGGTTCGAATCCCGCTAAATCCATCCATGGTAGAGCAGCTGATAGCTGAATGTCACCTCGTAAAATAATTCATTTAAATAAATAAAATACTATATTATACTTGTTTAATGAGACGTAGATATAAGGCGCTTTCCTTCAACCAAAACATAAGTTTGCCTCTCATCAGTTAGAGAAAGAAGAAGCGAGAAATCGCTAAGAAGCAAGTGAGACACCACTACCAACTGAGGTGAGACGATCTGAGATCTCACCCTCTTCGCAAGCTCGTCGTGCCCCAAAACCAGTCATGTGACAATACTATGTCTTATGAAACTCGTATAATAAAATATTATTAATCAATCGAATGGAGTTTAAAATCACAGGTTATTATTAAATGTGCACAAATTGATAGTAACCCTGTGATGTTGAACCTGATTCGATTTAATAAACGCATTATTTCAAGCCCAAATGTCAATCTTCATGACTGCCCGAGATGGCAATTTATCTGAAACAACGTGTACATTAAAATCATTCATGTGTTTGTAGGCACGAAGGCACGTATGTACCTATCAGATTGTACGGAATGACCATTCTATTGCTTCTGTAATAGGTACAACATTATGGACAGGGAGCTGGTGCCTCAAAACTTACGTCATAAGGTACATGATTTTAACCCTGTGGGTCTAATGTGCGTTGATAAGGATGTTAAAAATTGCTTTGTCTTACATGTTAGACGGGGGCTTTAGGCTGGTATGAGCCTGTCAATTTTCGAAAAAATGGCCAAAAATTTACGTCATAAGGTACATGAATGAAACCTACTGGATTTTGTGTGGGAACATCCCCTTGATCGAAAATCTGGTCGTAAGACAAAATTTTTGGGGGCTTTCGGTCCATAAGATAAGTTTGAATTTTTTAAAAAAGGACCAAAATTTATCAATTTTTTCACAGGCGATTGTTGACTAATTTGACTATAATTGTTGACTAACCCACCAAGTGTGATATATATTTGTAATCAGGATGTAAAACGGAATCGATTTCCATGTTAAAATATAGGGTTTACGATTTGAGAAATAAATTTCGATGTTGCACTCTGTAAGCAATGCATCATTAAAAAATTTTGCGGGCAGATTCGAAACCTGCGTAAAAAATCATGTGAGATCGTTTTTCATTCCTAAAATTATGCCAAAGGAGAAGTCTGCAGGAGGAGGTAAATTTTGGCCTTTCTTGACAATTTCAAACTTGTCTTATGGACCGAGAGCCCCCAAAAATTTTGTTTCATGACCCGATTTCTGATTAAGGGGATGTTCCCACACCCCTTGGGCCGTGCCCCCCCAAGCCCGTGGGTTTCATTCATGTACCTTATGACATAAATTTTTGACATTTTTCGAAAATTGACAAGCCTATACCAGCGCAAAGCCCCCGGTCTGCATGTAAGACAAAGACATTTTTAATAATCTTATCAACGCACATTAGACCTCTAGGGTTGAAATCATGTACCTTATGACGTGAGTTTTGAGACACCAGCTCTCTGTCCATTACGTAATATTGTTCAGGGAGCGGGCGTAGAGGCCTTTGATTTAGGGTAGTTCTGACATGTCGCGTAACCTCAGCGTCTTGATTCATGTGCATCTACATGAGTTGCTGACTATGGGGAAGGCGCGCGCAACTTTTCTTCGCTATAGGGGCGACACTGGAAACTTCCCTGAGGAAACACACTGCGGATCGGCTGCAGAGCGAGAGAGAAACAGATAGATTCTTGTGACGTGAGTTTCTGCCAAATCTGTGAAGCTAAAAATGTAATAAGAAAATAAGTTATTCAAATCTGGGCTGTTGAGAGAATTAGGGTCTTTTTTCGAAAAACTTATAAAAAAATTTAAAAAAATAAATTCGAGTTTTTCGATTTTCAAAATCCTGAAATATTTATTTATTTATTTTCATACTTGATTCTAGATTACCCTTTTTTTTCAATTCTCTTACTCCACTGGTTTTCATGAAACTCGCATTCAAAGAAAAAACACTAGGAAATGACGCCCTTAACTTCTTGAAAGTTCTTGTTCAAAATTATCCATTCATTTGGTCGCCATGAAATCGACTGGGTGAAAAGGAGTGTCACCGTCACGGACAGAAGCAGATCTTATATCACATAATATACAGTAGATACCAATTGACTACCTACCTCTACGTATGTTAATTAGAAGGTTTCGATTCCTCCCAGTTACTTGGTTCAGTCGTTCAATATATTCAATACTTTGATGCCTTCAATAGCTGCAATCCTTTGATACATACGATACTCTCAATTCAACACCTTGGATAACTGCGATTTTTTTTATATCTTTATTACCTGTGATACTCCGATACCTGCGATACTTCAATACCTACGATACTTTGATACTTTCGATACCCTCGATACCTGCGATACTTCGATACCAGCGATACCTCTGATACCTTCGATACTTTTGATACTAGGTCAGATATCAAGTATCGATACCGAAATTCTGGTACCGCCCAGCCCTACTGGGAAGTCTACCGGATGTATGCCAAGGAGGTTATTTCCTTCCATATGTTAACTGCAGTAGCTATGGGTCGTGGCAAGTTAGTTGGCATTCTAGCGTTGCCACATGCTGCTGTTTGGTTTTCAAAAATTCAAAAAAATATTGGCGTAGTGCGCGATATTGAAGTTTTCAAAAAAGACGTTTTGATTCGTTATTTATTCCACTTGAAGATGAATGATCCATCATGCATAAACCACTTTTATCAACAAATAGGTTCCATCTCTGAGTTTGTCCCAAATAGATGAGAGAGCTCTGAAGAAGTTCAACAGCTTCGTGATGAATCTGATGAGCTCTCGAACGGCTCCTCCGCCAATTGCACGGGTTTGTAGCTCACCCTTGAGTCGAAATCTCCGGGTTTGCCGCTTATCCCCGAGTTGGAGTCTCCAGCAGATTTTGGAACAATCTTTCAGATGGTTATAGATATCATCAAGTTCGTTTTCTTGCTAATCTATTCTTACCTAATTTGACTCGCGACACCTGTTCTATTTGAGGACGAGCGGTCAACTACTACAGGGTGATACCGAAAGGTCGGTTCAAGACAATACTGCGGTAGAATCTTATATGTAACCCACAAAAAATAAAGGAGAAATACTTTGACTTTCATTCTTGAAGTTAAGAAAGGTCAAAGAGTGGGATTTTTTTCTATTTCATGATCCATACTATACAGAGTGTCCCAGTTTTATCCGATCAAACTTTGGGGAAAGACTTCTCTAAACCTCCTAATTTTCGGTAAGATTTTTCTTTTGCCATAACTACGAAGCGAAAGTGGGGAGATCAACGGGTTTGATTGTAACAGTTAATCACAGCCATCTCTTCAATTCAATTAAGAAATCCTAGGTTGAAGTTTTTACATTTTTTTGACAGGTCAATTTTGAAATACCCCACAGCTTGTCACGAAGCTGAAAGGATCATGGAAACGCACACCTACCAATATAAATACAATGTCTTTATTAATATTTATTCCGTCAAGTAATAATACATCTTGTTTGTCTAATCTAAGTGCTAGCCCATCTAGCTCCCTTTGCCGTGTTCCCTTCCCTTCTTATTACCTCGAACCCGCATGTCCTAATTACTTACCTAATTTTCGCTAAACCATCACACCTGTGCCACCTGTGCACCACATATAACACCTGTGCCCTCAACTCAAATTAAAATTGAGTTAAGAACGTATAATGATGAATGATTTATTTTTATGGTAATCACCATTTGGGTAATCACACATGACAAAGGGGCGGTCGTGCTACTACTTCATAAAGGAAGGGTGTGTCCCTTGATTGTCCAGGAAGCCCTAAAAACTAATTTGATAGCGTAACGCTGCCACTGCCGCAAAAGATTCTATTATACTCCCGTTTCACGCACCAGGAGGAAGGTTTGGACAATCGATGAGCACACAAAAGATTTCTGGCAGACGTGCTCTTTGGGCTTCTTCAAATGGAGGCATATCAGGAACGGGTTTGCGTTCAAGCAACCAGTATAGCAGATAGTGGGAACTTTCTTATATTTCAGTATTCTTTCATTTCAAGTTAGAGACACTGGGTGAAATCAACCAAAAAAACAAAGTATATTTACAAAAAGTCAGATAAGTGTTTGCAAAGCTCAAATCGTAGTCAGCTCTCCAGTCTAGGCTAGTATGCTTCAATTATCAAGTCAAAATATGAAATGCCCGCAAAGTAATAATAATAAATAACACGTGGTCACCAAAGTTATAGGTTACGTCACTGTGAATCATGTGACGTCAACCCATCAGTGGAGTAATATAGCAAATGCGGTTATTTTGTACACTAAAAGTCAATTTCCGTGATAACATCAGAGAAATATATTTTTATGACTGAAAACCAGACAGATACGACTGAAAGGGTTCGGGCGCTGAGCGAGGCGTTCTGTATTTATTCCAACATATTTATTTGAGAGTGGGCACGCCAACTCAGCTGCTGTAATATATTTCCCGCGTTGCGGGTTCAGCCTTACCCAGCATCGCCTGGGTATCAATGGTCCATTCGGCGTCTAAATTGTACGGTTCACAAATTACTCTTCTAAACCGGGCAAAAATTGAAGTGGACCACCCCAAAATTGCTCTCACCCCAAATTTGCCTCTGTTAAAATGAGGATATCTGGAGAAAAAAATTTCTCGATTCTGGAAACTTTTGTGATGCTCGACAGAGTAGTTTTTTGACTACAATATACTATCTTAGATAGCTTGATTGTCGACCTTATATACAACATACAGGGTGGCAATGGGAGAAGTGGAAAAATGACCTAACTTCAGCAAGGTGCCATTTCAAGAAACCAAGTCGCAGAATTGTCGCAGTATTTTTTCGTCATATTTTCGAAGCATTGTTGGACTTTCGATCGTATTTTGTTTTTCCAAAGAGTTATCGATTTTTTTGCGATTTTTTGGATTCTTTGGTATGGACGCTGCCAGAGCTGTTGCTCATCCTTGAAATTTAACAGGAACGTACATAATAGCTGTGCCAAATGTACCATGAAACAATTTGATCCCACCGGTCCTTAGAAGTGGTGAGGCTCCAGACCTCTTGTGGGACCATGGCAAATCAAGCATGCTGTGACATTGCATCATATGTTAGATAGCCCAGAATGGTCCAAAATTCATCAATGTCAAGTATCCGTTGCATTAAGATTGCCATAATCACCAGTTTGTACCATCATGGGTGCCTGTTTTACTGCTCAATTCTTACTCCATAAATCACAAAACAAACAATAACTCTGTGAAAAACAAATTTGGATCAAAAATGCAAAACCGTTCCGAGATATTGATATATGCTTTTCAAAAATGTGATCTACAAGATTCTGGAACTTGTTATCTTAAAACGGGATCTTGCTAAAGTCAAGTCTCTGTTGCACTTCTTTCATTGTCACCCTGTATATCCTACATAACGTCAACAATCAGGTGATTGAAGATGGTATCTGGTAGTCAAAAGATTGCTTTATCGAACAACACAAAAATTTTCAGAATAGGGCAATTTTTTTCGAGATATCTCCATTTTCACAGAAGCAAAATTTCGGGATGGTCCACTTCAATTTTGGCCCAGTTTATATCAATATGCGGATACAAAACCCTACCTGGTCGGCTGATCATCTCACTAAAAAAAAACTTTCTGATTTCCGATCCACTGGGGAGTACTACCGGCTATTTGCGCACTTCTTGACACTTGTAGTGGAAGATCATTCAGGCTGCATTGGTCAATTTCCTCGAGGTTTCGCGGTATTTATTACGCGTGGGTTCAAAAAAATGATAGTTTCGCGTTTTCCGATCTCAAATTTTGGGTTTATGAAACGGCCTCTTCGGCCCCATTAGTTAGTTAGGTTGTAAAATGTATACCACACTTTTCACTAAAGAGAATAGGGACTACTTGACATAGTTTAATAAAGAGTGATCGATTAATTCCTCCACAAAGTAGGCCTCGGTCTCCTTGGTAGCCACGTTTTTTGGCCAGATTCTCAGGAATCATAGGCGACTTGAGAAGAAATTTATTTGATCACTCGCTACTTTATAGCGACAAGTTCCGGCTCTGCACGGTTCGCGACCTAATTGATTCTCGATGACAGGTTAAGCCATTATTCCTGACTCGACCCTCTTGCAATTGACTGATTGAACTCCTCGAGGGTTTCTTATAACCTCCGATGGCGTATTTTGCGTATATTGCTCTTAACCAATACCGGCGGTTGGTTTTCCCCGTGGGACTCGTGGGAAGGTCCTGCCTCTCGCGAAACCGAATCCTACCCTATAGATTGCTAAATGGGTTTCGTCTAGACGACAATGGAAAACGGTTAGGGGTTCCGTTAAATAAATGGTTTCTTATTAGCAAACTCTGGAACACTACGTGCGAGTGGTCACGTAGCTGCTTATGGAACATTTCTTGTAAAACGAATTATTGAGCGTTATTAACAGAAGAATAAAGGCTGTTCCTTCTGTTAATTAGTTAATTACTAATTACTCTCTCTTGGTTCCAGGTTAATTATTAATATCAGCCACCAAAGCGTACGTAGGGAATCACTCTGAGAGTATTATGATTATCAAATTACGGGATACATAGGGACCCTTATCATGTAGGGGAAGGTAGGGCAAATGAGGAGTGACCATTCAAAAATGGGCAAACTTCACGGTGTATAGAGTGTTACAACTCAATGTTGACTCTCTGCACATCGTTGAAAGTTTTTTTTCAATTGAGCGGTTTTTATGTAAAAAGTTTTTTGCGATTTACTCAGTCCCACTTTATCTGCACATGTCCGTTTTTAAATGGTCATTCCTCAAAAATGGTACCCGCTTTGCTACAAGTTGACCGGTTCTATCGTCATTTCATCCCGTTCAGGCTAACCCCCCTTCTTGACTCGGTAGACCTATTCAATTCTCACCCATATTTGAAAATGCTGGTGAGAATTGGGTTGACCCATGCGTTGACATATGACATATGTATTACAAAAATTAGTTCAGGCAGAAAATTTGACCGTTTTTGGTCCTCTCCACAGAATTGGGCGATGGCCGTTTTCAATACTCTGTTCACTCTTTCAACCGGATTTGCTTGGGGTGTATATAGGGCCATGTCAATATTTTGGGTCCGTGTTCTTTCACTATTTTCTGGCATTTCTCATCGAACTGCGGACAATGAAATCATATTTATACTTCGTTTAATTTAGTGATAATGAATTAAAATGATGGATAGCAATTGTTCAAGCGAGAACTCATTATTAAGAGCTCCATTAGCATCTCCAGCAGCAATAAATGCATCCAAAAAAACTCTGCTTCATCGTCGTGGATAACCAGCGCCTCCTATTCTCTGTAGTAACGAGCGATCAAATAAATTTCTCCCCAAGTCGCCTATGATTCCTGAAAATCTGGCTGAAAAACGTGGCTACCAAGGAGACCGGGGCCTACTTTGAGGAGAAATTTATTCGATCACTCTTTATAACAATCATGATTATCCTCTCCATCTGGTTGAAGTTGTCAAGTTGTACTGTCAGGAGCACAATTCCAAAAATGAGTGACAGCCATGAAGGAGTCCTTAAGTAGACCCTACATTCATCACCAAGTCTGCAACCAAACCTTTCATTGTACCAGGTCATGATTATGTGCCTATATAGGCACATTTTATTATGATGAAATAATTACATCAACCTTTTGTAAGTTGCAAGGGTTTAATTTTATCAGCTAAAATGAAAGACAAATAAGCGTTTAAATGCTGATGGTAACTTTACTTTTCAAATCTCACATCGCCACAACAAGCTCATACACTGACAGGCAAACAGCTATTATTAATATAAACATTAAAATAGAATATAAAAAATAGTAGAAGAGATATTTCAACACTCAAAAATAGGTATACAGCGTACATGCACGTACATGCTGACCCTGACCATATAAATTTCTCACTCATCTCTCGTAAACTTTGAAAGTTGACAACAAAAATAGGGCTCTTGCGGTATTGAGCAGACACCAATAAAATTCACAATAAATAAGTATAAATCGTAGGTAGACGGATTTTTTTCAGTAATAAAATTGCATGTCGGATTCGCTTCCGAGGTCAAACCACGAAGTGTAAGGCTGGTTCAAGCTCAGCTTGCTGAAATCTATGATGACCTGTGAACAAGAAACAAAGTTCTTGTACAATCCACGGTAAGAAGATGAAAAAGAATCGTTACCTTTCCTAAAACGTTGCCAGCAGAGTAAAAAAGCTGTTTGACAGTGCATACAGTAACTTCGAGTTGTTTAGTATTCAGTTCGCCTTGGGAAAGGATGTATTCGAAACTTTCGTCGAATACAGGGTTGTAGCTGTCTTTCGCAACCTGAAATTATTTCTTTAGCAGTAATTCTTCTAGCATGAAGGTTATAAATGTGAAACCAACCGGAGTTTTTCGTTTAGACTCCTTCGACCTCTCAGGCAAGAGATACAGTTTTACGTAAGGATCTGGGATGTTGGCTGGATCTTTCATAGGTAAATTCCTGCGAATTTCAAATTATAAAATTATTCAAGGTTTCAATGGCGTTTCAATCAAACCTCCAGTTTGGCACATTTCTCAAAGACAATGTGAGAATCCTATTGGTCTTCATTACGAAGTATTCTTATTGTACAGTAGTGCTGACATACCAACGAAAACGCTCTTCCTAGCGCGCTAAATTTTAAAACCGTGCCAAGCTGGAAGTTTACCAGGAACCAGGAACGTTTTAAAAGACTTACGAAATTTTGTGAACGACGACTATCAAGCGTTGTCTCTGTACGCTGTATCTAAGCGTGAGCTGGATCCTGCCCAGCTCATATGCTCCGGAAGTCCTGAAATTTGAGCTGCTGTTAACAAAACAAAGTCTTGTAAACTTGAAATCTTACGAAGTTTCACTGGGACTCCTGTGAATCAACTTCGAATCCGGTGAGGACGCCAGCAGGGGCACCGAGGAATCTTCAATCAGTTCCAACGTGTCCGGGCGCTCCGCAGCTGCAGCTGACTGGTCACTTTGAACCGAATCCTGCTGTTGAACGGGCGGAGTTGGCGGCATTTCTTTCTGCTGCACCCCTCCCGATCCCGAAGAAATACTGCTGTCAGTGCGTTGCAAATCTGCATGGGGTTCTGGTATGGCACGTTTCAAAATCTGCAAAGATGAACATTAAGAACCTCCAACATTTAATAGAAAGTATAAGAAACAAAAGTAGGAAGAGTTATTAGTTACCCTCAGATGCATGGACCAAAGGAGTTTGCTCTCAGGTCCGGATTTCAGTAAGCCAAAGGGTTCTTTGTATATTTCCATCTTTTCTTTCGTGGCCAACTTGTTGATGTTGAAAACGATCTGGCCCAGTTCGCTCGTCGTTTTCTGATCGACGATGTTCAGATACAGAGTGTCTGATTCAGGATTGGCCACTAGGAAGGTGAAACCTTGTTCCCATACGGGGTGGATGGTACGCATTAAAACGTTGGTTTGCTGAACGCTTTTGCCCACTTTAAGTACGGCGTATGGATCAGGTTTGGTTGAAGATCTTGCTTGCTGTGAAAAATCAAGTGTAGTTTAATTGAACATTCATTTGTGAACATGGAAGGGCACAGCTAGTGACAGATGACGATGCAAGAGAAACCGGCGTGATTCAAACCTTCGTTTGGGCATGGCTGAAGGGAGAATTTTGTCTGGCCACGACACGAGATGAGGGAAAAATGTGCTTCGAGCTTGTGTTATTACTCAGGTGGGCCGTTAATTTACTTCGTCTCAATCGTTGTTGGAACATTTTCAGATTTATTCACAGTTTAGGTGTTCACGGCGATTCATAATTTGGGTACAAGTGTAAACTTCCGTCAATTATTTTTTTCGAAAGACATATTTAACTCCTGCAGCACAGTATATTTCTGTTTCTGTAGTACGCCAGGGAAGAATATCTTCAACTTTGATGCTATTGTAAAAACAAAAACAACGAAAGAAGCACTTACAGGTAGGTTTTTGGCGGAGTCTAAGAAGACTGTTAGTAAGGCGGTGCTCATTGCCGTGACTCTCAACTGTTGTGTCTCTTCCAGTGCCTGTGAAGAAAAACCTTACAATTTTGAAAAACTGTGATCTCAGAAAACTTACAGCTTGCAGATCCGAATAATCGTTGCTCAATGTCAACCAAGTCAAGCGTAAATGGACCATTCCATGCTTGGCTTGCTCCAAAGTCACCCACTAGAAACAAAAACCTTCGGTTCTCCACACTCATTGTTACTTTCGAAACTTACCACATCATCTTGTCCTTTCCTCACGATATTCGCCACTTCTATGGTAGCCCTAGGGAGCGAAACACGCCGTCAGCAAAATTTTGCAAAATTGAAAACCGGCGACTGAAGTTTGAATGATGTTAATGGGTTAAGCAAAAAAAGTCGCTAAAAAATGTTACGCCGCCACACCACATCAGTGGAAAACCAAACACCATTTTTGTTATCTCAATGAAAACAGGCATGCATTGTGTATGTGTGTAGTGTTGTTTGTACATATTGAAAATTTGTTGGTATACCTTCCGAGGTCGTCATCCTTGTGACCCTTGTCTTTATCATACAAATGTAGATGCATCCGGGTACTCATAGTACTTTCCAAGACAGACTATACAACATACAAACCAGGTGGTAAAAACAAAGCTGGGCATTTTTCAAGTGAAGGGGCAGGTACGGTTTTTTGGAACAAACAACAACATATGTGGGGCTTGAAAGAGTTAAAAGCGCACGCGAGCCGCTTGCGGTGATTTTTTTGCGCCAAACAAGTGATCTGACCTTCCCAAAGGGTCGTCGTACTGGGCTCCCGGTAAACCTGGATCCCAATCCCAAACGGAGACTTTTAAGAACTGGGCTTCGCTCGAACTTATCTTCGCCTGAATATTTACAAGGTTATTACTACAATAAGTACAGGACATAATAGGGCTAATCAATACTAAATACTAATCTTAAAGTTAATACGAGTTGTAGACAAAAACAAAGACATGCTACTAAAACGGTCAAGCAGGAAGCAAAGCAAGAAGCTTTAGAGTTTTAATTTTATTATGGTTATTATTAGAAGAATTAAAGAAGAATTCTCGAATTTACTGTGAGATCGTCACGAGCTAATTCAAGAATTTTATCAAGTGAATTAATTAAAACTCGCAGTGCTGCCATTGATGGTCGGATGATAGTCTCTTTTAAATAGTCATTCTTACCTGCCAAGAGTTTCATCATCAGACGCTTCGTCCTTATCCCAAACGTGTACATAAAGCTGTTGTCCATCGGACTCCAATACATTAAACTATAGACACAAATGAATGAACCAAAAAAAAAACCTTTTTTCTTCATAATTAGTTTCTCTGCTACTATAGAGTGTGGGGTAAAGTGAAGTGCTTCTACATCTTTTTAATTTTTTTTTTATCTGCCAATAGCTGATATAGCTAAGTGTTAATTGCAGCATGGTATAAAAAAGCTGCTTTTGATTTGTGTTCGTTAGGTAATAGGTATCCTTGAAACAAAAAATAACAAAAAGAAAGTCTAAAAACGAACACATGCAACGGAAATAAAAACGGAAAACTACGAAAAATATAAAAGTAGTTAATTTAAAACAAGAGGGTGAAGGAAAAATTTGAAGAGAAAACATACCTCACACCAAAAGTCCCACTTTGGGTCGACGGTATTGTCGATGACTTTAGTTTTAAATTCTTGTGCGCCCAGCGTTATGACTGCATACGGATCCGACTTCCCTTTGCCCAGCATTCCGATGTCTTTTTTCATCAAGTGCTTGCCTTCGACCACGTGGACTCTCAAGACACCCTGTAAATCGCAAACAAATACTTTGGCTTAAGTAACAAGGCTTTGAGATAGGTACAATTTTCACTGGAAACTTTTTGGAACAATTGAAGCGCTCGGAAATGTAAGAGATAAAATGATAAAAAGTAGAAGCTCAACACTCACTTCCGGTTCGGGTGCTTTCAATTCCATAACTTCAATTTCGTCACTGAGCTTGATGGGGAATTTGTTCGGCAAAACCATCATGGAAGCCACAGTTTCGACCACAATCCGTCTCAGGATGTCACTCAGGCCGGGCATGTCCAAGAAATCTGCTATTCCCACCAAGTCAAAGTCAATGTCTGGATTGTTCAAGAAGAAAACTTGAAGGCCTCCAACCAGAGGAATTGTTGTTATCAAGGGTTTCATGACCACCCTCAGCATTCCATGAAGCTGGAGACAAAAAAATTTTACTTTGAGAAGAGATTGAAAACGTTGGCTTGTACCTGGAAATCTCTGATTCCTCCTTTCATGCCTGATAGGTAAAACGTGATGTCACAATCACCTGCATAGCTGAAAAGAGTTTGTGAAAATTATTGTAATTAATTTGAAAAAATTGTTGATTAGTAAATTAATAGTGTATTATTCAACAAGCGGGTGATGATTACTTGTTACTCATGAGGATGCAGTTTGCCGACACGAGCCTTGGCGAGTGATCGTAACGCATTCGAATGAGTAATAGCCATTACCCGCGAGTAGAATACTATGCTTTATCCAGTCTTATTGAAAAATGCAGGCATGTATGCGCGTGATAATGCGTGCATTATTCAATAGGATTGGATACAATGTTTTACGGGATGTTTGCTGCCTAATCAGCATGGCATTTAGTGGGGTCGGTACGCTTTTGGATACTGCACTTTTGAGTAGAGTTATGAAACTTGGGACATAGTTTCTAGGGACCATAATAAGAAATTTCGCCCGATGTTCCCAAAAAAAAATTCGACGGAATCCGTTATATAGGCCCCTTTTTCCAAAATGGCGTCCAAATTTTGAAAATGACCGATTGGTTGTACAGTGGCGCGCAAAGTATCAATTCCTAACATTTTGACCATAACGAGTTGGCTCAAGCCACCCCTGACTCGATCCGTCTGATATTTTGGCCATTTGGGCCTTTTTTCTAAAATGGCAGCCAAACTTCGAAATTTGAAATTTGGTCGTATAGTGGCCTGCAAGGTATCAATTCTGGACATTTCGACCATGACAAGTCGATTAAAGCCTACCCCAACTCGACCCAACCTGAATTTTGGCCTTAATACTCAATTATTATAGTGCCGATTTAGAATTCATTTTTTTTTTAATCTTGCGAAGGGTTGTGAAAAACCCGAGGGAAAACCACTTCTTGGACTTTTTGTGTGTCCAACATGTGAGTAATCCGGAGAGCAGAATCGCTACATTTTTCCGAAGAAATAAAAGGCTCCCCACCCCACTGGCAAAACCTAACCTATTTCACGCATGTATTAAACTGTAAAAACCATAAAAAATGTCGAAGGTACATACATATCAACTGCAAGTTGTTTCAGAATTTGTATTTGTGCTAAAAGATAAGTCAGGTTACATATTAAATTACCAGAAATAACAGCGACTGAGAAATCTGCGCTCTATCGCGTGTATTTGCTGTTTCTCAGTGGTGTTTGGAGGTTAGACTTCTCTCTGCCTCTCAGACCTCAGACTTCGGTTACTTTTCATCAGTATAGAAGAAATGTTGCATGTTGATTAGGAATAAATTTTTGCAAGGTTTGATTTTCTGCATGAGAGAGCGTCCCACTGATGTAGAGCATCTGAGTCGACTGTGCGCCGATATGGGATGCAACTTCTTTGAAAATTTGCACGTTTGCGGTTGTGCGATTGTGCGAGACGCTCACCTACATTCTTCTTTACTGTTTTCTTTATCTATTACATTGGTGAAGAACAGAACTCTCACCTATCTTGAATCCTTTTTCAATTCTAATTCCTGTAGGTGATCTAATTTCTACATGTTGCATCATACTCGTTTTGTCACTTACAGATACCAAGGTTGGGAAAGAACTATGTACATAAGGCGCTAAAGCTGTGATGCTTTTTTCGAAGATATAATATTCGTTCTACCATAGATACTAAAACATCTGATTGCGATTCAGGAACAGGTTTTAGTTTTATTAATGAGGGACTTTACGGCTATAAGTGCAAAAGATCTAGCACTGTACCTACATTTTTTGACAAAAATGTGTCACATGGGACAAACTAAGAGCCATAGGAGAGATCTTTGTGCCTTGGACACACTAGATAAGAGTGTGTTGGTGTTGGTATTCAATAAGAGGTACATTGTGATTGTCTTCTGCTCAAATCTTTTCAAGTACAGCTCGTATCGACGTATAAATCGGCAAAAACCGCTTATCTCGATCCCTTTCCGTTCATATTCAAACAACTTGCACTTCGAAATTTCTTGCGGTTTTGATGCCACGAGATCTTAACTGACAATAGGACAGGACTATAAATGGGAATGGAGGTCAAAATTTGAGTCAAGTCGAGTCGGGAAGAGTATTAATCGACTCGCAATGGTTGGAATGTCCAGGAATGAATACCTTGTGTGCCCCTATACGACCACCTGCCGATTTCGGTTTGGCCGCCATTTTGGAAAGAAGGCCTCAATGGCCCAAATATCAGCCGAATCGAGTCAGAGGTGGCTTCAATCAACTCGTCATAATCAAAATGTTACGAATTGATACTTCGTGCAAACGTGCAAAATTTATAAATAGCGCAGTCGAATCAGATGATCTACATCAGTGGGACGCTCTCTCATGCAGAAAATCAAACCTTGCAAGGATTTATTCCTAATCAACATGCCAAATTTCTTCTGCACTGATGAAAATTTTCTGAAACAATTTGCAGTTGGTATGTAAATATGTACTTTCGACGTTTTTTATGGTTGTCACAGTTTTATACTAGCGTGAAATAGGTTTTGCCACTGGGGGAGCCTAAGCTTTACAATGGTGGAGCTTTTTATGGAAATAAAATTTATTCTGATTCTGATTTCATTCCTTCGGAAAAATATAGTGATTCTGCTCTCCGGATTACTCACATGTTGGACACACAAAAAGTCCAAGAAGTGGTTTTCCCTTGGGTTTTTCACAACCCTTCTCAAGATTAAAAAAAAAATGAATTCTAAATCAGCACTATAATAATTGAGTATTGAGGCTGAAATTTAGGTTGGGTCGAGTCGGGGTAGGCTTTAATCGACTTGTCATGGTCGAAATGTCCAGAATTGATACCTTGCAGGCCACTATACGACCAAATTCCAACTTTCGAAGTTTGGTTGCCATTTTGGAAAAAAGGCCCAAATGGCCAAAATATCAGACGGATCGAGTCAGGGGTGGCTTAAAACAACTCGTTATGGTCAAAATGTTAGGAATTGATAATTTGCGCGCCACTGTACGACCAATCGCTAATTTTCAAAATTTGGACGCCATTTTGGAAAAAGGGGCCTATATAACGGATTCTGTCGAAATTTTTTTTTGGAACATCGGGCGAAATTTCTTATTATGGTCCCTAGAAACTATGTGCCAAGTTTCATAACTCTACTCAAAAGTGCAGTATCCAAGGGATTTTCGTCGCGTACCGTCCCCACTAATTGTCGAAATCAATAGCACTGAAAACCATCTAATAATGGCAATCAAAAGTGAATTTGCGCCTAAAGGCATTTTCATATCCAGATAACTTCACCTGGGAACTAAATACCATAAATACAACTAATTGTCGATATAATTGTTATTTTCATGGTGTTTGTCTTCCAGTTTAGAGATATTTGGAAGTTATATTATCTGGTATGAAAATACTGGCTATCAAAGTCGAACAAATTGTTGGACCTAATGATCTCAAGTAATCTCAATTAAGTAGATTTTTTTTGTAGCGCAGTTGAAATTTACCTACCAAATTCAAGGTTTGTGGTGAGTTACTTACAAAATATCCAAATCCATGATAATTTCATTCCTGGCCACGTTTTTGTCGTAAACTTTAACGCCGCCAATTCGAAAAGGCTGGGAGAAGAAAATATTTACTTTGATCATTCTTTTGTTTCTCATATTTTGGTTGAAAGTCTACTTACCACAGTTCCCAAAATGATCCTCTCAAATTTAAAACCGTTTAGTTTGTAGCCCTCCAAACTTTTCCTCAAAATCGGCTGGATCGTGTCTCTGATTAGTTCCCGAACGTACGAATTGATGTTCGGCCAGACTTGTTTCAAGATCTATAACAATTTACTTTGTTATTTTCTACTTTTCTACACCCATTTTTGTCTAGTTTGCTTTTTGCTCGATTAAAAGCTCACCTTGTTGATCCATTCTGCTCTTTCAACGTCGGGGAAGAACACCTGAAAAACAAGTTGAATTACAAAATGGAAAAATGCAAATAATTCAGAATCTCCAAAAAATATCAACCTCGAAGATACGATGATTCCAAGAACTGTTCTAATTGAATGTATTCAAAGAATGTCACCGTAACTAATGTGCAATTAAAAGCATGTTTTGTGACAAGCAAATATTTGTCTATTTACAGATTTTACTGCCTCTATCAAAGAATCTACACAATAATATACCTGCATATTTCTACACAATATCCATTAAACATTCATATTTGAGAAAAAATAAAGCTACGACATTTGAAATCTAGTTTTGTAAATATGTATAGTTGGGGTGGTGAGGGTATACCTACAGATCCCTGACTTACAGCTTGAATAAAATTTTCTTTCGTCAAGCTTGCAAAATACAAACAAGTCAGTTGAAAAAGCAATTCAACTACTTTACGTGAACTCTCTCATTTATCTTTATTATCTCGGTGGAAAAGAGCAGGTTCTATGGTACCTACTTCGTCCATAAAATAATAAACAAATCCATAAATCTGTTCTTAACCAGCCATGTAAATGGACCAATAAATATTTTATGTGATATACGAGTATCATTTTAGGTCGTTCCACATTGTTACAATTTCATGCCGCAGATAAACTTGATCAAATAATAAATGACTCATCATTCAGTTGGTCTTAATCCTAATCTTACCCAAGCTGGAAGATCATCCAGTCTGGCCAAAATGACATCCTTTTCGCTGGCCATGGCCGCAGCTTTTGCTATGTTTCTCTTTCTATCACTCGTTTTCTTCCATTGATCCCTCATCACAAACAGTACAACAGGCCCAATGAACCACGCCACAGACCATTGCATGTAACCAGCCAAGTATACAATTCCCACTACTGAAGCCTGTAAATAGTTATTTGTGTTACAATAACATCATCATCAGCATTGTAGAATAATTATAGAACACGAAGATTTTTGTCTCATTCATATTGTAGATTAAATCGATTTCCATAATAAAATAGGCTATAGTATATCATAAACCAAAGTTGGGGAACTAAATATTATTATTATAGCTAGTTAGAGTTGGGAAAGTCGTACGGTAATGACCAATTTAGCCTACTGCCGATTTAACGTTGCATCTTGAGCTGGGTATTAGGTACACCTACTTACAATATTATTACTTTTTACGGAACATTCCCAATGAAGATAACAGCCAATGGCGTAGGTATGCCAAATCAAAATCAATGAATCCAAACAAAAATCTTAGTTCTATATGGAATCAAACTAGCCATCTACTTTTGGCAAGGGTAGGTATTTCCTCGGGTTTTTCAGACCCGATTTTTGTATGCTGACAGTTTCAGATCCAAAAAATAATGTTGGTAGAAGCCTACCAATTATTCTTTAAAATCGCCCAAAATGGTCCAAATAATAATATCCAACCCAAACGTTAGGTAGTACCTATACTTAAGTAATTAATATCGCATTTTTTTGGCGCCAAAATTTTAGTTCCCAATCTGCCCACGCGGTCGCCACGCTTTGAATCAATACAACTTCAAAAATTTGGATTATGCGAGGGATATGATATTATGATGAATCAATAGTACTTAATTTATGATTCACCAAGAAATTCTCAAGGGAATTAAAACGGATACTAAAGAAAAAATCAATATATTGGCACATCTGCATAATTAGTTATTGTTTACCTTTTTGAGAACGCTGAACAGAATGCTCACTATGCCCATGTTTTCGGTTTTTTTCTCCACCACAGCTTGCCTGTCTTTGGCGGCACGTTGTTCTTTACTGACACTCATGCTTTCGGGATTGTCCACTAAGAAAACAAGACGTTGAGATTACAAATTACTTGGGTAGGTATTGCTTATTTCTATAAATAGCAATAAAAAGGGTAAACGAATGATAATTTACACTCACCTCTTAATTATTCAAGAAAGATGTGTAATCCTCTCACGGATGAGTGTCTTACACTTTTACCTTCGGATCAACTCCTCCCAGAATTCAGCAACAAATCCGACCACATGATGTCATGAACTAAATTTGTGCAGACAGAATGTTATTGCGGCGTTATTATCAGCTGCTCGGGTTGTATAGAATTTTATTCACGTCCGGGACCTTGACTATTACGTCCCACATTTTCGGCGTGTTTAATTGGTTGCCTAACTTTCAACGTAACTAACCACCTCCTGTAAAAAGGAGCGCAATCAGGATAACTATTCACTTTTACCTGCAAGGAATCCTCGCCGAGGATGTAGTTTCTTAATTGATGGATTGTTACAATCATTGTTGGGGTTTTTTCAGGAACAATAACTAAGTGAGAAATTTCAAAACCTTGCCATCGCTTTCGCCATTCGGAGCAGAAAAAGCCAATGGCGCATTTGCACTTCCTTTTTTCTCCAACTTTTTTGTTAGGTTCATGCTCGGGTAGCATCACGTGCAAAATACTCAGGTAGATATAGGTACAATATGTTGACACGAAGTGTATTATTGTTTGGAAATCAGCTCGAATGTCATGCCGCGACAGCAAGCCGAAATCAATTTAAACTAATATAGTTCGTGTTTTATAGCTGTACCTGATGATTTTGCACGCGATGATACATTATTTATTTTATTTTGTTTAATAGTTAGTTAAGATAATGGAGATAGTTAATCTCCATTATCTTCCAACGGTTCAACATATAGCGTTCGTTTTTTCGCTAATCGAATCTTACCTCTATTTCGGCTCGACACCTGTTGTCTCTGAGGCGACGATCGGTCAACTATATACAATAATTTTTAACAACAAATAATTATATCCATCTTCAAGTTTCTTCTCATTACTAGAGCTTCAATGCGCTATGAATCCGCAAGCTCTCGAACGGCTCCTCCGCCAATTATTGTACGGGTTCGTAGCTTATCTCCGAGTTGGAGTCTCCGGGTTTGTGACTTATTGTAGAGTCGGAGTCTCCAGCGAATATCGGAACTATCTTGGAAACAGCCGTAGGCCTAGAAAGAATCATATATGCATCAGAGGCTATATGGCCGATCCGATCTCATGAATCCAGCCATCGACTCCTCCGCCGTGGTGAAATTTCTTTATAGTTCAACGATATATGTTTATGAAAGTTGGAATCTACTCTTGTCTCATATAGACTTTTTATTAATTAATAATCATTTACTTTATACGCTATGAACGATATTGTGTTGTTGTCTGCGCTAGCCCTGTGAATTGAAGAAATAAGATAAACTGCTCAACATTTGAAATGTCGGTATCGAAAATATTGCCCTTTTCCAAAACAATATACATTTCGATTGTCTCAACCGATTTCTATTTTGTTTTCACGGTTGTTCAGATACATCTTCCACCAATCTACTTGGTTGGCGAGATTTTTTGACTAATTTCAATTACATTCGTTACAGGGTGGAATGTAAAGCGTTGCAAAACTGTGCTAGTTCAATAGATCCTCATTTTTGTGAATTTTTTCTTCAAGTTCTAACCATATACCTAATCATGAAGCCTGATGTCCTATCTCGAAACGGTTTTTGAATTTTCTAGATCAGATAAAGTCCAACAATGATGACATGATTTTTTTTGTGAAAGTTGCATTTTAGTCATTTCGGTTGGCAACAAAATCGTATTTGTGGTGATAAGAACCCGAGTAAGAACCTGTAATTTTGCATGCTTGTTGCTTGAACTGTTAAAAACTGCTGCGCCCTCAGAAACCTTCGTTTTACTTTCCCGGTTCGCGTTCTCGAATGAAAAGAAAAATATTGTGAACGCGCAAAAAGTTTGTTTCCGGATTTCGAAGAATAATTTTATTTTAAGGTCCATCTAATCGATTTATTCAGACCATTTTCAGATCAAAGTCGGTCTGTCTGCCAGGCTGTGTGTCTGACTCTGATTAATCGTCCATGGCAAAGATTACGCGTCCATGATAAATCCCAAATGGTACGTCCAATTGAGCTGAAATTTGGTATGCAGCCATGATTTCGGCGTTCAATGAGCTTATGTGATTTTGATTGAAATCCGCCATCAGAGGGCGCACTTATTGCATCGTATCAATATCGGAATTTTTGACGTGCGAACCTCAAATTGAATATGTACATGTTTTCTTGGTTCAGAAACACATTCTAAAATTTTATTTTGAATATGTTTCAAAAATATAACAATTAATAGAATTTAATTGAAAGAAATTGAAACTTCTCGCCAACGGAGTAGATTGCTGAAAGATGTGTCTAAGCAACCGTTAAGACAAAATCGGAATCGGTTGAGACAATCCAAAATTATATCATTTTGAAAAAGGGCAAAATTTTCGATACCGCCATTTCAAATGTTGAGCAGTTTATATCTACGGTAAAAAAAGTATATCGTCATGTCCATCGCGGGACTTCTCACCGTAGCATCATCCCTGCAACGTGCTTGAAGATAATTCAAATTATCAAATGAAATGAATCACCTTCGAGATCTATTTTTCCATTTGTGGCGGCTGTGATCAACTGGCATAAACTATTTTTGGACCGAACATTTTTTCCAAGGCCCATACTTTCCTATACTGAATTACATCGAAATCGGTCAAATATTTCCAAAGATATAAAATACATAAAATTCGTCGTGATTTTCACAAAATCAAATCCGAAGAACGAAACGTCCTTTTGGGCTGATTTTTGTTTGACTTTTTCGGCAGATGTGTACACAAAGGACCCCGCACGATTCTTATGGAAAATGGCTCCCGGTTAAATTCTCTGAATTTTCGATATGTTGTAGCTCATGAGATGCTAATCAAATACCGTGAACCCCAAACTCAAATAATGGACAGTTTTTTACCCACAGGGGGTTGAAGTTGGAGGTTTTGGCGGCTTAAAAATGATATTCTGACGTTTTTTTTTTTTTTTTTTTATTACTCCTATGAAGGTACAGCGATCTGCCAAATAGGGCAATAAGCGTAGTTGTATGGTAACGAAAAAAAAGACATGTAGAGAACTACTCCAGTGAGTAGCCTCAATAATAAATAAAAAATAACGACTATTTCCTAATAATAATTTTAACTAACTTAAAAATTGTATTGACACACACCACACACTTGCTATCCTTATAGCAAATCAACCGGCTGGAGACGTTTTAGTCTACGTACTGCGTTGTCAATATTCTGACGTAAATAAAAGCTTTTTATTTGGTTTCTCTTCAAGTTGTGTTTCATGCTAAATGTATTTATTTGACAAAAAAATATCAACCCCCTCCTCTACCCCCATCTCCTATCTACCATCACAAAATTCGAGATTACTCTCAAAAGCCATGCAGATGGCTTCTGTGATTTAAATGATGAATTTTGACATAAAAATTATTTTCCACCCCTAATGTTGGGGTTCCGATTTTCCAATTTTCCTCGGTTGATTTGGCTGAATTTTTGGTATTGTGTACTTCTAATTCTGCTGAACAAAAAGTTCTCATGCCAAAACTTATTCCTATGGACCGTTTTTGTTCTACAGGGGACTGGAGTTGAAGATTTGAGAGCATAAATATTGAACTTCAGTCCCCTGCAGAACAAAAACTGTTCATAGTAATGAGTTTTGGTATAAGAACTTTTTGTTCAGCAGAATTAGAAGTACACAATACCAAAAATTCAGCCAAGTTAACCGAGGAAAATTGGAAAATCGGCACCCCAACATTAGGGGTGGAAAATAATTTTTATGTCAAAATTCATAATTTAAATCACAGAAGCCATCCGCATGGCTTTTGGGAGTAATCTCGAATTTTATGATGGTAGATAGGGGTTGGGGGTAGAGGAGGGGGTTGATATTTTTCTGTCAAATGAATACATTTAGCATGAAACACAACTTGAAGAGAAACCAAATAAAAAGCTTTTATTGACGTCATAATATCATTTTGAAGCCGTCAAAACTTCCAACTTCAACCCCCTGTGGGTAAAAAACTGTCCATTATTTGAGTTTGGGGTTCACGGTATTTAATTAGTATCTCATGAGCTACAACATATCAAAAATTCAGAAAATTTAACCGGGAGCCATTTTCCATAAGAATCGTGCGGGGTCCTTTCCATTATTCCTGGTACCCCGCCGCGGCCTGAAATTTTCATGCTTTCTCTTGCCTGCCGTCAACAATATCTTGGACAAACTTTCCACCCTTCAGATACTACTCAATAATGTATTCCTTGACGACATGTACCGTATGTTCATTAAAAACTTCAATAAAGGGAGGCTGTGACGCAGGCCATTCGATCCGAAAACGGCCAGGTTATCATCGGTCCACGGCCTCCCATTATTGAATTTTTTAATGAACATACTGTATATTCGGAAATTATACGGAAACAATCGTTCATGGAAAGTTTTTTTTCTTTCAGAAATTATCGCACTGGGAAAGTTTTCCAAGCGGGATGAAGTTACATCCTACACCCTGTAGGTACTTAAGGCATAAAGTCGTGCAATTAATGTTTCGTATTAAAGCAACCACGGGTTGGCTTTGGTTGAAAACCAAATTATCATCGATTGGAGGGACTGGATTGGCTGAAAGACCGAATTTTTCGGCATCACAGCCAATCCTTTTTTTTGTTGATCAGACGATATGTAGGATTAGAGACCGATTCAATTATTGAAATTTTTGCATTCCTGCCTAGGTAGGTACCTGATAACGCAGTTGTAGGTCGAGTTACTTAAGATAAAGAAACATTAATTGCATGACTGTACAGTGTAGCATGCACTTGCTTCATAACTATTACCTACCTATTTACTTTATAATATGAACTGTTACTGTTAGGTACCCACACATTTTTAGAACTTTTATTTTTATTTATAGTCATATCCCGCGAGACGCGCATATCCAGTACCTAATCGCAATTTTGAAAGTCAAGGTCTTTTGGGTCAAGGCTATATTTACTTATTTCAACACCTTTTTCCTGAGGTGTAGAGACGTCGATAGATACAGATGGTACTTACCTATAGGTAGGTACCTACTCAAATTCAAGAAACAATTTTAAAAGACCACGTGAAGTCCTCGTGTCTGCGCATATGTTTTAATCGTATTTTCGTAAGAAATCCGCTATTACTCGCGCTTTGAAGTCCGTCCGTCTGTCCGTCTGTTTGTCTGTCCGTCTTTTAGTTGAACTCCTCTTAAACGAAAAGTTGTAGCGGGATCGGGTTTTTTGAAAATTATTGAATTTACGTGCAATTTACAAAGGTCTAATCAATAGTGGTTGAGTTACAGGTAATATCAATTCATCATGTTTCCATAGTTTTTCATACACTTTTACACCTTTATACCTTTATACACATTCACACCTTTATACACCTCTACACCACTTTTTTGTAAATTTGTTTTTGTGTGGTTTTAATTTTGAATTTTTGAATTTGTCACTTTTTATTACATGTCAGAAAATCTTTATCTCTTTACAAGTTTTTACGGTAATTCCACACATTTTCAGTTCCCTATTATACAGGGTGTTTCAGGGATGATAGCAAAAAATTTAACTTTGGGTAGATCTCGTCAAAATATGACGAAAACCTATATACCATTTTGCAAAGTTCGACCTAATGACGAAATACAGCCCTCCAAAGTTCACTTTTTTCGGAGTTCAAAAACTTGTAACTCGGGAACGTTCCAACAAATTTAGCTTAAATTTAGCATACGCTGGTTTGTTATAATTATCTATCAACCTGCTGAATTTGCAAATAATCCAATCAGTGGTGAGGAGTTATGAGGGGTCACCTCAAGTCAACTTTTCTTCGCATGCTTCTAAATTATTGACCCTCATAACTCCTACACCACTGGTTGGATTCTTCCAAAATTTGGTAGGTTGATAGATAATTATGACAAAACAGCTTTTGCTGAATTAAAGCTTAATTTATTGAAACGTTCCTGAGTTACAAATTTTTAAAATCCGAAAAAAGTGAACTTTGGAGGGCTGTATCTTCGTCATCAGGCCGAACTTTGCAAAATGGTATATAGATTTTCGTCATATTTTGACGAGACCTATCCACAGTTGAATTTTCTGCTATCATCCTTGAAACACCTTGTATGTTCTATTAATGTATTATTGTTTACAGCCTAGGAAATGTCTTAATAAAAGATGAAACGTCGGCAAAAGAAACAAGAATTTCATTACCTCGATCACGCCTTCCTGTATAATTGGGTCATCCATTTAAGAACAAGATAACAATAATAATAATCTTTATTCAATGAATTGTCGCTACCTTTTGAATTTATTTCACATTTAATCATTATTTTATTCACGAGCAGAAAATAAATAAATAAATAAACCTCTTGAGACCGGTTTACAGCATGAGAAATTGTCACAAAATATCACAGAAACATTTCAATCTATAAATGGATCACAGTCTAAGTATTCTTGGGTAGAATAGAAATTATTGAGCTAAAAACATTGATTTAACATGTCTTTTGAAAGAGAGATGGCTTACAATTTTCTTTTACGGTAATGGTAACTTGTTAAATATTTTAATAGCTATTATAAGTATATCAATTCTAAAATTTTGTCTGAACTCATAATTATCATTTGTACATCTTAAGTGAAGTAAAACTATTTCTGTTTTTTGTGAATATTATTACGATATTTCGCGTACGTTTTCGAATATAATTGAGACGATCGATTTAAAACACACACTGTTTATTTCTGCGTACTACAATCAATAAACGCCAACAATTATCTCCTTGGAATTATATCGCAGGTACTTCGCTTGTTTCGCACTTGTTACCACTTCGCCTTCCAATTCAATACTCCGCGAGCTGCCGGCTGACGCCTTATATAAGGCCTCCGAACAGCGTTCCCGAACTTTCTGTCTTCTTCCAGCAAATTCCATAACGGCCCGGTAAATGCGGTTTCTAGACAATTCCTGAATAATCACACACACACACACACACACCTTCCGAGTGCTTTCCATGTGTTCTGGAATCTGCACCTCCGCCAAAGTGGACAGATGTGCCTTGATTGAACGTTGGAGTCACATGCATTTTAATGCCTCCTCGCACACTCTAGAAATGTCCAGAGCTCCACGCATTTGTACACTGCGGCCGTGGATGGAAGAATCCAGAAAGATCTAGCGTTTACCAATATGTACGGGATCGCCGCTTGTAACAATATAAAAAACACAGCTTAAAATAAACTGCTTAACAATGAAAGTGTTACAAAGCAAAAATTCACCCAATTTTGAACCGCTGTAACTTTTGATTGGCACAAACGATTCTGATTATGTTGCAAGTACTGAAGAGCGCAACCTTTTGGCCATCGGACCTTTTCGGGAGTATCAACACCAAATTTTTGAAGAATGATGTGTACCCTCGAAACGGTTTTTGAATTTTCGGGATTTCAGTCGAAACAGCCAAAATGTGATTTTTTATTGTGAATACTGTATATTATTCCTGTAGCAACGCAAAAACATTAGAATTTTTCATATCAAGATGACGCCACTTGGTAGGCTTGTTCACTGAACAATTCCGAGCAATTTTACTTGCAACACGTTCCTATTGTCTAGTGTAGGGGTGAAGAAAAGCCCAATTGGCAGCGTACTTTTTGGTACTACTCCTAAAATACGGATTTTTAGCATTGAAAAAAGGTTAATTTTTACTCTCTCTAGTCAACATGGGACTACGTCATTAGGATTGGATTAACCGCATTTCCGCCATTTTGGAATTTTTTTGCCTTTACCTTGAATTTCAAAACATAGGCATGTTTGGCATCATTTCTTGAAATGTTGGTCCCCTAAAGGGGATTCAATAAGATCTGTCTATCTGTTTGTTTATCTGTCTTATCTCTTTCCGAAAAAATATTTATAGACTTTTTAACCCCACCCCCCTTCTTCCCAAAATTCTCTGAGTGTCCAATTTAATATTCTTGACTTCTCAATTCTTTCCAATGCAGTCAACGTCATCCTGCATAGCATCGGAAGAAATGATTTTCTGTGGAAAAAATGCCACCCAAATTTCGCCCTTTCGCTCCCCCCACCTCATCTCAAAAATCTAAAATGGCAATACCTACTTTGTGATACATCAAATTGAAGGAAATTAAATTCTCTCCATGAACAAAATTTTTTAAATTTTTTTAAAACCTCTTTTTTCACACAAAACACTCCAAATGTCCAATTTATTTGGAGAGGAGTTGAAAATTTCAAAAAAATTGTTTTCGGAAAGAGAATTCAATTCCCTTCAATTTGATGTATCACAAAGTAGGTGGTGTTTCGTTAAATTTTGAAGCTGAGGTGGGGGAGAGCAAAAGGGTCAATTTGGGTAGCACTTTTTCCACCGAAAATTCTTTTCTTCGATGTTTTCTATGATGACACTGACTGAATTTAAAACAATTTAGAGGTCCAGAATTAAAAATAAGACAGTCAGAGACTTTTTAGGGCGAAGGAAGGTGGAGTTGAAGTTTTTGTGAATATTTTCTTCGGAAAGAAAATTTAATTCTCTTTAATTTGATGTATCGCAAGGTAGGTCACGTCATTTAAAGTTTCAAAGTTGGGGTGAGTGGGGGCGAGGGGGCGGGCTTAAGATAGAAATTTGCCAATTTATGTTTTAGATGTCCCCTTTGATATAAAAATCGACCTGTTTTTGCTCGAAGGAATATTCACTATAGGAATCGGGAGTTATTGCAGGTGGATAGTTTTCAAATGATCACCCGGTGCAGTATTCACAATAAAACATCACATTTTGGCTGTTTCAACTGGAATCCCGAAAATTCAAAAACCGTTTCGAGGGAACACATCATTCTTCATAAATTTATTGTTAATACTCCCAAAAAAAAAAAAATTGCGAAAACGGGGGTATGTTGAACTTTCATCAATTTTGCATTGCTCTGTTCATCACCCTGTAGAAAATTTATGAAAAGCTCTATGCATTTCATATTGACAAGGAAGATGGCCAAGAGATTGGGCTATTCAGTACTTGAAACAAAATCAGAATCATATGTGTCAATCAAAAGTTATAGCGGTTCAAAATTGGGTAAATTTTTGCTTTGTAACACTTTCATTGTTGAGCAGTCGTTTATACAGGGTGGCCCAACGAAAACAGAACAGAGAGGTTTTCGGGCATTTCACCTCATTTTTTTGAAAAAATCTCGAACAGGTCGATTTTTATATCGAGGGGGACATCTGAAACATACATTGGCGGATTTCTATCTTCAGCCCCCTCACCCCCACCCACCCCAGCTTCGAAGTTTCAAATGACACCACCCATTTTGCGATACATCAAATCCACGTTTACCATCACGTATATCACTTCAGCGCATACATGAGAACGCATACCTGCAGAGCGCGGTAATTTCAATTTTGACGCACGAAAAGTGTCACTGACACTGTCAATGGCATCTGTTAATCAATAATCGAAATGTAAACAAACATAACCTCCTAACCAGTCAACATTTAATATTGTTCAAAATGAAATGTTACGTGCCGCATGGCAAAAAGACGCAGAAAAGATTCAGATGATACGAAACACAACGAGCTGCAAAGCGATCACCGAAACAAGACCGTTATTAGGTTAGGTCTGTCGAAACGTCAAATCGACGTCAAGCGCTGTCAGCTGCCATTTGCGTGACATCACACACGCACACCGTATTACAGTGTTGTCAACTTGTTGTGATATGAGATATGGCAACGTCCTCCTTTCACAGGTATGCGCAGAAGCCTTTCGGGAAACGTGGATTGAAGAGAATTGATTTTTTTTTCTGAAAAAATATTTTTATAATTTTCAACCCCACCCCCCTTCTTCCTAAAATTGTCAGAGTTTCCAATGTAATATTTTTGATCTCTTAATTCTCTTCAGTACAATCAACGTCATCCTGCACAGCATCGAGGGAGAAAATTTTCTGTGTAAAAAGTGCCACCCAAACTCACCCCTTCACTCCTCCACCTCAACTTCAAAATCTAAAATGACACTACCTACTTTAAGGTACATCAAATCGAAGGGAATTGAGTTCTCTTCCTGAATAAAATATTTTCAGAATTTTCAAAAAGCCCCCTTTCCCCCTAAAATACTTCGAATGTTCAATTTATCAGGAGAGGGGTTGAAAATTTCAAAAAAATTGTTTTCAGAAAGAGAAATCAATTTCCTTTTATTTGATGTATTACAAAGTAGGTGGTGTCTGTTAAGTTTTGAAATTGGGGTGGGGGAGAGGAAAGGGGTGAATTTGGGTAACACTTTTCTCCACCGAAAATTTTCTCCGTAGATGCTACTTAGGATGACGCTGATTAAATTGAAGAAAATTGAGGGGTCGAGGATCTAAAATGGGACAGTCAGAGAAATTTAGGAAGATGGGGGGTGGGGTTGAGAATTTTGAAAATATTTTTTCAGGAAAAGAATTTGATTCTCTTTGATTTGATGTATCGCAAAGTAGATAGTGTCATTTGAAATTCTAAAGTTGAGGTGGGTAGGGGTGAGGAGGCTGAAGATAGAAATTTGCCAATGTATGTTTCAGATGTCCTTCTCGATATAAAAATCGACCTGTCTGAGCTTTTTTCGAAAAAAATGATGTGAAATGCCCGAAAACCCCTCTGTTCTGTTTTCGTTGGGCCACCCTGTATATGGACGCTACAGTTAAAATTTCAAGTTCCTTAAATAAGGGTCTACAAATGCTTCTCTGACTCTTGAAGCATAATAGTTGTGGGCTTCACCCACGGGGGGGTTAATCAAACTCTTCGATTGGTATAGTAATAACTGAATAACAATTTATTAGCAGAAGGGCACATCTTGCCTGGTGAGTGGTTATCTTTCGTCTGCGGTGCACAGCACACACAAAACATTGCGAATACAGTAAGATCCCGTGAGGGGTTCGCCCAAGCTACCTGGAAGGGCAGTGGGGGTGCTCAGCTCATATTATACAATCTACTTAGATAAGGACATATGCACTTAACAATAGTTCTTATGATTCTTTTTTGTGCTATGAACAGATCAACAACACGGCAGCTGTGACCCCAGCAAAGTATTCCATAGTACCTAATGTCCGTAGTAGTGGGAGCGGTACGCAAAAGCATACCGCATTTTGGAGTGCAGTAACGAGATTTTGCATGGCCGTACTTTATACCAAGACAAGCGATTTGACCCGCAGCACTCAATATTTCGTCCCTTAGGGGGCCAATGGGGGCCCTCCAAATTTTCAAGATGCAAGAACTTTCACAAAATGATCATTGAGTATCGTCATGTATGTCATAAGTGAAGCTTACGGGTCTATTGAAAATGTTTTCATCAAATGTCGTCGTGTCCGATTCATTCTTCACATTTGAAAAACAAATTCTTTCGCAGAGGTCAAAAAAACAGTTTTTATTTTTTCTGCTGTGCAAGGAAACGATAAATTCATATGTTTTGTTGCGTTCCCAACTAAATCGCGTTCCGTAAGCCCAAATATGAAGACAATTTTTTCGCAATATCATTTTCCCAAGAAGAGGTGACCTCTTCAGTACACTTTTTTCAACTGCATTTTTTTCAATGTTCCTAGTGGATAAGACTGTCAATTTTCGCTGATATGAGAAGCTTGAACTCTTCTCTTAGTAATTTCCATGCAACATGGCTTCAAAAGATACAAGAGAGCCCTAAAACTTTTTTTTTCTGCTGGGCCGTCAAATTTTTGGCATGTTGATTTTGTAGTAGGGGAGACACGCAAATAAATAAGATCTAGTCTAGGCGAATAAGTTCTACCGGAAAATATACCTACTTACACCTAAAGACTCTGCGTTTTGTTGTACTGCAATAAAACACGGCATGGAAGAATATTTTCTGTTGAAACCAAATCGCCTGTGCCTGCAGCCTGGATTGAATACTGGTCCGCGTCTCTCCTACTATAAAATCAAAATATCGTAAGTTGGACGGCCCAGCAGAAAAATATTTTTTTTGGGCTCCCTTGGGCGTTTTAGAGTCATGTTGCTTCGCAACCACCAAGAAAAGAGTTCGAGGTCTCCATTCCTGCAAAAATTACGAGTTATATCCAGTGGGGACATAGAAAGAAATGCTCTTGGAAAAGAAGTACTGAAGAGGTCACCACTTCTTTGAAAAATACCATTACAAGAAAAATTTCTTTATAATTAGGTTCAGGGAATGCGATTTAGTTGGGAACGCAACAAAACATATGAATTTATCGTCTCCTTGCATAGAAGAAAAAATAAAAACAGTTTTTTTGACCTCTGCCAAAGAATTTTTTTTCAAGTGTGAAGAATGAATTGGACACAACGACAATTGATGAAAATATTTTCAATAGACCCGTAAGCTTCACTTATGACATACATGACGATACTCAATGATCGTCATGTGAAAGTTTTTGCATCTTGAAAATTTGGAGGGCCCCCATTGGCCCCTAAGGGACAAAATATCGAGTGCTGCGGGTCAAATCGCTTGTCTTGGTATAAAGTATGCCCATACCAAATCTCGTTACTGCACTCCAAAATGCAGTATCGATGTGTTTTTAGGTGTGTACCGCTTGCACTATAGTAAAATGCCCTACAAGTAAGAATTATACCTATCGGTCTGAATGAAGAGGGATTGAAGAGCAAATTGCTTTTCTAAGCAAATCTCTTTCTGATTTAGCATAACCTTAAGAACATATGTCAAAACACAACACACAGACAGGGCACGGTGCAACGTGCGCGTAGTCGCGTACGCATCTTTCTATGACGTCAAAGGGGGCGTGTGAATAGGAAAGGTGAATTTCAAAAGCGACACGGTTCCAGATTTCCGACGGTAATTTTTTCAAAATAAAATTGACACATTCCGTGAATTTGGAAAAACTGCAGTGCAAACTTCGACATGCTATGTAGTATATTGGAAATAGAATATCTCCTAGAATTAATTCAAACAAAAACGATTTTTTTACCATGGCTAGCTTTCAGTTCCCTCTTCAACATATCAAAAGTCCTCAACTCTGGGACAGCTACAAATTAGTATACAGGGTGAAAGTTCATTATTTTTCCTTACTTTCTTTCTTTCTTGAAAAACTGATGACTGAAAAAAACGGTTTTAGGCTAGTTTAATAGGCCATAGTCTTACTATGAACATATAGAAAATATACCACCCAGCCACTCCTGTGTATCGAGTTACAGGGTGGAAACTATTTTTCATCTTTAATTTTTTTTTTCTTGGTGGAACTGATCTAGAGTGAAGCCGGTTCAAGTTCTTTTGCAAGCTTATAATGTCATACTGAACATATGAAAGAGATACATCTCTACAACTGCTGCTTTTCAATTTACAGGGTGAAAAGTCATTTTCACGTTTTAATTTTTTTCTTGGTGAAATTGGCTCACACAACAATTGCGACTGATTTTTCTGTAAACTCGAAGTTTCTAGTCAAACATATCAAAATAATACATTTCTGCTACAACTAAGTTTTTTTTTATAAATTTAAATGTTTGGGTATATTTGGGTGAATTGCATCAAAAATTAAAAAAATCTTGGAACGCAACCGATCATTTAAATTTGTAAATAAAAACGTAGCTGTAGCAAAAATGTATAATTTTGATATGTTTGACTAGAAACCTCAAATTTTCAGGAAAACCAGTCGCAATCGAGGTCGCAATTGTTGTGTGAGCCGAAATCATCAAGAAAAAAATTGAAACGTGAAAATGATTTTTCACCCTGTAAATTGAAAAGCAGCAGATGTAGAGATGTGTCATTTTTATATGTTCAGTATGACATTATGAGCTTGCAAAAGAACTGGAACCGGCTTCAATCTAGATCAGTTCCACCAAGAAAAAAAATTGAAGATGAAAAATAATTTTCACCCTGTAACTTGATACGCAGCAGTTGCTGAGTGCTATATTTTTTATATGTTTATTGGAAGACTATGGCCTATCAAACTAGCCTAAAACCGTTATTTTCGGTCATCAGTTTTCCAAGGAAAAAAGAAAGTAGAGAAAAATAATAAACTTTCACCCTGTATACTGATTTGTAGCAGTCCCAGAGTTGAGGACTTTTGATATGTTGAAGAAAGGACTGTAAGCTTGCATTGGTAAAAAAATCGTTTTTGTTTGATTTAATTCCAGCAAAGCACCTATTTTTTTCTATTTCCAATATATACTAATGGGCACTTTCCATTCAAAACATTTGTGTCGGTTTGTGTCAGCTTGTGTCGATGAAACAAAGGAACACAGATCAAATGGAACGCATTTGTGTCGATTTGTGTCGACACAAGTCGACTTGTGTCGGTAAATGGAAAACGCCCTATACGAGCCCAACCTATGAGCCCCACGAAACATACATTTTAGGTGGAGACATGCTGCGAATTGCGAATGATACCTAGTACGAAAAACTTTTGTAATCGGACCCACGGTTTTCGAGTTTTCCTCTCTGAAAAAGCTGCATAATTATTTTCCAACTTTTTATCCCGTGAACAGATTTTCACCTTTTTTTTTTACAAGAGGTACCTATTGGTTTTTGAACATCCAAATACAGCGTCCCCTCGCATGTGGAAACTTGAATCACCCTTTATACTTTTTCGGAGCTTTTTTTTTATAAAATTCCGAGTAAAATTCCAACTAATGCCATATGTTAGAATAATCCCATAAAACCAAATTTTCTACAACCAACATTTGATAATTTTTTGATTCCAAACAAACAAATTCCTTCAAACTTTTGCAACTGATATGCAACTCTAATTACAAAATTGCAATAACGTTCCGTTATTATTGTCTCATCCCGCTGCGTTTCGCAATTAAAATTTATCACCGCTTTGCTGTAATTATGTCCATTGATAAACACCTCTGACGTAAAACGCCAAGCGCCACGTGACACCCGAGACCCGAGCAGGGGGTCTCGTCTGATTATCACCTAAATTTTACGCAAAACCCGTATAACGTGACCATCTCAAAAGAACGTGACCGCACTTTTTTTTATCACCCAGATCGCATCAAAATTCATCACGAGCTTGAATACCGCCGTCGCCGTCACTTGCCGCCAGTCCTAACCTGAACGTCGTGCTTTGCGCACATGTCACATTTGACAGCGCCCGACCTAACCTCAATACAGCGCCAGTACGCCGCATTTTTTCCGCCAGCCTCGTTCTTGAAAATCCCCGCAGAAAAAATTCAATGGTTGGAGGTGGTGGTGGCATGGGAAAGAGAGATTGGCGACCGTTCGTGTACGGAGGCCTTGCATCTTGCGTTGCGGAATTTGGTTAGTTTGCTTTGCATAGCAAAAAAAAATCCTCCTCAAAGCTCAAACAGTTACCTAATAGCCAGTGCGTGTGCGTATTTTTAGGCACGTTTCCCATTGACGTCTCCAAGACACGGTTGCAAGTGCAAGGACAGAAGCTCGACTCGAAGCATGCCACGCTCAAGTACCGGGGCATGGTAGATTGCCTGCTGAAAATCGTCAAGCAGGAAGGTACCGCAGCTCTGTACTCGGGGTGAGTAGGACCAGGACCGGAAAAAAGCCCGGGAGCGAAAACCTAAAAATATTCATCAAGGAACCTTGACTGAGTGGCCTAATTTCTGAGCAATAAGCAAGCACTTGAAGCTGCAAATATTTACCTACTTACCGTAGTACCTAAGTACAGTACGATACCTATGGAACTCGTGGTGTTTTTTTTCTTTTAATTATGATTGAGTGAGCTGTTTTTCCTTTAGTGCAACGCAAGCATTACATTAATGATGAGGCAAAAAAAAATATTGGATTGTTTCAAGAGCTTCTAATGCTTATTTAACTATAGACTTGGATGTAGTACAGAATTCGATACAGGAGAATCAGAGTGTAACTTGTGGTTAATTTGCAATTATTCTGTCTACCAGAGCAAGAGAAAGGCAAGCTTCAGAAAATAATGTAGAATCAACAAAAAAATCTATAAAATCTGCTGATTAATAATGGTTCCTAGTTCTGATTATATCAATTCAGGTCATTCATAATCTCCTTCCTGCATGTTATCAGGTATGTCATTGGTTATCAGTCACGAACTGCTGTTAAATTATTGAAAAAAAAAAGATGAGAGATACTTATAGGTGATTATAAGTAGCGAAAATATGTATTGTAATCTAGCAAAATAATTGTGGAATTTTCCCTGTTGCTCCAGCGCCGTTTTGCTGGTTATCTTGTTTAGCATATTGATCCCCTTTTCCTGCAATCATTTATGGACATTGCAGAGACAGATTTATATTGTTATTTGCTGGATTATTTGTGCAAGAATATTATCATTAGAGCAGGTATCATGTTTTCTGGTTGTATCAAAACAATTAGGATCAATTATGAAATTACTAATGTAACATTACAAGAATTTGTAAAACATCAATAGCTATTTCAACCATGATTGGGATTGTAGAACAATTCACTTGAAAACTGCACTTTATTCAATTATTAGATCATGAGTACAAAATATTTTGCGGTTTGGAATTTCCAACCTTGAAAGACCTTGGATTCTAGCATGACACTAGGCTGAGTATTGATTTATTTATTACCGTAGTACCTAGTACGAAATGCACTTGAAATAAGTTTGCAAAGTATTTAAAGCTAACTCTTGGCTATTAATCACAAAAGGTGATTTTGAATTCCCTAGAAATTGCGGAAAGAATAATAATCCCATTATGTTATATTGAGAATGTACGATCCATTGAAAAATCGTTCTTTAACCAGTTCCTGACGTAATTATGTTCTTCAAAATTATTCCTTTACGTTGAAATTCACAAAGAAATTTTTCGCATGGGTATAATAGAGCTATTTTGGAAATTATGTCAAGGCCTAAAATAAAAACCAAAATTCGAAACCTTTCAAAATATTTTTCATTCGCCGTGCCCGTAGGTAGGTAGGTAACCACCCACCGTACGGAAAATTCTTTTTGTTTCACATAAGTAATGACCGCCTATTCGCGAAATTTGCATGATACGAACATTGCAAACTCGTAGCACAATATCGGCTCGCGGCACTTTGTTTTTGGCAAATGCGAATTTATTACACGGGGATAAGTGTCTGTATCTGTGAGATAAGTATGTATGTGTTTATTTTTATAAATATTTCATAAATAAGCTGAGACCGAGACTAAGACGATGCTGAGCATTTAGATTATATTTTAAATCGTCCGTCGTCAGAAAAATTAAATTTTGCCAAAGAAAAAAAAAGTAGGTCGGTACTAATAGCAAAAGCATTTGAAAAATTACGAAAAAAGTTTCATTCAAGTAAGTAGCTACTTACTGTTTCATTTTGTTTCCCTCTTCCTCTATTTCTTTCTTTACAAATTTCTAACAAAAGAATCAAATAATGAATCGCACGACACATACGAACATTATGAACTAATATCCTAGACAGACTTCACGTTAATAATCATTACACTTAGGGCATGTTCCGTTTTACAACTCTTCGAACCGGTAACCGAAAAAGTGGTACCTTATGGTTACCGGTTATTTCGGAACGCTCTGGTCAATTTTCCGTCAATGTGAAGTTGTCAAACGTTGAAATTTGATTTTGAGATTTCCAGGCTTTTGTAAAGCAGGCAGAGCAAAAAATTGTGAAGGGTACACAGAAGAGAGGCTGTTTTGAAATCACATCACAAGCTTCCAGCTCTCTTACTACCTACTTTGCTACCTACCTACCTTTACGTTGCTCAAACTCTTATCATTTTGCGACATAGGGTTACCTTGAAATTCAAGTCCAAGACATACCTGGCGTTCAAGATGGACATTTTTAACGAGGGCCTGGACCGAGCAAGCTTGTGAAGTGTGTCTGACTTTGGCTGCAGAATGCAGAACACGCTGCTGGGCCGTCAATATGTATAGGTAGTCCGTGATAGGTAGCTGCCTCTTCTTCTGCAGGTACCCTCCTGTATGCCTGTACCTGGCTCCAAGGGCAAACCATATCGCAGAAAATCATGAACGGACGTTATGGAGAAGATTTAAAAGTTATTTGTTGTCTTCTGGGATCGTTTCGTGATTCGTGTCATGACAAAACTCAAAACCAACTTTCAAAATTGGCAAGTAATGTCATCCGCCATGTTTTTAACCGGAGTAACCAAGCTCAATCGCTGGTCGCTTCGGTTCGCTCTGGTTAAAATAACCGTGGTCCGATTTACGAATAATACAAGTAATATTATCAATTCGGACCGGGTAACCGGAGTTTCGGTACGAATATTACTAAAACGGAACATGCCCTTAATGATCATTAACGTTAAATGACGATTGCGAATTTGGGGGTGACACACTACAAATCATAATACGCCGATGAGCTTGCGCCGTAGCGCGTAATAATAATAATATATTTATTGATCCCATTTTGGAAATATATGCATGTATGGGGACAAGTCAGGTCAGGCAGGTTGGCAGGCGTAAACGTGGCGATCAATTTTCCCCTAAAATGTCAATGTCAAATTGTCGAATGGTCGAAGTATTGGGCTATTATTGCCTTGATTATCTATAATTATAATAATAATTTCATATTTTCGGTGAGGTGTGAGGTGGTATTTAGCTTAGATTCCATTTAATCTGGATTCTGGATTCCATTTTGGGGAGTCGGTGGAACACAGTTCCACCTGGCACGTAGGCCTCATTATTGGGCCCATTGTACCCCTCTTCCAGACCAACCGGACTCACCGAGCCGCAATGTGGTGCCTGGATGTTTGATGGTCGCTCCATCCAAGCACTGGAGCTTTCCATTTAATCAAGAAAGCAAGAATTATTTTATCAATGCTCACACCACACCATACTATCTTTATTTGTTGCCAAAATATATGTTGACTTTGTATTGAGTCAAAAGAAATGGAGGAGAAGAAGAATAAGAGACTGATAATTTAGTCAATAACCTGATCAAAATCGCATAGTCCCTTAGTCTAGGTAATCTAACCAACTTTCAATTTCGCGCGGCCCTGGTTAATGTGCGCGGCTAGCAAGTGGCAAGGCAACTGAATACCGCCAACCGATATCAGCTACAAGTTCGCAATGTTCGTATCATCTAACTTTCGCGAACAGGCGGTCATTTCTACTGTAAAGCGAGAAGATTTCTCAATTTTTCGTATGTGCTTATACCTACGTGCACGCTACTGGCATTATATACCTCCCTGTCTCACCTCTGCATCTCCTCATCAATAAATTCGACTTTGCCCAAAAATAAAGTGCCGCCAATCGATATCGTGCTGCACGTTTTCAATGCTCGTATCATCCAAATTCCGCGAATAGGTGGTCATTTCTTATGTAAAACGGGGAGTTTTCAATTTTTCGTGCGTGCTCATACGTGCACGGTACGGGCATTATATCATAATTTGGTACAAGAAATGTTGTTGCAAGAGGCAAGACACAAAATCCAGTTCCTCCATTCCTCCATTACAGAAATACGTGTCTGACACTCTGAATGGCGTACTGAAATGACAGACTTGATGACAGATATCGCGATTCATTGCAGAAACGCTGGCCAATGGTATTCAAAAATCACGGCGATGATGCACGACCACCGGCGATTATGGTTACTCCTAGTTAATGGTCATTAAGGTCCTAAATGACGTTCTAAATGATCATTAAGTAAATGACGACGTGAAACACTAGTAATTTTCATCGTAATTTACGCTTAATGATCATCAAGTTTTCTAGTCTGTCAAGGGTATTACTAAAATGAGTCGGTATCTAACGATAGTAACGCGGTCCATTGAAATTTTCCAGGGGTGTGGATAATGGGGGATGCCTCCGCTTTTTTACCCCTATCTTTTACCTCTTAAGGTTTTTGTAGATTGCTTACATTTTTGCTTACGTTCAATTTCAAAAAAAAGTTACCTCTAATGAAATTTTGATTAGAGGCTTCGTTTTCAAGATATTTGGGTTTGAAACTTCGGAAAACACATCAAAATATCCACTTTCAAGAGCCAAAAAAATGTTTTCCCTGAAAAAATTTTCGTTTCTTAGAAAAACTCATGGTTTAGCAACTTAATACACCTAGAAGAAAACCTATTTCAATAAAGGAATCATTAGTTATCTTGGATTTTAATTTGTAGGCCTTTGAAAGTGGTGTTTTCGAGATGTTTCCCGAAGTTAAAAGCTCGAATATCTCAAGAACGAAAACCTCTAATCAAAATTTTGCAGGAGTAACTTTTTCTTCCAAATTGAGCGTAGAATTAAAAAATGTGAACAATTAACCAAATCACTTGAGGGATTGAAAAATAGGGGTAAAAAAGCTGGAACACCCCCCATTATCCACGCCCCTGGAAATTTTTGATAGAACGCGTTATTATTGTTCGATACAGACTTATTCCAGTAAGCTTTAATTCAAATTTGAACAAAATCGGTTGAGAAGTTTCAAACCTATGTCGAAAAATCGATTTTAATTTGAAGTTCAACTTTGAACGCCTATATCTCCGTTACTATTAGTTTCTGACATATATTTTCTCGAGAGAAAGTCTACTTCTTTTGAAGTTAACTACCATTTCCTGAAAGTACGCGATTTAAATTTGAAACACCCCCTGTATTTTAGCAACATATGTTAAGGATATAGTAGGTTAGTATGGTGTGGTATGAACATTTCAAGCAGTAATAATAATTGCCTTATATGTTTCTGAATGAAATGGAATCGAAGCTAAAAACCGCTTACCTGAAATATAAAATAAATAATATAATTATCCATCCATAATAATGGCATGAATCGTGCAATATTTCGGACAATTTGACATTGACATTTTGGGGTAAAACTGAAAATCTGTTTATTTCGCCAATGGAAACTAGCAAGAACTGTGATTAAAATTCTTCCGATTTATTCGCAAAAAATCTGTGATTAGCCCAGGTACGATTGCGGCCAAAATAAAGTGGACGACTATGTCAACGAGTTGGCTTGCTGTCATGCGACGTTCAGGCCAGAATCCTAAAAAATCTGTCAACTGTCGTCCACTTTAAAAAGTCCGCAACGGTACTATCGAGTTTCAGCATGAACTAATTTATGGTCGGCCAAATTTTTCATAAAACGACAATAAAGAGTGTCTGCTGTAACATACCAAAAGTCCCCTAAGATCCCGTGTCGGCGTCCCCCTTTTTGGGGCGTTTTTCTGAAATATCACAGTTACGTTATAAGTATAACACACAGATATTGGGACGGAATAGCTCAGTGGCAAAGGCTTTGACTTCCGATTGATAGATCGCTGGTTTGAATTTCGTTCAAGACACTTTTTTTTCCGTGGTAATGATTTTTTTCTTCTCCTAAAAATTATCCAAGGGATGAGAGTGCTTATTCTGAAGCATTTTCGACTTTTTTCTCAAGAAAATGAATCTACTAATACGAGTTCTGGACACATAATAAACAATAAACTGTGATGCCATCATGGCTTTTTCAACTCATAAAATGTAGTTACCTGTCCATTGCGAAATTGTATTTAGGTATTTTCAATAATAATGCTGGACGAGCATATCCACTTGTCCTCTAGCTTGTTATACTGTCCCATTTCTTTGAACCACTTCACACAAGGTGGATTTCCTGGGACATTAAATAGAAGCATGGTCACGCAGAAAAGATCTTATAGGTCGCAGTGCAGAAAGGATCCTCCGAGACCAAACAACCACCTCTAATCTACAATCTACAATCTGAACCACTTCCTTTTTTTATATACGGCTCATTCAAAAAAGATGTCCACACCCATTTTTCTCAATATCCGTTAAAGCTAGCGAGTTGCGGTGAACACCGTTGGATTCAGCTGGTTTTTCTGATCAAATTTGATATGTCAACAAAACTACTTCACCAAAACTTTGAGTACGGAGGCACCTCAGAATTTTTGGCGAACGAACAAACGAAGACGAGGATGACTTCTTCAATTAATTCTTGTTATTTACCTATGGGCACAAAAATGTTTCTACAAAGTTTATTTTTGGTTCAAAACTGGCTTTCATTTTTTCAGGCTTTCCTTTCAAAAGGTCTAATTTTGTTACTCTTTTTGATTCATTATTGTACATTTCGGATATCGCGAAAATAGAATATTTTGCACATTTGTACTCGAACGGGTGCCCTTTAGCAACACCCTAGCGATAACCCGACAGTTTGGAATCACCTGTATTTTAAATTGATAATGATAATTGATAATTGATTGACAAGGACAAGTGGAAATGCTCGTCTAGCATTATTATTGAAAATACCTAAATACAATTTCGCAATGGACAGGTAACTACATTTTATGAGCTGAAAAATGTGACGAAAAAGCCATGATGGCATTACAGCTTATTGTTTATTATGTGTCCAGAACTCGTATTAATAGATTTATTTTCTTGAGAAAAAAAGTCGAAAATGCTTCAGAATAAGCACTCTCATCCCTTGTAGTCAGAGAGCTGGCAACAAAAAAAAAGCGCAACAGTTTTCTAAAGGCTGAAACTCTGGAATATGTTAGATTACTCAATTACATTCATGGAATAAACAGTCAGACACCGGTCCATTAGAACCTGCTCAATCGGCAGCCAAAAAATGTCCGAAATGCCCGAACGGACAGTTCTGACAACGCACAGTTTTGTTATCTGACGCACAGCTCTGTTGTCTGACCCACAACTGTCAGCTGTTGTCTGAGTTACGGCTATGACCACACCTAGGTACTTACCTCTCTTCACTAGATGCATACTAGATGGTTCCATTACGCAAGGCTTCTCTGCTCAATTTTTTCCTCAATTCTGTATGTCGCTACGGGCGATTCATTTGAACCGTAACTCGGACAACAGCTACAACTGTTGATATATTTGCATCAGACAACAGAGCTGTGCGTCAGACAACAATGCTGTGCGTTGTCAGAACTGTCCGTTCGGGCATTTCGGACTTCTTTTGGCTGCCGATTGAGCAGGTTCCAATGAACCGGTGTCTGACTGTTCATTTCATGGATGTAATTGAGTAATCTAGCATATTCCAGAGTTTCAGCCTTTAGAAAACTGTTGCACTTTTTTTTGTCGCCAGCTCTTGGACTATTGGATAATATTCAGGAGAAGGAAAAAATCACTTCCATGAGAAAAAAAATTGTGTCTTGAACGAGATTCAAACCAGCGATCCATCAATCGGAAATCAAAGCCTTTGCCACTGAGCTATTCCGGGTGACAGGCGCGCGTCCCAATATCTGTGTGTTATACTTATAACGTAACTGTCATATTTCAGAAAAACGCCCCAAAAAGGGGGACGCCGACACGGGATCTTAGGGGACTTTTGGTATGTTACAGCAGACACTCTTTACTGTCGTTTTATGAAAAATTTGGCCGACCATAAATTAGTTCACGCTTTGACTTGAATAGCACCTAAAATACCTGGGCTAGATATATCGCAGATGGGGCCTAGGCTTGGCACGATTCGTTTTCATAGAAAATTTCCTGAGCTGGCATTTTTGATGAAGTTAAATTCTCAAAATTTCTGGCTTACCTTGTAAAGTGAATGAAATTTCAAAGCACTTCAAGAGTTAAAAAAATATATTTTTTGTTTGTTTTGAAAAGTTTACAAAAATCGGTACCTACAGATGATGAAAATAGAGGGGACCGAAAGTCCCGCCCTTTGACCCCCATGGTTCCAAAAATAAAATACTTGAAGTTTTTTAAATATTTCACTGGCACTCTTAAAGCATTTCCCTAGACTACCATGGACTTTTTTACGGTCGGTTCGGAACTCCCTGTATACAGGGTCACTCATAAATCTCAAGAAATTCATTTTCCTTCAAAAAATAACTAAGTTCTTTTCTATGAAAACGAGCAGATTCATGTCTTATTGTTCTAAATTATTATAAGGACCGATGGAATATTTACAGGCAATAATGAAGAAAACTGGATTTTTGTCATTTATTACTCACTCTTCGGTGCACTTCCACTGGATGATCATTCTAACTGATTAGTCTGTGACACAATTTCCCAAAATCATTGTGAATAACGAAAATAGAGGGAGCCAGGCCCTACCCTTTGACCCCCCGTATCTTCGTAAATAAACGTCAATAATTTTTCCCATGTACTTGGGTGGATTCCATATATCGTCGAGGGCTGTATAGGTACCCCAAATTTAACAGTGCTCAACAACAAGAAACATTTCTTGCGGTTTCAAAAATTGCTGAAAATGAAGCAAAAAAAAAGAAGAAGTAGATCACAAAGTATAAACAAAAATTGGCCTTTACTCAACAAGACAACAAGTTTGGGTGACGTAACGATTTATTATTTCAATCCGCGTCTTTGCTACTGAAAAATAATTGAAATTGCTGGAAATAAACTGGGCCAAAAATTGAGTGGACCTCAAAATTTTGCCTCGGTCAAAATAAAGGTATCTCGAGAAATAATCGCCTGATTTTGGAAAACTTTGTGTAAAGAAGCTTTTATAGTAAGTTGAACCCTGATGGGCTTTTCAAGTGGTTTATAATATTCCGTGCCATCTCCTGGCATCAGCTCCAGATAACTCTTGCAACATGAAACAGAGTTAAGAACCTCTGGCGTCTTTTTGGGCAATCGTGAACAAACCATCCACGACTCCATTTTCCATAATGCCATGCAGTGTCTTGACGAATAATCGATTTCACGGCTTTTTTCATGAAAGTAAGCTACAGAAATTAATATTTGTTTTGGAAATAATGTATTTAGTAAGCCGAATTGAGTTGATACTGTTATCGTCAATTTGAGCGAGTGTTTAATGATGAACTACGATGTTGAACTTGATTTGACTGACCACAGGCATTATTTCTAATTCTAACACAAATGTTAATTTCCATAGCTTAATCTAATGAAAACAATGAGAAATTGATTGTAATGTTTTTTTTTACAAAATCCTTTTTATTGCAGCATTTGGCCAGCGGTTTTGCGCCAGTCCACTTATGGTACGATCAAGTTCGGAACGTACTATTCCCTCAAGAGCTTGCTTGTGGAGCCCGACAATGTCAAAGAATCTCTGCCGGTGAACTTGTTTTGTGCCGTGGTGGCTGGGACCCTCTCCAGCGCCATCGCCAACCCCACCGATGTCATAAAAGTGCGGATGCAAGTCCAGGGCAACGCCGCGAGTGTAGGTCTGATCGATTGCTTCAAGGACGTGTACACGCACGAAGGGATCTCAGGACTTTGGAGGGTTAGCATTACAATAATTATTATTACAATCATCATCAATCAAATAGTGTGGACATCTCTGGTTTTTGCTGTTGGCTGTTTTCAATTTCCATAATCGCAAATAATACATGTTCAATTATATTCAAATTCCAGGGTGTCAGCCCCACAGCCCAAAGAGCAGCTGTGATAGCTGCGGTCGAATTGCCGGTTTACGATTTCTGCAAGAAGTCGTTGATACCGACTTTTGGTGATCACATTAGCAACCATTTTTTGTGAGTGTTCTTTTATCCAATCTAATAATCAAAAATTTCTAGTACGGCTAATACGATTTGCTGTTTCAGGTCTAGTCTTGTGGCGAGCTTTGGCAGTGCCATAGCTTCCACTCCCATTGACGTAGTTAGGGTAAGTTTCGTGTTCTTTCTGGAATTGTTTTTCATGTCACTCAATCTCAAAATGCGTGTCAAAATCCCTAGGTTTTATTGAAAAAAAAAAATTATGCGTTTTCGTACAAAATTTGGTTTATCATATTTTGATGTCCATCGGTCTATCTCGTCATTAAACTCCTCTTAAACGAAAAGTCGTAGCGAAAGACCCACTGTAGAACAATTTTTTAGAAGTGTTTGTTCTTTAACGGGACCATTAGTTCTAGCGAGAAATATTAGAACAAAAATAATAAATTGCTGTTGATGTTTACATGTAGAGAAATAATGTACCTACGCGTCAATTTTTGGCTATAATTACGTTGCAGTTGTGATTATAAATACATACTATCCTTACGTTCGTAATTGATGCCACCTGTTATGAATATAATCGCAATATTGTTAGAGAATTCAAGGACGAAGAAAATACTTTTCTTGCCAAAATTGTAAAAACAGATTCTGAGCGTTGACTTGAAAAAAGATTCTTGTGTTTTCTCAAGTCACGGTAAACATGCGTGATATTTCATGCATGTGAAGTGTGGGATATATTATGGGATAGGTACCTACCGTGTGGTTTTTCGAAGACTGTCCTAGCCAACAACTTTATCCCACAGAAATCTTCATCCACATAATTTTATGGCTTTCCAATTTTTAATGGGGTATTTTGGGAGTTACGTATGGTCCGAAAGTTTTGGGAAATTGTTCAAAGGCTAATAACTTTTTCTGGAGAGTCTTTATTTCTCAACTTGATATTGCAAAAAATAACATCACATATAGCAACAACAAATTCATATTCAACATATCGATGGATCTCCATTTTCTTCTGCGATGTTTTATCATTCTCTGGACAACAGCAGGATCAATTTCTCCCAATGCGAAATGCTCTAATGTTTTTGAAAAATGCGACGCCGTAATTGGTCTTTATTTGCAGCTTCCCATCCCTTGTCGTATACTATTCGGCTGAATACTCACCAAAAATCTTGTATTGGTCGAGCTTGCGGTACATTGGGAGGCAGGAGCTTAGAGAAATTGATCCTGCTGTTGTCCAGGTAATGATCGAACATGTCAGAAGAAAATTGAGAGCCATCAAAGATAATGGTCTATCTTCAATATGTTGAATATGAATTTGTTATCATTATAGATAATGTTAGTTTTTGCAATATTAAGTTACAAAATTAAAACTATCCAAAAAAAGTTATAAGCTTTGAAAATAATTCGCAAAACTTTCGGACCATACGTTACTTTTGCATAGAACATAGAGTTTCTCGAACTTCTGTAAGCAATCAGAAGTAAGATCAACTGTCGATTTTTGAACAACCAGTAGGTATATTTTCTGTATTTGGAATTTGGATAGAAATTTTTATTACGGGTAGGTACAATAATGTTTCAATAAAAACCTCCTACGGCAGAAGATATGAAATCAGGCCACAAGCTGGCCGTGATCAAATTAACAATTTGGCCTGTTAAGTTTTTTTTTGCAAGGTTTCTTTTGTGACAAAAACTTGTCAATAACTATGGTTTTCATATAAAACATATTAAACGCCAATTTTTAGCGCATTGTTTTAACGGGAAGGCGCTTATGTCCTCGCTTTGTCCGTCCGTCACAGCATCTAGTCCTAGACGAAAGGATTTTGGCGAAAAAATTCAACTCTGGTGGGTAGCTCAGGACTTTGAAACCTGAAGCATTGTATCCTGAAGCAAGAAAAATCTTGACGAAATAATGATAAACAATTACAATAATAACAATTTCGTGTGGCGCGGCATCGCCGATGAACTGCTGCATTTCAGAAGCCGGCTGGATCTATGAAGTTATGTCATGCGGACAAGTACCCGTTCGTATTAAATAACAATCTTTATTTTAACAAAAATTGACATCGGTACAACCCACGGGTCAATAGTTACGAATTTTTGAAATTGACCCTGAAGCTACGGCTCGGCCGCAAATGATTGTTCGTTGCTTGCTGGCGCTTGATATCTTCTCCTCCGAACAAGACGAAATCCAAGACAAGAAAGATTTCAACTCAAGGTTGGTAGCTCACAGCATTGGTACGCGAACCAAGAAAAATCTTGCCAAAATAACGATAAACAATAATTATTACAATAATATTTTAATATGGGGCGGTGTCACCGATTAGGTATTGAAATTCACAACTGGATTTCAGAAGTTACGACATGCGGGGAAGTACATGGTGTTCACGTTGAAATTGTCCCCCCCCCCCCACTAGCCGGCTTATCCCTGAACCGATTTCAAAATTAAAAACTGATTTTTGAAGAATTTCAAAGGAGAATTTTTCAAATTTGCCCATAAAAATTTCCCAGATCCCTAATATACAGGGTGTCGCAAAAAAAATATTTTGTTTTATTACATTCACATTTATTTAACAGATTCGCTGCCCACAACGCGCCGGCGCGTTTTGGCTTTTTTCTGGGCTGTGCCCACACCGTGCATGGCGCGTTTTCATGGAATAATGCAATGGATGCAGACTTTTGTCCTCAATACAAATACATGTAACACTTACGGGTTCATTTTTCAAACAAATTACCTATTTAGGTTGTTGAAATTAATTCTCAAAATCGGTTTGATTGTGATTTTTCTAAATTTAAAACTGTTATATTAATAATATTTTGACAGTTTGTTTGTCAAATGAACTCGTAAGTGTTATATTTTCTTGTAATCAGGATAAAAGTCTGCATCAACTGCATGCATGATGATGAAAATATTTAATACGACATCTTGTAAATTAATGGTCTAGAAATTTTTTATGGGAAAATTCAAAAAATTCAGTAAACTCATTCAAGAATCAGTTTTTCTTTTTGGAAGGATAAGGATAAGGCAGGGATAAGGAAGCTAGTGGGGGGGGGCAATCTTAACGTGAACACCCTGTACATGTTCTTATAGAAATGCATTCACTGATGTACGGGGTTATATTTAGAGAAGAATTTGAACTTTCTTTTGACAATAACTCCTCTTCGATACGACCCCCGGGTCAACAGTTACGACTTTTCGAAAACCAACGCAAAGCTACGGCTCGGCGCGATAAGAAATTTGCGAGGCATGATTGTGTGTCCCCGACCGACATCGACAATGCCACTCGAATATTTAATATTTTAAAATAGCCAATAATAGGTACCTGAAGAATATTGGCACCCAAACTAAGGAACATTTTCGCTCAATAACAATAAAAACATCAAAATAGTAAGTAGCACCAAACATCGCAAGGAATTTTGAAATTACCAATTTTTATCCGATTGCGTTCAAATTCATAACGCGTGGACGTAGAAATATACCTACCTACTATTAAATAAAGAATCGACATGTCGCAAGACGCTCACGTTCTCGTTTTGTCCTCCTGTTCGTCACAGCGTATAGTCGTCCTAGACGGAAGGATTTTTGCGAACGAAGGAAGAAGGAATTGTTAACTGGGTCATGTCATAACTAGATGTAACTAGAAAATCGGAAGCATTTATTATGGTTTATGAGTATGTGTTCCACCTCCTGCATTCCGGCATAGGTACTCTTGATGGATAGTTCGTAGTCTTGAGAACCGAACTGGGCAAAATCGTGTCAAAATAACGGTAACTTCATAAAGGAGATGCGCTTCTGAGCCTCACGCCCGTGAGGGCATATTCACTTGTTTCATTGATTTATGGTCAACTCTGACAGCAACTTCGATTTTATTTGAATTCTTCAATTTGCAAACCATTATAAGATCGTCATTTTCCATTGAAAAACGTTTCAAAAATCACCATTGTACCATAGTACTCGCAATCACAATCTATTTAGAAAATAAGAACCAGAAGAAAGTACGTTTGTGTTTCACGAAATGAACAATTGAAAATTAGAAGAAATATTTATTTTCCAGTGTAACACTGTTCAAGCCTACAATCTGATAACTTTTTGTTTTGAGTCAGCATACCTATTATACCTAATGCATTTTGAATTAAGACGAAAGTCACGCTTGTTTTGTTTCACGTGATTAATAGGCAGAAACAAGAACAAAAAGGCAATACGCTTCAAACTAATGAAAATCAATCATTCAAATCTAATGTTCCTCCTGTTTCAATAATTTATGGTATCTGTTGTTGGGAAATTGAAATGGATTGATGTATATTATGAATGTTGATAGTAGGTAATTGATTTTTTTAATCATTTCTTCTATTAAAACTCAAATATACCTACCTAATCAATTTTTTTGATTCTGATCTGACAAGTCTAAATGCATTTTGTAATTTATGGGACAAATTTATCATTCAGCCTATATTCCCACTGCCCTCTTTACATTAAATCAATAACACTGATATGAATTATAAATTATGCCTTCCAAGCAACAACTAATAAATCAATACTTTCAGACACGTTTGATGAACCAAAGAAAACTGAAGAAGATCGGCACCCTTCCTAGTCACATCTACACCGGAACGGCGGATTGCTTCATCCAGACGTTCAGGAATGAAGGCTTCTGGGCCTTTTACAAAGGCTTTGTCCCCACTTTGTTCCGCATGGGCCCCTGGAACATCATTTTTTTCGTGACCTACGAGCAACTCAAAAATCTGTATTAGGAGACTGGAAAGAAAGAAATCTCTCATAGATACTTAAGCATAACTACCACGTGACGCATTTAAGAACTTTGTAGGAGTTCGACAAGGTGTTTGCGTTCTTCTTGCACCCTAAAGTATTACCAAACTCTCCCAAAGTTTGTGTCTGGCACACGCATTTTTTTTTTAATTTATTTAACTTTATACAAAATGTATATATTAGCAACAATGTGTACAAAAAGTATTAACGTTACAAATGACTCTTGGTGTTTTAATCTGAATCGTCCTCGTCATACTGGTTTGTTTGCTGGTAGTTTCGGTCCAGCATCCGTCCTCGATGGTTGAAGGTGTAGAAGGAGGGGATGTTCCTGAAAGTTTCCCAGGTGCGATTTTCTAGTTCGGCTGACGCGCGGATTTCCTTGTAATCTCCGGCCAAGTTGAGGATCCCGTACATTATGACGAATAAGCTGACCAAAGCTTGGACTATTATCTGTGAACTGGGGCGTAAGTTTATTGGATTTAAGCATTGAGAAGTACTCACGTCTACTGGTAAATGTGTGAAATCCAACTCATTTAAGCGAATAAACGAACGATCTGTTGGATTTGGGAAAAGTTTAGTGAAATATTACTCAAGTTTGGTTATGTTGACTCACGTTGGGCTGCTGAGTAAGCGGCGTGGAACAGCGAAAGGAATCCCAGAGCCAGAATGAACTTGTGCACTAATTTGGCCGATGAAGACATTTCGGCCGTAATGACTAGCGATAAATTAAAGGTTTTGATTAAAATTCACGGAAACGTCATGTAACGTCAAGGATCCGTCAAAAGTTTGACGTTTGAGGTTATGATGTGCGGGCGCCAGGCGGTTAACTGCGCCGTCGATTGAATTCCAGTTGATAGCTTCCCGTTGTCCAATTTGCATCAAAATTGCAACGAGCGCATCCCGGTGCAGTGATTCCAGCTCGGGAATCGCTATAAATAGATTCGCGAAATCAATAAATTCGGGGTAGTGCCCTCGGTCGAGGTGGCGCTGCGGTCGCCCAGTCCTGGGATTTATCGATCTGTCACTTTATTTGTCAACAAGATTTTGCTCTTAGAACGCACTTTGGCGTAGTCTGCGGAAATTCCAGGTGGAAAAGTGTTTTATCCCTTTTAGTTCTTTCAGTTTGAGTTTATAGACTTCGGGCAACGAGTTCCTCCCAGCATGGGCGCAGTTTTAGGCTTGTGCTCCGTGGCCCAGGTGAGATTTCTTTGTTGTGTTTTGTGTTAGTCATACATTGCGGACCTCAATCAACCATGTTGACCTTTTCCAGCTGGCTTGCTGCTGCGGTAGCGCCGCGTGTTCGCTCTGCTGTGCGGCGTGTCCGTCATGTCGGAACTCGACATCCTCCAGGATCATGTACGCGTTGATGCTCCTCGTCGGGACCATCGCGGCCTGCATCACCCTGGCCCCCGGCCTTCAAGACGTCCTCCGGAAAGTACGACGCATTTCAGAGATCACTGTCCTCTTTCTAACACTGCCTTTGGTTTTGCACAGGTGCCGTTTTGTACTAACGGAACCGGGTCCTACTTGCCCAATTCTGTTCTGGTCAACTGCGACCATGCCGTGGGGTACCTGGCTGTTTATCGGATATGTTTTATTTTGACATGTTTCTTCTGTCTGATGGCGATGATGATGATAGGCGTGAAGTCATCGAGAGACCCCAGAAGCGGCATACAAAATGGGTAAGTCTCTACCCTTAGGAAGAAGAAATTTGGGAAATCATAGCCCACTCAAATCACACTAGGGTTGAACATTGAACATAATAATCATTTCACGGCTTTCTACATTAGAGCAAGCTATGGAAAAATTGTGTTGTGTTGGTACGAATGATACGATGACAAGGGGATGCCAGGGCCAGCCGGTTGTCTACACGTGCAATTTTTAATGTGACACCACTGTGTCAAGGTATCATGTACGTGAAAGTGAACATTTTTGAGTATAAGTCAGGAATCGTGCGTTTCTTTGGAGTACTTTGCAGTGTGGACGATAAGGGACATTGTCTTCACTAGTTGGTGGGATGATGGGTCTCCGCCAAGGTTGTTAGGTTTTTGGCGGCTACTAATGAATGATGTTGAAGATCGGCAAGATACTACTCGCTACATCTTTTGATGCACATCACTGGAGTAGTGAGTACTAGGTACCTACTCTAGCTCTAGCTCTACCTACACGGTTCGGCCAAAGTCGAAAATGACAAAAAAAATTGTCCACGAACTTTAATACGTGCAAGTGGTTACTCACATGTGTTCATGTAAAAAAACCGTTGTACCAAAATTGTATCATTGTTAGTTTTTGATTTTTCTCAAAAAACGAAAGTTATGTGTCATTTGATAATGATTATCGCCCTCATGCCCAATTCAGCTAATCAGAACAGCCGAATGTGACACACGTCACTCAGTTTAAGCCATCGATTATTGCATACTAGCAAGTGGAAAGAGTACACTAGGTAAAAGCATCATACTAGGGTGATTCAAAATTTTTGAGTTAGGATTTTATGATGATTTTTTCAACTGGCTGGGAATTAATCAAACATAAACGGTTTTTTTTACTATGGCAAGCTTTCAGTCCCCTCTCCAACATATAAAATGTCCTCATCTCTGGGACTGCTACAAATCAGTATACAGGGTGAAAGTTTATTATTATTCTTCACTTTCTCTCTTTCTTTCAGTTCAATTTGTTGAATTTATTTGATTCAAATCTGTGAATAAAATCGCAGCTGTAGAAAAACTCTATATATTTGATGAATATGTTTGACTAGAAACTCTTGAGTTGTAAAAAGAACCATTCGCAGTTGTTGTGTGAGCCGATTTCACCAAGAAAAAAAAATGTAAACGTGAAAAAGACTTCCCACCCTGTAAATTAAAATGCATCAGTTACAGGGATGTATTATTTCTATATGTTTAGTATGACATCATAAGCTTGCAAAAGAAGTAGAACTGGCCTCAATCTAGATCAATCCCACCAAGAAAAAAATTTAAGATCAGAAATACTTTTTACCTTGTAACTTGATACACAGCAGTTGCTGGGTGGTATATTCTTGATATACCGGATGTTTATAAACGTCTGTGATCGCGGCAGGCTTTGGTCAGGCCAAAAGTCGCAGTGAAAGGCACGATTTGAAAGAGTGATAGGAGATTCCAAAGGCGATATGATAACAAACGTTTATAAACACCCGGTATTTATTGGCAGAACATAAAAGTCTACAAAACTAGCTAAAAACCGTTTTTCTCAGTTATCAGTCTCTCAAGAAAGAAAGCAAGTGAAGAAAAATAATAAACTTCCACCCTGTATACTGATTTGTGGCAGTCCCAGAGATGAGCACTTTTGATATGTTGAAGTCCCTTCTTCTGCTGTGTATCAAGTTACAAGGTAAAAAGTATTTCTGATCTTAAATTTTTTTCTTGGTGGAATTGATCTAGATTGAGTCCAGTTCTAGTTCTTTTGCAAGCTTATGATGTCATACTAAACATATAAAAATGATACATCCCTGTAACTGATGCATTTTAATTTACAGGGTGTGAAGTCTTTTTCACGTTTACATTTTTTTTCTTGGTGAAATCGGCTCACACAACAACTGCGAATGGTTCTTTTGACAACTCAAGAGTTTCTAGTCAAACATATTCATCAAATATATGGAGTTTTTCTACAGCTGCGTTTTTATTCACAGATTTGAATCAAATAAATTCAACAAATTAAACTGGAAGAAAGAGAGAAAGTGAAGAATAATAATAAACTTTCACCCTGTATACTGATTTGTAGCAGTCTCAGAGATAAGGACATTTGATATGTTGGAGAGGGGACTGAAAGCTTGCCATAGTAAAAAAAAAACGTTTTTGTTTGATAAATTCCCAGCCAGTTGAAAAAATCATCATAAAATCCTAACTCAAAAATTTTGAATCACCCTAGTATGGTACTTTTACCTAGTGTACTCTTTTCACTTGTTAGTATGCAATAATCGATGGCTTAAACTGAGTCACGTGTGTCATATTCGGCTGTTCTGATTAGCTGAATTGGGCATGTGGGCGATAATCATTATCAAATGACACATAACTTTCGTTTTCTTGAGGAAAATCAAAAACTAACAATGATACAATTTTGGTACAACGGGTTTTTCAGATGAAAACATGTGAATAACCACTTGCACGTATTAAAATTCGTGGACAATTTTTTTTGTCATTTTCGACTTTGGCCGAACCGTGCCTAATATACCTACTGCAACAGCAAGCAAGGTATGAACACACATGCTGGCAGACAACACAGTATACCTACCTAGTCACGCCCAAACTATATAAATTATTATCCTACTATCCATATTGTCCATCTAAAGAATAAGTTTCCTTTTGGGCAGTGGGTTTTTCCTTTTTACATTCCATTTCTTCACGGCATCTCGGACTTTCGCCATAATTTTCTCAGTAGCCGGCAAAAACCTAATAGCTTGGCGAAAACCCACCAGCCAGTGAAGACAATGTCCCTTATCGTCCACACTCGAGTCCACACTGCAAATCTCTCAAAGGAAACTAACAATTCCTCGCATATTCTCGAAAATTTCACTTTCGCGTACATGACTCCTTGAGACGGTGACAATGTCACATTGAAAATGCACATGAAGACAGCTAGCTGCCAACCAGTCGTCAACGTGCCATTCGTACCAACAACGCAACCAATTTTTTCCATAGCTTGCTCTAATGCAGAAAGCCGTGAAATGGATTATACTAAATTAACAGAGCAATATTATGGGCAAGACATATTATAATGATAGTGATGCAGCCTTTGGAAAATTATCACCATATGCTCTAAATGTTCTACTGGATGCCATCATATTGTGGTTAGTCGGTGACTGTGTCATAAAGGGGATCCGAAGCCGCACATTTTACTACAGTAACGATTTTATCACCATTCTCTGCCTTTTTCAATTTTGAGTCGATGTGGATACGGAAGAATGCGATTTACTTACGTTAACTCCATTCAAGATAGAGAAAAAGATGTAACAGAAGAGTTATATGGTTCGGTGAGACCTATGACATGAAATTATTTTCACGGGATGAACGAAGCGTCGAATTTTTTTAAATGAAATAATCTATATTTTTTGCATTTTCGGGTTCAATTTTTCTAACTCTCTGTTTGGCAGTGCTACCAACTAAAAATTAAAAACTGAAAAAATCGCACTTTGACAGTTTGCCTAAAAAAATTGTAGCGGCCTTGCTTTTCAAAACTAAGAGATAAAACTTGGCATGGTGATGGTCTAGTCAAAGACCAATATTCCAATGTAAAAAAGTTGCGATTTTATGTTCACAAAAAAAAACAAACTTTATAATTTTCAAAGTGTCATAAATTCATCTAATTTTCGTCAAATGGCATGCCCCCAATTTCATAATGCTGTCCGATAGCTTTTTTATCCTCTTTCATTTTACTAGGGGTACCCTGCCATTGAACTTCATATTTTTCGAGATAATCGAAAGTTTTCACGGCTGTTTTTCTTATTTTTCCCAAAATCTGAGTCGGCCGTGATAAATGACAGACAAGCCAAATAGTACGCAGCTGTCAATTAGTCAGTCTGAATATTGTCGAACAAAGAAAGATGCCTTAATCGCAAAAAAAGTCAAAGTGGAATCCTGGATATCTGGATTCATACCAGAACATCGTATCAATCATTTTCTCTCGCGTAAAGCCATTTTTCTGTGTTGGACAATTTTCAGACCAACTAACTGACAGCTGCTTACTTTTTAGCTTGTCTGTCATTCATCACGGCCGACTCGGTTTTTGAAAAAAGTCGAAAAATAGAAAATTTCGTGAAAACTCCATATTACGAAAAATATGAGGTCAAGGGTTGGGTACCCCTAGTAAAGATAAAAGAGCATAAAAAAGCTATCAGATAGCGTTGTAAAATTGGGGGCATGCCATTTGAAAAAAATGAGTTATAATTCTTCGAAAATTATAAAGGTTTTTTTTTTGTAAACGCCCTGTAACATAAAATCGAAACTTGTTGACATTAGGATATTGATCTTGGTCTTTGATTTGAACATCACCATGTCAAGTTCATCTCTTAGTTTTAAAAAGCAAGACCGCTACAATTTTTTTAAAAAAATTTGAAAATGTGATTTTTTCAGTTTCAATTTTTAGTCGGTAGCACTGCCACACAATTGAAAAAAGCTAAAAATGATTTCAGGTCATAGGTCTCATCAAACCATATAACTTTTCTCTTACATCTTTTGTTCTATCTTGAACGAAAAGACCGCTATAGGATAATTACGTTAGGATGGACCACCCCCTGTATTTAGATTATAGCTGGATTCCTCTTGGCCCTTTGCCATCAATCTCAGATATTCTTACCTCAGTTGGTAGTGGTGTCTCACTCACCCCTTAGCTTCTCACATTTTCTCTCTCTAACTAAGCTGAGGCGAAGTGAGATTGTGGTAAAAGAAAAACCTCGAGGAAAGCGCCTCTAAGACCCTGACCTCAACCCAAGACGTAAAGGTGGTTTCAAGGTAAATACAGGCTTCAGTGGAGACAGACTTATTTATAAAAATAATGTTTACCTCGGTACAAAGTTTTTTCTTAGGTTTTTTTTTCTAATCCAGGTAGTAAAAGTGATTCAAAAGGATGATTCAAGTTTGTGTCACTGGCCTCCGGTTCCACCAAACTTTTACCAACGAATTAACGTTATCACTCTCATAGTAACTAAGCAACTGGCCATGCTATTGGCTGGTGTATAGCAGCAATCAGCGTGATAAATTTAATCCACTCGTAAAACTTTGATGGAGCTGGCTATGGATTAGAAAAAAGAATTTGGAGAACAAAAAAAATCCTAAATTTTTGCTATGTTGTGAAATTGTAAGTGGACATTTCCATCCTGTATCTGACTAATTTGCTTCTGTTTTTTGTAATTATTTTGTCCTATACAGGGTGCCCTATTCTTGCAGAGCAGCCTTTATCTATTTGTTTGAGTTGGACCCCCCTGTATATCTCACATATTTGAATTTGCCTTTTTTTAGGCTTCATAAAACCGTTCAGGTTTTGCAGTTCGCTTAGCCGTTCAGAAGTTATAAATTTGTCCCTAAAAATAATTGAAAACATTCGTTGAAAACATCGCAAAGCACTGGATTTTTGGGATATCAAGTTTGGACTTTGTCTATGTCTAAACAGCTGCCTGGGGTATCTTGAGGCGACAAGCCTGTCTGTTTGCATTGCCGCATCATCTTGCTGTTAACAATAATTTTGGAAAACTTTGAAATTCCATAATTTGATTTTTTATTCAAAGGGCACCTCCTGTATTTTATTCGAGATTTAATTACTAAGTGGTAGTTATGCACCTCATTTTACATCTTTTCCAACCAATATGTTTTTTCCCAAAAGTTGTCTGTTTGGGAGACAATTCGGATTTTCTGAGAAATGGACACAAATTTCATCGATATCAACTTGGCGTGCCATGAAAAACAAAAGCGTCTGATGAATTCTGGTATGCAAACGTCAAAGTTGCATCAGACCATCTTGTTTTACATGGCACGCTAAGTTAATATCAATGAGATCTGTGTCCATTGTCTGCCGACGCAATTTTTTTCTTGAAGTTCGTGAGCATTACCAACAAAACCCACACATACAGCATCACCAAACTTCAAACAAAATGTTCAAACGTCATATGGCATCAGGGTTACCAGATTTCTGGAATCGCAACGCGAGACAGACACTTATAACAAAGTTAACGGGCTTCCGGGGAGGTATATCCTCGGGTATATCCCTCCATGAGCGCCGCAGGTGAAATTTTTTTGGGAATTATTTATTATAGCAATAATAATGATGTTTTTTTTCCTAAACAATGGTATACATGGGATCTCTGTGAGTCTAGTCCAGCTACATCTACACCTTTGCACGCTGTAACTTTTTTTCTCTATCAATTTATTAGCAATTTGAACTGAATTTTAAAGTTGGAAGTTGAATTTTTAATTTCAATTTGGTGCATAATCAAAAAAAATATTTCAAAAAAAACAAAATATTAGTGTACGAGACATTTTCGGATGTATGCGGGACGCGGGACAAAATAATCATTTGCGGGACAATCCCGCAGAAAACGGGACGTCTGGCATCCCTGTCTGGCATGCAATTTTCTCGTTGTTCAAGTCTTTCGATCAAGCTCAACTGACCAGACCTCACTCACTGACAGGTGGTCCATCATAATCAACAAAATTCACATTCTACACATAAACGAGACCGTTCCCGAATTACGTAAAAACCGTATCATCTGACAGATTCCCGTGCAACATTTTCTCATAATTGATTAGCTTCACTGAATCGACATGTTTACGTTGATGTAAATATCAACAATCTCCCTCACAATCTCCATTAATCTTTCTTAGTGGTTTGATGTGAAGGCGTAAAAAGTTTGAAGGTTCACGCTAAGTCTTCCATGAAAAACAACGGCTCTTAGGAAAATAAGCGGTTGTTTAAATGGATATCCACGTTATAATAGATTTCTACGAGATTTCCAGTGAAATCGCAAAAAATGTCATGTATTCAAGGATTATTGATTTCGCAGCCACCCACCGGTAACTCTGGAAACGCGTGCGATTTTGTTCGTTTTATTTCTGGCAACGGTAACAGACGATGCCGAGACACGATTTCAGACTGCGACGGCAACACGCGACGTCGCAAGACTTTTAATTTCTCTTTGTTTTGATGGAGATGGATTGAACTTGGGGTGGCGCTACCTCTTTCGAGTAGTGCAAATCGCCAATCGCCAAATTTCAAACTATAGTGGATTCACTTCTACTGTGATTCGTGATTCTAGTTGGCTGGGCAAATTTTCTTCTTTAGCATTGTAGGCTTGCCGCCTTTTTACCTGGTGTGAAACTGGCTTCTCTAAAAGTAAAGTTATGTTTTTTATCAAATTGGTAATAAAATCTTGAAAAACTGACCTTGTCATACGTGAAAGTGCGACTAAGGGGGCGCAGAGCTGTGTTACGGTCATTTAGAGACCAAAACCGCGCAGGGCCACCTTCAGTCTAAGTCATCTTGACGGCGGCCATTCAGGTCCGACAAAAACTCGTCCCGGGAAGCCCCAAAACAAAAACAAATTTCAAATTGAAGTTACCCACATCAATTTCGGTCCAATACGCAATTTTGACCGGCTGGGTTTTTTGAAATTTTGTTCATTCAACTTTTACACGTAAATCCTTTTGCCAATGACCAATGACAGACCGCCACGGCGATCCTTGCTTCGCCAATAATTCTTCAGGGCTTGGCGTGTCTTCTTGATTGGAGCAGGCGAAAGGGTTGATGATTGCATGAGCCTCTTTTTTGGACGAAGGGTAGTGTGGTCCAAAAAAAACTGTTTTTCTATTTTTGATCGGGCCACCCTCTACTTTTGTTACACATACCCATAGTGATTTCCTCGTGAAATTTCAATTCTCTAACATGACAGAAAGGGGGTGCTCATCAACCCTCTAATTTTGAAAATTCTAGATTTATTCGTAAAAGTCTGGCATCCAGATTCACCAAAAACACGAAGGAATATGTCAGTAATAATCTATTTAGCACAATTTGAGAATTATATAAAAGAAAAATCAGATGAGAATGGAATATTGATCGTTGAACTATACCTAGTGACACCTACCAAAAAAGCGGAAATGTTTCGCGGTATGACTTGTTGATGTTGAAGCTAGATGTCACAAAGTAAGGCCCAGTGTTTTCATCTCTGGTTAACTTCAACCAGAAGGTCAATGTCATAATTGTCATATCAACATTGCTGGAACATTGGTATCTTTGGCAATTAACCTCAAGTTGACCTCTGGATAGAGTTATCCTGGGACGGAAATACTGAGTCTAAAAATAATTTTGCAATCCTAAGGACTGCGGAAACCTCAATATATTTCACCTTTGGAAGAACATCAAACATGTTACTGATTTTGAATATCAGTGTCTACTTCCTAAGACATTTCTTCTAGATATGGATCAACATCTATGATCACCTCCAAGGCAAAGACTGAGTTAGGTATACATTTACGGGTGGGAAAGGATACTGGCTAAAAGGGGTGTCCAATTGTTCGAGAAATACAACTAACTACTGACCAATGACAAGAATGAAAAGATGGTTTTGTTGCATATGGTAGACCAATTGGAAAATGGTGCCTATTTGGACGACCAAAAATTTTTGATCAACGTAGTCTAAAGTAAAATCATACCATGTTAGTTGAACATTATAATTCCGCTTCATTTGATTTTTCTTTTACATAATTCTCCACTTATTCTCCCTTCCTGCCATGGTAGAGAATTGAAATTTCACCAGGAAATCACTATGGGTATGTGTAACAAAAATGGAGGGTGGCCCCATCAAAAATTGAAATAAATTTTTTTTGGACCACACTAACGAAGGACTTGTACATTTTTTAGTTTGAACCATCGAAAAGTTGAACTGGCTTCGAGAGGTTGAAAAGATTTTTGACAACTGTCAAATTACAAGGCTCCTTTGATTTATTTGTTCATTGGATTAAAAACAGGTCGAAAGATTATTACATTGACGACTTCATGTCTCTTCATGAATTATTGTGCCGAATGAAGCCAGAGCAGCCAACTGCAAAGTTTTGGGGATTGTCTATAATTTCACATTTGGAAACTTAGAAACAAAATCTCAGCCGACTAAAACCACGCTAGAAGTGAAAATATTATAGTTGATGAATCGTGAAATCTTTTTAATGTGCTGAAAACACTGTTTCTTCAAAAATCAATACTCCTTGAGTTTATATTTATTTGCGTGTACAGAGTGATTAACGTTGACGTGATTTTTTTCACTATGCCATATTGTTGTATTGTTGACGTACACAGAGTAAACAAACCTTTCTGTATATTTTATACCTACGCAAGACTTGCACCTCAACTGTGCTTACTTTTGAAGCTTCTATCCTTACTCATAACAGTTACGAAAAATCGTTGAAATTTCGAAAATTTAAAACGTCATTTTCCGCTCAGGCAACAGTACAGCTCCTCATAAACACAAATTTCAACACTCGTGTAGAGCCGTCCTTACTTTCAAACACTTATTGGCGTCACGGAATACGAGTCTGTTTGCACGATTTCGATGGATTCTATTGGTAGAATTATTTCTTCATTACGTTTTCAAAAAAAAAATCAGTTTCTTCCCACCCACATGAACTTTTTTAATTCGGAATTTCCAATCAGTTACTCTAGTCGTATCCGTTTGGACAGCCCAAGAGCCGTCTATAGACATTAGGTCGGGTGATCTCGCCGACCGTTCCATTATTTAGCAATACTGATGTTCACGATGGTGGAAAATGTAGTAGAATGATGGAAAACTTCAATAATATGTGGCAGTAGAATTGAAATTGTTATATCTGTTATTTGATATCTGCTTTTGTTTTCAAATTATTTTAAAACAAACTCTTCGTATTCAACGTTTGACTTGATTCCAGCTTCTGGGGAATAAAGTATCTGCTGGTGATCGGCGGCATAATCGGCGCCTTCTTCATCCCCGAAGGTTCCTTCGGTCCCACCTGGATGTACTTCGGCATGATCGGCGGTTTCTTGTTCATCTTGATCCAACTGATCCTGATCGTCGACTTCGCCCATTCGTGGGCGGAAGCCTGGGTGGGCAACTACGAGGAGACCGAGTCCAAGTGCTGGTACTTTGCTCTCATCGGCATCACGTTGCTGAACTACGCCCTGACCATCACCGGCGTGGTGCTGTTGTACGTTTTCTTCACCAAGTCCAGCGGCTGTGATCTGAACAAGTTCTTCATCTCCATCAACCTGATCCTGTGCTTCATCGTGAGCGTCGTTTCGATCCTGCCGGCGGTGCAGGACAAGCTGCCCCGGTCGGGATTGCTGCAATCCTCCATCGTGTCCCTGTACGTGACCTACCTGACCTGGTCCGCGGTTTCCAATTCACCAGGTGAGTTACCTCTAGGGCTTTTTCATTTCATTTCATATCGCTGAAATGCACCTTAGTTTGTGTTTGCTTGTCGAAGGATAAGACCTTTGTTTGTCTCAAATACACCCCGATATTTCGCCAACACAAGCTTTGAGGTCTGTGTCAGTTGAAATTTCCGATTATTCCAATTCAAGGACAAGTTTATCCGGTTTTGTTTCTCTGCAGATTCTGAATGCAACCCTGGTCTTTTGGGCATCGTGGGAGCAGGCAGCAAGGACAAAAATCAGATGGGCTTTGACACAGAGGGTATCATCGGCCTGATAGTGTGGATGTGCTGCGTCCTGTATTCATCATTGCGATCAGCCAGCAAATCATCCAAAATAACCATGTCCGAAAATATGCTCGTGAAAGATAACGGCGCAGGTGATTTTCTTTTGATTTTTCATTTCTTTTCTTACTCAATTTGTGCGCAGCATTCTTGTTTTCGCTTGTTCTGTACTTTTTTTTTCGAATGGGAATTCTTGATCCTTGTCCATGGCATTATGTAGTGGCATTTGAGTTTTTTGCATATCCCTCTTTCATTTCTCAGTACTTGTCCACTAACATGTAATCTATTTCAGTGAGAGGCTCTGGCGGCGACAACCTCGTTGAAAACGAAGGTAATACCCAATACACACTCCGCCATAATGCTGTGGATCTCACGTCCTTCACATTCAATTTTCTTTCTTTTTTACACCTCATTTTTTTCTTTTTTTTTTGTTTCTTTTTAACACAGTTTTTATTCTTTCGTGATTTGAAGGTTATACTCCTATCGCAGGTAGGAACGAGGGAGATGGTGGAGAGAGCGGCGACAAGAAAGTCTGGGACAACGAAGAGGAAACGGTTGCGTACTCATGGAGTTTCTTCCATATCATGTTTGCCCTGGCCACTTTGTACGTCATGATGACTTTGACCAATTGGTACAAGTAAGTATTTTGTTCTGACAGTCAACGGCACAATACACATACTGCTCTTTCTGTCAGAAACAACAGACCTGACACAATTATTGTTCAACGATTGCGCTGTCACTGCCGCTGTTAGAGTTGTGCGGTAACCGGAAGTCAAGCTATAGCCGCCATGTTTACATTGAATTCAGTATTTTTCAGCCTAGATACAGAGTATTTCATTGGTCATATCGGCGTCAAAAAAAACCGTTTAAAATTGAGATGAAAAAGTTAAATTTGCCATAAATTACCTACAATGAATGCACTACAAGCTGGCACTGTCGTTTTTCCATGTTTTTTCTTCATTTTTTGACTCAAATCGTATGTGTTTAATTTTTTCGAGGTCATACAGGGTGTCCCAGAAGTTTTGTATTCCGAGTCTAGAACGGTACATGGAATCCACTCAAGAACACGAGGAAAATACTTCAAAAAATTAATGACGTTCATTTTTAAAGATATGGGGGGGGGTCAAAGGTTAGGACTTCGTCCCTCAGTACTCCCATTATTTAAAGTAATTTTTGGAAACTGTTTGTGATAGACTAATCAGTAAAAATTGTCAACTCCTGGGTGTCTACTTAATCTATTTAATACACAAAAAACAGGAATGATTATTTCCTTCAAAAAACGCTAGTTAAAACCTTTCTATGGAAACGAAAAGAGTTTTTGTCATCATCTTGTCAGCATCTTGTTCTAAATTATTTCAGGGACCAATAGAATATTTTACAGGCATCAGAGAAATATATTGGACTTTTGTGATTTATGACCCACCTTGTATCATCGGCAGAAATTCAGTGCACACTGCACACCCACTGGTTGATAATTTCACTGATTAGTCTATTACAAAACAGTTCCCAAAAATCACGGGCGAAGTGCTAACCTTTGACTATCTTGAAAAATAAGCGTAAATAATGTTTTTAAATATTTTTCCAGTGTTCTTGAGTGAATTTTATATACCGCTGTGAACTTGGAATGCGATACTTTTGAGACAGCCTGTATATCGATAAGTCAGCTGGTTATTATAAACTGTCACCGTCACCATTGTGCTTTGTGGCTACATGCACAAATAATAGGTTTCATGGGTTAAGGTATCTGTACTCGAACCCCATTCGGTAAGGTCTATCCTAATTTAGTGGGTGATAATGTCGCATGTAGTTTGATTGGTTCCACTCGACTTTGAATGACTGGAGCAATCCCGTTTCACTACAGAATTAAATAAAACTGAACTTTTTAAATATAATATCACGAATGTGTACAGGGTAATCACGCGAAAATTCCCCCTCCCCATACTGGAAGTTTCCCCTTTGAGATAATTTGAAAAGAAAAAACTTTTCTTGAACAATTTTTCGCGTAGATTTCAAAATTGGAAACTATATTATTTTACAACATACAATATACAGCGTGTCGCAAAAATTTAAATCGACGTGTTCTTTATTGTGATTACAAATATACCGGTGTCCCGTTTTTCAACGCTCACTATTTGTATCTCGGAAACGGTAAGAGATACAGAGTCGGTTAAATTACAAAAAAGTTGCGTTATTTTATGACTATCTCAAATATGTCAATCAAGATATCGTTGATCATTTCTGAAATATCTCAAAAAAACTGAAAAATGCCGAATTCGAAAATCTCATATCACTTCTTTATTATGACAGCTATCAATTTGAAAATTGGTCCTCTTGATCGACTGACGTCAATAATTTTTCACCTGTACTTACTAGTTTTTGAGATATGACAGCTAACTTCATTTTTTCTTATGGACACCATATCATTTGTTCACCCTATAAAACTCATCTTTTTTTCTCTTTACAAAGATATAAAACACTTGCAGCATTTCTGTCAAAATAACCTGTAAAAATTGGATAAACTGCTTCTGGGGCGAAAAAATCGAGTTACCGTTTCGGTTGCCATGCTCTCGTGGCATATAAACAATGGCATTCGGTTGCCATGGTCTGTTGATTTTGGAGAAAGTTAAGTTACATTCCGTTTTTATGTATTTGATAATGATAATAAATAACAATAAAACAAATACAAAACCAAGTATAACACAAAATAACATAGCAATAGCAATAAAAATTCATAATTTACAATTACTCGAAATGGAGTCCATTTTGCGGGGATTGCTTAAAGACCGAATTTATGGTTTATGACAGAATATCTCAAAGGAACCAAGAGCTGGAAGCAAGGAGTTGATGATGCGTTAATTAACTCGCACGATATCAGCGCAATCGTTCAAAATATGTCTGAAAGGACACAACTCTGCATACAGCAAAATGGACTCCATTTGGAGCAATTGTAAATTATGAATGTTAATTGCTATTGCTATGTTATTTTGTGTCATACTTGGTTTTGTATTTGTTTTATTGTTGTTTATTATCATTATCAAATACATAAAAACGGAATGTAACTCAACTTTCTTCAAAATCAACAGACCATGGCAACCGAAGCGGTAACTCGATTTTTTTGCCCCAGAAGCAGTTTTTCCAATTTTTACAGGTCATTTTGACAGAAATGCTGCAAGTGTTTTATATTTTTGTAAAGAGAAAAGAAGAATCAAGAGTTCACCCAATGAGTTTTATGGGGTGAACAAATGATATGGTGTCCATATGAAAAAATGAAGTTAGCTGTCATATCTCAAAAACTAGTAAGTACAGGAAAAAAATATTGACATCAGTCGATCAAGAACTTCCAAAAATGTCAGGATACCAATTTTCAAATTGATAGCTGTCATAATAAAGAAGTGATTTGAGATTTTCGAATTCGGCATTTTTCAGTTTTTTTGAGATATTTCAGAAATGATCAAAGATATCTTGATTTACCATAGGAATTCTTCCATCTGTAGTGTGTTTTCCAATATTGGATATCTTTACATAATTATTTGATATAGTCATAAAATAGCGCAACTTTTTTGTAATTTAACCGACTCTATCTTTCTCTTACCGTTTCCGAGATACCAATAGTGAGCGTTGAAAAACGGAACACCCTGTAATACCACAGGGTTGAGTTACAAAAATTCCGTGATGCTGATCCAAACTTCCATTTATTTGGTTAGAAAATATCTCAAATTTGGATGAATTTGTTTTTTTGAGGAGATAATTTTTTTCAAAACTCGTATATTAGCCTAGCACTATTAAAAAAAACTGTGGGCCAAATTTCAAAACTTTCTTAGCCAAACTAACGTAAGTTTGGGTCTGTATCATGGAATTTTTGTGAATTTTTTGACAATTTGACTTCGGAAATAACTCAAATAAAAAACTACATTGATTACAATACAAATATACAGGGTGTCGCATCAATGAAAGGAATTTTTTTGCGGCACCCTGTAGATTATAGGTTGTAAAATAATATATGGTGCGATTCTCTAAAAAATTACATTCCATAAAGGCTCTGTCACGCTGTTATTACCTAGGCAACAGCCAATGGCCGCCAGGGATTTTTACATAACAGCGTTTATGGAATGTTATTTTTTACAGAAATTGGTTCCCAATTTTGAAATCTTCAGGTAAAACTGTTTACGAAAAGTTTTTTCCTTTTCAAATTATCTCAAAGGGGAAAGTCTCCAGTATGGGGGGGATTCTTGGACTGTTTTGGCGCCAGACATTAACAATGAGACACCCTTTATATCGGCGAATCGCGAATACTATTTCCATTGGCCAGTTCCTTATAGTAATTTGAAATTGGCCAATGAGACTTTCCTGCGAACAAAGAACACTCAATTTGAGTAATAGTGTCGTTTAATTTGTTTCAAGGAACTTGTGTCGAGTCTGTTGCTACCATCGCAAAGTGCAGTACCTGTTCATACTGCTAGAATTACTCATGTTCTTGATTTTTTTTGCAAATGTAAACAAAATAAATTTCACAGACCGAACTCCAGCTTGAGCACCTTGAACGCCAACTCGGCCTCGATGTGGGTCAAAACCATCTCAAGTTGGCTGTGCCTAGTCCTCTACGGCTGGACCTTGATCGCTCCGGTGGCCCTTCCTGACCGCGAGTTCACCTATTAATAACATGATATTATCATTATGACATATTATAACCAAGTGATTCCTCATCATCTATGCCCTAAGCAAAGTGTTTAATCCTAGAGATCATTAATTCATACATAATTTTAGAGGTCAATGTACATATAGGGTGTAGAGGCAAGCTTGAGGCAATGTTTGAATTTTAGCGTAAATTTTCTCAAATCAGCAAGATGTCTTCAAACTCTTTTTCTCTCGCTATGAATGTGCGTTTGTCAAGCCACGCGTTCAATTTTTACAAAAGAAAACTTGCTGGGTGTTACGTCGCTTTACGTGTCCCGTAGTTAGAGCGGACGTGACATCTCGTGGCCTGGTTGACCAATCACGACCGCTCGAAGCGAACCGTTCCAATGGGTTTTGTGGATCTGTTATATTTTCTATTTCACCCATCGGTGCGGTCCGCTCCTTGATGTTATAGTACACAAACAGAGGTGGTGTCTAAATTGTCTCTGTTTGAACTTTTTTTATTGTATATATTCTGTTTGAAATTGTGATACACGTACCTACGCGAATGCCTCCAATTCTATACCTAATAACTCGATCTAATTGGGGCTCTGTAATATGCATTTTTATTGTGTGATATTCGAAATGGTGCACGGTGAATGGCCTGATTAATATATAAAATGTCCATGTCTGTCCCGGTCAAATCGGCACTAGCCATTGACTGAGCGCGGTGGACCAGATCGTGATTAATTAGAATAATGTATGTTTTCAATATTTTAGCGTGAACATCTAACTATAAGCGAAAAATAATAAAAGAAAAATGTTATTATAAGTGAAAAGAAGAAACCAAAAATAATTAAACCAATAATAACTAAGTGATAGGTGAGGTAAGAGTGGTCGCTCACGACCAAGAAACCAAAGTTTCGCTTTAGCAATGCCATGTGAAACCAAGCCTGGGCCTGGGCAGTCGAAAAACAGCTCCTCTTGAGTGGCTTGCCAAAACCCGCGGCTTCTCGCAAACAAACAAAAGCACAAACTCGGAACGAACTGAATTGCGCAAGACAAAAATATCCAGTTCGTTTTAAGCTTGACTCTTGGGATTTGGGGACGACATCCCCCCGCCCCACAGTGATCGATTTGCCATTTTTAGGTGGACATTTAGATCAAAAAGTCCTATTTTTTAATTCAGAAAACGCATTATGGGATCACAGCTAAATAGTGACTCTGCTCAATCAAGTAAAAATAAGTCTAATTTGTTAACGGGGATCGCAGTTACCAAGCATCAAAGTAAGCGTAAGTAAATAATGCGATATTCAAATTTTTCAGCGCTATTTGTCACTTGTGTTCGATTTGCTCTGACAAGTATCGAGAGGTTTTTCTTAGAGAATTTCTTACTACATCATGGCTACTAGATCTTCAGCTTAGTTTTAAGCTAGATTCCATTTGTTTCTAACATTTCTGCACCTATTTTTGGAATTTTTTTCCACATCCAAAAAACGTACACTCTTTGTAATCGTAGTTTAAATTTCTTTGGAGTGGAGAAAAAAAAGCCCCCTTTTTTCCAAGCAAAAAATGACTTAATATTAGTATATACTTCTCTGCCTGTCCAGTGGTACCATTCTCAATGTGCGCAAACCTGCGGAAGTCACATTTTTAAATTTTTCTTGTCGCCAGGTATCCAGCTGGGAGTGACGCGAATGTAATCGTTTGAATTTCTTTAACGCGGAGGTCTCCTTCTTTGTCAAATGTCATAGATGTGAGAAAGCAGATGGTCAATTTCGTTGTATCAAGAAGATCAGATATTTCGGAAGAGGAAATTATTGCCACTATTTCACTGTTCTCCTACAAAATTCTGACACGGTGAGAAACAAGTGGAAGAAAAAAAGAGACCTTTTTGAAACAAAGTAGAGATTGGCTTGGAAAAGAAATCTATGGAACAGAACCAGATGCCGTGTCTGATCAAGAACAGCTTGTTGCTCCACCACCCATTAGACGCCAACGTGATGCCACTAAAGTCACTGAAGAATTTGAAGCGTCTTGTTCCGAATACAAAAGTAAGGCGTACAAAAAATTTGGTGGCGAATCAGAGTGCTAAAGAGCTCGCATTTGTAGCTCAAACAAGCTTCATTTTCAACTTCACCCTCGACTTCACCATTTGAATCCGGTCGCATAGGGTTTTGTATTCTCAACTGAAAAACCCTCAGGAAATTGGGAAAAGAAATTGTTGTTAAATGTTCAAAAGCCAGTTCTTGTTCAAATAAAAGCTGAAAATCTGTTAGCGGGATAGAAAGTTTGAGCTTTGCAGTTTCTCCAGGGCGGAAAACTCGTCAACCGTTAGCCCTATTTTCAAAATTTTCCTGCCAAAAATGGATTCAATCTTCTCATGAACTCTCAATCGCATCATATCTATATCTGAAATGAATTTTCGTGAGGCTCAACAACACAGGTCGAAGTTAGCGTTGCAGTTTTTTTTTAATTTATGAAATTTGCAATTTATCGTATTGAAAAAATCACCGCCGGAGAATCGAAGCCGTGTCGGATTGGGAAGTGAGCCTAAGCGACGCCCAATGCAACCTACTTTCGATATCAGTCACATTTTTTTCGAAAAATGTCGTCTCACCTGCAGGAAATGTCGCTCGAGGTTTAGTCCGGCACCAAACGTCAGAATTCCCGGCCAAAACCCGCGCAAACAACCGTCCCAACTGATATAGACCAGGGAAAATTTTGAAAATTCGCAGCGCCCGTCTGGGAAATGATGAAAAACTTCAACCAGACTTCATTTTGTTATTTCGTGATAGTGCTCCCTGCTGAATTTGACTCGAACACATCGGGTAGTTTTTGAGTTTTGAAATGTCGAATTTTAAACTTTTTCATTTTTTAATTTTTGACAGGTGACAGATGGAAAAATATTTTCAACTGTTTTGAATACGACAGTTTTTCAAGGGCTTGCAAATTGCAAGTAGATCGGATCAACGGTTTGGCAGCTATCATATGTCAGAACCTATCCCTTGCATCATCACTTAACTTTCCCTTCCGCATGAGGGGACGGGTTGGGAAGGTAATAACGATTGAAAAGTTGTTTAAGAACTTCGAAGATCATAATTTTTGAAAAAGAAGTGGACTAGAACAATTTTGGATTATTTTTGATCAAAATTATAAATGTCCTCCTAAAAATGGCAAATCGATCACTGTGCGCCCTAAGAACGACGAAATACCTTGCGGCTTTGTTTGGCAAGGAACTCATTGGGTGGGCCAGTTTTTCTCCCACATCCCCTTATATCCCTCGATGTGTACGATAATTGCAATTGCACTATTTTATACGTGTTGTGTTCTAAAAAAAATAATTAAAGATGTTCGATGGATGTCACTTTTAAAACCATCCTCTGAATGATGTCGCTTTACAACCCTATAAATGACCGCTGTAAAAAAATATAAATAATTAAAAAAATAAGAATGTAACACCCTCTTTTCACCCTTGTTCGCCTAAAATGTTGTAAAAATAGCATATAAGTGGTAATATATGTTTCCATCTCAAACTGTTTTTAATTTATCGACCACTTCTCAAGTCCTCGGTTGAGTTTGCAGTCTTGATCACAAGACGAGTACAAGATTCTCTAAATTTGACCCGTCAAAACAAGAAGAAATAATGGGAGTGCCGCATGTCGAACAACGAGAACGTTGTCAAAGCAAAGTGCCAAGCTCTTGCAGGAACTATGAATCAAGGAATTGCGACCGGCCATTTCTTAAACAGATATGCGATGCGATCAAAAATGTATGTAGAAAATTTCATATGGGAACTATTTGTGTTATTTGTTGCTCTACATCAGCTTTATAACCTCTTGAACTTTTCACGAGCATTTTCGAGGAAAAATTGATTTTTAGGATTTATGAGTATGACCCTGTACACTAAACAAAATTACAAAACACAGTCACCGGTTGAAAAAGTTTGCTTTTTGGTCTGATGAAAAGAGTTTACTAAATTCTTTCAAAATAACGAAAATAGAAGGGGTCGAAGGACTTCCTTTTGACTCTCCATATTTCCAAAAATAAAAAATACATGATTTTTTTTCAACATCTTTCTGGCAATTTGGAGCATTTCCCTACCTGCTGTTGAATTTTCTACCCCAAGTTTGCCAACATTCTGTATAAAAATGAATCCGTTTTTTCCTAGGTTTTTTCGTTATCTCGCAAAAACTCGAATGGGTCGACCGATTTGAATAATTTTCAATTTGTTTTATTCGTATCAACACTGGGGTGGTTTAAAAAGAAAAAATTGCCGCCGCCTCCGCGTGCAGCTCCTGACGAGGATCTTGAGAGTGACTCGACCGATTTGAATAATTTCTTTTTTGTTGTGTTCGCCTCAACACTGGGGTGCTTAACCAGAAAAAAAACAGCCGCCGCCTCCGCGTGCCGCCCCCGATGAGAATTTTGAGGGTGGCTTTACGGATTTGAATATTTTTTCATTGTGTTCGTCTCAACACTGGAGTGCTTGAAAAGAAAAAACCGCCGCCTCCCCCGAATTATTTGGCACTGGGGGTGTTTTTAAACCGCCACAGCTCCGGCATGTCGCCCCCGACGAGTGTCGAGAGGCGAATATGAGTTGGTACATTTACGCGGCGAGCTGCGTCACGTGTGCTGCGGGCTGCCTAACGTGCAAACCGAACTGATGACCAGTGAGCGACGCATAATGCAAGCAGTCGTCGTGTTGGCATGTTCGCATGAAATATCTCGATTCGAAAATGATTCGAACGATTAAAAAAAATTCGCCTCAATACCGGTGCTTTCAAAAACAGCCAGTATCTTGAGAACCGAAGAAGATATCTCCAAGCGACAAAAATCAAAGCCGTTCTGCTACTTGAGCAATCCCGGCAAAAACAAGTCCTGTAGTCCCGCCCCGCCAAACCAATATATTATTCTTGACCGATCTCGTCAGAATAATGTTAAATTTCTCTCCTGACGAGGAAGTTGCAGATTACCCAGACGCTCTGGAAATGTGGAATACCAATTTTACAATACCATCAGATAAAAAATCACAAAAAAGTTGGGACTCAATAAATGTGAAACATATCGTTGAAGCACTGGCCTTGTTTACGCGATGTTTAAAACTGGTGTTAAGGTCCGTAACATCAATGTTATCGTCCGCATAAACACCTCTAAACGCAGGTTTCGCTACAGCTGTTAGGCTTAGCTAAATGTGATTTTAAATTGCATTTAGTAAGCAAACAAGTGTTGGCAATCGCACGTAAACGCCCATGCACATTACGACGCATATGCAAACCAGAAATCGGTTGGATTTTATAGCAGATTTATGGGTTGGGTTGGATGTTGGATGACCTGTGAGCACCAGTTTATCAAAATTGATAATCGATTATTAACCATATCTTTTGTTATTATCTATAGAAAATGTGGTTATGGTTAAATTTCGTTTTGACACTTCTTTGAAAGATGTCTCCCTGGGCCGCTATTCTTGAATCATGTGAGAAAAGTCCCTGGGAGTTTAATATAATCCGTACTACACTTCTGTAGCGAAAGTTGCCTAAAAAAACACGATTTTAGGCAACATTCGCTACATCAGTGTACTGCGGAATGTATTTTACTCCCAGGGACTTTTGTCACACGATTCAAGAATAGCGGCCCGTTAAGGGGCTGTCATTTTGGTCGGCGCGCGTAAACACTCCTAACTAACCACTGTTGAAATATCTGCTAAGCCTCGCGTAAACAAGCTCAGAATGAGAATGAGACCTGAGACCTGAGACCTGAGACCGAGACCGAGACCGAGACATGTAGTTCTGAAATTTGACAGTTCGATGATTGATACATTTGCATTAGAAATAATTTGTTTTCGGAGTCATAAGGCGTTTTCGTTTTCGGAGAGGAGCTGCTCCGGGTAGGTCTCTAGACAGAGAAAGTAGATACATACACCAATCACGGCCCAGCTGGATCTACTTTCACTTTCTTTGTTTAGTGATCTACCCGGAGCAGCTCCCGCTGGCAAAACGAAAGCGGTTCGGGTAAGTTTTATGGTGGCCTTATGGTGGCCTTACATTGAGCATCAAATGCTGCAGCTTTTTTAGCTGCTGAGCTCTCATTGGTCGCATGTTGGTCATTGACAGTAATGACAGGCGTCTGTTCCAATCAAAACTCTGCAGCTAAAAAAGCTGCAGCCTGCAGCATTTGATGCTCAATAGCTCAATGTAATGGTAGCCCTACATTGAGCATCAAATGCCGCAGCTTTCTTTGCAGCAGAATTCTGATTGGATGGGCAAAATTCAAAAAGTTTTGCCGCCATGCTGCTAGCCAGCCAACTTCTTTAGCATCATGGCGGCAAAACTTTTTGAATTTTGTCCATCCAGTCAGAATTCTGCTGCAAAGAAAGCTGCAGCATTTGATGCTCAATGTAAGGCCACCATAATGGTAATAATAATCTTTGCAGCAGAGTTCTGATTGGAAGTGACGCCTGTTATTGCTGTCAGTGACCAACATTTGACCAATGAGAGCTCGGCAGCAAAAAAAGCTGCAGCATTTGATGCTCAATGTAAGGCCACCATAAGGCCACCATTATGGTAGCCCTAGCTGCAGCTTTTTTAGCTGCTGAGTTCTGATTGGACCTGACGTCTGTCATTGCTGTCAATGACCAACATGTAACCAATCAGAATTCTGCTGCAAAGAAAGCTGCAGCATTTGATATGCTCAATGTAAGGCATACAACAAGCACTATATAACGGTAAGCTAGGTGGGAGGATTTGAACCTAAATAATGCTACTCCCGTACACCAATGGCGCTAGTGTCGAATTTCAGTTACTAAATCCTAGTGATTTTATGGCTGTGTTGTTGGCTATTGTCGATTTATCGATCGGCATGTTGCGAGCGATCAAGCCACGCGATTGGCCCAAATTCAAATGTATGAAGGCAGTCATTTTCAACGTGATTTCCGTTGGATGTTCGATTGTGTTCATTTCCATTCCGCCATTACTCGAAGTATGAAGTGCAATCTGTGCCCATCGTTCGATTATTTCGTTTCGAAAATGGTGAAAAGGAACAAATAATTGCTGTGTGTTGGAGGTTGGAGTTCCGTGATGTGGGAAATGGCGGGGGCGAAGTCTCATCGCCTTCCTCAGGTGGTGGCAAGCTCCAGGAGCTGAAAACTTGCGACGCCCATTTTGTGGCGCATTTTAAAGTTCCCGGTGCCAACCGGGCAAGTTCCGAGCACTCTTCTATTTATTCGGCAACTTGATAAATTCAATAAAAATGTACCTAGGTTATTCCATACTCATTTTCAAATAGGATTATAATTTTCTGGGTTTAATAAAGAAGTTGTAAAGAATATTTTTCATGTAGTTTTCTCACTATTTCTTTAATATGACCTTTATTTTCACTTTTTATCAAATTCTGTTGTTATTGAAGAAGTTGGATTTCTCCACCGTCCCATAACTACAAAAATTGATAAAATGGAAAACGGAACTTGCAACAATATGGCACAATATCGGCCCATTTGAATTTCCCAGTGCCGCGCAATTCTAGTTTTGCTCCCGTCCGCTTGATGCCGCTAGTAACTTGGCTCCACCTTCTAACATAGCCAATACACTTATATTGTGCTTGTTGTATGATGTAAGGCCACCATTATGCGGTAGATTGTAGATTATCGTCAAACGTTCTCAGATTGATGGAAGATTTCCATTATGAACTTGGCTTGACTGAGCCGATTTCCATTCATCAAATCGAGTAACTCTTGAGTAGCTACAAAAACGGCTTTGCTTAGGCTCTCTACAAGATACCATCTAATTTTTTAGTACGTCTATGATTTTATTGTTTTGATGTGCAAATGACGTTCCCGTCAAAGTGACATTTGAGGTTATGTTCGTCCACTCAAAACAAGGAGATAAGGAAAATGTCTTCAGATTCCGAATTTCCTCCAATATTTCCCCCAATGGTCCCGAGGATATTTCCCCCAGCAGAACGATTTGGCAATGACTCTCTCAACTCTCTGGACAAGTACTCCGCAAACGTTCCACGGAACACGATCAAATCCCGCAATTCGATATGGAGGCAGTTCATGGATTTTTGTCAGCAAAGAAACTACTCGATCGACTCGTCAACTCCGACAGAAAAAGTCGCCGAAATCATGAAGGATTACGCCTGCAACATGCGAAAGTCCAACGGAGCAGACTACCGACCGGCCGTAGTCAAGTGCATGTGGAACACCACGGCCAAGATCCTGCAGGACCTGTTCCACAAGAACCAGCAGCGTGACATCGACCCGTTCAGAGATTACGCGTTCAAATCGGCGCGGGACGCCAGGGACGCCAAGCGAAAGCTCGTGTCGATAAACGTGAAAGTGGTGCAAGTCAGCACCGAAGACTTGGAGGAACTGATTGACAGCTTAGATGAGAACTCGCCTACCGGGCTGCAGAAGAAATTCTACTTGGTGGCCCGACAGGCGCTGAGCTGGAGGAGAGACGAAGCGGCCAGGTGTCTGGTGTCGTACTTTACGGAAGAATTCACTCTGGAAGGGAAACCAACGGGAAGGATTCAGTACAACCCGAGGTTTCTGGAAAACAGAGACGTCTTCAGGCATGACTTGGGTGGAGGAGCCAAGTGGTTGGTGAAGAACAACGCAAACGTGGGTCGATGCCCGGTTAGGTTGTTAAAGAAGTTGTTGTCAAAAAGAATCGGTATCACAAACGAGAGGTTGTTTTTGACCCCAAATATAAGTAGAAAAGACAACTGTGCTTGTCCAGATCCAAAGTGGTTCAAAAATAACCACGTAGGGAAAAACGAAATTGGCAATTGGGAGAAGAATTTGCCAAGGATAAAAAATCCTCGTTCAGATGCAAGGTAGGTAATGCCTCACAAGTTTTCATTTTCATGGCTTGATAATTGTTCAAGACCCTAAGCGAGACCCTAAGCAATAGCAGCCTTGGCCAGTCAAACATTAAATACCAATATCAAACTTTGTTCCAGAGAATCAAGACAAGAAATACAAGAGGAGCTCCAGACCACCACATCAAGGTATAATAGCTATAGAATACATGTAATCTATGACATATAAGCGTTGTTGTATTACACCTGGGTGACCATGTCATAAAGGGGAAGCCGCACATTTTACCAGTAACGATTCTATCACCATTCTCTTCTTTGTGCAATTTTGAGTCGATCTAGGTATGGGAGAATGCGATTTACTTACGTTAACTATTTCATTTTCGCACTTGAACATCGCCCAATTTCCTTGCTTGTCGCCATGGTAACCACTCTATTCTCGCTATTCTTTTTTTTTGAACAATAGACCATATCAATTATTCTCACTTTCCCCTTCCACTAGTCATTTGTAAGTTAGGTATGTGCCTGTGACCATGCGCACTGCAGTAGAAGATCTCGCGCGCCACAGCATGCATAGAAAACGGAACTTTGCTGTCGCTGTCAGAATTTACGATTTCAAGGTGTTTTCTTGATTCTTGGGACGTTTTAACATTTTTAACCATACTATTACGTGACGGCTGACGCTCGGTTCGCTTTCAAGCGCTGTCAAAATTCTCGTTAGCGGAAGTTGTGCAATAAAATATGGCGGGTAATTTGAAATTGTTTTGGATTCAAAAACCCCATTCTAAATTGCTTCGCATAAACTTCACAGCAAGATTTTCTATTTCATTATGGTGAAAAGTAGATCAGGTGTTTCTTTTTACACACTTGCTATGTTATACATTCGTTGAAATTGTCAATTTGCACCTTGAATTGATCATTTTACAAAGTCATTCAACATGCATATTCTTATGGGAGTTTCAACCCAGCACATGTGGTTGTCTCTCTCCCCGATCTGCGACTGCGCTCTGAATAAATAATATGGTCAATTGACTTATTCTGTCTTTCAAAGTGTAGGTACCTTTGTTACCTGCGTGCACGTTGTTAATACGTGCCAGATATTTCAGCTGTTGTGTCATGCATGGCCAATACGATCTCGAGGGGCTTCCACGGGCTCGACGTAGGCAACAGTGGAAAAAAAACTGTATTGTTGGTTGCTTATATCACTTGAGCGGAGAATAAAAGTACGACGCTACGAAAATTGTACAGTTGTATTGTTACTTGCCTGTAGGAGCGATGCAAAAAATGTGAAAATACATGTGCTCCACAAAGCGCAGTACATTATTGCAATTAAAAAAAAACACTAATATGAATTGAAAAGCAAAAAATAGGGAAATTACACGCGTCGACTGTCCATTTCTCGCGACTTTCTTCCCGTTTTCTGTGTTTTATTCCTTCTTTTTAAACGTACTTCAACTCCTTTTGCGCGATACTTTCCATGCGTTATACTTTTTTGCGCTCCTCCGCTATTTTTCCCTGCATTTCATTCTTTCTTTACACGCGTCGACTGTCTTTTTTGCGTTTTTTTCCCATTTCGTGTGACTTATACCTTCTTTTCAATGGTTTTTACGATTGTTAGCGATTTTTAGCCTCGTTTCTTGTTTTACGACGTGTTCTTCTCAGCTTCTCCCCGCCCAACACCCCTCTATTTAGCTCCCCGGTCCCGTTGGTGTCTTTTGGTGGCGTATTGCTACAAAAAATAATGTCTTAGTGGTTTTCTTACGATTTCTTGCAATATTTCGCCCTGTTTTTTGTTTGATGACGCGTTATTTTTAGCTTCTCCCCGCCCAGCACCTCTATTTTTCTCCCCGGTCCCATTGGTGTGTTTCATCTTCCGTTTAGTATCATTTCCACTTTGTCCGGGGGGTTGCATATCCACCCGGCGCTAAAAATACGCTGCGTAGTTTCCTAATTTTCATAATGTTTTTCTCGAAAGTTTGTGGATCTTCCGTAAAATTTCCTTTTAAAAACCTCCTTGGCCACTGTTTGTAGTCTATTCCTACTTTTGAAATGATCGAAATCGAGATCCCCTTTATGACACGGTCGCCCAACGCCCAGGTGTAAGTGTAATACAACAAGTCAACAACGTTTATATGCCACAGATTTCTCAAAACAAGTCATCCTTTTTTCAAAATTCAGCTTTATAACCCTCAGTTGCACCAAAGAATTGAACCATGAACCATGAAATAGCTAGGGTATATGAAGATTTTCTGTGGTGAATTCTAGGTCAAGGTTGATTGCCCACAGCTCAAACTTCCCATCGGAAAAAGGTCCACGACTCATTATTCCCGAGTTCCCCACTGCTGAAACAATCCACCGAAAAAAGGTCCACAACGCATTTATCCCCGAGCTCTGTCACCGCGAAGATATTGTTACCAGCGGCGACACCGTAGATATTGGTAAACACTCGACCTTTCTGGATCCTTCCATCCATTAGATCGCAGTGTAGAAGTCTGGAGCGATCTGGTGCATTCCAGAGCGTTCGTGTATGTGAAACTCAATGGAGACTCGAACGTTCGATCAAGGCACATCAGTCCACTTTGGCGGAGGAGCAGATTCCAGAACACATGGAAAGCACGCGAAAGGTGTGTGTGATTATTCAGGAATGGTCTAGAAACCGCATATGCCGAGGCATATGCCAGGCACTATGGAATTTGCTGGAAGTAGACAGAAGGCTCGGGAACATTATTCGGAGGCCTTATATAAGGCGTCAGCCGGCAGCTCGCAGTAGTATTGAATTGGAAGGCGAAGTGTTAACGCGAGCGAAACAAGCGAAGTACCTGCGATATAATTCCAAGTGGATAATTGTTGGCATTTATTGTAGTAAAAAAGTCCACGACTCATTTATCCCTGAGTTCTTTCACCGCGAAGACATCCACTGCTGAAACGTTCCACCGGAAAAAGGTCCACCGCGCATTATTCCACTGTCAGGTGACTTCGCCCATAGACATTTCAAAACTAGGAACTTGGAAATGCCAACTGTCACATTTAGTCGGCGATAGCCTCCCTCCTCATCTCCTTATGATTTCGTCCCCTGGAGAGCATTTCATCAAAAATGACTTGTGGAGTTGTGGCACTTATTTCACTGTTAGAGCACTGTCAGAAAACGAGCAATTGTCGAATAATATCATGGACAAGAAATAAGCTGCTGCTATTTTTCATACTAATATAATTATGCAACCAAACATACATTCAACAGACCATCTACTATTTAGTTTCAAAATGTCTATGGGTGTAGGCGGCATATGGTAGTGGCTAAATGAGAGGTGGACTTTTTTCCAGGGGGACATTTGAGCCGTGGGATGATTTATCGTTGTGAGATGAGGAGGGAGGCTATCGCCGACTAAATGCCGACAGTTGGCATTTCCAAGTTCCTAGTTTTGCAATGTCTATGGGCGAAGTCACCTGACAGTGGATTAATGCGTGGTGGACCTTTTTCCGGTGGACCGCTTGAGCAGTGGATGTCTTTGCGGTGTCAGAATTCGGGGATAAATGCGTGGTGGGTGGTGGACTTTTTTCCGGTGGATCGTTTTAGCAGCGAATGTCTTCGCAGTGGGAGAACTCGGGGATAAATGATAGTGGAATTTTTTCCGGTGGGACGTTTGAGCTGTGGACTGATTTCGCTGTGGACCGCTGAGTGGGCTCCCAACATTTTTTCATAATCTCTGGTGGAACTGTGTTTTTCATTCGTTATTGCGCAAAAGTTCACCAAAGAAAACCTTCAGTTAGGTAGGTAGATATGTCATGATTAAATTCTTTGGTGCAAGGAGGCAAGGGAGATAATAATATAACCTTCGACTACACAAAGACATAGACTTCGTTTCTATCGCAGCTTTGGATCCGATCGGGTCGATCCGCCTGAAATTGCCGATATAAACGGTCAGGATTGAGTTTTCAATCGGATTGAGCAGTTCTAGTCGATCCGGTGCTTTAGCCGGCTTGACTTGAGCGGATCGTGACTCGCATCCGCTCGTATTTTAGCCGATGCAAACGGGATCGGATCGAAGTGACAGATGACCGTCTTGTGAACAAAGCGTATTTTTACTAAATATCAAGGGATGCTTCTCAGCAATTGTGATTAAAGTACACCAAAAAGTTCATTTATTGAATAGTTTTCGGTTTGGTGCAGTTTGACGCGTTTTAAACCATGTTGTTGTCGCTCCTAAATTCTAACCTAATTCTAAGGGAGTGAAATAGGATTGAGTGAAGCGGATCGAACGTGCGACGAAAAAAACGCGCTTGACTGAAGCCACTTTGGATCCGATTGAAACTCGATCGGATCGAAAGCTGCGATAGAAACGCAGTCATAGACACATTTGCTCTGACATTTGTTTACATATCATATTTTCAAACAAGACGAAGGAGCAATGGTAGAATACACCTATCCCGTCGGGGAATTTGGGACCCAGTGCGCACGCAATATAACTATATTCAAAATTGAGGTTGGCAATTCTGACTGGCATCGGTACATATTATCTACTCTATGCTACTGTCAATTTCGCCTGTCAAAGTTTGAGCTTTGTCATTGGGTGCTTTCCACCTAGACGGTACAAATACCACCAGACGGCACATGTTCCATGGTGTGGCACAAAATTTTAGGTGATCCAATGAACGGCGCAGAACTGAGTAGGAACACGTAGATGGAAAGCACCGTTTGGGACCCGCACATGCGTAAATGGCAGGTGTACCGAACTTGGGGCTAGGTGGAAAGCACGCATTGCAATGCGTTATGCAGCATTTGAGAACCATCCTGGTAATAACTAAAATTAATAATAATTATGGTTATGGTATGCAGGATAAAATGTATGAAACTCATCAGACAGAACTGAAAATTAACCTCAACAAGGCACAGATTTCGTAAACAACTGAATCAACACAAACAGTCAAACGGGTAAACCAGGGATCACGCGAGATTCGCAACTGGATTGTTTATTGGATTCCGACTGGCCACGCCCACCCACCTGTTAAATAGTGTTTGCGACGGTTCATAGATGGCGCCACTGGCGGAAAACCGCGAAATTTGAAAAATTAGGCGGATAAATTCAGCCGAATATGGTGGGAAATTCAGCCCGATTCTGTTCGTGAAATGTTGGCTGACAATCCTGTTGATAATCAAGTTCCTACTGCAGAGTCCTTTCTTTTCGGCGGTTGCAATTATATCTTGCTTATCAACAATATTGGTAGACAACATTTCACAAATAAAATAGGGCTGAATTTTCTATGTTAGTATTTCTCTACATTTTTGACCAAAATAGAATCATTGCAATACTCTTGTCAAAAACATTGGAGCTACAAGAGGTGAAATACAGGTAGAATTTGAAATAACTTGGGAATGAAAACAATTCAAATTACAAACTTGAGAATGTAGGCAGTACCTTTGTATTTTTTTTAAAAGAAAATTAAGTAGTAATAATCATACAATACAATACATAGGGCGGTATGGTGAATTCTCCTCCCAAAGTTTTTTGGCCATTTGGCCATTAAATTAGGCCTCTTCCAAATTACAAACGATACACATGTAATATCTATCATGACTGAACAGTGAAAATTGAGTCCGCAAAACGGACATGGAGGTGGCAAGAGAGGAACTTTCTATGGCAGTAATTCTCTGGTGAGGATCAGAATGACGCTCAACTCCTCGCTCAACTCCCACATAACAACCATCGCTTGGTTTTTGGCTGGGTAGGAGAGGGACGCCAAAAAGGAATTCCACTGAAGTAGGCAAGGGTCTCGGCAAGGGTGTTTCAGAAGGAGAAGAACATGTAGTAGGAGTAGCTCTTATATCAGCCAGCCTGGGAAGGTTTGGAGCAGGACGAGAGAAGTAGAGGAAATCAACAAGATGATTCCAGTGCTCTTCTGACTCTCTGCCAGGTGAACTGCCTCTGAAAGGAGGAAAAACTGATTAGCGCTGTTTTCTGTGTCTCGTTCAGTATTTTTGAGCAATTTCGAAAGTCTTGAACATGCTGTATCATGTGACAATACAGAAAATATTAATCATATTTCAAGGGGAAGAATTGGACCTCCTTCTGCATTGGTAAGGGGTCTGGCTGGTAAGAGCCAAATTTTTCCTGAGGGTGTTTTGGTCCATATTGCGAGTCGTAAGTCCCACTTCAGCGGTTTCGCATTATTATGTCAAAGCTGGTTTCAAAATGCAAAACCGACGAGATGGGACTTGAGGGAATGCAGTATGGACGTGGATCACCCTCAGCCAAATTTCAGTTGATAACCCATATCTACCTACCTATTACCGAAGGGGGTCCAATCACTATTCGTATACCTACATTTCTCATCCACAATTACGATGTAAATTCAGTACCAATATTACTTTTTGAGCTGATTGTGAGCTCTTGCATGGAGGGACGCGATAGCCGCAACCAGTTTTTCGGAAGGTCCAGAAAGATGTGTTGAAGGAACTTGACTTAATCACATACCTACCGACTGTCTCTCAAGATCGCACGATCTGCTCAAACAGTTGCATACTGAATTCACATATGAATGGGTTAAATGGTGCTTTTTATGTTGGACTTACGTATTTACAAACTCTCGTCATTATCCTCATGATGCCTGAACTCTATGGTAGACACCAAGTCCCTTTTTAAGTCGGCTTTCCAATGGAGTGGCAAGATGTTATATAGCTTCCCGCAAAATGTATGGGGCACAGTTGAGCATCCACGGGCAAAGGGAAGTCCATGTCTCTCGTGGCGCTCTTCTAAAATTAGGTATTTTATGAACTGTCCAAACCCACATGATGTGAAGTCCAACTCACCTCAGGATATCCAAGAGCCAATCTGAACAGTTTGGCGACCTCTCTCCTGATGGAAACACTGATCGCGGCAAAAATCTGCGGCGTTTTTATTGAAGTTTTGGACACTTTGAAACTTCGAAATTTTGATTCACAGAAATTGACGCATTGTTATTGGTTGTTATTAGTTACCTACTGTTGCTTTATCGATAAAACAGGCCATTCAATCCTCGCTTTGAAGATTTCTGATAAAAATAGCAACAGCTCCATCTATAAACCGTCGCAAGCAGCTTTCTGGCAGCGGACAAAATTTCCCGGGCAGTTGCATGGGCCTGGGGTAAACACACAATGAGTAGGTCTAAACCGTTGACCCAGACATGTGCAGTTCAGCCTACTATAAGTTAAACAACCTACTACCAGAATAGCCAATTATGTCCAAACACCAAGCAAAATTTCCCCATGACACCGGCGCACGCAGGGGGTTCCCGAGTTGATATCGCGATGGGATAGGTGTATATGGCGGCCGATAAAACTCGCGACGCACCGCACAAGTGACAAACGTCAAAGCCGTGTTGCTGTTTGGGTCACTTTTGATGTTTGTTGGTGTAAATGTTTACGTGTGAAACGTTTATTTCTTCAATTTCAAACTAGTAGGGCAACAGGCTCAAGAAATGATGGTGCGGCAGTGCTTTATTTGCAAAAACCTCGATTATCTAAACTCCGAATTAACATTTCACAGGTAAGGAAAATGTGAGGTTAGGTTACCGTCAGTCAGTGGCGTGCTAATAATAAAATCTATTGTTCGTTATTATTATAAGGTTTCCGACAGATGCCAACCAGCGTAATTTATGGTTTAAAACGTTCAATTTTGAAAGTGACAAAAACGTGCCAAAGCGAGCACTGGTGTGTTCGAACCATTTCGACTCAGCTGAGTTCACTTCTGTGAGATCTTCAGGTGCAAGATTTCTAAAAAAAGGAGCTGTTCCTATACCATTCCATGTTTCTCATCTTGATTTACAATCAAGGTACTAAACACTTTTTTGTCTTAATCATAATCTTTTGGCAACAGTTCGAAACGGTTTGCGTGCAATCAATAGGAAGCAGGTAGCGCCCATGTGAAAAATTCCTTAGTCCTTCAATTCAACAGAATGAGCACAGGTACTTATTTGGGATAACCCATTTATATCTGCGATTGTTTCCAACTGTTACCAAAACAGACGTGCTGATAGGTGCTTTCCTTTTACCACAAAACTCACTGATCTGATCTAAGTTCGAGAGAGAAGAGCGAGAAATCACATGCGCGAAAGTGAGATACCACTAGCAACTTAGGTCAGAATACTTGATTTAGGTGGTAAAAGGAAAGCACTTAATATTTCGGAATTTGATCGAGTTCACCTTAATCACGCATAGACGGCACGCCACTGGCTGTTCCGTTCCGCTCATCAGCAATTAGCACAGCCCTCTCTTTTCTCCACTGTCTTCTCTGTCAGTTATTTGATGGTGATGAAAAGCCTTCGGGCATGATAACTGCCGAACCGATCGTCTGATCAAGGTGAAATTTAGTATGGAGGTATCTTCTCGTAATCCTCTAATGGGCTGATAAGTTTTTGATTGTAACCTGTCAAACGATATAATGTCACTGTCAAAAAAAATATGAATTAGTACATTTATGCGGCGGGCTGCGTCAAGAGCGTCACGTGTGCGGCGCTGCCTCCGTGCAAACCGAACTGATGACCAGTGAGCGACGCATAATGCAAACAGTCGTGTTGGAATGTCCGCATTTAATATCTCGATTCGAAAATGATTCGACCACACATCTAACATGTGATGGTGTAAAATGTCAGCTCTTCAAAAGAAAAAACTCCCATTACCTAGTCCTCTTCCTTAAGGAGCTATTAAAAAAAGTATACGACTTTGAACCCCACGAAGTAAGCTTTCAACTGAAGTTAGTCAAGATCATATCGAGTTATGTTACTATAAGAAGTATTCCCGACTTATTCAGACTTATCATAAGTAGACATACAGTTCTTGTGGTGGCACCTGGGAGAACTGGTCTCTTCACGCGTGTACTCGTAGTATAACATGGAAACATGTTATTCATACATTGATTTTCTTCCACAGTTACTGTTCACAATCTGAGATAAAATTGGAAGAAATTTCCGTAACCGAGCCATCCGTCCTGGAGTCATCCTTCGTCGATTGTAAAGAAGAACCGCTGGATGACGATTCCGAAGAATCTTCGTTCCACATGATGGAATGTGAACCGAACGTTCTACCAGCACATAGTTTGGAAGAGGAAAGGTACGATTTCCACCCCTTAAGTTTGCATTTTTTTTCAATCCTCAAATATTTCCATCAGAGATAAACCAAAGCCAGACGACCGAGACCGTCTTTCTTCGCCCGTCCCGAACGGACGACTCCGACTCGTCGACCTCCACTACGTCTTAAATTGGTCATTGACTGTGCAATACGAACACAATCGGGACAAGTGCGATGGGAAATTGAGGATTTCAAAAGAAAATTGCCGAGGAATATTGACTGAAATCACGTTGGCGTGTGACAGTTGCAGTTACGAGGTCACAAAATCCACAGAGAACGGCGAGAATATCGCGAAACTGAGTGCAATAGAGGATGCTTTGAGCAAAACGAGAAGTTTGCTGAATGATTTACTTTAGGAAGAGTAGTGATAAGTTCTAGGGAAATTATACCGTATGATCAAAAACTTTCCTCCTCTAGGTAGGCTGTGGTCTGGTCATTGGCAGGCAAACGAGGCTGATTTTGGCCAGGTCACAGCCTGTCTAGAGGAGGAAAGTTTTTGATCATACGGTACTTGTGGGATAAGTTGGAAATATGGAATTGGACAGCGCAAAGCGTTATTGTTGACCCTGTATTATTGTACTGCCAGAAAGCCTTATTGTGACAGCTCTGATTGTTCAGCTGCTAGATTATAAGTTGAAAAACTTGTTTTGTAAATAAAAGTCTAAATGTTTACCCCTTGTTGTTTATATTTGTGCAAGCATTGCTACAATGGAAAACGGAACTGAGTTGCTGCTCATTAACTCAAGAAGTAATTCATTATTTAAAAGAAAAATCACCCCAAGGACCCTATTTTCGAAAACGTGGAACGGATCGCATCACATGGCGTAGCCAGCCATGGCATCTGAAACATACATTTCAACCAATCACAGTTCGACGTGACGTGTGGATGCAATCCACACCACACCCTGTTTCCGAACACAGGGCCCCAGATGAATCTCATATTGAACAACGCCCGTGCGGTTTGCTTTTTGTAAGGGTGACTGGCCCTTGTACGAGTGGTTCGTAATTCTCTCTGAACTGTAGAGTGTAGGCCTCAGGCTTGATCATCAGATGAAGCCACCACTTGTCCATTCACGATCCGAAACAACTCAAATTCCTTATAATGTTTGTAATTTTTTACAAATTCACTTCAATTGTACGCGCAGTTGACAAATCTTAGTCGTGGATGGGATATTCTGATTAGTCTAGCGAAGCGTTGACTTGGTGTTGTACTGGATAATATTGGTAAGCGACCTCTTCTCAGTTCAATTCACTTCACCTTCAACTGCTGTTGTATGATGTGACTTTTTTATTGCAATGTCAATGGTCTCTCGACGGAAGCCCCATCAAAAACCCGTTTGAAAACCTCGTTGACCAGTTCCATGTCGTTCAGCGTGAATATGTGAACTCCGTTTCCGCGTTTCAGCACATCCTTGATCAACCCGGTGGCCAAGTGCAGGCCGTACTCCCGCACGGCTTCCGGATTGTTTCGATTTTCGTACACCACGTCCATCACCTCCTTCGGCACGGGCATCTTGCAAAACTGGGCCATGTTCACCAGCGCACTGTAGGAACTAATGACGTAAACGCCTGCCGTTATGGGCGCTAGGATCCGAGCCTCCCTGCAGCTGTTGCAAAAGCGGTCAAAGGTTTCGTAGCTGAAGACGGCCTGCGATATGACGAGGTCGGCTCCTGCTTCGACTTTTTTCTTGAGAAAATGCAAGTCCATGGCGAGGTGGTCGGAATCCGGATGGAGTTCCGGATAAGCGGCTGTGGCTATGCAAAAGTGCGACTGGAAGTTGGTCCTGATGAATCGAACCAGGTCGGAGGCGTAGGGAAAGTCGCATTTCGAGTCGTCTTTTTCTCTCACGTGCGACGGATCTGGAAACAAAAATTAATACATTATTGCTGCGTTGAAACACTGTTCATAAACTTTACTCCTCAATAATGGCCAGCCCAGAATCGAAAACAAATAGACCGAGAGCAAAGCGAACACATATGAACATAAGAACCCGATGATGATAAACACATCAACAGATGAAGTGGTCCACCGCAAAATTTCGTCTCACTTGTTGGTTGTCACTTGAGTTGGTGTATCTCGGAGAAAAAGGAACTGATTTTGAAAAAGTAGATCATGTCTGAAAGAAAGGCATTTATTTGGCTAAAGGGCGCTGTCAGGATTTTTTTTTGAAATCGCCGTAATCTTAGTCTCATTGTGGATAAAAATGACAGTTGACCACTGATATTGACTGACTAAGATTTCCATAAAAAACATTTCATTTTGCATAACCTTGGCGAAGACCCACCAACCAGTAAGACAATGTCCCTTTATCGTCCACACTGCAAAGCACTCCAAAGAAACTCACGATTCCTGGCATATGCTCAAAATTTTTCACTTTCGCGTACATGATCCCTCGACACGGTGACAAGGTGTCACATAAAAAATTGCACGTGTAGACAACTGGCTGGCATCCCCTTGCCATCGTTGCCGGCATAATCATTCGTACCAACACAACACAATTTTTCCATAGCTTGTCCTAATGCAGAAAACCGTGAAATTGATTATATCTCCGCAAATTTCCAGAGTCTGAAATGTTCTGAGCGAGGTTCCGAGCTTAAGTAAGGGAGAGTGGTGTAGTTTCGGCATGTTAGTAAACAATGCCGTATATCTCAGACTATGCTCAAGTTATGAAGTGGAAATTTGGACACCATGCAGCTCTAACCATGGAATATCTACTACCAAAGTTACAGATAATACTATCGACCTGTTCAACATTGAAAGAAAAAATTCCGACAAAGATACGAAATGCTGAAAGTACCTCACTAGTGGGGTGCTTTCGGCAGTAGCATGGGGTAGATTCGTCAGTCAACTAGAATGAACAGTAGAGCAAACCGAGTCCTTAGTTGGATTTTTAAATTGCCCCACAGTACTTTATTCATACCTTTAATACTACGGTGAGGCTTCAATTGAATAATGGACACTTATCAGAACCAAAACATATACTGGGTGATCATTCGAAAACTATCCACCTGCAATAACTCCCGATTCCAAGTGGAGATGTCCTCAAGCAAAAACAGGTCGATTTCTATATCGAGGGGAGGGGGACATCTGAAATATACATTGGCGAGTTCATATCTTCAGCCCCCTCGCCCCCACCCACCCGAACTTTGAAATTTCAAATGACACCACCTATTTTGCGATACATCAAATTAAACACAATTGATTTAGTGGGGTCGGTACACAATAAAAAACGGTACTATACGGCATTTAATGATACAGAAAATTCCTTCTGCATGGGTGTTCTACAAGGCCTAACGAACGATATTAGAAGGGGAAGCATAAAAGCTTCCCCTTAGGGGGGCCGCAGGGGGCCCTGTCAAGTTGACGGTCCAAGAACTCCTACCAAACGATCTTTCAATTTCGTTGTATCACTCAAATGGGGATGATGTGACTCCATTGTGAATCTCGATGGCAATGGTCGCCATGTTCCTTTCATCCTTCATACTTGAAAAAATAATATCTTCGAGGGATCAGAGAAATCACTTTTTATTTTTTTATACATACGAGAGGATGCGAAGTTGGCATAATTTGTGTCTTAACCTGTTATTTGGCATTCTCAAAATCCTATTATAAAGTCAATTTTCCAAATTCTCAATTTTGGGTTGATTGGTAGGCTAAGAAGTAGGTATTTTTTAACATCCAGTCCACACGTACTTTTTTCAGTGTCCAACTGGAGGTTATTCAAATCATCATCAGGGGTGAATATACTGAACTATTTTCTAAACATTATGTCAAGAAAACCAATTCTCAACCGCGCATAGAGAGTACAAAAATTATGTTTCTTTCGGTCGGTCGAATTGCGATCCTACTACGCCCGTCAGGGAGAGCGCTGAGCATCGCCAGACTAAAACTGGTATGAAAACAGCATAAACGAATTCAAAACTGCCTGAAATACTCATTATGTGGTTCGGCATTCTATTCTGAGTCAGCACTCAGAGATTTGGTCAGTTTTGAATTTGTTTGGGCTGTTTTCATACTAGTTTAGTCTGGCGATGCTCAGCGTTCTCCCTGACGGGCGTAGTAGGCATCGCAATTCGACCGACCAAAAGAAAAATAATTTGTGTACTCTCTATGCGCGGTTTAGAATTGGTTTTCTTGACATAATGTTTAGAAAATAGTTCAGTATATACACCCCTGATGATGATTTGAATAACCTCCAGTTGGACACTGAAAAAAGTACGTGTGGACTGGATGTTAAAAAATACCTACTTCTTAGCCAACCAATCAACCCAAAATTGAGAATTTGAAAAATTGACTTCATAATAGGATTTTGGGTATGCGAAATAACAGGTTAAGACACAAAACATGCCAACTTCGCATCCTCTTGTATGTATAAAAAAATAAAAAGTGATTTCTCTGACCTCCCGAAGATATTATTTTTTCAAGCATGAAGGATGAAAGAGACCTGGCGACCAATGCCATCGAGATTCACAATGGAGTCACATCATCCCCATTTGAGTGATACAACGAAATTGAAAGATGGTTTGGTAAGAGTTCTTGGACCGTCAACTTGACAGGGCCCCCTGCGGCCCCCCTAAGGGGGAGCTTTTGTGCTTCCCCTTCTAATATCGTTCGTTAGGCCTTGTAGAACACCCATGCAGAAGGAATTTTCTGTATCATTAAATGCCGTATGGGAATGGCTACCAACCCCACTAATTTCTCTTTCTGAAAAAAAAATTATTAGATTTTCAACCCCCTTATTCTAAAATTCTCTGAGTATCCAATTTAATATTCTTGACCTTCTCAGTTTTCTTAATTGCAGTCACGTCACCCTCCACAGCATCGAAAGAGAAAATTATCTTCCTGGACAAAATTTTTTCACAATTCTCAAATCAAAACCCCCGTTTTTTTCCTAAAATACTCTAAATTAATGGGGGAGGGGCTGAAAATGTCAAAAAAATTGTTTTCAGAAAGAGAATTCCATCCCTTCAATTTGATGTATCACAAGGTAGGTGATGTTTAGCTAAATTTTGAAGTTGAGGTGCGGGGAGAGCAAAGGGGTGAATTTGGTATTAATTTTTCCGCCAAAAATTCTCTTCTTTGATGCTAACTAGGATGACGCTGACTAAATTAAAAGTATTTTATGTAACAAGTAGGTACGCAAAATGAATCTTTAGCGGACGAGTTCGCTTGCTTAGAGGGACGAGGCGGAAGCCGTTCGTCGCTTAATGCCTGTAGGTATAGACAATACAAATAGAAAAGACACATGTCGTCACGGATTTTTACGGTTGCGTAGGAACCAGGTGAGTCCATCATTCAAAAAAAGGTTGGCTGATTTTTGATGCTCCAATATCCGTGACGACGGTGGTGATAACATATGGTCTTCTCTATTTGTATTGTCTATACGTACAACTCACTTCAGAAAAAGAGGTTCCTTATTTGAAAAACGCTCTCAATGCTTTTATCACATCACCTTCATCAATGGCATTTCGATCTGTCTTTGTTTGATATTTTTTTTGACATTAAGAATCACACCAGAGACGTATTGTAATGGACGAAACTTACCCGTGGCGTACAATCGGCATGCCGAATGCACCCTACCATGGGCATGCCGAATCTATACCACTCCTACTGAATCGTTGAAAAGCTGCTATAATCTGTAAACCGGTGAAGGTTATGTTTAATGACAAATATAGACGATAAGATGTGAAAAAAGCTGGAGCCTCTCAAAAAAAAGGTACTAGTTATCTCGAAAGCATAACCTACGCTGACTTTGGGAAACAGGCTACTTTCTTACTTTTGTGGTCAAGAAACTATGTTTTTAACTGCGACAAAAGAAACAACGAATAAACTCATGGGATGGGGCCAAACTGCCATGTTTGTTTACAATGCAGCCAACACTGAAGGAGTGGTTTGGCGCAAAATTTACAAATTGTCACTGAGTTAGAAAGGAGTGCCGAAACTTCCCCACTGCCGAAACTACACCACTTTCCCCTACCTTGTCCCTAAAAGTACATACACTATCGGACAAAAGTAGAGCAACACTTGAAAAAAAGTACATAATTTTGGATTTCCAAAATCCTGACGATTTCAAAACAGTTCGAATTGCCGAGATACACCTTTTCAAAAATAATTTCATTGTATAATGAGAGGGGGCACTTGGAGAAAATACCAAAGTCTGGAAGGCCAAGAAAAACTATGTTTTAGATGGACAGGCGTATAAAACGGATATCTCAAAATGATCCATGGAAGTCTGGACCAAGAATTATCGCCGAGATTCCCGAATTAGAAGTTAGCCCAAAAACTATTCAGAGGCGGCTAGTCAAAGCAGGTCTCTTCAGTAGACGTGTGGCTAAAAAACCCCTTATTTCAAGAAGAAATAGGCTTGCTAGGCTACAGTTTGCCCGGGAACATTTGAACTGGACAGTTGAAGACTGGGGTAAAGTGTTATTTAGCGATGAAAGTCGTTATAAAATTTTTAACTCTGATGGAATGAAACGTGTAAGACGGCCAGTCAACACCAGGTTCAATCCCAAGTACGTAACACCGACCATAAAACATGGCAAAGGTAGCGTTTTCGTATGGGGCTGTTTTTCTTCAAACGGAGTAGGTCTTTTACACTTCATTGATGGCATTAATGACATAATGGACCGTTTTATGTACAAAGATATCCTCAGAGACGTCATGTTGCGTTTTGCTGGGTGGGAGATGCCATTGCGTTTCATTTTTCAACAGAACAATGACCCTAAACACAGCTCTCGGCTTGTAAAGGAGTGGTTTTAAGAGAACAGCGTCAGGGTTTTGGAGTGGCCGGCTCACTCGTCTGACTTAAGCCCAATAGAGAACCGTTGGGAAGAGATTGAGAGACGCATAAGAACCGCAACATTCCCTAACAAGCAGCCGCTTGTTGATAAAATTGAAGAAGTGTGGGAAAATCTCCCCCACGAAGTCGTCCATAAACTAATTGGTTCAATGCCCAAACGTTGCCGGGAAGTTATACGCAACAAAGGATATCCCATTAATTACTGATGCCATTTCATATTACTGTATAATATTTTTTTTTGTTTTATTGTTTCTAACGTTGAACAATATTATATTTCAATTTTTGACAAATGTTGTTCTACTTTTGTCGTGAGTATTTTTGTCAATTCTTCATTCAATTTTTTTTCCAACTTGAATATTTCTCAGCTGTTCCCAAATTACGTGATAACATTCGGAAAATATAGAAAATGAAAATCGATTAGGTCGCATAGGTCAACGTGAAGTTTTCAAAACGTACGGATCAAAGTTCCATTTTTTTCTCTTTGTTGCTCTACTTTTGTCCGATAGTGTATACCTGATAAAAATCCATCATCAGGTCAGCCATCAATAGTTTCATTCCTTTCGATCCAAGGTCTTCACTTATTATTGACATGTGCCAGTACTAGATCGATCTCTACCGACTGAAAGAAACACGGCTCCATGAAACAGCTTCCTCCTTGTTGAATACACCCAAATTTCACATTTCTCTTCTCGCATTTTATAGAACCTCCACCTGTAGGTACAACCAATCGCTCTCTATTTCCCCCCTCATTTCCACCGAAAAACTGACATAAACAGCTCACCGTTCCACCGCTACCACAGCTACCGCAAATAATTTGTGGTGGAAAAAATGGCGACTGGTAGCTGTTACCATTCGATAACGCGCATGCGTTATCCACTGGTAGCACTCACCATAGAGCCTTCTGAACGCGCCCAATCAAAAATTAACTTGCAACACTTTACACTATTGTGGATTTTGAAGTAAAGCGATAACCCCCGAAAATAATGCTTACCTAAACTGTAGCAGTGTAGCATTCCACTGACGGCGCTTCTACAGGGTGGATTCTGTCAAACTAGGCTCGCCTGCTTTGTTGCAAATAAAAGCTGAATGCATAATACGCGAAAGTGAAAATTTCTGAGCATACGCCAGGAATCGTAAGTTTCTTTGGAGTGCTTTGCAGTGTGGACGATAAGGGACATTGTCTTTACTGGTTAGTCGTGAACCATCGACTAATGAACGATGCCGAAGATCGGCAGGATACTAGTCGGATGAAAAGGTCCACCGCCCAAAAGGCTACGCATCTTCTGATGCACATCACTGGAGTAGTGAGTACTAGGTACCTACTCTAGCTCTAGCTCTACCTATTATACCAACTGCAACAGCAAGCAAGGTATGAAGACACATGCTGACAGACAACACAGTGTACCTACCTACTCACGCCCAAATTGTCTCGTCTCCGTACAGTTCAACTCCATAAATTATTGTCCTACTATCCATACTGTCCATTTAAAGAATAAGTTTCCTCTTGAGGGGCAGTGAGTTTTCTCCTTTTTACATTCCATTTGTTCACGGCATCATGGAATTTCGGCGTAATTTTCTCGGTGGCCAGCAAAACCCAATAGCTTGGCGAATATGGCGAAGAACTACCAACCAGTGAAGACAATGTCCCTTATCGTCCGCACTGCAAATCACTCAAAGGAAACTAACAATTCCTCGCATATCCTCTAATAAAAAATCCGTCCGTGCGTTATGCGTACATGCGTTATGCGTTATGCATATCCTCCTAATCCGTGCGTTATGCCTACAAACAAGTGCGCTTACGGCAGATCCCCAATAGAGAGGAGCCTTGCGGTAGTGGCGGAACAAAAAGTCGTCGTTCTTTTGAGTATATTCACGGGCACCTAACCCAACCGATATGTTTATTTTAAAAATCGAACATTTCGAATTCATCCGATAAAATCTCACCTCCCTGAAGCGCCAGGATGTTCCTGATTCCGGCGGCTTTGACCAAGGTGAGAATTTCGTAGGCATCTGCCTTGCACAAATTGCGCCCGGCCAAGTGCAGCAGCACATTCTGACCGTGGCTTTGAACCTCCCGCGCTAATCTCAGGGCCGGCGTCTTATCGAGGGGACGGTGAACATCCAACCAAGTCACTGAACAAAATCTGGGTTCCAGCTGGCACAGAAGTTCCGTATCCAAAGCTCGATTGGGACACACCTCCAAGGAAATCGGCACTTTATCCAGTATATCGCTTATTTTCTTGCTTACGTGGGCGATTTTGTTGGGATTATTTCTCTTGAAAAGCAGCTTCGCTGCGCTCTCTATTAGCGTTTCGCGCATTTCGTTTCGTTGATGGTCGACAACTCATCAAGTGGACTATCTCGTTTCTTAATAGTGAGACATTATTCGATAACGTAATCGCCTTCCAAATAAAAATGTAAATAAATTTCAATACTTAACAATAAGTTTATTTCGTTATATCCTATGTTTAATATGTACACTTCAGTTGCGTTGTATCAGTTGCACAAATATAAATAATTATAGAGAAAAACAGAAGAGGCATTTGTAGACAAGAGCGAGATGTACCCATTTAAAAAAATTAGTTTTACATAATAACAATACAATAATAATTATAAACTTAGTCTAGAATGGTTTATAAAAAAAGATGCGCTTTTTTAAAAGGTCTGGTACAAATTTAAATAGGTGTATAAATTATGTAAATAATGAAGATGGAACTAAGAAGAAGAGAGTCACACAACCTCATTTCTCAATATGAGAAAATACGCCCGAGACAACACGTTATTATTGTAGTGTATTATAGTACAATCTGTTATAAACAATTTTTTTTTTCGGAGGAGGAAAAATGGCGCTAGGAGGATTCCGTTTATTTTAGTAGTGTCATTTCTTTTTCAGACGACTCGCTATCCATTCCAAGCCCTGGTACAGTCTGCAACAACAATAAAAAATTAGTTAAACAAACAAAAGGAGCATCATCGTATGTGTGATATGCGTCACATTAATATGAAAATAAATTGGTCGCAAACGGATTTTGGTCTCCGTGACGAATATTTGGTGATCAAACTGATTCATAATTTAGTATCTAGATAAGAGTGTGATATGGAAAACGTACGATTGTCAATGCCAATTTGGCTGATTTGGCATGTCAAGCTAACGAGTGTTACTAAAGTTTCACGTCAAGTAGTCTATAGAGATGGAAACGTAGGGCTTAGATTGATTCTAAAATGGACTAGTCGTCGGTAATAAGAACAGTGACGGACTGACGGTTTCAATAATACAATTTAACGTTCTGTTAATATTCACATTCAGTAAAACTTTACTACCCGATAAGTGGTAACAGTTTAGAGAATGAGGAACATTATGGTTGTTCATCAAAAACCTTATTGCTAGGTACTAGTTTTATTTATGCGGAAAAAAATGCACACTGAGTGGTGACAAACTTCAAAAAACTACATATAAAAATTAGAAACTAATGAAAAATGAAAATAAAACCTCTGACGGTGGAATTCACAAAAGATAATTAAAACCCGGTAACATGGTAACCTAGCCACATACTTTACCTACTTAGTTGCAGCGTGGTTGCAGCGGTACGTTTTTTTATTCTGCATTTTGTGATACTGCAATGAAATTTGGCACATGCAAACTACATAAAATTTCGAGTGATTTGACCCGCAGCACTCAAAAATTTATCCATTGGGGGGCGACTGGGGGGCCCTCAAAATTTCAAGATGTCTCCATTTTTCCCATGCGCCAATCAGTACCGCCCTATCTACCGTACAGGACCTAAACAACTTTGTTCTTGACAATCATACCATTTTTCTTCATGTCAATTCCAGTCTTCTTATAGAAAAAAAAAATTTCTTTGCCTGGTCAACAACTTGGAAAATATATATTTTTTTGGACCACCAATAGATTGTTGAGTAGTTTTTGTGCGATCATCGATAGATCCGCATCCCCTTGATTCGATTATGGAAAGAAAACTCTTGCAGTGCTATTTTTCAACAAAGGAGTGACTTCAACTTACCATTATTTTCAACATCACCTTTTTCAATGTTTTACCCCGGTAAGTATGATAGTTGATATACTAATATATAGCTTGAAGCTCTCTTTAACGATGTGGATGATGAAACTGCCTCAAATTCCACCTGGAGGCCGTACATAATAATTTTTCTGCAAGGCCGTCAAATTTGGCATTTTTGCTATACTATCTATCTAAAGGTGCGTTCAGTCAGCTTATTTAGCCGCAAGTTTTAATTCTAGTCGTAAGCGCAGCATCGCTTATTGGCTGATCTGAGGAGGCTGGTTCATAAGAGCCAATAAGCATCGCTGCGCTTACGACTAAAATTAAAACTTGCGGCTAAATAAGCTGACTGAACGCAGCCCACCCAAGTTATGAATTAATTTGATCACACAATTGATACTTACACAATTTCAACTCGTAGTAAACCATTTTAAATATGTTGTTCGCGTTTTGATTTTGTTTCAATTCAAATAAGTTTCTACTGATTTTCCTTGTTTTTCTCATATTGCGCTGTAGCTACATCGCGACATTGATCAAAAATTAAAAGCAAACGAAACTACGCCGGTTTTGTTTCCGAAGCATGATCACGATCAAGGACAAGTTTGGCCGTTTACTCCCAAATAGCTTGACAACATTTATAATTACTATTAAATTGACGCTAATTTATTTTATTAACAAAGAACATAAGTAGGTATAAAAAAAATACACGTATTACGACGTATTTTGTGTATGTAGTGTATCATACCAAATTTTTTTTCTGAGATAACCTGAACGAAACTTTGAAATTTCATGTAGCATCCACAGCGATGCTGAAAGACTACGGGTGTTGGCGTCTTAGATGTAAGATGTAGATGTACGACCATCTAGTATGTACGTCCATCTGTCTGTGACTTGTCGGCGAAAGCCACTGAAAAAAGTCGACTTTCAGGAGATATATCCCCGTCATACAGCCGAATTTCTAAAAATAAATTACATTGTTGTTCTGGCTACATCTCACCACTCTGTGGTTGAATTTTTTGCACAGAAGAATTTTTTTTCCACCATTATTTTCATTACTTTTTGCGACAGATTGCAGAAAGTTTACCACGGGCCAACTTTTCGGCGATAGCGGTATCTGTCATCAAGTCTGTCATTTCAGCAAGTATTTTAGAGTTTTAGACCCGTGTTACCTAGCGCTTAGTTATGAAATAATACATTCGTGAACGTTTAGTGGTGTGTGCCGTTACGGCAAAAAGATAAAGGCACAGCCTGTTTTGGAGATTGCTTTTGGTTATTGGTTTGGTAGGTATCACGTAAAAAAAATTAAACAAAAACTCATCATTTCACATAATGACCGCCTATGCACTTTGAATTTGAAATTCGCGAAATTTGGATGATACGAACATTGTGAACTCATAGCGCAACATCGGCTGACGGCACTTTGTTTTGGCAAATTCGAATTTATTACGAAGATGGGTGTCCCGGCAGACACCTTTCTTGCGCCAGACACCGAAACAACTTTCTTGAGTTTTGCCTTTGTTTTCATACTTGAATGTCAATTGCATGGGCTGAGATGCTTCAACATGCTACCTAGACTTATTTCTATTTCAGAGCGTCTATCGTGAAAACGTCAAATTCTGCTCAACAAAGCAAGACATGTCGATATTACTGCAAGCCAACTGAAAAATTGCGAAACAAGTTTCATTTAAGTGGGTATCAGGTGCTATATCATTTTATTTTTCCCTTCTTCTATTTCTCTCTAACAAATGGGCAGCAAATAGTGAATCGCATGATACACATACGAACATTATGAACTAACATGCATCTGTCGGTTGCCAGCCAGGAACCTAGATCTCCACGCATATGAACTAGAAACGCGCGAAGCTAGAAGTTGGTTAGATCTCAATTTTGATAAGGGTGACTTAGAAAAAAAACCGATGATATCTCGGATGGTATTTTGGTATGTAATTCTTCCTTTTTAGCGCATTTTCGTAAGAAAATGACGCTTATATGGCCGGTTTGCCTCTCTGTCTGTCTGTCCGTCTGTCTGTCCGTGTAGAAATTAAGAAGTTGTACTACTCCTCGGGGAATGAAGTTAGAGCCTTGGAACTTTTTTTGATGGATAGCTGATGTCCCCAAGGGTGGCCAATGGGCATTATTTTTTTATCCATGCATAGTTATCATTATTATAATCATCAAAAAATGAAGATTTACTGTTCACTTCTAAGAAGTTGAACTCCTCCTCGGGGAATAAAGATAACGCCTTGGAACTTCATCCGATGGACAGCTGATTTCCCCAAGGGTGGCCAATGGGCATTCTTTTTTTTATACATACATGATTATCACTATTATTATCGAAAAACAAAGATTTCTTGTCCACTTCTAAGAAGTTGAACTCCTCCTCGGGTAATGAATCTAGAGCCCTGGAACTGTCTCCAATGGATACCTCAGATCCTCGTGGGTGGCCAGTGGGCAGATTGGATTTCATGATTGCGCCGCCATCGTGGCCGCCATATTGAAATTTCTTATCAGTGAAACGATTTTCATGAAACTTGGAAGTTACCCATGCCTTGTACGATCATTCTTGATTTTAAGCTTAATTTCATGATTTCGCCGCCATCTTGGCCGCCATATTAAAATTTCTTGCTAGTGGAACGATTGTCATGGAACTTGAAACTTACCCTTTTCACGTATGATCATTCTTATTTTCAAGTTAAATTTCATGATTCCGCCGCCATCTTGGCTGCCATATTGAAATATCTTATTGGTGGAACGATTTTCATGAAACTTGGAAGTTACCCTTGTCTTGTATGATCATTCTTATTTTTGAGCTAAACTTCATGATTTCGCCGACATCTTGGCCGCCATATTGAAATTTTTTGCTAGTGGAACGATTTTCATGGAACTTGAAACTTACTCTTGTCACGTATGATCATTCTTATTTTCAAGCTGAGTTTCATGATTCCGCCGCCATCTTGGCCGCCATATTGAAATCTGTTACCAGTGGAGGGATTGTCATGAAACTTGGAACTCACTCTTGTCTTGTATAAACATTCTTATTTTCAAAGGTGAATTTCATGATTTTGTCGCCATATTGAAATTTCTCATTAGTGGAACGACTGTCATGAAACGTGAAACTTACTCTTGTCTCGTATGAACATTTTTTCCGTTTCTATCGACACAACACATTCAAAATATATTTTGGCAACTAATACCGATATGACACTGTGGGAACGTTGCAATCAATAAATGAATCATCACAAACCCATCATTTGGACGTTTTATCTATGATTTGGACAATTTGACGTTGATATTTTGGGCGGAAAACTGAAAAGCACCAAACTTCATCGCCAATGCGATCTAAATTCTTGCGATTTACATATTTTTTCAATTTAATTTTCAATTTAATGAAATTAAATTCACATATTCATAAAAAAGCTGCAATATGATGCACATGGGGCGGGCCTAGGCTTGAGCGGACAATTTTATGCCACTGCAGAAGGCAAGAAAAGTGACATTTTCCAAATTTGAATTGTGAAGCGGTCCTAAACTCGTTATCAACGTCAATAATAATGTTTCACAATATCTTAATTATTATTGTTACGTTAATAATTTAATTATAAACACGAAATTTTAATGCCTTCAAGATAATGAAAATTTGAATCTTTGTAAGGACGTGAAACAAGTTATAATTGGCCGATTTTTGCCATAAAGTATAGAAAAAAAGATAACCATCTCTGGTGAAAACACCTGGAAAAAAACAAAAACATCTTTTCAAGGTCATGCTCAGCTATGTGTTTAAATATTATACAACAAACTATGAAAAATATAAATAATGAAATTCAAAATGTTCACACAGACCAGTAAAATTCCGTGACACCGAGAAGAAATTTCACTAGTTCAGTAATGTGAATGCTTCAGACGATTAAACTTGCTGGAGGCTTTGAAGCAAAACTAACTAAGTACCTATGTACCGAGCGTTCATTAATTAAATGGGTCAAGGGTGCCTGTGACTTTGAAAACATCTGTCGGAACTAGCATCGTTCATTTGATGTCTGTGATTTTTTGGTTATCGTAATTTGTCAAACCAGTCGCAGTTTTCGTTTTCGGAACATTTTAAATGTGGTTTTCACGGCAGGGCACAAAACCTACATGATCGAGGAGTATTTTCGAACTTGAAGTATTCTCGTGCACTTGTGGCAGATCAGAGATCAACATTATGGGACGTAACTTGTTAAAGTTTGACAAATTTATTACAAAAGGATTACGCTAGCTTCGACAGACGTTTTTGAATTCACAGGCACCCTTGACCCATTTAATTTATAAACTCTCGGTATGTTCGGTAGGTACCTAAATATTTAAAAATTGATAAAAATGTGTAGGTAAGTCACAGATAAGTACACAAAGATAATAAATAATAAATTATTGTTTAGACTTGTTAAATAACGATGTTACGATTTAGTTTAGGAGTTAATTCTTTTAAAGAAATCACAAAAGTGAATTCTAAACGACACTTGAAATACGACCTGTCAATCAGTGGCAATTGCATCTCAATAGTATCAATATCTCGGCTGCAAACTGACTAATGCCTCAATCACAAACGATTTCAAAATTAATATTGTACATAGTACTGGTACATTTCAAAGCTAGGCATCGCCTAAGAAAATTGCCTTAAATATTTGTAAACAAAAAACCAACTCGACAAATAACCGAATAAACTGCTCGTCAAAAGTTAAGCATAGACCAAAATTTGCTCCAATTTCAAGTAAGGATTTCTTCGGGAAAAGATATCTGATTTGAAAAAAATGTATGGTGCTTGGTAGAGCCTTTCTTCAGCTACAAGACGCTATGTCGATTTACGTCACCATTGACTTTGTCCATGATATACAGGATGCCAAAGAAAGAGTGTCAAAAGTGTTAATTTTTGAAGTCGTGGAACTTTTTTAGAAAAAATTCCGGATTTTTTTTCTCTTGTGCTTTAGAAAGCGTATATCAATATCTCGAAACGGTTTTTGACTTTTGATCGTATTTTGTTTTTTCAAAGAGTTCTTGATTTTTTTGTGAAATTTAGATTCTTTGATGCAGAACTCGCTAGAGCAGTTGCTTTTTCTTGAAAATTCACAGAAACGTACACAGTTGCTGGATGAATTATACCATGAGAAAATTGACCTCATGGACCTCCAGAAGAGGTCATCCCCTGGACCTCTTCAGGGGAGATGCCCAATGAAGCATGCTGCGACATCATTTTGACACTTATTGAACCCAGCATGGATAAAAATGCAAGACTTGTAACCATACGTTGGATCAAAATTACCATGGTTACCAATTAGTCCCATCATGGGTGATTTTGTAACTGCCCAAGTCATTGAAATTTTTCAGAAGTGATATCTCCTAGACGAGTAGGGATAGAGCCATAATTCTTTTTTTAATTTTAATCGGACACATTATTGGTCATTCGAGCATGATGTGCAAATTTTTCACATTTATACTTTTTCAGTGGTGGTGGGAAATTTTGACGTTTGTCATGTCAGAATTTTTTTTGTGTGCTTGTCATCATTAAAATGTCAACATGAATGTAATCTACCACTTCTATATCAGTAGTGAAAACAAAAGACCTACAAAGGTTTTCTCAGTAAACCTGGACTTTGAGGAAGAAAAACACCGAACGCAAACTTGAAAATCATCAGCTGAAACTGACAGTATACATTCATGTTGACATTTCAATGATGACAAGTACAAGAAAAAAGTTTTGACATGACAAACGTCAAAATTACCCCCCACCACTGAAAAAGTATAAACGTGAAAAATTTGCACATCATGCTCGAATGACCAATAATGTGTCCGATTGAAATCAAAAAAAAAATTATGGCTCTATCTCTACTCGTCTAGGAGATATCACTTTTGAAAATTTCCAGTAACTTGGGCAGTAACAAAATCACCCATGATGGGACTAATTGGTAACCATGGTGATTTTGATGCAACGTATGGTTACAAGTCTTGCATTTTCATCCATGCTGGGTTCAATAAGCGTCAAAGTGATGTCGCAGCATGCGTCATTGGGCATCTCCCCTGAAGAGGTCCAGAGGATGACCTCTTCTGGACGTCCATGAGGTCAATTTTCTCATGGTATAATTCATCCAGCAACTGTGTACGTTTCTGTGAATTTTCAAGAAAAAGCAACTGCTCTAGCAAATTCTGCATAAAAAAATCTAAAGTTCACAAAAAAATCAAGAACTCTTTGAAAAAACAAAATACGATCAAAAGTCAAAAACCGTTCCGAGATATCGATATTCGCTTTCTAAGACTGAAGAGAAAAAAAATCTGAAATTTTTCTGAAAAAAGTTCCACGACTTCAAAAATTAACACTTTTGACACTCCTTCTTTGGCATCCTGTATATCATGGACAAAGTCAATGGTGCCGTTAGTCGACATAGCGTCTTGCAGCTGAAGAAAAGTTCTACCAGCCACCATAAACTTTTTTAAATCGGATATTTTTTCCCCAATATTTCCATGCTTGAAATGGGAGCAAATTTTGCTCTATGCTTAACTTTTGACGAGCAGTTTATTTTGCGATTGGTACGATTATCGACTAAAATAGGAAACGTAAACAGCTCTTTATTCAACGAAGATAATAATTAGTAGGTTGCATAATCTTGTTGTTGTCTTAGCGTTTTTGTTTCCTTAAAAAATTAGAAAAGGTTCCATTTGGCCGAGCATTCCGTATTTGCACTGAACTGTAGCACGCACCACAGTTATAACAGGTGCTAAACAATTTTTGCCGTTAGGCAAGCGTAATAATATTTACTTTCTTCCAGAACCAGAAGTCGTTTAATTTCATTTCAGTCTCGATTTCAGCATACTTTATTAATATAAATGAATATTCATAAATCTTATTCTTGGAAATGACAGTCAGAAGCAAAACAATAAACATATTTAGAATTGATCAATAAATGTGATTTTCATCATTCACAGTGATAAAATATTAAATAAACCTGCCCACGCAGGATGATTGGTTCAATTATTTTATTTCAGTTCGTATGGAGCGCTCAATGAAATTTCACGTCAAGGAGCCTCTGGAAGTCAAAACGTAGGGCTATCGTTCTAAAAACAGTTTCCGGCAGAAGTGGCACTGACGGTTCAAGATTATGCAATCTGAGCCCTTTTTCATTTCCATGAGCTCGCCTGTTTTGACATGGAGCTCGCTTGGTACTTATATAGGTTTATAGGTACAAGGTGTATCAGAATCCAGCACCTACCGCGAAAATAACCCTAAGCTCCCCTTTAGAAATAAGACCACCTGTGTACTTGATTTCGCAAAATTCGACTTTATAGAGGAGATGCAGCCCTGCAAACTTCGACTTTTGCTCTTTGTTTTTCATACATATTTCATTAATGACTAATGAGTTGAGGTATTGGGCTCCAATTTGGCACAGCTGTATTTAGGATCATTACTTACTAATTAGTCGGGGATTTTAACCAAAAATTTCAAAGTTACGAGCTGAGAGGAAGTCATGGAATCAAAGTCGAATTTTGTGAAATTAGATGGATAAGAAATTTGCAAAATCAGACGATCAAGATTTTATCACAACAACAAGTAGGAAATCTAGGGTTACTTTTCCGATATTGAATTCTGAGACATCATGTGTATAGATTTAAATAATTAGAAAAATAACAAGCAGGTAACAAACAATACATAAAAACACAATCATACACGCACAGAGAGTTTAATTGAAGAAAAACAAAAACTGTTCGGCACGGTACGGTACATTGAACTTATGAACCGTGAAGCTCTGGGTGCAATAAAAGTATGTACTCGACTTATCAAGTCGTTATCTTTAGTGAAAACAATGATTAGGTACTGCCTACGTTTGTACACATACATGTACAAATTCTTGATATAGTTATTAAGAAAAACTTGCGTGCCTTATCAAGAAATTAAAAGAAATACCTTGAGGTCGCGGTTTTTAGATGTTTCGCTTTCTAGTAGATAAAATAGTGCTTGGTACAAATGGACTAGGTACAAATTTAAAATGCTTCCTGTGTCTGTGAGTGTGTATCTAAATTGGAAGAGCATGTCCTCGTTCACAGCACATGACCATAATAATGTTTAATTGCTAAATATTTAGATCTGAGTCTTAATAATAGACGTTAGTTTTTACTACGAGTTTCTTTTTCATTTACTTCTAGATATTATGTACAATGGAAAATTGACGCATACGAAAAAGTAATGGTCAAATATGACCATGACCTAGCGGCTGTCAAATAGGTACTGCACTGATTTCCTTAACAAAACCTTCTTCATTTCTGTAATTCAACCAATTCGTGTCTTTCAAAATCGGCGAGATACTTAGTTCAGACAAGGTTGAAAATGTACACCCTGTAGAAAAACCTGTACAGCTCACTGACAAAACGTCAACGTCAACAATATCGCAAATAAATGTCAAAACAAAATAATGTCAAATACAAAAGTTGACAGTTTGACAGTTAACAGATTTTCAGTGCAAACGGATATTGTCTCAAACTCGATTAAATGCCCCCACTTCCCTCCCCCTGTACAGGGTGATCACGCGAGAATCCCTCCCCCCATGTTGGAGGTTTGTGAGGGAAGATCTTTGAAGAACTTTCTAAGTTAATTTGAAAGGGAAGAACTTTTCCTAAATCTACTAATAGTAATATAATATGTATCCTAACCTATACCTACCTAGAGTGTCACAAAAATTTTTGTTTTGTTAATATGACAATAATTGTATATTTTGATTGTTGTTTATCGATGTAGTTTTTCACTCTGAATACAAATACACAGGTGATTCAAAAGTGTCCGACCAAAACAATACATACAGGTGTCCCAGCTAAAACAATCCAGCGCGATTTTCTCAGGAAATTTCAAGACAACAAAAATTGTTTTGCAATTGGGAGGAAGCCTGACCTTCTAGCTTCCTTTTGACGGGGCGCCGATGCTTGTAGGTGCTCTAGTTTCCAAGATAATGCAATTTTAATCGGGCGAGTCACAAGAATTCGAAAATTCATGATCGACAAAACAAAATACTTCAGATGAAAAAGAAAACTCTTTTTCTAAGGCTTTCCATTGATGTGTCGCCGATGTCTGTACCTGGCCCAGCAAGCCAGATATTCTGCCTCACAGTCCAGCTAAACACAATAATCAGAATCATGACGTCACCGATCACACACTTGTTGACTTGAACACGAGTCGTTACTAGGACTTTTTCACTCACCATACCTGGATTCACCATAGCAATGAATACTGGTTGATGTTACAATCAACAAGTGTGTGATCGGTGACGTCGTCATGAATTCCGATTATTGTGTTTGCTGGGTTGTAAGGCAGAATTTCTGGCTTACTGGGCCAGGTACAGACATCGGCGACACATTAATGGAAAGCCCAGAGAGAAAGGATTTTTTCTTCCTCTAAAGTATCTTGTTTTGTCGGTCATGAATTTTTGAATTCTTGTGACTCGCCCGATTAAAACTGCAACTAGGAATTTTCTTGAAAACTAGAGCACTTACAAGCATCGGCGTCCCCTCAAAAGAAAGCTAAAGGGTCAGGCTTCCCCCCAATTTGAGAAAGTCGCGCTGGGTGGTTTTAGCTGGGACACCTTGTAGTATATAAATTTTTTTATAAAGCTCACAAAAATTATTTGAAAAATTCTTCGACTTTTACTTTTGAAGTTATGACGGATCAAAGAGTGGTCCTTCGAACCCTTCTATTTTCGTTATTTCAAAAGATTTTTGTTAACTGTTGATGCAAGAGTTATGAACAAAGAAAATTAATCACTGTGTGTGTACTACGTTTCCACCACCATACAGAGTGATTCACGAAGTAAAAAAATCCAATTTCTCAAAAAAAAGTCCTAAAAAAAAATGTCTTGCTGCAAAACCGTGTTATCTTCTGCTCCACATCGGTTGAGGGACTAACCAGATGATTCACAGGCATTTTTGAAGAAAAACAATTTCCGAGGTTTCTGACTCGCCCTGTATAGAAAACAAAAATTAAATACATATCCAGAGACTGATTTTTCTCACTCATCATTTTGCCACGGAACGAAAGGGTTCGAAGGACTACCCTTTGACCCTTCATAACTTTAAAAATAAGAGTGCAAGAATTTTTTGAATACTTTTTCTGGGCTTCATAAAGGATTCCATGTACTGTATATTGTTTTGGTCAGACACTTTTGAATCACCCTGACCACAATGTTGAGTCATTTCTGAAGGCGAGTTGTCAAGAATATCACAAAAATCCCATGTTATTGTCTTATTTTATGTTTATTTATATCGCTAGAAAGTTTCTCAAATTCGGTTGAAATTTATTTCGGAGATAATTTTTTCAAAACTCGAATATAAGCCTTAATACACTTGAAATAAAACCAACAAACTCGCCAACAAATTTGAGAATTTTTTTAGCCAAATAAACGTAAGTGTAAGTCAGTGCACAGGGTGAATTATAAAACATGCTCACCCTCCCCCATTTTTCTCGAGAACCGTTTGCGATACCGAGTCGCGGGAAAAACCATTGAATCAACCATAACTTCAAGGTCTGACTTAATATGCTACCAGATTTTTTTCACCAAACTTTCTGTACGGGGGGAGGGGGGCTAAAATTGGTTGAATTTTTTCCACACGGTACAATGTTGGGTAATATGTCATCTAAAAAGGCTTTAAAAGTTCAATGGACACGTGCAAAGAGTTTGAAAAAATTTTCAGCAGTTTTCATTTTATGATCAAGACAAAATCCTGGAAAACACTTTTTCACGTATAGAATGAGAATCTATGGGTATTTTTTCAAACTGCAAACGGCATTAAATAGAACTCTCAAAACGGTAAGTATGGTGTATAACTCAATACACTGCAATCAATTGTAACATTTATTTTTCATTTCATTATTCAGGGTGTCCCAGCTAAAACAACCCAGCGCGATTTTCTCAGAAAATATCAAGGCAACAAAAAAATGTCTCAATTGGGGGGAAGCCTGACCCTTAAGCTTTCTTTTGAGGAAGCGCCGATGCTTGTAGGTGCTCTAGTTTCCAAGAAAATGCAGTTTTAATCGGGCGAGTCACAAGAATTCGAAAATTCATGACAACAAAACGGAATACTTCAGAGGAAGAAAAATCCTCTTTCTCTGGACTTTCTATTGATGTGTCGCCGATGTCTCTACCTGGCCCAGTAAGCCAGATCAGTAAGCCAGATATTCTGCCTTACAGACCAGCAAACACAATAATCGGAATTCATGACGACGTCACCGATCACACACTTGTTGATTTTAGCATCAGCCAGTATTCATTGCTATGGCGAATCCAGGTATGGTGAGTGAAAAAGTCCTAGTAACGACTAGTGTTTAACGGCTCAATACCAAGTTCGGGCTGAGACCGCCGTAAGTGCGGTTACTATAGCAACGGCCAATCAGACCGCTCTATTTGGCAAGTTACGCCGTCCTAACTTTTGCGCCGGCAACTTGGCATCGAGCCTAAAGTCAACAAGTGTGTGATCGGTGACGTCATGATTCGGATTATTGTGTTTGCTGGACTGTGAGGCAGAATATCTGGCTTACTGGGCCAGGTACAGACATCGGCGACACATCAATGGAAAGCTCAGAGAAAGAGGATTTTCTTTCATCTGAAGTATTTTGTTTTGTCGATCATGAATTTTCGAATTCTTGTGACTCGTCCGATTAAAATTGCATTTTTTTGGAAAGCAGAGCACCTACAAGCATCGGCGCCCTCTCAAAAGAAAGCTAAAAGGTGAGGCTTCCCCCCAATTGAAAAAGTGAAACATCCTGTATTATAGGTTGTAAAATTATTATTTCCGATTTTGTACTCTACAGAAAAAATGGTTCAAGAAAAATTTTCCCCCTTCAAATTATTTCAAAGGGGAAACCTTCAGTAATCGGGGGACTTTTTAATGATGTAAACTGCTGGACAACGAAGTTGTCGGTATCGGAAAAATGGTTCGACTTTGGAGGCCAATATTTACCGATTGCGATTTCCATTTTGTTTGTTGCGTTAACTAGCTTAATTTTTTCGTGACCCATCCTATAATAATGAATGGTGAGAAATTCTATGTAAATTTTCTACAGGGTGATACGTGAAATGGTGCAAAGTTGCACCGACTTCATCATACCCCCATTTTTCAAAAATATATTTTTTCAATATTCTGATACAAAAATCATGAAGTGTGGTGTCTTGTCTCGAAACGATTTTGGAATTACCCAAATTGTAAGTCGAACATTGAAGATATAAATTTTTATGTTGAATGTTGCAGGTTTACGAAACTCAGGCATAGCACAAGCACAAAAAGTATAACGTCCAGGGGGGCTTTACTTCACTCGGAAACTGAAGTTTCACATCGTTACCATGTTCAGGGGCTTGAACTTGCAAATAGAAAATGTTCAACATCTAAAATTCTGATGAAATTCTGACGAAATTTAACGTACAAAAAACAAGCAGTGACAACCACTTGAAAAAGTGCCCCCCTGCTTGCCCCACACCAAATATTCGGGTTGTGTTGAGAGTAAAATTGTCCTGGACTATTGTACGAACAATCTTGCTCAGTGTCAACATTTATTCATCAAAAGTGACAACCTCGCGTGCTAACAAGGCAAATCTGTAACATTCAACAACAAAATTTATATCTGCAATGTTAGACTTCCAATCTGGGTAATTCCAAAATCTATTCGAGATAATACACCACACTCCATGATTTTTGCATTAGAATACATGAATTTTTTTTTACAAATGGGGGTACGAAAGTTGGTGCAATTTTGCAGCATTTTACGTGTCACCCTGTAAAAATTTTACATGAAGTATTTCAACATTAGCCTTCACAGGACATGTTACGGAAACATTAGGCTATTTAATACAACAAACAAAATGGAAATCGCTTTCGGCAATCGGAAGTTATTGGTCTTCCAAGTCGAACCATTTTTCCGATACCGACAACTTCGCTGTCCAGCAGTTTAGATCTACAAATAATGAAATGATTTGCTTCCACTGAAAATTGTCTTTATGTATTTTAAAGAAAACTGAATTTTCAGGATTTATAACTCACCCTGTATAGTAGATAAAATTCAAACAGCATTCAACAGTAGAACAAAAAATTACTCGCGAGCTCGAGACTGTTTCAAAGTTCACTAAAATTACTTCAGATAATGAAAATCAATGGCTGGAAGCTCCCTTGGCCTTCCCATATTTTCAAAAATAGTCCTGGGTTGCACCAAAAACATAATACGCAATTAACGCTAATACGAGATTAAATAGATTTCAATCTGGCCATTCCCAGTAGGTTAGCTATGGGAAATGCATAAAATCTTCAACTAATCAATTATTGTATTATTCTCTTTTTTGTATCAAAGAAACAACAAAGCTTTTGTATTTGTATTGTATTATTCTCTTTTGTGGAACCAGAATTTCGAGCAGAATTTTCAGTGTTCACCAAGAGTGCTAATCAAAAGAAGTTTTACTAACCTCGTATTATGTATATTCATTGAGCACTGGTGCAACCCAGGGTAGGAAAACTAAATTTTTCCCTAAAATTTGTTAGAGGCACCTTTGTAGCATTTTTTTCTTAAGCTGTCATGAACTTATTTTCCACTAATTTTACGACACCTGTATAATTCCATCATCGTGTCAAGTTAAATATTAGCCTAATGACAATAATTAACAAACATTTGACGTGTCACTCATTTAAGTCATTACCTTAGCTTGACACTTAAGTACAGGGTGATTCAAACTTGACGTCACATACGTACATTTTTGTCAGAGAAAACAACCTGTCAAAGCGGCATGACATTTATCCTCGTATTTATCCATTTTATCTATGTTTGTTTCTTCTCTTTATGAGAAAGCTATAGGCATAAAAATAACTCCCTATTCATTTCCTTGCAATGTTATTATTTTAGAGTAGGAGTGGGCATACCAAATTGACATCTAGGCCAAAAATTTGTAACCTTCTTTATCCAATCCTATTGAATAATGGCACGCATTATCACGTGCACACATGCCTGCATTTTTCAATAAGACTGGTGCGGCATAGTATTTCACTCGCGGGTAATGGCTATTACTTCATTCGGATGCTTTACGACACTTGCCAAGGCTCGTGTCGGCAAACTGCATCCTCATGAGTAAGAAGCAATCATTACCCGCTTGTTAATATACTATTATATCACAGACTGCTGAATTACATGTCTGGGGCGTCAAGTTTAAATCACTTTGTAGCACAATGTTTGTCATAATCAAAATAATGCTTCTGCGTTTGAAATCATCTAGGAAGGTAATTTATTTTTCTTTTACTTATTATATAAAAGGGGCAGCTCCTAGGAACCTTGAGGTAGGGTGGAACTTTCGCTTGAACACTAGTTCATTAAAAACGGAAAATTATACTAAAAAATTGAAATTATACCTGTTTGAAATAAAATCAATAAATAATGTGCAAATACTAATATTGCTTGCACAAGAGTGCCATGGAAAAATAATGTATTTGTGTCAATGTCAACGAACTAGCTGTGAAGTTTCACTGAATGCAGATTACTACGGAAAACTTTTCAATGAACTCACCCTTCCCCCGTGAGGGCACAACAACTCTGTATGTGCCACTGCTGCTGTTTTATCGACGTTAAATCTAATTCTTTGGAGATCTCTGACGCGCTCATGGAACCCTTCACATCTTGTTTGTTGGCGTATATCAGCACTCCTGCTTTCGACAGCTCCTCGTTGGACAGCATTTTGTACAGTTCCTCTCGAATCATGCTCAAACGTTCCTTATCGGTTGAATCTACAACTACTATCACAAACTGCAAGAAAAGAACTTTTTAGAATCACTCGAACAATGCAAACTGTCACAAGCATTTTCCATTACTTCTGTATTCGTATAGTAAGTACTCCAAGCTGCCCTCAGCGACTGCTGACCTCCCAGATCCCACATGATGAAGTGTATGTTCCGCCATACGACTTCTTCGACGTTCGACCCTATCGTGGGGCTCGTGTGGACCACTTCGTTCATCAGGAACTGGTACAGGATGGTCGTCTTGCCAGCATTGTCCAGGCCGACAATCACAATTTTGTGCTCTGCAAACGGTCAAGTTCAGTGTTTTGGCCAATGATTTCTGTAAGATTTGTGAAACCTTCGTTTCCGAAAAGGTTCCACAGCTTGGAGAACAGCAGGCCCATGTTTGCTAGGTGCGTGTATGGAAATATGGATAGGAATTGTCTTGGAGTTTGTGGTGCACAGGCAGGTAAAATATCACAGGGAACACTTGACACTCATGTGTTGGGCGTAATCACTTGATGAACTCGCTAAATTGGATTTCGCGCAAAGTCTGGTGCGGCCGTCATGAGTGAATGATCCCGTGAAAGCTCATAATTTAATCAGAAAATCATATGGAATGACGCACCTCGCTCGAGCGGATGACGTCACTTGACTTTCCCAAAGCCTGGAGGAACTGTCGTTAGCAGGGTTGCCACCTTTCCGGGATTGAAAACCGCGCCACTTTCAAAAAATATCGCCCAAAATCGCCTACTACCTACTAGTTTGGGAAAACTAATAGAATATTTTTGAAAAACAGATTTATTATTCTTTTACATAGGTAGGTAGCTCAAAACAATATAGGTAACTAAAAATATATCCTAAAATCTTGAAAATTTAACAAAAGTACCATAAATCTTAAATTGCACTTCACAACCATACTGCCCCATTTTAGCTTATACCCTCGACACACATGACGTTATTAATTAGCATTAAGTCTATTTGTCATTAGGGCCAAATTCAAATTTGATGGCAAATGTAATCCGATTGATGGCCAGATCTTTGTACCAAACAGTCTCGTGAAATTATTACACATATAGCTTGAATGGATTTGTAAATTACCATTAAGAAATGACGACGTGACATACCAAAAACCTCAAATATACCTAGTAATTTAGGCTTAATTACGATTCAACTACGATTTTCTATCAAAGCGACAATGCAAGGCAATTCGCCCAACTTCGCAGAAAAAATAAATTTCATCGCCTAAAAAAATCGCCCATCGCATTTTCGGAAATTTAACCGCAAGTCGAGAAAATAAATAGCCCAAATTGCGATTAATCGCCCAAGGTGGCAAGCCTGGTCGTTAGTGCTCGGGTCGTGCGAAACGTCACTGTGACAGGTCGGTGCGTTGGCGCATCTGCGTGTATATTTGGTTGCCTGCACCGATGTGCTAATGGCGCAAAACTACATTTTGCGGCATTTATTTCCAAAATCCGGATGCGGAGGATTTCTATCGTTGAACTCCAGTTCCTTTTACGACAAAGGTTGTGGAATTATTTTGATAAGACATACCGTTTGCGAGATACTTGAGTTTTAATATTTAATAATGTCTCAAAAACAAGCTCAAATAAAGTTGTTCCAGAGGCTCTCGGAGTTCCTCCAAGGTTTCTCATCGGATAGGCTCCCGGCGGAGGTCCCTAATATGCCATTATGCCTTATTTATGTCCGACTGCACAAGGTGGGTGCGGATCCAGAGTCATTCCTGAAAATGTTTTATAAAATGATGAGATTTAGGCCACCATAGAGTAAACACATCCTCATCCACTGCTCCACTAAGTACAGGGTGTTCACGCGAGATGGATTCCCCCCCATAAAAAAATTTCCCCTTTGCGAGAATTTGAAAAAGAAAAACTTTCCTGGAACAAATTTTGCCGTAATTTCTGAATATGTCAAGTACAATTTTCTACTTCGTCCCATATACCTACAGGTGTCGCAATTTTTTTTTACCCAAAACACTCTGTCTTTCATCATCACAATCGATGCACATTGTTATCCTAATTAGGGACATGCAATGAACTTCTAGATTTTTTTGAAAAAAAATTGAAAAATTTACAATGCCATCTTTTTTTTTTTTTTTTTTTTTTTTTTTTTTTGATTTTGTCAGGGTGCATCAACTGCATGGTTATTAGCACCCACGGTTGGGTTTGAGTTTCAGTGTCTTTGGTTGATTTTCTGGTTTTCAGGTTTGGAAACTTTGGAGTGTTGTCGGACGGCCCGGCACAAAACTGGTTTAAGCGCTAGCTGTTTGCGCTTTTTCCCTGATCAGGGTTTTACCGGTCTATTCGCCAAAGTCGTCCAACAACACTGGGCGGTAGGTAGATGTTTTCCGGTTGTCCTGGACTATTATTTCTAATTTCCCAGAAAATGCTAAGACTTGGTAGAAAAAAGTATGAGTGGAAATGTTGGGAGGCTTGAAGATGCTTGGGGAGTCTGCAGTATTAGACTGGTTTTAGAGGATGGTCTTGTTTTTAGATCAGGTCAAAAATGCCAGAGTCCTTCAGAAAATCCATCAGCACACCAAAATTGCCATTCTGAGTAACCATCCGAGTAAGGGAAACTTCGTTTGAAAACCCTGCCCGTTGTCTTTGTCTCAAAAGTCCCTGACAGTTGAACAAAAGGTGAGGAATAGTGACTCGAACCTCATTGCAGTATAGACATCCTGGGGGCTCTTCTTTGGACAAAATGAAGGAATGTGTCATGAGCGTGTGTCCGATTAGTACACGATTCAGTGTTGTTTCTTCCCTTCGGTTTGAGACGGTTTTAGTTACGATCCTCAGGATGGCTGGACTGATCTGGATTGTGAGTGGTCTATAGCTGGACATGGATCCGATACATTTTTCACGAATTGCTGTTTTGTAATGATTCTTCAAGTCAAACTCAGTGATTTTGAAATTAGTGTGCTCCGGTAAATTTACCGCCTCACTGGCAGCTTGGTCAGCCTTTTCATTTCCCCGGATTCCGACATGTGACGGACACACCAGCTCAGAATTACTTCTTTGTTTTGCTTTATTGCCGATGAAAGAGTATGTTGTATTTGTTGCACTAATGGATTTGTGGAGTATATGATTTGCATGCTTTGGATTGAACTTAAGGAGTCGGTGCAGATTAAAAACTTGGAATGGGGGCTCGCATGTACTATTTTTGAAGCTCGAAGGATTCCGTACAGTTCTGCTGAGAAAATACTGGTAGATTTGGGCAGACGGTAGTTGTAGGAGTCGGCTGCGGTCACAATCGCAACTCCGACGCCGTTGTTGCCTTTAGATGCATCTGTATATAGAACTGAGGAACCTTGATTCGAAGCTATGATTTCTTTGTGTAAGTTCTGAAGGATGACAGGGGCAGTGGAGTGTTTGGGGTAGCTGGATAGGCTGGTGTGGTAAGTTGGGGAAGAGAAGGTCCATGGGGCACCCTTATTTGATTGTGGTGAACAAACTTCTGTTGGGATCAAACTTAGAGAGTTTAGAATGGATTTGAGCTTGTAGTGACATGGGGGAGTGAGTCTTGGTTTCGACTGGAAAATGTGGTGGTATTTTGTGGAGAAGACTGAGTGGTACGCTGCATTATTTTTCGAGGCTGCTACTCTGGCAGAGTATGTTAACGTTTGAGATTCTCTTCGGATATCAAGAGGGGGTTCATTTGCAAGCTGGAGCAAACATTCTATCGGGCTGGTCCTAAAGGCACCGGTAGCCATTCTGATCGCAGCGTTAGCTATGCAGTTTAATTTCCTCAAGGTTGATTTCGACGCAGATGAGTATACAATCGACCCATAATCAAGTTTCGACCTGATTAGGGCTCTGTAAACAGTCAGAAGAAGAGCTTCCTCTGAACCCCAGTGATGGTGAGAAATAGTCTTCAACAGGTTCAACCTTTGGGCGCATTCGGCTTTTAGTTGTTCAACATAGGGTTTCCAGGTTAGTTTGGTGTCCCAGATGAGACCAAGAAATCGCAGTTCTTGAACCTGTTCAATCTCCGTGTTGTATATTTTAATGGGAGGTAGGGGGCTTATTTTGTACTTTCTGGAAAAGATCATTACCTTAGATTTCAGAGGAGAAAATCTGAAACCCGACTGCACAGCCCACTCCTCGATCTCATTGATGGCTACCTGTAGCAGAGTTTGTATTTCTTGTCCATCAGTGCCTTTACAAAAAATCACGAGGTCATCGGCGTACAGAGCACCTCTAACTGGCAGCTTGATTTTCGATAGGACTTCATTTATAGCAACAAGGAATAAAGTGACGCTGACGACTGAACCCTGAGCGATGCCATTTTCCTGAAAGAATTGCTTAGATAGAACATTATTTTTTTTCACTCTGAAAGTTCTGTGTGAGAGGAAGTTTTTTATGAAAGCGACCATGTTTCCGTTGATCTTCCACTTCAAAAGTTTCAACAGTATGCCGTGTCTCCATGTTGTGTCATATGCTTTTTCAATGTCAAAAAACACCGCTCCCAGATTCCTATTTGTAGCAAAGGCTTCTGAGATTTCAGATTGCAGGAGGACCATATTATCGACGGTTGATCGACCTATTCTGAAACCGCTCTGGCGGTTGGACAGTAGATTGTTTTCCTCAAGAAACCATTTGAGTCTGTTGTTGATAATTTTTTCGAGTAATTTGCACATAGTGCAGGTCAAAGATATCGGTCTGTAACTCGATGGTTCGATTTTGGGTTTATTGGGTTTGAGAATGGGAATTACAGTGGATTCTCTCCAGCAGTCAGGGAAACATTGTCGCTGCCATATAAAATTGAAGATGTCTAGGAGAGTTTGGACTGCAGCGTCAGATAGGTTTTTTAAGAAAGTGAAGGGGATGGAGTCGGGGCCTGGGACTGAATTTTTGCAGTTTTTGAGGGCTTCATCCAATTCGGATCTCCGCAGTGGAACATTAAGTTCGGGGTTTTCGAAGTTGTTCATATTGAGTGGGATCTTCTCTTTTTCTGACTTTATTTTCAGGAATTCATTCGAGTAGAAGTTGTCGCTGGAGTGCTTGTAGAATTGATTTGCTAGTAGATTCACAATATCGTCGTTAGAAGTGATTAGGTTGTTACTTTCGTCTTTTAGCGCTGTTATGGAAGAGGGGTTGCAATTGAGGCCCTTTATTCTGTTAATTTTGGACCAGGCTTCCCTCAGGGGAGTGGAACTAGTGAGAGTGGAGACATAATTTTGCCAAGATGACTTTTTGGCATCCTTCAGTACGAACCTGGCTTTTGCTCTATGTTTCTTGAACGCGATCAGATTTTCGACGTCAGGGTGTTTTTTGAATCTGTTAAAGGCAGTTTTGGATTCCCTGACGGCAAGACTGCATTTAGGATTCCACCAGGGCACTGGGTTGTGGTTTGTGGTAACAGTTTTTTTTCCGATGCATTGTTCGGCTGCTTCGGTTATGATATTGGAGAATTTTTGAACGTTATCATTGATGTCATCCTGGAGGGAGAAAGTAGACAATTTCTCGTCAACCATGTTTTGATAAGCCAGCCAATCAACTCCTTTATCTTTCCATTTTTCAAAAGGTTTATTGGGGTCACTGAGGTTGTTTTTTCGATAAGAAATTGCAATGGGAAAGTGGTCGCTGTCATATAGTTCTGGCAGAACTGTCCAGCACAGGGCGGGGCCACTACGTGGATCGCTAAAACTAAGGTCTATGCTAGAGAAGCTGCCAGATGATGAATTGAAGTGAGTAGGTTGGCCGTTGTTTAGCAAAAATAAGGACGGATTTCTGAGATATAGGTTTTCAATTTCTCTTCCTCTGAGACTATTGGAGTGTGATCCCCACATAATGTTGTGGGCATTAAAATCGCCGACTATGATGAATGGAGGGGGGATTTGGGTGATTAGGTTGGCCAGTTCATTGGAGTCGAGATTTGTATTTGGAGGTAAGTATATGTTGCAAATGTTGATTTTGCTGGGACACCAAACCGAGGCAGCAATTGCCTCCAAATTAGTTGAGATAACAACTTCCTCATGATGTAGATTTTTCTTAATTGAAATTGAGACACCACCGCTGGCAATTTGTTGAGTGATTCGGTTTTTTGTGAGAGTATTGTACCCTTTTAATGAAGGGCTGTGGTTGCCTTTGAAGTTTGTTTCTTGTAAACATAGTACTGAGGGGTTGTGATCACTGATCAGGCGTTGGATATGAGTGAATCTGGTGTAAAAACCATTGCAATTCCACTGAATCACAGACGCCATTTTTGTTTGTTGTCAAGTTGAGAGGTGGTTTTCAGTATTCGGATCGCTCAGAATCGCTGGGATCAATAGAAAATTGAGAGAGGTCTGATATTTCAACATTGTCAGCAGACTGGCTCAACTTATTGCAGATTCTTGTGAATCTGCTTTTCGCATGTCGGTTTGTTAGGCTGGGGTAAATGTCATTCATCATATCGATGAGACCAACTATATTGTCAGTGAAGGAAAGACCTGTTTTTAGTGGATCTTTACCATTGGTGCATTGTTCAATGAAGGACTCGAATTGGTCTGAGGTGAGAATGTATTTGCTTGGGTTTTCCTGTATCGTTTGTTTTATTGTTTCTGTGTTTTCTTTGGAAGTTAGTGAAACGTTTGGGTTTGGTACATTTCACCGACAACCAACTCACCGACAGGACATTTCACCGACAACCATTTCACCGAACGGACATTTCACCGACACGCCGTTTCGCCGACAGGACATTTCACCGACTCGCCGATTCACCGACACGACATTTCACCGACAAGACAATTCGCCGACACGCCATTTCGCCGACAAGACATTTCACCGACACGCCGATTCACCGACAGGACATTTCACCGACAGGACACTTCACCGACACGCCATTTCACCGACAGGTCATTTCACCGACACGCCCTTTCACCGACAGGACATTTCACCGACACGCCAATTCACCGACAGGACATTTCACCGACACGCCGATTTACCGACAGGACATTTCACCGACACGCCATTTCACCGACAGGACATTTCACCGACACGCCATTTCACCGACACGCCGATTCACCGACAAGACATTCCACCGACAAGACAACTCACCGACAAGACAATTCACCGACAGGAAATTCCACCGACTCGCCAATTTAGAAAACTTTGCTTCAGAATGAGTTTTCGGAAAATGCTGCAAAATGTCACCATATCATGTTTGGTATTGGCGAATGCGTGATAAAAACTTTTTTGTGTAGGTTTCATGTTTCCACATTGACCCTGTATACTGTACATTGCTAAAAGCTCAAACGAGGAAAGGAGATTCTTGCCTGTATCTTTTTCCTGGAAAATTCGAGGCAAAAAAAATTGGTATGACAAACTGCAAAAATTGATCATCAGTTTTAAGACACCAACCAATCTCGATTCAGAAGTACGTTTACCAAGTTACAAAATTTTCAGTGTCTGGGGTCTCCAAACATTAGGAATTTCTTATGGATCAATGAAAATTCACCGTAATTCACTGAACTACGTTGAACATTCACGTAAATGGTTATCATCGTTAACCGCTGTTTTCTAGGTCTTGTTTATGGTAAATTAAAAATAAAGTTCTGGAAAATTGAATTTCCACTTTTCTCGCGAAAAATCCGAAAAGCCATAATGAGATAGGATCGTTTGCAATGAAATTACTGAAGTGGTCATTTTTATTTTTTGTTGGGGAAATCCAAATTTCGAAAAAACTTTTTCACAAATTTCCTTCACAAGTGAGTATAGGCTGTCTGATTTCTACATGAGTCTAGTGGGCTGTGTTTCTGGTCGTCATCGGCCAATCGCGGCCTGAATCGCAGCCGACTAGAATCATGTAGATATGAGACAGCCTATACCTGGACTTTTGCATTTTCGCGTAAAAATGAGTTTCCAGGAAATGCAGCAACGTAACCATATCGTGTTTGGTGTTGGCGAATGCGGAAAAAAACTCTATGTTTTGGTGTAGGTTCCATGTTTTTACAAACTGACCCTGTACATTATTGCGTACATAAGCTCAAACGTGGAAAACAAATTCTTGCCTGTATCTTTTTTCTGAAAAATTTAAGCAGAATTAAACTGATATGATAAAATATGGATAAAATGCAAAAATTTATCATCAATTCTAAGACATCAACTAATCTGGATTCGGACGTACGGTTACCGAGTTACAAGTTTTTCCGTGTCTTGGATCTCCAAACATCCCGGATTTCCTATGGATTCGAGAAAATTCACCGTTATTCACCGAACAACGTTGGGAAATTCACGTAAATGGTTCTCGTCATTAACCGTTGTTTTCTACGTCTTATTCGCGGTCAATTAGGAAAAAAAGTGGAAAATTGTGAAAAACTGAATTTCCACATTTCCCGCGGAAAATCCAAGAAACGAACCAATGATATGGGATCGTTCAGAATGAATTCACTGAAGTGGTTATTTAATTTTTGTTGGAAAAATTCAAATTTCGAAAAAAAATTCCCATTTCCTTCATGAGTGAGTACCCCCTCAAATTTTGCATTTTCGCGTATAAATGAGTTTCCGGAAAATGCCGCAGCGTAACCATATCGTGTTTGGTGTTTGCGAATGCGGAAAAAAATACTTTATGTTTGCTGTAGTCTGCTTTAGCCATTTTTCATGTTAGGAAATGCCGTCCTTAAGTGAAGAATGGATTTATTATATGACAAGCCTGGAAAGAAAGAGGATGCTGGACTGCTAGAGTAAAAAATTCGGAAATGGACTGTGTATCTGGTAAGTCTGAAAAAAAAAAGGATACTCGAGTCAAACATAAACTCCTCAACTGGCATGTCTGAAGGAAGATTGCTTGACTCAAAAATAGACTTCAGCCTTCAGCTATGTAGTGAGTCCCGAGAAAAAAATGATACTTGAGCCAAAAATCATGAGGTGGGTCTGGAAAGCAGGACGATACTTGAGTGAATGAATCAGTTCTTATCTTGTGGGTGGTGAGTGTGAGAAGAAGGATGATACTTGGATCGAAAATAAACTCCTTATCTGATATGCCTGAGGATACATAATTAAAAAAAAACTTACAGTAGGTCTAAAATTAGGGACAATACTTGACTAGAAAATTGATTAGTTATCTTGCGAGTCTAAAAAGGAGGATGATACTTGAATGAAAAATGAACTTCTTATCTGGCGAGTCTGAAAAGGAATAGGATGCTAGAATTAAACATTCAAATATAAGCTCGGTATCTGGTGAATCTAAAAAAAGAGATGATGCTCGATCAAAAATGAACTTTTGAACTAGCAGGTAAAGAAAACAAACAACAAAACAACAAATGTTTGGGTCAAAAATTGACTCCATCGATCCCTGTCGTGAGTTTGAAGAGAAATATGGTACTTGAATCAAAAATCAATTTCTTATCTGATGGGTCCAAAAAAAATTATACTTGAGTTGAAAATAATAGTATATTATTCAACCTCGTATTCAACAAACGGGTAATGATTGCTTCTTACTCATGAGGATGCAGTTTGCCGACACGAGCCTTGGCGAGTGTCGTAAAGCATCCGAATGAGTAATAGCCATTACCCGCGAGTAGAATACTATGCTTTATCCAGTCTTATTGAAAAATGCAGGCATATATGCGCGTGATAATGCGTGCACTATTCAATAGGATTGGATAAACTTCTTATTTGGTGGGTCTGGGAAGAAGATCCTTGAGTCAAAAGTTCAGAAAAGGATTCTTGATTTAAAAATAGACTTCTTATAGTGGGTCTGAGAAGAAGGATGATACCCTCGATGATACCCAATCAAAAAAAAATCTTTAATTAGCGGGTAAAAGAAGTACTTGAATAAAAAAGACTTCATCTTTGTACTAAGTTCAGAAAGAAGGATGTTACTTGAGTCAAAAATAAAATCTTTATCTGCTGGATCTGGAAAAAAGGATGATACTCGACTCAAAAATCAATTTTTACCTGGCGGATATAAAAAAAAAGTGATACTTGAATGAAAAATTACCTCATTATTTGGTGAATCTGAAAGGAAGAAGGATGCTTGAGTCAATAAATCAGTTCTGTATCAGGTGAATTTGGGAGGAAGGATGATACTTGAGTGAAAAAGTAACTTATCTGGTGGGTCTGGGAAGAAATAAGGATGCTTCAATCGAAAACAAAAAAATAGGTCCTGCATCAGGTTAATCTGAAGATAGGATGATACTCGTCAAAGATAAACGTCTGAACTAGCGTGTGAAGAAAACAAGAGTGTCAAGTCAAAAATAGACTCCACCTTTGTAGTGAGTTGAAAAAGAAAGATGGTACCTACTTGAGTCAAAAATCAATTATTTATCTGGTGGGTCTGGAAATAAGGATGATACTTGAGTTGGAAATAAGCTCCATATATCTGGTAGGGTAGGCCTAAGAATACGTGACTTGAAAATTGAATCCTCATCTGGTGGCGCTAAAAAGAAGGACATAACTTGAGTGAAGAGTCAATGCTCTATCTGGTGAGTCTTAGAAGAAGCAGGATACTTGAGCAAAAAATGAACTTATCTCATCTGGAGGGTCCGAGAAGAATAATACTCGAGTCAAACATCTATTCCACATATGGTGAGTCTCAAAAGAAAAATGATACTCGAATAGAAAAAAAAAACCTAATATCTAGTGGGTCTGAAAAGAAGGATGATACTTGAGCAAAAATCAATTACTCATCTGCTGAGTCCGAGAATAATGATAATTATTATTGAGATTATTATACTTGAAAAGAAGGAAGATGCTCGAGTCAAAAATTTAGAAATTGACTGTGTATCTCGCAGGCCCAAAAAGAAGGATGATACTCGGATCAAAAATAAACTCCTCAATTGGCAGGTCTAAGAAAGAAGGAAGACAAGCCGAAAATCAATAACTCATTAGGTGGGTCTGGAAAGAAGGACGATACTTGAGCAAAAATTAAACTCTCATCTGGTTTTTTACTTGTGTGGGTCTAAAAAGAAGGATGAACTCGAGTTAAAAATCAGATTCTTATCCGGTGAGTCTAGAAAGGAGTTTGATGAGTCTGAAAAGAAGGATGTTACTTGAGTCAACAATCAGTTCGTAAAATGTCTTGTCAGAATCAGCGTGTCGGTGAATGGTCCAATAACCAAAATCACACATAACGTTGAAAACCAGACAAATCATTTGTGTATGTGATCAATAATAAAAATATAATTTACACAATGTGTTGGTGGAATAAGATCTGGAAAAACTGTGGTAAATCCATATAATTTCTGATCACCAAAGAAATACTAACAATTCATTAGAAATTGATTTCAAGTGTAGGTATCTGGAAGTTTGTGGACCTTGTTTCAGAACCAAGGTGATTTGACTTCCTAGTCACCCCTGATACATCTACACGCGCCGTTATTCTTTATTTCTGATCTTTTTCTTAGACTCGTGCCTCATGAGATGACCTTTTGCCTTCATGGCCTTTACCGCTTACGTAAAGAATTTATTTCAGGTGACTACTTCATCAAATGGAAAATTCCAAATTTCAACTAACTCAAATGCATGGTGCACCCTAGGGAAACTTGCCTTTGTCGTAAAAATAATTCTCCTCGACTTTTTTGCCAAAAATGGTCAGAAAAAAAAGACCGTAGCTGTCAACCCATCCCTCACTTTTGGCGCTGACTGGCGCTGACCAGCAACCATGATGTTCGAAAACGCGCCGTCAAATGGCGCCAACGGTAGGGAATCAAGCATATCAATCTTTCAAATGTAGGTCACTTTCGCTAATAGATTTTGCTCCAAAACTCAAAACGCTACAGTCCTGTCGGTGAAATGTCCTGTCGGCGAAATGGCGTGTCGGTGAAATGTCCTGTCGGTGAAATGTCCTGTCGGTGAAATTGCGTGTCGGTGAAATGTCCTGTCGGTGAAATAGCGTGTCGGTGAAATGTCCTGTCGGTGAAATGGCGTGTCGGTTAAATGTCCTGTCGGTGAAATGGCGTGTCGGTGAAATGTCCTGTCGGTGAATCGGCGATTCGGTGAAATGTCCTGTCGGTGAAATGGCGAGTCGGTGAATCGGCGAGTCGGTGAATTGTCCTGTCGGTGAATCGGCGTGTCGGTGAAATGTCCTGTCGGTGAATTGTCCTGTCGGTGAATCGGCGTGTCGGTGAAATGTCCTGTCGGCGAAACGGCGAGTCGGTGAAATGTCCTGTCGGTGAATCGGCGATTCGGTGAGTTGGGTGTCGGTGAAATGTCCAGTCGGTGAGTTGGTTGTCGGTAAAATGTCCGTATCCCAAACGTTTTCTATGGAAGAAGATTTTTTGATTTTTTTTATTTGAGTTTGTGTCTGTTGTTTCTGGAATTCGGTTTAGCAAACTGAAAATCCCCAGTATGGTCGTCATTTGGTAGTGGGGATCCCTGTGGAGAACTTTCGGTAGATCCGCTGTTGAGGGTAGATGATGCTGGTCTTTTGTTTGTTGGTTTTTCGGTAGAGAAGAGAGGAGTTTTTGAATTTTCAGTTACAATTGTTACCGTAGAATCATTTGTTTCTGTAATCTGTTGATCGTCAGCATTTATTATTGAGTGTACGTCAGCTATTGTTTCGATTGTGTTTCGGTTTTGCAGTGGAGGAGATTCAGGTTCTGTTTGGGACATATTCAAGTTTGGACATTGGTCGGCTTTGTGGCCCAACTCTTTGCATAAAAAGCAGAGCATTTCACCCGTGCCAATAAAAACTCTATAGTCGGTGTTGTCTTGTGTGATGGTAACAAATGGGGGAAGCTCAAGATCTTCATTTGGCTTGATGTAAATTTGGCGTCTGAAACTCAAAATGTGGGAAAGTTCGTCATCTTCGATGTTGGCTCTGAGAAATGTCATGTTTGACATTGGTTCGCAGCCAACATCTCTCAAAGCGTTCTCGAGGAGCTCGTGGGGAATGTTTGGGCAAACATTGGACAGAATGATTCTCTTAGCCGGTGAAATAAGTCTTCGAATTGTTACAATTTTTCCCTCAATCTCAATTTTCCCGTGGTTATTCACGATTTCATCGACATTCTGTTTGGTTGACAAGAATATGCAGATGCGGTTTCTTGAGATTCGTGATGCAAATGTGATCTGTTTTGGACCTACAAGCTTGCTGATTGGTACTACGTAGTCTCTTAACTTTAGTTTATCTACGACATCAAGGACTATGGCCAAGTCCTTGCTTGGAAACATTGTATTTATTGAAGCTACGCTAGAGTACGATAGGTTTTTATTCGGTGAATTTGAGTTTTGTTGGGTATTTCTGTTCTGGGGTTGTGACATTTTGAGTTTTTTTTTGGCTCCTGTGACCAGGGCCTTAGTTTTGATTGAAGATTTGTTCAATCAACAAGAATAGAAAATAGTTTTCGTGAATATAAACAACAACAGTCCATTCCTATAGCGCAAAAAGCACTATAGGAAGAAGCGGCCTTTTTGTTGTCAGTGCGATAAGCAAGATAATAATGTGCCTGCTTATAACAAATTCATGCAAGTTTTGAAAACTAAATTGGACTCAGCCGTTTTTCCGGTGGACCGTGAATGATGGGAAGGCGATCTATCCCTTCAGTGGACCATCCAGGACGTTATCCAAAAAGCACAAGGAAAAACTCGCGGGCCGAACACCACAATTTCGTAAAAAGGCGAGAACGTTCAAACACGCGAGGCGCACCGTAGCATAATCGAACCGGACTCCATGCCATCTCTAAAAACATCAACTTTTTGAGAATGATGGACCCATTTCAGAATTCAAATATGTCCAGGATATTTTGTTTCACTGTTAAATGACATGTAATGACATAAAATGACTGAACAAATATTCGGGACACATTTGATTCCTGAAATGAATCGATCTTTCCGAAAAAAAATATTTTTTTCGAGGTCCCACCGTGAATTTTCAATTTTTTTCCAGAAAAAATTTGAGAAGTGTCATGCATATTTGTAATCTAATCACGAGAGCAATGTGCATCGATTGTAGTGATGAAATACAGAGTGTTTCGGAAAAAATGAAAAAAAAATTGCGACACCCTGTATATGGGACGAAATAGAATATTACACTTGACATATTCAGAAACTACAGAAAAAATTGTTCCAGGAAAGTTTTTTCTTATTTGAATTATCTTGAAGGGGAAGTTTTTTATGGGGGGGTATCCGTCTCGCGTACCCAACCCTGTACCTAACCATTTTTTTTATTCTCAACAAAATATTGAGTCCTATCTATGGTCAGGTGAGTAAAATTTCAACGGCAACTGGGCAGTGTTTTAGAAGAGAAATCAACGTGTCAAGCGTCGAAATGCGATTCGAGTGCCGCGGGGAGTGCAGGCATCGTCTCGAGACCAAAACCGCATCACGGCTCCGGTGAATTGCACCGCTTGTTGATCACAAACTACAAATTGAAGGTACCCATGGATTTAACACAAATCCGCAGTTTTTGGCCCGTTCACTTGTTTTAAAATTTTGATTGGTGCCGGGGCGTCCCACAGTGGTCCATTTTACGAATCTAGCTGGACAAAAATAGGAAACATCGACATTTTTTTGAACTTGTTCAACTTAGTATTCGATAAAATAGACATATCAAAAAACCCAGTTTCGTTTTTCATACTACCCTGTAGGCCATAGTATAGTTATTCTTCAGATTTGAAGTTGACATGACTACACGCAAGAAAAAATCGCTCTCGCGTTATATCAACGATTTAAAATAATTACTCACAGATTTCCAAAAACTCTATAATTCCACTAATACTCATCAAGTACATATATGTGCTTCTGCTTACATATTTTGTTTTGGTTTAATTGACGTTAGTTTAGACTCAGCAGTGGTTTCAATTCCATCGTGCAAGAATGGCCTAACATCCACTTATAGCTGGACCTACAGCTCGAACGCTGTGGAACTCCGTTATAGTTTTTGTACCATTATGTAGCTCTTATTGATCTCTATCGAATCCCATAAAATTTGGGTGCAGCGATTTGCAGCTGAGGTCTTTATTTCAATTTTCAGATATGTGTGTATTTTACGAAAAATATTTTTTGAAATTTGGATCAGCCAAAATGAAGATTCTGAAGGGATGGAAGACCTCCTTTAAACTCTTCTAATATCTTCTGATCCAGTCATCAATAGCTATAGAGTAAAAAACTTGAAATCCAGGAAAAACTGCCACCGGAAGTTATAAAACCTTGAAAAACCCTACATTCAAAGCAAAGTTGTTCCATAAAGTGAGATAGAGAAGAGTTCGTCTTCGGCGTCGAACGAGTCTTCGGACGAAGACTAGATATAACTGTTTCTCTACTATTGTTCATATGAAAATCACCTGTAAGTTACGCATCATGATAGTGAGATTTTTTTTTTCTCAATTATTTTAAGTGAAGTTCATTTCAGTGGAAGGATTTTCTCTTTTTTTTTAAATAAACTAATGCATAAACTAGTCTCTCTATTATGAGGATTTTTTTTATCATTTTTCCAATAATCTTGTGATTGAATACTATATCCGAATCCAAATTTTCAAAATTTCACTGGGTTATTCCAATTTTTATCCCCCCCCTCCCCTGTGTTCTCATCTCCTTAAACCATGTAAAACTTACCCGAACTCTGAAAACACATTATCTCTAACGCAAACGTCAAATTTCACAGCCGCAAATTTTTCGTCAAGTCGCCTGTGATTCCTGAAAATCTGCTGAGAGAAAACAATAAAACATAGCTGGCGATCAGACCATGACTTATATGCCGTTCACATTTTAAATTCAATGGAATGACTTTTTGAAGCGAAAATAAAGTGACAATAAGCTGTGGGGCTAAGTTTTGGAGTGAAACCATCAGCAGCCACCAGCCGTATCCTCTCAGGGCTCCAGCTTGTCACTTTATTTTTGCTACAAAAAGTCATTATACTGAAAATAAAAGGTGAACCTATATTTTACTATAGCGTGCGTGCGTGACATTTATTTAAATGCTCATTTCTATTATTATCGGAGAATAGGCCAAACCCTGATTCGAGAGCCTGCATGTCTATAGCATATGGCACTTTATCAGCAGCCAATAATAGGTCGCGGGAATATAACCGTCACCTTGGCACCCGCTATGGCAACGTTGCAGGCACGCCGGCACAACGAAGCCGAGAACGACGCGTCTCTTGCCAGCTTCTTGCCCGCGTTTGCGCCTGAGGGGGTGCCAAAGTACCGCTGTAGAGGTTCGCTTGTTTTTAACATTACTCAGTTAAATCTTCTGTTAAGCACATTAACTTTTATGATAAAGCGACAATTGTTCAATAAATTATCTATACATATAAATATTTATTACAACTTTACAACTGAAGAGCATTGTATCAACAAATACGTACTAGTGAAAATAACATCATACCATATACCCATCTTTAGCACGCCATTTTTGTTTCCGCGACCTATAGGCAAAGTCAACAGTAACAGTCCCTGTTTTGAAGCCCCAAACTCCGGGAGAAATCGACGCCACTGTATCGGGCGACTCTGTCAATGAGTGAGAGTGAGATGGTAGCGGCCTCTAGTGACGGGTGACGGGTGGCAACACTGCATTAACTTTGATAGGTACTCGAACTCGACAATCGACATTTTCTGAGTCGAGTCGACTAGTTGAAACTTATATGGTCAAAACCAAAACGGTAGAATATTGTTTTTTTTACAAACTTTGAAACGTTTAAAACTTGGACGCCGCATAGTCCGCAGGTGCAGATTGTAGCAGTATCTGTGTATATCACATTGTTCTCTGGTCGTTACTTTTCTGTGGATCTGTGCTGGCCTATAGGTAAGTAAAGTAGATACTTATCAGGTATTCAAAAGTTGTAAATTAGGTAGCTATACCTACGGTTAAATGTTCAGAAAGCTACTTTTGGACAATTATTACATAGATTATTATTGAAGTTGGCTTTTCTCAGCAAAGTTTACTGCCAAAAGGCGTGAAGACATCAAGTCCTTCAGCCAATCCCATTGGCTCCAATTCGCGAAAATTTTGTTTCCAAAGCCAACTATCCCTTTATGAATATCCCTACTTATAGTCCCTATGAAATTTGGTTGATTGCATATGTGGTATTTTATATGGCTATTTTGCCATTCATGTTTGTTGGAAATCTCCCGAAATTGCAAGTCTTTCCATCACCCCTGGCACAGCATACAGCACAGAAAATATATAGGTACCTACCCCCTAATTATACCGTATGATCAAAAACTTTTCTCCTCTAGGCAGGCTGTGGTCTGATCATTGGCAGGCAAACGAGGCTGATTCTGGCCAGGCCACAGCCTACCTAGAGGAGAAAAGTTTTTTGATCATACGGTATACAGGGTGACTTGAACTGCTTTTGCTAAATTAGGGGAGAGGTGGCATAAAAGGGACATTTTTGCAAAATTTCAAATAAGTTGAGCTATATTGCTCGGAAAGTAATAGTAGTTGTCATGACAATGACAAAAACTTGATAGTATTGCCCGTACCTTTTCTTTTTGGAGGAGTTTCTACTTGACGAAAAAAATTTGATGAAACCGATTCCCATCAACAACTTTTTTAGCCGCCTCAGAAACCCCTTAATCCTTTGTTTTCGTTATCCTGCGAACAGATTTTCATAACTTTTTTTTCAATATTTTTTTGACATTCTTGACGCATTCTCCTAAACTGTCTAGGACTTTTGAAGGTCGGTTTAGAGCACCCTGTAGGTATAATGTTACTTTTTTTTAATCAACAAAAAATCTATATCCAAAATTCTGTACACCCGAAGTGTAGTGTACCTACACCTATACCGACCTGGGAATAGGTGGAATGCCTGCGCCTGAAATTTTTTGATGAGCGATTATTCAAATTGGCGAGCACTTATGTAGGTCATGCACCAAACGCTAAAAATTGAGAAAAGTTTCACTAAAACCAGGTCAATGTTTCTAAGATCACTTAGTTCTACTGCAACAAGGATTGTCGGCGGCGACTACCGGAAACCGGCGACCTGCGTTCGTTGTGTTTTTGCGGCCCAAGGACCGACAACAGAAGCTCAAGCGGCTTATATAAAATGTGCGTTGTACATACAATCAAAGCTGTCTGGTTTAAGCGCGGCTCACTCTATGCGTTTTTAAACCCAAGTTTAGTTAGCTGGGCTAATGGGCTTACGCGACCGCTGAGCTCGACTTGTATAATCTGCCCTGAGCAATAAGGTGGCCGGAATATTGGTCAAATAGCACAGTTTTCCTTCAGTTCCAGTAAACTTAAGGTGGATTTATACTCGCAGAAAATAAGAATAAAAATAAAAATAACAATAAGAATAAAAATAAGAAAATGTTGAAAATGAGCTTTTAGATGGAAGCATTTATACACCAAAATAAGAAATAATAATAAGAATGAGGAATTTCAACTTTCCATTTAAGGTGCGTTCAGTCAGCTTATTTAGCAGCAAGTTTTAATTTTAGTCGTAAGCGCTGCATCGCTCATTGGCTGTTCTGAGGAGGCTGGTTCATAAGAGCCAATGGGCGTTTCTGCGCTTGCGACTAAAATTAAAACTTGCGGCTAAATAAGCTGACTGAACGCATCTTTACTGTTGCGTATTGAAGATGCGCAGATGTGGCAACAGTGGCGGCGTAAAAGAGTCTTTTTGAGGGCGAAATGTTTCCTAAATTCTGCACAAATCATCCTCAAGGTTATTGATTAATCAAGCTACGCGGTTAACTCATGTAGAATAATATTCTACATTGTGTTCTAAAGCCTTTCGTGGTTTGTGTTTCCTTCCGTTAATGACGAGATCCTAGCCCCTCCCAAAAAATACTTACCGCCGCTACTGCTCAAGAAATTTGAGAATAAAAATAACAAGTTGAATATTTTCAACTTCTGCTCGAAGATGAGCCGAACGAGTGACGAACGCAGTCGAGCTTTGCCGATGACGATGGGGGCTGCTTTCATGCAATCCGCAGTACATCGATGTAGCAAGAGTTGCCTGAAACCGTTTGTCTTTGGGTAGGTGAGAAACTCCCACGGGTTGTTTTGTAACGGCAGTTAGAGAGACTGTACTATAGAGTGACGAAGCTATGAAAGGGATATATCGGTATTCTCTGTCAGTGTCTCGGCATTTCCTGGCCTCGTCAAAATTCAAAATAAAGTTAGCTGGGGTGGGCGTGGTTGCTATTGACATTTGTCATTTTCACGATTTGTTTACAAATTTGAATAGGTCTTTTCATGGCCATTCACTTCATACTCATTTTGCACGGAACTGAACGCATGCGCGAGAATTGACAGATAATAGGTTTGTTCCATCAACAGTCCCTGACGGTCCGCGTACGTCAGCGGCATGCGCATTACGATTTTGGCGTTCCATCAAAATCTCGGACCATCCCCTGACTGATGATCCGCTGTTCCACCATCGGCTCAAACTAGTTTCGGGACGGTCAGAAAAGTTTGCGGATTTTACGGAAACTTATCGTCCGGGCTTGCGCAGCGGAATATATTTATTTGGCATCGAGCCTTCTCTGGTCAATGTTTACAAATAATATGGGTTAGATTGGTGGTTTCGTTATTCATCCATTTATTTATAAAATACACGGCTTATTTCCAGCTGCTAACTGCTAAACGATAGAAAATAAGGTACCTAGCCATTAGCCATGATTGACGGTTTGCTGTTCCATCTACGAGCAGCAGCTAGTCGGAAACTGGTCCGAAGTAAGGCATGCGTATTGCTTACAGTTTGCAAACTGTCGGTGACTAGTTTCGGATTTCTGATGGAACAAACCTAATATATCAGAGGTTTTGTGTTTTCTGTTTTTTTTTTCAAAAATGACGGGCAGTTTGTTGAGTGCCTGGCTGCAAAAACCGTACGAAAAGAACATTACAGTTCCATTTCATGTGTGTTCCCAAAAACATCACCTTCTAGGCAACCAGTTATACACTGAAAACGGCTTTTTCGTTCTTTTCGGAACACTACGCGCGGAATTCATTTTTTCGACAGCAATGCACATGGACAACATCATTCCACCTAATCTAGCATGGAAGTCAGGAGTTTCTTGTCATCTATTTTCCTTTGTTAAATCGATGGCTGAAAATCTGCAGGTTTTGACTTTTCCATCCCCTAGCTTTGCGAACCTACAGCGCAACTCGTGCCGCTGAATATCGCATATTGAGGTGGGCAATTCTGACTGGCATCGGTACATATTAGGTTTGTTCCATCAACAGTCCCTGACGGTCCGCGGACGTCAGCGGCATGCGTATTACGATTTTGGCGTTCCATCAAAATCTCGGACGATCCCCTGACTGATGATCCGCTGTTCCACCATCGGCTCAAACTAGTTTCGGGACGGTCAGAAAAGTTTGCGGATTTTACGGAAACTTATCGCTCGGGCTTGCGCAGCGGAATATATTTATTTGGCATCGAGCCTTCTCTGGTCAATGTTTACAAATAATATGGGTTAGATTGGTGGTTTCATTATTCATTCATTTAATTTATAAAATACACGGCTTATTTCCAGCTGCAAACTGCTAAACGATAGAAAATAAGGTACCTAGCCATTAGCCATGATTGACGGTTTACTGTTCCATCAACGAGCAGCAGCCAGACGGAAACTGGTCCGAAGTGGGCCATGCGCATTGTTTACAGTTTGCAAACTGTCGGTGACTAGTTTGGGATTTCCGATGGAACCTAGGAGGATATAAGAATAGGGAGGGAGTATAACCCAGCTTGTGGGCGGGGGGAAATGAAGCCGGGAGACGTAAGGGGTGAGGTAGCAACTACGCCCAAATATTGCATCTAGTTACAGGAGTCTTTTGACTTTTGTGAATTAATTGACGTTATTGAAATAATTTGAAACTATTTGAGGTTAGTGAGATTTTTTTGATTGACATAAAATGAGTCCTGCCTGATATCTTTTATCTTTGTGCCTGGATCTTGTTTGGATGGTGCTTCATGTATAGAAGCTGAATAGATCAGCTTTCCCAGGTGTGGGAAAGACAGAGGCTACGTGCGCTGGATACAATATCATGTATGAAGAATACCTATCCCATCAATGCGAGCCGGAGCTGCCGAAGGGAAGATGCCTACCTGTAGTATGGGGTCGCCTGATGTTTCAGTAGAATGTTAGGCAAGGATGAGAATGACCAGCAAATTCCAAAAATAATGAGCAGAAAATGAGCAGTTCGATTCTTTCCTCCTAGATTCTACCACGTATTTGTGAGGTCAGCATTGTTAATACACCTAATGATGATCTACACTCTGTGATCTACACTGAACAGTGATAGGAGGTAGGTACTCTGGAAACCTCATCATCAGCCAATTTTAGGGCCTGTGTAGACTTCAAGGTTCATGGCAAAATTACAATGAAAAGTACCCACCTAGGTATCTATCTTGGTGGAATTTCTATCCTGCTACGGACTATCACCTACCACGAAGTTAGTGACGAAAATGCTTGTAAGTAGAAGCAAGTGAAACCTGTGATGATATTCCTTTATGTAATCCAACGATCATATTTAGGAAGGGTGTGGCTGGATCTGGTGCAGCACAAAGCGTCATAGACTGACACTGACAAGAGCGACAGCTCGCAGAACTTGACGTGGCAATATTCAGTTTCAATGGTAGAGTGATAAAAATTTTGGGCGTACAAAGATGGCGGATATGACATTTCCATGGCTTCACTTTTTATGACGAACCCTCCCTCCCTATTCTTATATCCTCCTAGGATGGAACAGACCTAATGTAGTCTAAACAATTCGCGATTTTAACTACCGATGGTGCGCTGTCGTCGCAGGAAACAAAATGGAGGACTACAAGTAACTTTTGTCGGTGTCAGTGTCGTCAGTGACAGTGCTGTCTCATCAGAATTCAGATATCTGTCACCGACCTCGCACTCCGTAATATCCTTTGTAATTGTGAATTTAAAAGTGTGCGTTTCTTTGGTGGGAATTTCGAATGTTGATGCCAGCATTTACACGTATGGATTCCTCTAACAGAATATCAAGGCGCGCTGACTCTGGACTAAGGCTGAAAACAGTGGAGGCAGGTTGCCAGTTTCCAGTACCCAGTGCTGACAATCTTCTCTTGGACAAACAGTAAGCGCCCGCACTTTGACCAGGACCCCCCCTTGTCGGCCCAGACAGGCAACCTGCCTTCGTTGTGTTTTTTTTTTCAGCCTAACGGGCCGTGGTACTTGGAAGAGGACAACTGATGTTATTAGAAATCAGAACTAGCTAGCGAGACTTACCTGTCGAAAAATTATCGCTAGGTTTAAAAGGTAGCGAACAAGCCCTCATGCTTGTTATTGCCTCGGTTATTGCTGGCTTTCTGATGCTCAGAACAGTTCTCCATGCCCTTTCACGGCACATGGTTTGCGAAACCACGCCAAAAGCGTTTATGATTGTGATCTATGATTGTGATGATATGCACTTGTGATGCGTCTTTCCTAGGTAATTGATAAAAATGACAGACCTACCTGGCCTTTTCTTGATTTACTACTAAAGACAGTGCAAATGGTGTATAAGTCCTTCTTTAGGCCGTTTCTGAATCACGCGAGGTCAATGAGACAACGCGCAGACAGCAGCAGGGATGACAGCAGAACAAATTCAAAAATGTCAGATGGACGTTGGAGCTTTCTAGATCAGAGCCGATTTACTCATAGTTTTAGTCCGCACAAGCGGCACCAGAGCGCGTCTAGATTTTTGAAATCGCGAATAGCCGCTTTCTTTCGGTCAGGATCACGGATCATGATCCGGAAATCCGCTCACGGGGTTGGTTGGCTGTGTCACGTGCAACCAATCCAACCAATTCAGTCAGCGGATTTCCGAATCATGATCCGTGATCCTGACCGAAAGAAAGCAGCTTATAGCTGTCTAAACGAATCGTGGGTGACATTTCCCTGACTGACATGGCCGAAAGCAGGTTTCAGTTTTGGGGTTCCATGGCCAAAGGGTGGTATGATTAAAAGAAGTATTTACTTTTACTTCAAGTAGAAGCTTTTACTTCGTAGTATTTTGTGAAGCATAATCCTATACATGAAGTAAATGCTTCGCCTAGAAGTTGTTACTACAGTGACAAACTTCAACGTTAACGTCACCTGAAAAGTCTTTCGTTCTGAACGTGATCCTGGCTTTGAATCCATTTTGTGGCCAGTATGAGTTTAAGTAGAGACGAAGAAAGTGCCAGTGAAAACGGTGTAGCAAAAAGCGAGGAAGATAAGGATCTGCAGATGGCCTTTGTGATGCTCTTGCAGGACCGCAAAATCTTGCGGGACAAGGGGAAGGCCCCAGCAATAAAAGCAAAAAAGATAATGCAGCCACTGAAATTGCAGAAATGTATAGTGGAAACATCAAAAATAAGAATTTCGATGCAAAAAGGGTGGGTTTCAAACAATATTATTGGCGACCTGTTTGATAATTTTTTAAACACTTTTTTTTTGGACTACCAAGTCTGCAAGTCTGCCCCAAGCCAAATTGAAAACCGGGATTGCCTAAGCGTCTGAGGAAAATCTCCATTTTGGTTTTGTTGCCTGGGAACTGCCCCTCCTCTTTTGACGTGAGTCCCCAAAAATATGGACATATTCTGCATCCACTGCACGTTGTCTTTATTTAATCTAAGTATACATCTTTTTCACAATTCCTCCTCTTGGCTTTGGACAAGTAACATCAATTTACTTCCTCAGCACTGAAAAGTTGAAAATAAAAGAGAACTGACCGATACTTTCTATATTGCGCTCCTCCATAACGCCCCTGTTTTCCAAACTTCTCTACAGTTTATTCCGAGACTAACAAACATGCCCATTTGACCACTTTTGAATTGAATTTCAAATGCGAAGTTGCTTCTTGATCAACTCCAGCAATACTATAGTATTTACTTCACTTCGAAGTAAATACTACACAAAACTAGCATAAGCTGTAGTATTACCTTCTATTTACTCGAGTACATAGAGTGGAGTATGAAGTAAAAGCTTCAACTTCTTACTTTAGTTTTTCTTCAAGTAGAAGGTGAAGTAAATGCTACGGGATTCGAAGCACTTACTACTGAGTGAAGTATTTACTTGAAGTAAAAGTAAATACTTCTTTTAATCATACCACCCAAAGTATCATCAAACTTCAGAATAAATCGTGAGCAAAGAACGGAAAAACGGGCGGAAAAACCTTACCCAGTGTTATAGAAGTGTGTTTTGTGTAAGTGCCTACACTCGCTCCCCGTGTGGCCAGAGCTAATAAAGGCGAATACCTTGGGAATTACCTACCTAACTTCCAAAAAATTACGTGCACTTGGCTTTCAAAGTAACATAGCTAGATGGTTTCAACTATCTACGTATTTAGAAGCAAAGATGCAAAGCAATGCAAGAGCATGATTGTGTTGTGTGTTCTTGAATGTGGACAGCAGAACGTGTACAGTGTACACCCCATTAGTGCGGGAGCCCACTGCAAAATTCTGGGTCGATCGCTTTTATGAAGAATTTCTGTTTCAATCGATAGTGGGCAATACGATGAATCTTCCGATACCCGACAGCCACCTTCCATCCCCTGCTATAAGGGTCGCCACCGGTTTTAAAGGTGTCCATTTTGAATCATTTTTTACACCTCTTGCTTATATAAAAAAAAGTCACAATGATTGACAGAAGGCGAGATGGTCGAGTGGTCTAGATAAAAGTAAACGAATTCAAAGGTCAGAGGTTCTAATCTCCGCGAATACCTTTTTTTTATTTTTTTTTTCGCATTTTAAAAGCTTGACAGACACATATCACTGTTTAATACAAAGATACCATTTTCAGCTCGATTTTCAGTAGTTGAGGATGTTAGTTATGTTAAAGAGACTGCGGATCAGCTGCAGAGCGGAAGAGAAACAACAGATAGATTCTTTTGGCGTGAGTTACTGCCAAATCTGTGCAGCTAAAAACGTAACAGAAAAATTAGTTATTTAAATCTGAGCTGGCAAGAGAATGAGGGTCTTTTTTCAAAAAATATATAAAAATTTTGAAAAAAAATCGAGTTTTTCGGATTTTGAAAGTTTGAAATACATACTTATACATTTTCACACCTGATTTTAGGAAACCCTTATTTTTTTCAATTCTCCACACTCCACTGGTTTTCATGGCACTCACGTTTGAAGAAAGAGCACTATACTAGGAAATGCCGTATTTTTTGTGTGGAAAAAACGGCAGCATTAATAAATTTAGCGACGAAAGTTACTCCAAATTGAGAAACGTCGTTCAATTCCGCAATTTCAAATAGTTCAAGTAAGTCAAGCTTTTTAAATGCGAAAAAAAAGAATAAAAAAAAAGGTATTCGCGGAGATTAGAACCTCTGACCTTTGAATTCGTTTACTTTTATCTAGACCACTCGACCATCTCGCCTTCTGTCAATCATTGTGACATTTTTTTATATAAGCAAGAGGTGTAAAAAATGATTCAAAATGGGCATCTTTAAATCCGGCGGCGACCCTTATAGCAGGGGATGGAAGGTGGCTGTCGGGTATCGGAAGATTCATCGTATTGCCCACTATCGATTGAAACAGAAATTCTTCATAAAAGCGATCGACCCAGAATTTTGCAGTGGGCTCCCGCACTAATGGGGTGTACACTGTACACGTTCTGCTGTCCACATTCAAGAACACACAACACAATCATGCTCTTGCATTGCTTTGCATCTTTGCTTCTAAATACGTAGATAGTTGAAACCATCTAGCTATGTTACTTTGAAAGCCAAGTGCACGTAATTTTTTGGAAGTTAGGTAGGTAATTCCCAAGGTATTCGCCTTTATTAGCTCTGGCCACACGGGGAGCGAGTGTAGGCACTTACACAAAACACACTTCTATAACACTGGGTAAGGTTTTTCCGTTCTTTGCTCACGATTTATTCTGAAGTTTGATGATACTTTGGCCATGGAACCCCAAAACTGAAACCTGCTTTCGGCCATGTCAGTCAGGGAAATGTCACCCACGATTCGTTTAGACAGCTATAAGCTGCTTTCTTTCGGTCAGGATCACGGATCATGATTCGGAAATCCGCTGACTGAATTGGTTGGATTGGTTGCACGTGACACAGCCAACCAACCCCGTGAGCGGATTTCCGGATCATGATCCGTGATCCTGACCGAAAGAAAGCGGCTATTGTTTAGACTACATTAGGTCTGTTCCATCGGAAATCCCAAACTAGTCACCGACAGTTTGCAAACTGTAAACAATGCGCATGGCCCACTTCGGACCAGTTTCCGTCTGGCTGCTGCTCGTTGATGGAACAGTAAACCGTCAATCATGGCTAATGGCTAGGTACCTTATTTTCTATCGTTTAGCAGTTTGCAGCTGGAAATAAGCCGTGTATTTTATAAATTAAATGAATGAATAATGAAACCACCAATCTAACCCATATTATTTGTAAACATTGACCAGAGAAGGCTCGATGCCAAATAAATATATTCCGCTGCGCAAGCCCGAGCGATAAGTTTCCGTAAAATCCGCAAACTTTTCTGACCGTCCCGAAACTAGTTTGAGCCGATGGTGGAACAGCGGATCATCAGTCAGGGGATCGTCCGAGATTTTGATGGAACGCCAAAATCGTAATACGCATGCCGAGCAAGATGATGCTTCTATGGTTTGCACACTTATAAGGAATCCCTTTTTCTTTCCATGCTTTATTGTAGATTTCTAGCAGCAACCTTTTTCCTTCTTCTCCTACGCTATTCATCATCTCTGATGTGAATTGATCATGTCCAGGAGCTTTGCTTCCATAATTTCAGGAATGCTTATTTCAGGTCTTCTCTTACCGTCCTTCCATGTCTGTCTTCGATAGTATTTTCGTAATTAATAATGTCGTCTTCATCAGTGTATCTTGGTTGTGCACTCAGTAACTCTCGAAAATATTCACACCATCTTTCCATTACTTCTTCAGAGACCACCAGTAGTACACTTCCACTTCATCAAATCATCCACTTGCAGGTGGACTAGGTCGAGGCGCTCATATTTCAAGTGACTTCTTTTCTTTGTTTAGTTTCTTCTTGAGTTGGAGGCAGTATCTTCTCTTCAATCGTGCATGTGGAATCAAAAGATAGGCATCCTTAGATTTGAAAAGATAAAACCAATATTATTAAAATTTTGTGTGAAGTTTTTGACTCTTGCTTACCTATTATTGGACTTTCTTCCATTGTATTATTATGAATTATCAGTGTAGGTGCACACTAGCACAACACACACGTAAGTACGTACGTACAATAATATTGGTACACTATTCTGAGTTAAACAGGTAGGTACACAGCAGCTGTGCAGTGTGCAGTGCAGAGGACGCTTACTTTGGCCTTTGGCTTGCTCGAGCTTTTCATTTGTTTGGTCTTCCATAAGTTTGCAAGGCGGTGATGTCCTTTTCAATTAGGCACTGGACAATGGCACACGTCGCAGAGAATATAATCAATCATTAGAGATGCAAACCTTGAATTGGGAAAATTCGTAACTTCAAAATTTATCATCGCTAGGTGCACTTACTTATGCAACAGTATTTCCTATTTTGGATTGTCTTCTGCTTGAAAAAACTTTTCTAGGCGGCAACCGCTGTGGTTTCCCATTCGAAAGCCCTAAAAGCGATTGAAAATGCCACATTGAAGTGCGAAACTGACAAATGAAAAAATGTAACCATAAAAACGAACGATGCTGTCACTTTGCTGTATAATTCTGTGGGATAGACTTCTGTAACTCGTGTGCCTTCGTGTGGTTCGTATGTTGCGGATTGCATACACAGAACGTGACGTCACATGGCTTCACTTTTTTGAGCTCATGCTCCCTCCTGCTATAATTATAACCTCCTTGGTCGGGGTAAGGGGAAAGCGGTATTTGGGTATGCAATCCGCAATATACGAACCACACGAAGGCACTCGAGTAACTGACACAGAGGTCTATCCCACAGAATCACGAATCTGACACTGCGAAAGCGAAGTGACAGAATCAGTCAGTTTTTGTGTTTGTGTTTTTCGTTTGCCAATTTCTCATTTTCATAATGACGGATTCAGTCGCTTTTATGGCTTTTGGATGCCGAGACCACCAGCGGTCGCTGCTCAGAAACAAATTTTTCAAACAGAAAAATCGAAAAGGCATAGCGCAGCAGAAGTAGAAAGCAGAAACAGAGACGAACAGAAGCTTGTGAAGTGAAACAAGATAAGTACAAGACCCTAGATATTCCAAACCAAAAATACAAGGAGCTACAAGGCAAAGTGCCTAGATGCACGTCTAATCCGAACTTGAAGGCTGGAAGCAACGATTTGCAAGGTTTTGGTGTGGTGATGAGGTACTGATGAGGGTACTGACGTCGAGTAGCTACCAGGGTATGTCGTGTTGTGGAAGAGAGGTAGAGACGATGGAGCACTTGAGGTCTTGTCAGGAATCGCTGAAGGAGGGCAGAACTCTGAGTCAATTGTTGGGAGAGAACGAAAAGTAGCTGGAATGGATGACAAGGATTGAGAGGAAACAGAAGAGGTGCAACACCGATGATGACAAGAGGTGGCAGTTGATATTTGTATTATATCTATCAATATCTTTTTATTTTGCGGTGTAGTGTGAATAATACAAATAAAAATGTAACATTCTCATAAAATATCAACAATAAAACTCATTTTTTTCTCGACATTATCAATTTTTTCTTGATGTATGAGCTAGGCTCATCGTCTCTTGTCTTTATCTGCGTTTTTCCTTCATTCCAGCTCAGTCAATTTTCTGTTACTATTTGTTCTTATGTTGCGTCCCATGTTTCCTTCTCTCTTCTCTGGGTTCTTTTCCCTGTCATTCTTGCTTCCCATATCTGTTCTACTGGTCTCTCCTCATTCATGCTTTGTAGGCGTCCTCACCAACAGTTGTCTCTGATCCAGAAATTTCGTCACAGGCTTCATCTTTGGCTCTTTTCTTACTCAGGGTTACGAATTGTGTCTCTTCAGTGTCAGTGTATGGTTTTTTTACTTCGCAGGTATATACTTCATTCCTGTTGCTTCACGCTCCTTCTGCATTCTCTAAGATAAGACCTCTGTGTCTCACTTCCCTGGGCCATCAGTCAGTATTTATCTGAAAATCGTCTTATATAGGTACTTTCAGCTTATGGTCTTCTTTGTTACTTCTTTTTCGTTTATTAATGTCTCTTGTTCATTGCATAGTACAGTACATAGTACATATTACTGGTGGTATTCTTATACAGACTTCTTATAGCACTAATTAGTTTCTATTTCACTCCTCGTGCTCTCTGAATTATTTGTTGCACTGTGAAGATGGAACTTTGCACGCTACCTTCTTTTTGAAGTCCACTCTGAGTGTTAAGCAACGTTGGCTCAATTGTCTTACTCAGTTTCTTTACCAGTATTTGTATATTTTCATTGGCATGTTCAGCAAGATGATGCTTCTATGGTTTGCACACTTATAAGGAATCCCTTCTTCTTTCCATGCTTTATTGTAGATTTCTAGCAGCAACCTTTTTCCTTCTTCACCTAAGCTATTCATCATCTCTGATGTGAATTTATCATGTCCAGGAGCTTTGCTTCCATAATTTCAGGAATGCTTATTTCAGGTCTTCTCTTACCGTCCTTCCATGTCTGTCTTCGATCGTATTTTCTTAATTAATTATGTCGTCTTCATCAGTGTATCTTGGTTGTGCACTCAGTAACTCTCGGAAATATTCACACCATCTTTCCATTACTTCTTCAGAGACCACCAGTAGTACACTTCCACTTCATCGATTCATCCACTTGCAGGTGGACTAGGTCGAGGCGCTCATATTTCAAGTGACTTCTTTTCTTTGTTTAGTTTCTTCTTGAGTTGGAGGCAGTATCTTCTCTTCAATCGTGCATGTGGAATCAAAAGATAGGCATCCTTAAAGTTGAAAAGATAAAACCAATATTATCAAAATTTTGTGTGGAGTTTTTGACTCTTGCTGACCTATTATTGGACTTTCTTCCATTGTATTATTATGAATTATCAGTGTAGATGCACACTAGCACAACACACACGTGAGTACGTACGTACGTACAATAATATTGGTACATATACTGAGTTGAACAGGTAGGTACACAGCAGCTGTGCAGTGTGCAGTGCAGAGGACGCATACTTTGGCCTTTGGCTTGCTCGAGCTTTTCATTTGTTTGGTCTTCCATGAGTTTGCAAGGCGGTGATGTCCTTTTCAATTAGGCACTGGACAAGGGCACACGTCGCAGAGAATATAATCAATCATTTGGAGATGCAAACCTTGAATTGGGAAAATTCGTAACTTCAAAATTTATCATCGCTAGGTGCACTTACTTATGCAACAGTATTTCCTATTTTGGATTGTCTTCTGCTTGAAAAAACTGTTTCTAGGCGGCAACCGCTGTGGTTTCCCATTCGAAAGCCCTAAAAGCGATTGAAAATGCCACATTGAAGTGCGAAACTGACAAATGAAAAAATTTAACCATAAAAACGAACGATGCTGTCACTTTGCTGTATAATTCTGTGGGATAGACTTCTGTAACTCGTGTGCCTTCGTATGTTGCGGATTGCATACACAGAACGTGACGTCACATGGCTTCACTTTTTTGAGCTCATGCTCCCTCCTGCTATAATGGGATGTTTTCCTGACAGGTTCTCAATAGATGTCCCTGGTAGTTCGTAAGGGGCTGAGAAACATTCAATTATCATAAGTTGGCGACACTGACGCAGTTCGGCTGCCATGATATTTCAGCGGGATTTTTGAATGTGACTGTTCTGCAACAGCTTGCGGTCGTTGCCATAGAGTCGTTGCCAAATATGCCGAATGCTAAATTGTCTATGTGGCAGCTGTTGTCAGTTCCAGATTTCCCATTCCCGTGTCATCACGCACGTCCTTTGTACGAGAGCTCCTTGGTGCTGAACAGCTTGGTATGAATGAAGATCATGAAACACAATTTTCTTATTGCTGGGTGATGTGACGAAATTGCGGTATAAATTTCTGTTCACACAAAGAAGAGAGAAGCACGCACCCTGTGGAAGGCGCGGCCACAAATGGTTCTGTTGATAACTTCGTAGCTTGAGAGGCTGAAGAGACTAGAAGGTGTAGTGCAGACTGCAGACTACAACCAGAGAGTAGCCACAACCACTGAATTGAACGTAAACTTCAGCGCGCTATGCGAGGAGGTCGAGTGAAAGCCATGCAAATTATTTCAGAAACGTTTTCAATAAACAAGATTTATGTAGAAATTACCAGGTTTTATAAATTATTCTAACTCGTATTCACATGTCGCCTTTTCTTTCACACAAAGCAGGAAGCAGGAGGAGACCAGAACCATAATACCCAAACTAAACTCTGTTGAGCATCTTCAGATAAGCACTTCGGCGAAGTGTTAAATTCAAAATTAAGTAGCGTTAGTTGCACTTTCTTATTCCTTGACCTTACAGGCATGATTTTGCTGCAGTTCACGTTCGTTGTGATTGTTCAACGAACAAAGAATGGCCAGCGAAACTCAACACTTCAGACTTTGACACTTTTGAGAAACGTCGCTCAATTTTTTGGGTTACATTTCAATTTTGAACGACAACAAGCAGTCGGTTGAATTGTCAACATACAGAACACAAATGTTCCCAAGCCCCTTACGAACCACTAGGGACATCTAGCAGAGTTTCTTCAACTACGCTGAAAACATCCCATTATAACCTCCTTGTGTGACGCAGGGTGGTTTAGTAACAAGCAATGGCACCACACCCTGACGTGCAAATACCCTAGTGCTCTAGCTTTCTCTCTCTCTATACCCTCTCGCTCAATGACTGGGCTTGCGTCTCTCTCTGGGTAACCAGATCCCAGGTCTCTCTAACGGCAGTCCAAACGTGGCGCCATCTACCAGTTATCCTCACAAGGTCAAATCAGTGATAATAGCCTATAGGCGATTGACCTTATTGGGGAAAATGGCCGTTTCGTCGAGGAAGTTTTAGGGGATTAATTTTTAGAACTGATGTAAGTTGCCGTCCGGCAACGGCGGTGGTTACGTCAATTGGTGGCATGTCAAAACTGTCACTTTGCTGTCTTGTGCAGTACGCCACAAGCAAACTTTCGTTCCTGTGAACCCTTGGGACCCCATAGGCTCGTTATTGGGCCCCATGTTGATGACCAGCGTCGTCGCAGACCTTTCTCTAAATCATCCATAGCTTCCGCCCAAGGAAGAGCAACAGACTCTGTCACACCCGCACGGAGGGAAACACACAAGCCCGTCGACCAGCCTGCCAGCGAAGAAAAAATCACCTCGGGCTGGCCGTGCAGAGTCAACCACCACCTACCTTTTTTCCTCGCTTTTGTTAGAAATATTGTATTTGATATGTGTTTGAGATAGTGCCGCCTTGTTCTCTGTGTGCGCTGCACTACGCGACGAGCTTTGCAAGGCCGCCGCCGTGTGCCGGCTGTGCGGTGCTGCGATTGGCTGTTGCCGTTGCCAACCGTTTTTGCGCTAGTCGCACATGTTGATAGATAGAGTAGTTGCCTCCAAGCTGTTACGATACGACTACGTGTACTGCTTTTGTTCAATAAACTTTCAAACATTTTCAATAGGTTATGGGCCCAGCTGATACTTCGGTACATACGTAGGGCACTGTGCACTGTATTAGTTTGAAAATCACGTTCGAGTCGTGTATTAGTCGCGTAGTTTGTGTCGTCGCTCGTTGATTCGAGATTTTGAGTGCATGATGGCAACTCCAAGGAAGTCGGAATTCGGCAGCATTCCGAAGTTTGATGGTTCGAATTTCCAGTTATGGAAGTTCAGTGTGCAGATTCTACTCAAGGCTGAGAAGCTGCTGAAGGTAGTCGATGGTACAGAAAAGGAGCCCGGAGACCAGTCTACAGCTGAGTGGACAGCATGGGATACGAAGAACTCCAACGCTCAAGTGATTCTGCTAGCTACGATCTGCCAGGATCAAATTCAATATTTGATAAACTGTGAAAATGCGGCACAGATGTGGACCAAGCTGAAGTCCATTCATGAACAGAAAACTGAAATTTCGAAAGAGCTGTTGTGGCAAAGATTTTACGACTATAAAATGAGTGAAAACGCAAAAATTCCAGAACATATTTCTGCTATAGAATTGATGGTGAGACAACTCAAGGATGTTAATGAGAGTATTAGCAACAGTGCGATATGTCCAAAAGCAATCAACAGTTTACCTTCGAGGTATAATGCTTTTCGAACAGCTTGGGACTCTGTTTCTCCTGTGGACCAGACTTTTGAAAATCTGACGGCAAGATTACTAAAGGAGGAAACACGAATGCAGAGTGATGATTCGGAAATGTCTCGTCTTGCTTTTGAGGTGAAAGCTTTGCAAAGTAAGCTGGAAGCCACAAGTTTCAAGAAAAAGAAAAATGTAAAGGACTTGAAGAAAAACACCAACTGTAACTACTGCAAGCAGAAAGGGCATTGGGCCCGGGAATGCAGGAAGAGAATCGCCGATTCGGGAGATGGAACGGGAAGATCTGCAGGTGCTAATTCAGCCTATATTTGTGACATTTCATCCTTGTATTCAGCCAGTTCTGACGTGGAAAAATCGGAATGGATATGTGATTCGGGCGCGAGTGTACACATGACAAGCCATAAAGAATGGTTTACGAAGTTGGAGCCAACTGTCAAGCCTGTAAATGTCAAAATTGCAAATGACAAAGTGATCGCGGCGTGTGGAACTGGAACGATTGAATTTCAAGCGCGCGTTGGAGGAAAGTGGCACAACAGAACGATGCATAATGTACTCTATATTCCAGAACTAAGCCGAAATTTGTTTTCAGTGGGAGTAATGACTGACAAAAACTTTACTCATCATTCTTTTAAAAATCGCTGTGAGTTTCGCGACAGCGACGGTAAAGTCTCGTGCGTTGGTACGCGAAATAACAACTTGTGGGTGATGGAGTTTCGAGTTGAAAGTCAACCAGAGTGCAACTTGAGCAAGAAAACTTCCATGAAATTATGGCATGATCGGCTTGGTCATGTCAACTGCAACTCGATAAAGAAGACAGCGAATACCAACATGGTCAAGAGTTTGAATATTGATGACAACGAGGAATTTTTCTGTGAAGCTTGTCAGCTCGGAAAGCAAGCCAGAAAAATGCATCAAAGCTCAGCCAGAGATCGATCCAAGAAGCCAGGTGAGATGATACACACAGACGTGTGTGGTCCGATGAACATTTCGTCACCTAGTGGATCCAGATACTTTGTTCTATTCAAAGACGATTGCAGTGGCTACAGAACTGTTTATTTTATGAAACACAAGTCAGAGGTTCCATCAAAATTCAGAGAATTTAAAGCTCTGGTAGAAAACCAGACCGGAAATAAAATAAAAATTGTACGAAGCGATCAAGGAAAGGGTGAATATATGAACAAAGACTTTGAACAGCTGTTGAAGAAGGATGGAATAAGACACGAGCGTTCGGCGCCGTACACGCCTCAACAAAACGGAAGAAGCGAGCGTGAAATGAGAACAATTGTTGAAAGCGCTCGGACGATGCTGATTAATAAAAACGTGCCATGTGAACTTTGGAGTGAAGCGGTAAATACCGCAGTCTATATTCTCAACAGAACGTCTTCAACTCAGATAGAAAACATGACTCCATATGAAAGTTGGTTTGGGCGAAAACCTGAAATGAAGCATATTCGAATTTTCGGAAGCCCAGCGTACATGTCAATTCCTTCACAATTTCGCAAGAAATGGGATCCAAAGTCGAGGAAGTTGTTGTTTGTTGGGTATGACAGTTACTCAACAAATTACAGACTGTGGGATACGGAAAAGAGAAGAATTGAAGTTAGCTGTAATGTCAACTTTGATGAGAATGGAAAATTCAGCATCGAAAAAGAGGAAGTTACCTTGAGTTTCGGAAATGAAGAAATCCAGCTACAAGAAGTCGTTCTACCTGAAGAAGTCGTTCCACCTGAAGAAGTTGTACTACCTGACGAAGCAGAAAATGATATTGAAAATATCAGTCAAAGCTCAGAATCAGTACAAGAGAACCACGAAGAGATCACCGATGATGAAGATTATGAATTTGACGGGCAGTTCGATGCTGAAAATGGAAATAATCAACCGAGACAACTGAGAGACAGGAACAATATTCGTCCTCCTAACTGCTACAGCCCGTCTGCCGTCTACTGTTCAATTTCTGAACCGGACTGTTATGAAAGCGCCATAAAGTGTGCGGATTCAAGCAAGTGGCAACACGCTATGCAAGAAGAAATGGATGCTTTAAAATCGAATGATACGTGGACGCTGATGAAATTACCGGATAACGGACGGGTGATTGACAATAAGTGTGTTTTTCGTGTAAAAACCGATCCGGGCGGTAACGCGATACGTTATAAAGCGCGTCTTGTTGCACGCGGCTTTACGCAAGAAAAAGGTGTCGATTACCAGGAGACTTTCGCGCCGGTTGTGCGTTATGACTCAATTCGTATTCTACTTGCACTAGCTGCTGAACAAGATTTGCAAATAGCTAACTTTGACGTGAAAACCGCGTTTCTGTACGGTGATTTATCGGAAAATGTGTATATGAAACAGCCAAAGGGATTTGTGAACGAGAATGAGCCAGACTTGGTGTGTAAACTGAACAGGAGCCTGTATGGATTAAAGCAGTCCCCTAGGTGCTGGAACCGTAAGTTTGTTTCTTTTCTTAACAAGTACGAGTTCAAACAATTGAAAACTGATCAGTGCGTGTTTGTCGGTCACTTTGCGAATTGTGAAGTTTACTTGGCTTTGTACGTGGACGATGGACTTTGGATGTCAAAGTCAAAAAGTGCAATCGATGAACTGATAACTATTATGCAACAAATGTTCAAAATTACGGTAAATTTGGACAATGAAAACTTGCAGTTCGTTGGCCTTCAGATCGAGCAAAATATGTCAGCGGGAACGATAACTCTTCACCAGCAGGCATACATTGCAAAATTGCTCGAAAAATTCAACATGACTGATGCAAAATCATCAGCTGTTCCAGCGGAACCCGGTGTGCGTCTAAAGTCAACACCCGATAATGCCGAATGTAATTTGAGACAGCCGTATCGAGAAGCTGTCGGATCGCTAATTTTCCTGGCCACTTGCAGTCGCCCAGACATTTCGTACTCCGTAAATCAAGTGAGTCGATTTCTCAGTAATTGGAGTAATGAACATTGGCAGGCTGTGAAGAGAATTTTACGCTATTTGAAGCAAACGATTCATTATAAAATCGTATATTCTAAGACACCCAAAATTGAAGTCATGGGGTACACCGACGCAGATTATGCTGGGTGTACAGATACCAGAAAGTCAACAAGTGGATACGTCTATTTAATGGCAAACGGCCCTGTTACATGGAAGAGTCAAAAACAATCGGTTGTAGCTCAGTCAACAACTGAAGCGGAATATCTTGCACTGGCTCTTGGCGTTAAAGAGGCATTATGGTTGAAAGCTTTTCTTCAAGAGATGGGCATCATGGTATCAACAATGAACATCAAAGTCGACAATCAGTCAGCTATAAGGCTGACAGAGGCACAGCAACTCCATAGCAGAATCAAACACATGGATGTGAAAGTGCTTTTGTGCGGGATGAGTGTGAAAAGGGCAATATTTCCGTTAATTATGTGAAATCAAGTGAGCAGTTAGCGGATCTTTTCACAAAACCACTCGCGAAAACAGTTTTGAATAATTTGCTAAAAATGTTGAACTTGTCGTAAATGCATGCCAACTAAATATTTGTTTGTTTAGAAATAAGCTTTCTTTGTTATTGAAAAGATTATTTTTGTTTTATCTGTTTTTTGCTGTATAGGATCTCAAACAAGTGGGAGTGTTAGAAATATTGTATTTGATATGTGTTTGAGATAGTGCCGCCTTGTTCTCTGTGTGCGCTGCACTACGCGACGAGCTTTGCAAGGCCGCCGCCGCGTGCCGGCTGTGCGGTGCTGCGATTGGCTGTTGCCGTTGCCAACCGTTTTTGCGCTAGTCGCACATGTTGATAGATAGAGTAGTTGCCTCCAAGCTGTTACGATACGACTACGTGTACTGCTTTTGTTCAATAAACTTTCAAACATTTTCAATAGCTTTTTTCTAAAGATTTCCTGCTTCGACTTCAGCTGGAGATCCGCATTTTTCATTCTAACAAGCTCGCCGTAGCTACCTCTGTGTTCGCGACGTAAACGTTGTCTTTTTTTATTGCAATAATGTAGTGCATTGCTGGGGGCGTAGTCTTTCAGCTGCGCACCTCTGGAGCTCGATCTACTGAAAACCTGCTAAATACGCTAACCATAACATGAAATAAGAGACACAAATGCAAACCCCTTTTTCAGATTATTTCTACTTGTCAAATTTCCATGTCAATATGTGGGTATTACAGGTATCCACTAGTGCCCACCTAGGCTACTAGACGTCGGAGTAGGTTTTCCTCGCAAAAACGTCCTCGACGATCAAGTACCAAGCTCTACACCAGGTGGCGTTTTTATTACTGCAATAATTTAGATTGAGAAGTAGATACTTACACTACACATGATATTATTTTGAAATAATGCGATGTAAAAAATTCTTTTGGATACTTACCTATTCAAGTATTATTACAGATTAGTGATATTATACAGGGTGATTCATGAGTGACCTTACATAAGCTAATGGGGGATAGAGGACTTCGAGGCGAGTCAGGATCCACTGAAGAAATCTTGTTTTCTCCATTGGTTACGAATATACAGGGTGTTTTGTGTGTTTCGTATGAAACTTTGACAAGCGATATTTCTGAAACGGCTAGAGATATTTTCTTGAAATTCACCATTAATATCTCTCTATTGGAACTTACCCTGAAGCCATATTGGGTAAGTCAAAATCCAGGGCCGGGATTGAAAAAATGTGCCCCTTTTTTATTTGATTAAAAAGTATATTTTCTGACCGCTTTTCTAAAAAACTGCTATCGGATTCAAAAAGCTAAAGAAAAATGCTTGAAGAATCACTCTTCAATTTAGATGGCACACTTGAACCGTTTCGACATAAAAATTGAAAGTGAAATTTATGGGTAAGTTTCGAGGTAAGTTTCCATTTTTGACCGGACATAATCGACTCATTGTTTGATTGAATTCATTCAAATTCATTTTATAGCTTATCTCTGTGGAATAGAAGGGCTTGGTAGGAAGAAAAATTCCATAGCCGAAGATTTTTTTTTGACGACCAAATCGAGTCTAATTTTGGTTTCACTCTCGATTTTGTCATAAAAAAAATTGTCGGCTCTGGAATTTTTCTTTCAACCAAGCTCTTCTATACGAAGGCGTAGAAGGGCCAACAATAATTTAACAAAGTTAAAGCAAATTGAGCTTGATCATTGCAATTTCAACCTAAACAATTGTAACTTCGAACTTACAATTGTAACTTCGAACTTACAATTGACAAAACAAAATAAGTTGAATTATTCTTGAATAATTGGATCTTGAAGATAAACCAGTTATCACTCTGAGAAAAAGCTTTTCTGAGATTATTCGTCCATAATTGTGTCTGTTGATATTTCGATAGCAATATGAGTACCTAACTACCTACCTACCCATCTACCACCTACCTACTTTTATTCAGTCGAAGAAATATAACAAAACAGGGGCCCTATTATTCTTTAAATGGGGAACAGGTTTACATGTTGTGTAGTTGCTAGGAAAGGGCCAAACATAGCCCCTGTTTTATTATATTTTTTCGACTGAATAAAAGTAGGTAGGTGGTAGGTGGGTAGGTAGGTAGTTAGGTACTCATATTGCTATCGAAATATCAACAGACACAATTATGGACGAATAATCTCAGAAAAGCTGCATACCAGCTGGGTGCTGGGTGCCGCGCATGCGTGAGCCAACCAGCTCCTCGTGATTGCCAGCTTGACTGTGGAGACTGTGGGAAAGACTGTTAAGACTGTAGAGACTGTCGGCAAGACTGCAGAGACTGTGAGTAAGACTGTGGTGACTGTCAGCTTGACTGTGGGGACTGTGAGCATGACTGTCGGGACTGTGATCATGACTGTCGGGACTGTCAGGACTGTCAGCTTGACTGTGGTGACTGTGGGCAAGACTGTGGAGACTGTGGTGACTGACAGTCATGACTGTCAGAAATTTGTACACGGACTGTCGATGGTGGTTGACCCCTCGACCTATCCCGTCGGAAACTTTTGGACCCAGTGCGCACGCAATATAACTATATTCAAAATTGAAGTTGGCAAGTCTGACGGGCATCGGTGTATATTATCTACTGTCAGTGTCAATTGTCTAGTTTCACATTCGTCATTGCGCTGTTGCAATGCATTATGGAACACTTGAAAACCATAGTGAAAACTAGTAATAACTAAAATTATCAATAATTATGGCTATATGGTAGGCAGGATAAAATGTATGACACTCATCAGTTAAAACTGAAAATTAACCTCAAAAATGGCTTCCCATAACTTTGGCCAACGCCAACTGCCTGCTGCCGTTTTCCCGGAGCTGCGTTACAATTGTAGGTTCGAAGTTACAATTGTAGGGTCGAAGTTACAATTGTTTAGGTTGAAATTGCAATGATCAAGCTCAATTTGCTTTAACTTTGTTAAATTATTGTTGGCCCTTCTACGCCTTCGTACTTCTATTCGACAGAGACAAGCCAAAAAATGAATTTTGATGAATTTATTCAAACAATGAGTCGATTGTGTCCGGTCAAAAATGGGTAGGTACTCACCCACAAATTTTACTTTCAATTTTATTGTTGAAACGGTTTAGGTGTGCCATCTGAATTGAAGGATGATTCTTGAAGCATTTTTCTTTAGCTTTTTGAATCCGACAGCAATTTCTCAGAAAAGCGGTCAGAAAATGTACTTTTTGATGAAACAAAAAAGGGGCACCTTTTTTCTAGCCCGACCCTGGATTTTGACTTACCCGGTATGGCTTCGGGATGAGTTCCAACAGAGAAATATTACTGGTGAATTTCAACAAAATACCTCTGGTCGTTTCAGAAATATCGCTTATCAAAGTTTCATACGAAACACACAAAACACCCTGTATCTTCGTAACCATTGGAGAAAATAGAATTTCTTCAGTGGATCCTGACTCGCCTCGAAGTCCTCTATCTTCCATTAGCCTATGTAAGGTCACTCATGAATCACCCTGTATGACACCAAACAAAACACGTGGAAAATCAACCGCAATAACAACAGCATAAAGCTAAAAACTGTAACTGAAAATTTTGACGACTGTAATTCTAATGCTTCAACGACACCTAGGAGCAATGTTTCAAACTATTTCTTATTCTTATTTTTATTTCTGGAGTATAAATGGGCAGTTGCCGTTCTTATTTTTTTTATTTTTATACTTATCGTTATTTTTATTTTTATTCTTATTTTCTGCGAGTATAAATCCACCTTTATTCTCTGGAAGAAATTTGCCATCCAGGTCTCTTTTGAGAGCTACAAGAATGGTGTTCAACTTAACGAGCTCCAGTTTTAAATTTTTGAAAAATAATTTAAAATTTTTTATTTTTCTCGAAAATTCAAAATTTGAGCTCGTCAAGTTGAAGACCATTCTCAAGACCATTCTTGTAGCTTTCAAAAGAGACCTGAATGGTGAGTTTCTTCCAGGGAATAAGGTTACTGGAACTTATAGCTTGGAAAATTTGAACAATAGTGCAATCATACGTTATACAGGGTGTTTCATGGATGGTAGCAAAAATTCAACTGTGGGTAGATCTCGTCAAAATATGACGAAAACCTATATACCATTTTGCAAAGTTCGGCCTAATGACGAAGATACAGCCATCCAAAGTTCACTTTTTTCGGATTTCAAAAATTTGTAATTCAAGAACGTTTTGACAAAAGACAAAAAGTAGGCAAAAGTGGTCTCGGTGAATTTGGCTGGAAATCGGCACACTTGTACATCTTCACGTTCTGATCGAATACTAAAAATTACAGTTACTTTTTATGTACAGTTTCCCAGCTATACAGGGATTTGTACAGGATGTGCGGAAAATTTGAACCCCCTCTGGGGGCTTAATTCTTGTGATAATTTGAATGTTGAAAAACTTATCCAAGACAGTTTTTCACATAGAAATCAAATCTCTTCTCTGGAATTTTTTTCATCTTACGGTATACAGGGTGTGCTTTTTTTCAATTTTTAACAACGATTTTTTTATCGACATCAGTTGATTGGATATCTTTTTAGCGCATTTTCCTAAGAAAGGGCACTCATATATGATGGCCAGTGTGTCTGTCTTTCTGTTTGTGTGTCTGTTTGTACTGAGTGTCAATTTTATTTGAGTATGTATCGATTTTTTCATCGACAGTCGATAGAGTTTTTTTTTCTGATTAACAAAATACATTTTGGTTTTCCTCATTTAGCAACAACCTGTCAAAAAATTGGTGAAACTATATAATCGCAAGAATTTTGTGTTGAGCAAAGATATTTTTTGTTAGGTGTCAATAAAACATTACATCAAACAAAACAAAAAGTTTAGTAGTTTGCTTTTTGGACCAATATAAGTAGAAAATAGTTAATATCGCCTCATACGATCAATTTCCTGGGATATTAGAAACCAAGTTATCTACAGGGTGGATCTTGAAAAAGCACCTGAATATTGGTACTATCTGGAGCAACAATTAACACGGGTTTGACTATAATATGGCGACTTTCACGTCGCTGAAATGTGTACCTATATTTGTTTGATAGGCAAGGCCAAGATGGCAACACAATCATGAAGTCCTGTTTGAAAATAAGAATTACCACGTTTCCATGGAGAATTGAAATCGATTTGAAAACGGGATCGGGATTGAATACGGAAGTGTTCACATGAGTGGTTCGAACTCGGTATTCAAATCGATTTGAATTCTGTTTACATATCTGTCATGTAAGTCTAACCCTAACCTAAAACTATCACAACCTAACGTATCAAAAAAAGTGCAAGTACTCTGCAAACTGCAAGTGTGCAGAAGGCAGAAGTGCAGACAACAGGTGCAAGTATGAATGCGACCCTCGATGCGACCAGAACAGCGGTTTCACTCATTGCTATGTATCACTTTCTGTTTGTTGATGTTTCGATCCAATCCGATTGGGTTTCCATGAGTATTATTTCGATCCGATCCCGATACGATCCCAGAATTTGCCGAATCGACCTTGAGACTCAAATCGATTTGAATACGATGTTGCAAGTGTTTACATGCAGTTTTCAATCCCGATACCGTTTTCAAATCGATTTCAATTCTCCATGGAAACGTAGTAAATGTTGATACGACAAGAGTAACTTCCAAGTTAATCGTTCCACTAATACATAAGAGATTTCAACATGGTGGTCAATATGGCGGCGCAACTATACCATCCAGCCATTGGCCATCATTGAAGACATGAGCTCTATTCGTCGGGAAAGTTACAGATATCTGCCTACTAGTACTAGCGGTAAGCAGCTAACTAGTGAAGAATACTGCATTTTATGATACAAGCAACAGATGTGGTACACGTAACCTCTGAAAAATTCTAAGCGATTTGACCCGTAGTTCTTGAAAATCCTTTTGGGAGGAGCCGAGATATAGGGGGGGGGGGAGTGGGGTTGATTTCTTTTATTTAGAATAAATCTATATGCGCCAAACTGGCATGGAAAATGTCGAATTCAAGTGAATTGAACATGCTGAATACACTGGCAAATCCTTATTTAAAAAAAATGCAAATAGTAGCCTTTTTTCAAAATGGCCGTCAATGAATGACAAAAAAATTATGCATGAATAAGTTATTCGAGTAAGGTATCAATTTATATGTTTTCGTGGGCGCTGGACTCATTTCTCTTATCTAAATCACCATATCGAACAAAATGATCCATTTTGGGTCAGGGTAGATGAACCACCCTCAACACTTGTGACGCTTTCAAGAGTTGTAGTAAATATCGAAAGAACCGAGGAAAGAACAATATGGAGCTACATCTGAATAATCTTTTTTTTGATGATAATTGGAAATTACCCATGTAACTACACCTTTAAAGTCACAATAACCATCCCTGGAATCCCCAACCACCCTTAATTAATAGTATAATAATACCTACTTGATAATATTTTATGTAGGTACTGTAGAAATCATACTAGCCGGTCGATTTTGAACCCACGACCTCCTGAAGGCTATATTGAGGGTACTCAAGAAACTTCCTCAATCACCTTCAAAAGTCGAAAAAGCATGTTTTGTTGGGAAAAAAGTTCTATCTCCCCTCAAAATCGGGGTAACAATTATTTAAAATTAAAAAAAATGACGTTCAGGAAAGATGGATGCATAGTTGGTCATAAACAAGGTAATAAACTAATTATGACCATTAACGAGGTCATTATAACTTTCTGCTGTTGCCAGAACTCTCCACAGGGAAGCTTCAAGATACGGTGAAAAACAGCACATCAATGTCACACTTGGTATCTAGCCAAAATTGATATTTTTTTCGAAAGTTTGTCAACAGTCAGATTCTCTGAAAAATCGCCCTACACAATTCAGAAGAAAAAATCATTCAAATCGAATAAATCGGTGATTTGACTTCAAACTTAGATAAACAATCAGATATTGGTGGTGCGTTAATTTTGTCTGTCAGTGTAGATACCTATAATCAAGAAGGCAGAGAAAGATAGAAATGCTAAAAGTCTAGTCAAAGCTAGACTTCCAAGAGAAAGGAATGAAACTTTTATGGTAATCATAACTTGCTTGGGGTCTCAAATGGAAATGGAGTCAGAAACGGAACTGTTGATGAGTTAGTTTGGTTCCATTTAATAGGGCAACAGGATGAAAACACAAATTGCATGGTAGGACTGACTTACTGTCAGAGCTTTGTATCAAAGTCCCAGTTGCTTACTTCGAGTTTAATTTTGAACCCCATGAACAATGAACATGTTTACAAGTAGTGAGGAATCTGAACTAAAAACTCCAACAATACATAAAATATTATTAAGTAGGTATTTAACTACTTTATACCATTTAATAGTTATTGACATAATAAGACAGGAAAGTCAATCTTTACAGGGCTAGCAGGAATATTCAAGGACGAGCGTGAGAGAGGCATGGGAGCCTACATGCCCTGAAAAGACACTAATTTTCCTGGCGTATTATGTATAAGGTTTTACCCGAAACTACCTCAATAAACCACAAAGAAAGAAATAATTGGAACCAAAATTCTGAAATGTCATTCTGGCACAATTTAGCAAATAGCACGTTGCTGGGTCCGGTGTCCAACAGTTTTCAGCAAATTTTTAGCAAACCAAACGTCTCTTGACGCAGAAAAGTAAGATTTCCCTGCCTAGGCAGGTTAAGTCTTTACCTGCCTAGGCAGGGAAATCTCATTTTTTGCGCCAAAAGACGTTTGTAATGGACACTTTACCTGCCAGTTTAGGATAAAAACATTTTTAAAGCACTTTCCTATGACACAAGGAAATTTAGGTCATACAAGAGCCTCCCATCAAGGGCGGTTGGGGCTTCCAGGGATGGTTATTGTGACTTTAAAGGTGTAGTTACATGGGTAATTTTCATTTATCAATCAATAAAATTTTATTTAGATGTAGCTCCATATTGTTCTTTCGATTGCTTACTTCAAATTTTGAAAGTTTCACTTTTGGTGTGGGGGTGGTTCATTTACCCTGACCCAAAATGGATAATTTTTTTTGATATGGTGATTTCATTTTGAGAAATGAATCCAGTGGCCTCGAAAACATATAAATTGATACCTAACTCGATAAACTTATCCATACATGTTTTTTTTTTGTCATTTATTTAATTTCACGGAATAACAGGGTAGTTCATTTACCCTGGCCCAAAATGGATACTTTTGTTCGATATGATAATTTCGATAAGAGAAATGAGTCCAGCGATCTCGTAAACATATAAATTGATACCTTACTCGAACACCTAATTCGTACATGTTTTTTTGTCATTTATCGGCGGCTATTTTGAAAAAAAGGCTACTATTTGCATTTTTTAATAAAATTAAAATTTACCAGTGTATTCAGCATGTTCAATTAACTTGAATTCGACATTTTCCATGCCAGTTTGGCGCATATAGATTTTTCTAAATAAGAGAAATCAACCCCTCTTCCCCCTCCCTCCATATCTCGGCTCCCCCCGAAGAGATTTTTAAGAACTACGGGTCAAATCGCTTAGAATTCCTCAAAGATCACGTGTACCAAATCTGTTGCTTGTATCATAAAATGCAGTTTTATTTTGCTTACCGCTAGTACTATACGTTTATTCCCTGAAGAAGAGTTCACCTTATTATTGTAAATGACAACTTTGGTTTTTGATGATAATAATATGATGATTATGTATGGATTTGTTCAAACCAGCCATTGGCCACCCTTGAATACATAAGCTATCCACTGGAAGTCGCTTTAGGCCTCTAGTTTTATTCCCCGAGAGGAGTGCAACTTTTTAGTTAATATACGGAAAGACAGACAGACAAACAGACACACAGACAGACAGACAGGCAAACTGGCTATATGAGTGCCATTTCCAAGGAAAATGTGCTGAAAAGATATCCAATCTACTGTCGATGAAAAAAAAATTGTTGAAAATTGAAGAAAGCACACCCTGTATACCGTGAAATATAGAGAATTCCAGAGGAGAGATTTGAATTCTATGTAAAAAACTGTCTTGTATAAGTTTTTCATCCTTCAAATTATCACAAAAATGAGGCCTCCAAAGGGGTTCAAATTTCCCGCACATCCTGTACAAATCCCTGTATAGCTGGAGAACTGTAGGTACATAGAAAGTGACTGTAATTTTGAGTCTTCGATCAGAAAGTGAAGATGTACAAGTGTGCCAATTTTCAGCCAAATTCACCGAGACCACTTCTACCTACTTTTTGTGCGGGGTCCTTTAGCTGTAATTTAGCATAAGCTGGTTTGTCATAATTATCTGTCAACTTGCCAAATTTGGAAACAATCCAATCAGTGGCGTAGAAGTTATGAGCAGGGCCGCCGCGCCGTGAGGTTCGCCGGGCCCCGATGTTGGATGACACTGACCTTTTTTTTGGGGAATATTTTGAGCCCGCGAAAAAAAACTACTGTACCTACTAGTTACATTCATCAATTAAAGCTAAAAGTACGACAAAAACAAACAAAAATTGAGCTTTTTGAAGTTTTTCAACATTTTTTCCACTTTTTTGTCAGTAGAGCTAGAAAAAGAAAATCAACTGGCGCTCACGGCCCCCCTACGCGGCGCCGGGCCCCGATGATATGACACCTCTTGAACCACCCTCTCGGCGGCACTGGTTATGAGGGGTCACCTTGAGTCAACTTTTCTTCGGATGCTTCTAAATTATTGACCCTCATAACTCCTATACCACTGGTTGGATTCTCCCCAAATTTGGCAGGTTGATAGATAATTATGACAAACCAGCTTTTGCTGAATTAAGCTGAATTTGTCGAAATGTTCCTGAGTTACAAATTTTTAAAATCCGAAAAAAGTGAACTTTGGAGGGCTGTATCTTCGTCATTAGGCCGAACTTTGCAAAATGGTATATAGGTTATATGCTACGAAATTCAACATGATGGATAAACACACCCACAAGTCTTCATTTTTTCCAACTAAACTGCTTGACAATTGAACTGCAACACCTAAAAATTAGGTGCGTTTTCAAATTGAGATAGCTCGGAAAATATTGGACGGATTCCAGAAATTCAGGCATGTGAGGAAAGATCATTCCTTTGACTATCGAGTGCTGGTATTGATGATAAGGTTGATTGCACAATTTGTCATATACAGGGTGCCAACGTAGAGCGTGCAGATATGGGCAATCTTTTACCTTGTACAACTTTCGAAAAAAAAATCCGAGATTTTTCTATCGCCTGCTTTTGAAAGGTTGTATCATTATGCCAAAACGGTTTCGGAATTTTGACCCTAACTTTCTTTTTCAAAAAATTGTGCTCAATTTTCTGAAATATGCACTTTCTGATTAAGAAAAAGAAATAGAGACGTTGTTTGTTTTCAAACGGCGTCCATATTGAATTTGCTTACGAAGATTTTCATTTGAGCCTCCACATCCCCTAGAAACTACCCCTTTTGGGACACCGTCTCACAGCAAGATATGCAATGCTTCATTTAAATGGCATAAGGAAAGTACTCATCAATAATTGAATTAAAATAAGGATACTGCGATGACCCCACACGTACAGCTCCTTGAAAACCACCCCTTGACTTCAAGGGACAGGGTTGGTATGATAAGACATGCAATACTTACATGAAAATTCCAAATAACGTCTTTTTCAACTGTTCCACTAAAAAAGTGATGCTACACGATGACCCTTTGCTTAGGTCATCCCAACAGTAGCTACCCTCTCGGAAAAAGAACTACCCTTTAAAAACCAGTACTTCCGCAATACCTCATTTGTTGGAATTTTTTCAAAATCTGTCGCAATAGTTTGCTGCTACGATGATTTCATTCACATATCTACCCAAAACTACCCCTCAATTACGCATAGCCTTCACCTTGATGCGTGTAAGGTCATCGCGAAATCATTTTGAACTTATTCAATCGCACCTTTTCTGAGCTTCCAAATGAGGTTTTGCATACCTTCCACTAAAGGGGTGATTTCTAGGGGTAGTTTCAGGAAATGTTTTGTACTATCATCGTAGAAAATATCATCATTTCAATGAAACGGTTAGTAGGCAAAAGTTCTTTCAACTCGTGAATAACGCATCAAGGTGGAGGCTATGCGATATTGAAGGGGTAGTTTCGGGTAGATATGTGAATGAAATCATCGTAGCAGCAAACTATTGCGACAGATTTTAAAAAAATCCTAACAAATGAGGTATCGCGGAAGTACTGGTTTTTTGAAGGGTAGCTATTTTTTCGAGAGGGTAGCTACTGTTGGGATGACCTACGTAAAGGGTCATTGTGAAGCATCACTTCTTCAGTAGAACAGTTGAAAAAGACGTTTTTTGGAATTTTCATGTATTGCATGTCTTATCATATCAACCCTGTCCCTTGAAGTCAAGGGGTGATTTTTAGGGAGCTGTACGTGTGGGGTCATCGTAGTATACTTATTTCAATCCAATTATTGATGAGTACTTTTCTTAGGCCTTTTAAATGAAGCATTGCATATCTTGTTGTGAGACGGTGTCCCAAAAGGGGTAGTTTCCGGGGGATGTGGAGGCTCGAATGAAAATCTCCGTAAGCAAATTCAATATGGACGCCGTTTGAAAACAAACAATGTCTCTATTTCTTTTTCTTAATCAAAAAATGCATATTTCAGAAAATTGAGCACAATTTTTTGTAAAAAAAAGTTAGGGTCAAAGTTCCAAAACCGTTTCGGCATAATGATTCAACCTTTCAAAAGCAGGCGATAGAAAAAATCTCGGACTTTTTTTTCGAAAGTTGTACAAGGTGAATGGTTGCCCATATTTGCACGCTCTCCGTTGGCACCCTGTATATGACAAATTGTGCAATCAAACTTATCATCAATACCAGCACTCGATAGTCAGAGAAGTGATCTTTCCTCACATGCCTGAATTTCTGGAATCCGTCGGATATTTTTCGAGCTATCTCAATTTGAAAACGCACCTAATTTTTAGGTGTTGCAGTTCAATTGTCAAGCAGTTTACATATATGGGGGGAAGTTATACAAGAACAAGATTTAACTTGTCGTTAACGAAAACAGAACGATTCGTTACGAATCGGTACTTGCTCGCCTGGAAATGCACGCAAGTAACTTATGTTACGAAAAATCTGATTTTTCACCGCACATTGCATTGGGTTACCTACGTACAACATTTTTAGGTGAGCAAGGACATCGATTCTCCTGTGAAAACATGCAGGCCTAATTTGGTTCTTTCGTCGTTGATGGGCATGTTCAGCATTTTTTAGCGCACAACTTCTCCAAACGGGATACTTCAATAACTTTTTCAGTGGCCTATTTTTTTTTTATTTGTGTTTTAGCTGCACAGTTGCCAATTTTATCTATTTGAGCAAAGGTCCATACCAATAATATCACATTTTGTGATTCTTGTATACGACCCCATTACCATAGACTATACGTAGCTACATGAGAAAATGATTGTTCTAATACAGTAATTGTTGCAGTATTTCAATACTTCCAAGCCATGAGTGAGCTCTGCCGACTTAGCAAGGCGAGACCTTGGATGCTGAAGGCCATCCATGGACTCCCCGAAACCAGCAAATGGAGCGGCGGCCCTTATGCCCCTTACAAGCTGGTCGATTTAAGCGAAAGCTCTCCCGAATTCAAACGCGTGGAAGCAGCATTCACAGCTTCCGCCTTTTCCTTTCACGTTACGAAAATCCAAAGAGTCGAGAATCCATTTCTTCTGGCTCAGTATTTGATGAAGAAAAAAACGATGGACGGTGTGAAGGAGAAACGCCGTTTCCATGGCACCAATTGGACGAACATCGACGGGATCTGCCGGAATAATTTTGATTGGAGAATTTATGGTAAACATTACAACAAACGTAGGTTCGGCCAGGGAACATCTTTTGCTCGCGATGCATATTACGCCACACACTACTCCAGCACCAACACAATGATTTTTGGGAGAGTTCTTGTTCGTAAGTCCATCCGTGGCGGGAAGACCACTATAGTACCGCCTGAATCATTTGATAGCACCCATAATAGCGAAAGGACGGTTGCTGTCAAGTATGAGGACAATGAATGTTATCCTGATTATGTGATCCATTATGAAGAAGACGAGGACGAAGAGTATTATGACGATGACGAGTATTATGACGATGACGAGTATTATGAGGACGAGGATGAGGAGTATTATGATGATGACGAGTATTATGAGGACGAGGATGACGAGTTTTATTATGACGAGGATGAGGACTACTGTGAGGACGAGGATGAAGAGTATTATGAAGGAGACGATGCTTATTATGATGAAGATTATGAAGATGGTTATTATGATTATGATGACGAAGAGTATTATTATTCTGATGGTGGAGAGTATTATGATTAGGGTGATGATTTTTATTAGAGTGATAACTCGTTTATCTTTAAGATCCAATTATTCAAGAATAATTCAACTTATTTTGTTTTGCTCCGTTTACAAATAATAACTAATTGATTTATACTTAGTTGATAGTACTTACTTGAAAGTAGATTTAGATTTTTTTATAAAAAAAATTTCTTACATGTTTGTTTCAATACCTCTGAAATGCTGGCACCTATTCATAAAGCATAATACAGATTATATCAATCTTTATTTTGCATTTATTTTTGTTGCCTGAATTTCAAGACTATCAAGAGAATCAAAAATGAAGGGGACTTTCCCAAAAAAAAAAAAAGATTTCAGAAGTCCAAACTCAAGTTCGATTTGGTCATGATTGTTATGTAAGTTGAGAGAAATAAAAAAAAACGAACTGATAACGTTTCTTGGGCGAAGAGGTCATTGCCGCAATTTTTTGTTTTTCATAATAAAACGATCGTGTGTGTCCAATAAAGTCGTCACCTGTTGTTTTTACAACCATTCCACGGAGAACAATTTGAAGATGGCGCTCACGATGAAAAAAAAAGTTCAAGAAACTAGCAGGCTTTGTCGATGTCCCCACATCGCGTTCGATTTAAAACATTATTGTTTGTCGAAATATCAAGTTGCAGCTCGATATCTCCAAACACAACTGATTTATTGAAAAAAAGAAAAAAATAAGAGGTTTCACTTCTTTCGGCGTATTTCGGAAACGCCTCAAGATATTTCAAAACTGTTTGCAGCACCTTCATGAGCATGGAATCCGTCATCAATATCTTAATTTTCATACTTATTATATACGTACGTAATACATCGGGTTATATGGTTCAAGATTTATGATTTTTCAACAATTTTTTTCTACTCCACCCTGTACAGGTGTCCGAGGTTTGAATTCGGAAACTTGATCAATCAATAGAGAATAAAAAAATAAGGGTACTTTGTCCAGAAAAATATTTTTAGAAATGAAAAATAACGGAGATATACCCTTCAAAGTTAATTGCAAAAAACCGTTTTTTTTTTTTAAATAAATCTTACACCGTTCAACCGATTTTGTCCAAATTCAACACGGATGATCGTACAATATATTCACATCAACAGCTTAAGATGACTTTTCTAAATGACTCCAGTGGCGTAGATATTGGGAGATTCACCCTCACAAACTACCCTCCTATTTTCTACGCCAATAAAGATTTTGAGATATCGAGCCAAATTTTTGATTTTGCATTTTATTCCAAAGAAAAAGTTGCTGGCAATAAATTTTGATTTGAGGCTTCGTTTCTGAGATATTTGAGTTTGAAAATTCCAAACACACAACTACGAATTGAAATAATTTTTGTTACTAACAATTCTATTTTCTACGTCACTTGAGATATTGCTCCTAAAATTGATATTGGTGATACTTGAACGCTTGCTCAATGGGAAAAACTATGACTTTGTTCAAAACATTCCAGTGGCGTAGATATTGGAGAAGCCACTTATATTATCCCCCCCTATTTTCAACGCCAATGAATATTTTCGGAAAACGATGCAAATTGCTGTTTCTGCATTTGATTTTTAAGAAAAAGTTACTCTTGATAAATTTTGATTTAAGGCTTCATTTTTTAAATATTTTTTGAGTTTAAAAATACCAAACACCTTATTTTGTTCCTGAACATTCTATTTTATTGGTCTAACGAAGCGTCGAATTACAATTTACCACGAGTAACTTTTTCTTTAAAATTAAATGCAAAAACAATAATTTAGACCTTTTTCTCAAAATTTTCATTGGCGTAAAAAATAGGGGGGTAATGGGGGTGAACCACCCAATATCTAGGCCACTGGAGTCATTTGGAAAAACTCATCTTAAGATGCCGATCTTTTGAAGAAAAGATCGATTCATCGAATCAATCTTCAAAAAAAATCGATTCTTTTCCTTCGACTAAATCATATAAGAGAAAGTTATGTTTGATAATTAGTGATTGCAGAAAACACTATTGCAATTAAAAACAGTTTTGTGAAATTCAAAAGACGAGCAGGAGGAAGTGCCTAAACATACTCATTACAGAATTCACCACAAAATAAACTTAATAACATGAATCGAACCGGGTTGGATTGTTTTGAATTTCGAGATCGAGAGGAGCCAATCAGGCGGCACCCTGCTATTGCACTAGAAAATATGCATTTTTATATTTCTTCTTGCATGTATAGGTAGTAAATGTATGTATTTTACACCCTACAGGTGCAGACTACCTAGTCCTTCAACTAAACTGCTCAACAACTGGAATGACGGTATTGAAAATTTTGCTTTTTTTCAAAATGACGTAACTTTGGATTGACACAACCGATTTTGAATTTGTTTTCACAGTTCTTTGGATCCATGTTTCAGCAATCTATCCCATTGACGAGATGTTGTTTTTAATTCCAATCACTTTTTTTACAGGGTGGATAGTGAAACATTGCAAAAGAGTTCGGAGTTCCACCGATCCCCGTTTCTGTGGAATTTTTCTTTTTCGAATTCTAATGAATTATTCATGAAGCCTGATGTCTAATCTCGAAATGGTTTTTAAATTTCCCAGATTAGATGTCCAACAATGACGATATAATTTTTTTTACTTCCCCGACCCACCTAAATCTGTTCACGGGATAAAAAAGTTGGAAAATTTGTAGTTTTTCCAGAGAGGAAAACTCGAAAACCGTGGGTCCGATTTTGGAAATTTTTCCTCTAAAAATTAATTCAATCTTTTCTCAAACTTTTATTCCCAGCATGTCTGCACCTAAAATGGATATTTCGTGGGGCTCATCGCATGTCAAAGTTTACACTGCAGTTTATTCAAATTCACGGAATATGTGAATTCCATTTTGAAAAAACTACCGTCGAGAAACCTAAACCGCGTCGATTTTGAAGATAGATCTACACGTTGGAAATGGTCTTAATCGTCATAAGGGACCTCAGAACGGATATATCTGTCGAAATGTCGGGAACAATTTTTAGCGCTTTCACAATACTTCCCCTCCTCATTGGGTGGTGGGTCGGGAAAGTAAAAAAATCATATCGTCATTGTTGGACTTCTGATCTGGAAAATTCAAAAACCGCTTCGAGATTAGACATCAGGCTTCATGAATAATTCATTAGAAATCGAAAAAAAGTTTTTTCGCAGCAATGGGGATCGGGGTCGAACTTAGCACAGTTTTGCAATGTTTTACATTCCGTCCTGTAAAAAAAGTAATTAAAATCAAAAAACTCATCTCGTAAATGGGATGGATTGCTAAAAGATGAATCTGAAAAATTGTGGAAACGAATTCAAAATCGGTTGTGTCAATCTCGTGTCAATCCAAAGTTACGTCATTTTGAAAAAATGCAAAATTTTCGATACCGTCATTCCAGTTGTTAAGCAGTTTATTTAGGCATAAATTGATATATTTTTTCATGACCATGACCGAGAGTTACGATCTGTTCGCTTGAAGCAAAATAATAAATAGGTAGTTGATATTGGTAAATAAATAGTAGTTGGTACACCAGAGGGTGTAATGGAAGATTTCAAAATTCTGATCGAGAGATGTAAGGCTCTTGGATTGCAGGTGAACCCTTCGAAGTGCGAGTTATTTTTTTGTGGAGACATGGACCAATCAGTTATCAAAAGTTTTAACATGATCTGCCCAGGAATCAAAATTTTGACAGATAGAAAATTATGTCTCCTCGGAGCAGCAATCACTGATGAATCATTCAATGAATCCTTAGAAACAAAATTTAAAGAAGTACTTACTTTATTTGAACGACTAAAAGATCTGAAAAGTCACATGGCATATTATTTACTACGCAATTGTTTTGCTATACCCAAATTGAACTATATGCTGAGAACCACACCAGCTTGGAAAATGACAAATGAAATCAAAGCCATGGATTCCAAAATGAAGAACACTTTAGAGGGTATCATTAACATTCGTTTGACTGAACAACAATGGAGCATCGCATCTTTACCCATCAAACATGGCGGCATTGGAATTCGCAAAATCACGGATATTGGACTACCGGCCTTCCTTGCATCCATAAACAGCGTATCAAATCTCGTCCAAGCAATGTTACCTGATTCACAGGGCTTGTTTGATATTGCGTTTTATACGGAAGCATTAGAAGAATGGAAACTGCAATATGAAGAAACTCCTCCAGAAGCTGTTATCTACAGACAGCATGCTTGGGATATGTATGCTTGCGAAAAAATATCCAAGTCAATAAAAAGCGACAGCGACTACACACATGTGCTTCGACAAGCGGCTCTCAGAAAAGAATCAAGCGCATGGCTAAACGTATTACCATCTCGTAGTCTTGGAACGATTTTAGACAACAACACGTTCAGAATCTCAATCTCAATACGTCTAGGTTTACACATGTGTAAATCACACAAATGTTTATGTGGAAACATAGTGGATGAGAAAGGGATACATGGCTTATGTTGTCAAAAGAGTGCTGGTAGACAGTCTAGACACTTTATTTTAAACGACATCATAAGAAGAGCTCTCGCATCGGCAAAGATGCCAGCAATCCTGGAGCCAACAGGTATTGTCAGAGAAGACCACAAAAGACCCGACGGAATGACTTTAGTCCCTTGGCGAAACGGACGGCACCTAGTTTGGGATGCCACTTGTAGCGACACCTTGGCAGCGTCTAACATGGCAGCAGCAATAAAGGAAACTGGGACAGTAGCTGAAAACGCAGCAAACCGGAAGCGGTCAAAATACAAAACAATTATTGAAGACAATTACATCTTTGTCCCTTTCGCTGTTGAGACCCTAGGCCCTTGGTGCCAAGAGGCTATAAATTTTGTATACGAACTGGGGAAACTTACAGCAGATGCCACCGGAGAAGACAGATCGAGGTGCTATATAACCCAAAGGATCAGCCTAGCTATACAAAAGGGAAATGCAGCATGCGTAATGGGTACCATTCCACCTTCCCTACCCTTACATGAAATTTTTTACCTTTTATAACATATTTTATATACTTACCTATACAAAAAAAAGATTTATAGTTTTAAACATATGAAAAATGTAAGATGTTGACAAAATATACGTATATAATTCGGTAGTTGATTCAATTCGAATTTTCTTTGTCACAAGATCGATTCTCAAAAGATCGATTTTCATGAAAAAAGTTCGATTTTTGAAAAAATCGGTCAAAAAAATCGATTTTAGCATATAAAAGATCGATCTTTTTAAAAATCGATTCAAGATCGGCATCCCTACATTCTTAAGGGCCTGGGTTAAATTTCACTGAAATGCACACGAAAGCATGTTGCGGCTTCCAGCCGCCTTATTTGAGATCAGATTTTGATGATTTTGTTCTCTATCGAAAGATAAAAGTTGGATTAGTCATCCTCTTGCCTTTTTTTTTCTAATTTCAAAGTGAAAGTCGAGTTTGAAAGGACCGAAGGGCGGCCATCATAAACAGCAAATCAAAAAACAAAGAAAAAACAAAAAAGCAAGAAGTTTGAAACGATTTAATGCAAAAAAATTGAGATTTTTTGGTATAGTTTTCATTTGCGGCTGGAATTTGAGATTCTCGTTAAAAACGCCGTAATTTAGGCAACACAATATAAGTAAAGTCGTGATTAGGACGCGACCGGGTTCACCATATTTGCCACCAGGGCCGCTATTCTTGAATCGTGTGAGAAAAGTCCCTGGGAGTTTTATATAATACGTAATACACTTCTGTAGCGAAAGTTGCCTAAAAACCACGATTTTAGGCAACATTCGCTACATCAGTGTACTGCGGAATGTATTTTACTCCCAGGGACTTTTCTCACACGATTCAAGAATAGCGGCCCAGGGTAGCTATTCTTGAAAGTGTGGGAGAAACTCTGCTAGGTGGTCCATTTTGTTTTTATGGCCATGTACAGCGTGTTCAAAAATGATTGTCCTTGCCGCCTTTTCGAAATTTGGCCCGCATTAGACATGCGCCGCTTCAATGAAATCATTTTGCAATACCGTAGTAACGAAGTTGATAGACGTCACGTCAGTCACGTCACACTGACTGATATCAAATTTTAGGTTAGCAGTGATGGCTCTGACTGCTGGTAAATAGTAGGTTTGTTCGCGTCGCATGAACCTTTGGCACCCAAAAGTTCATATGAACCTTGAAGTACATGTACGAGGTGTAGTTGGTGCAGATTAAAACACCAAATCGACGCGAACGGTTTAGTGCAATAAATCTTGTAGCACCAGATTTGATAGTTGATAGTTGACAGTGTTGATACTTTCCGAATTCTGAGTGATAGCTTCAGAATTCATTTGTAAAATGTCGAGCAAAGCCAAGAGCTGTGCCAAGACTGCCAAGAGCGAAGCAATCGCCAAGCAGAACCGAAACGCTCTTATGATGATGTTTGGACTGATCACACACAACATAGCTTCTTCCGACGAGGACGATGACAGAGAAACGGACATTTTTACGGACGGACGTTATATTTCAACACCACGAAGAAGGCAAATAAAAATTATGTAGAACAAGTCTCTCCACTTCTTGGTGGATCTTTCTTCTTTGATCGCCAAAATATACGAAGTCTCCTTCTTCAGCAACTTTCCACAAGTCCATCGTACAGACAGAAGCTAACGTCAAATCAGGCGCTAAATCATCCAAATGTCATAAATGGCAAACTTTCTGGGTTCTGAACTTTTGGCACCACCCTCCGACTGGGTGTAGAAGGTGCAGCACTTTTTTCTGGCACTGAGAACTTTTTCGGCGACGCGAACACCACCAAACTGTACTTTTTCTGCGACGCGAACGGTAAAGTGCACTTAGGGCAGAAAAGTGCAGAAGGTTCATGCGACGCGAACAAACCTAGTGAACGAGCAACCTGACGGAACGGGAATGGACCAGCCGTCAATGCCGTCACTGTTAACCTCAGATTTTTTATCAGTCAGTGTGACGTGACGTCTATCAATTTCGTTACTACGGTATTCCAAAATGATTCCATTGAAGCGGGGCATGTCTAATGCGGGCCAAATTTCGAAAAGGCGGCAAGGACAATCATTGTTGAACACGCTGTAGAACCGATCACGACAAGTTTAGTATCTTTTCCGACTAAATTCAACCTCCTTAACTCGAATTAGTTGCCTAAATTTGGATGAAAACAAGTTGGCATAAGTTGACTTGAGAAAACTTTTTTTTTCTTTGACAATTTTGACGTTTGTTTTTTTACTCTTAGAGGTGTTCATCTCTGAAAAATTTTCAGAGGCTATTAAATTGAAGTGTATTCTTCAGGAAAATCATCCACTCGATGTATGATTTTGTTTCTCAAAATTGAAAAATCGATTTGAATCTGAGCCGGCGCGGCGCGTCGTTTACTACTGACCATAACACTACAACATGCACCTTCGAATGAAAGTAGTTCAAACTATGGGAAAAATGATGACAGATGTTCGAAAATTCGAGGATTTGTGCAGAACTGAATTCCCTATAGCATAAACAAAATCGCCATGGATCGCACAGCAAGATTTTGAGTTATTCGAGGAGGAGGATAACATTTTGGCAAGATTCATACTCTATGAACTGTTGCCTCTCCCTCAAATAACTCAAAACCCTGCAGTGGGATTCATGACGATTTTGTTCATGTTATAGGGAATTCAATTCTGCACAGATTCTCGAATTTTCAAGGATCAGTTGTTATTTTTTCAATAATTTGAGCTATTTTCATTGGAAGGTGGCCACTTCAATCTAATGGCCACTGGAATATTTTCAAAGATGAACATCTTTAACTGTAGAAAAAAATTCGTCAGAATTGTCATATAAAAAACAAGTTTTTTCAAGTTAACTTGTTCGGACTTGTTGTCATCCCAATTCACACATCGGATTTAATTTCAGGAGATTGAATTTAGTCGGAAAAGATGCCAAACTTGTCGTGATCGGTTCATATGGCGCAGGAAGAAAAAAGAACCCCTTAGCCGAGCTTCGCATCCCCACGAGCCCCCTTCAACAATGATCGACACTTTTTGTACCGAAATGATATAAAAGGGATACAATGCGTCGAATTACGATGTATTTGCATCCAATGGATTGACAGGTTTCATCCCCTCCATTTCAAGTTGCAATTTTTTACCCCCTCTCCAATAACTCAAAACCCCCAGGTGCGATTTTTGGCGAGTTTGGATATGTAGTAGAGCATTCAATTTTGAACAGTATGTCGAATTTTCAGGACGTCCATATTTATTCCGAGGTTTTGCCGATTTTTTTACTACTTTTCCTGTACTACCAGGGGCTTTTCATTTTCACCAAACATCAACGCTACTCTCTGTGGTCAACTGTCCACTTGTTCCCATCCCATGCCTACATGGCCTCCAAATAAATGACCATATGCAGTAAGGAAAATTCCCCCGACAGCCCTGATGAGGTCGAAGAAGCTTAAAGGTGCGTTCAGTCAGCTTATTTAGCCGCAATTTTTTGTTTTAGTCGTAGCGCAGCGATGCTCATTGGCTGTCATGAACCAGCCTCCACAGATCAGCCAATAAGCGATGCTGCGCTTACGACTAAAATTAAAACTTGCGGCTAAATAAGCTAACTGAACGCACCTTAAACATCTGGTCTAATATTGGTTATTGGTGATGAAAAGAATAATAATAGTGAAAATAGCCCATTGGCCTAATGGCATAGCTAGCTCCCCTCTGGACCCACCACTGATCCAGTGGTGAAGGAATTACCCGAGAAAATGTTACTTGCGATAAGAGAGGGATTCACCCGAAAATTGAAAAAGTGAAGAGTATGATCCATGGACCGTATGATCGAATCTTGGAGGAATCGAATAAATTTCTCCTCAAAGTAGGCCTTGGTCTCCTTGGTAGTCACGTTTTTCCGCCAGATTTCCAGGAATCATAGGCGGCTTGAGGATAAATTTAATCGATCACTCGTTAGGCACCTAAGTACCGGGTGTTTATAAACGTTTGTTATCATATCGCCTTTGGAATCTCCTATCACTCTTTCAAATCGTGCCTTTCACTGCGACTTTTGGCCTGACCAAAGCCTGCCGCGATCACAGACGTTTATAAACACCCGGTACAAGCAGGCACAGCGCTTTCGGGAACCAGGCCAAGACCCTTGAGCGCCGATATCTTTGTGTCGGGCCGACACCTTTGTATCCTGCCACCGTCGCTTCTAATAGTTTTATTGCCGCAGAATCCGGGGGGTCTTAATTTTTTTTTCCCGGATCCCATCAACATGGAAGGAGAACTAGGCCTTCTCATATAGGTGGTTACCTTTACTCGCAGCTTGTGCGCAAGTATACACAATATTGCGTGACCGCTTAGCGCATGCGCTAAAAAACGATGTGATTCGTTCCAAGTCTTCCATATGTTACGCTGTAAAATAGGTGATTCTCAAACTTAGCTCAATGGATTATGCGTCGTTTCCAAGTAGAAGTGGTTACATAGAAAAATCGGTGTAACCCTCGCAACCTATTCATGAAAGTACATATGTGAGGGATCATTCCCAAATGCCCCAAATTACGAAATAAAAAAACATGGAACACTTCAACCATAACATTAAAATTCACCGCAAAATTGTCTGGGGATTGTCTGATTCATTTAATCAGTGCTGTATTGTATTGACGACAGCATGGTGTGGCGACAGTCAGTCCTCTGAGTGGCACACACTTTTTCTACCGCCGAATATCCATTTTAAATCGGAAGGCCTCACAAGTTGCTGTTGCTGATAAAACTGAACAAAATGTCAACGTCAAACACAGAAATCAATGTCATTGTCGAATTCTGGGCCGCTATTCTTGAATCGTGTAAGAAAAGTCCCTGGGAGTTTTATATAATCCGTACTACACTTCTGTAGCGAAAGTTGCCTAAAAACCACGATTTTAGGCAACATTCGCTACATCAGTGTACTGCGGAATGTATTTTACTCCCAGGGACTTTTCTCACACGATTCAAGAACAGCGGCCTTGAACATGCGCGATGATAACTTGTCACCGTTTTCTTAGTTCGCATGATATCCGTGTCGGAGCGCCACTTCCGCGCAATATTGTGTATTGGCATATTGAAATCCAAAAATATTCGCGTGTTTAGAGCCATGTGTGATTTCATACAACGTCAACTGAAAGCGCGCGTTTGGTTGTTTCACCGGGAGCGCATTACAAATAGGTCCCTTCGTTTCGGTTTTTTTGAGTGCGCATGTGTGGCGCGAATTTCATAGTTTCGTATATCGATATTGAAAAATTAACGCTAAAAATATTGTAGCGCACCTAAAATTCCACAAATAATTTGGTTGAATGTTAGATACCATTTTTCATATTCAAAGAAGATGTTTCAATGAAATTAAGTTCAATGATCATTTGTGGAAGTTCAGGAACAACGAAAATGGCAACAGCGCTCAAAACAACAAGACATCGGCGCCAACTGTCACTTGTGACCATTATGATGACGATGACACTTCTCGTTTCTACCTGACCTACATTTCATTTGCTCATGCTTTGATGAAAGAACAAAACTTGTTGAAAATGGCTGTACCGAGAAGGAAGTTCAAAGAAGCTACGAAGAGAGATGCATTTATGATGGGTAGTATTAATAAAAAATAAACATGAGCATTATAGCTTAGATTTTTGAGGAGTTGCTAAAGCAGACTTTCTCTGGCAACGCCATTGAAATCCATGCAAATGCTTATGCTTATTTTTTATTAATACTACCTGATGTGTGTGAAAGTCACAGCCAGGAACCAGTAGTTGGTCAGGCGGCTAGACAGAGCATGCAGCGTTGCCAAGTTTCCGTATTCACACTGACAGGTGTACGAAAGTTTTCAAAATCTGGCGCTTCGATCTACACATGCGCACCTGCCCAAACGAAGTAGTAACCTATTGCAGGGAACGTATAGGCAATACGAGTATCACTGTTGCTTTGCAGATTGCCGGAACAAAAATTTATCCCGTGGCCTTAAAGCTGTTAATGTAGGTGAATAATAGAATAAAGGTGCGTTCAGTCAGCTTATTTAGCCGCAAGTTTTAATTTTAGTCGCAAGCGCAGAGACGTCCATTGGCTCTTATGAACCAGCCTCCTCAGAACAGCCAATGAGCGATGCAGCGTTTACGACTAAAATTAAAACTTGCGGCTAAATAAGCTGATTGAACGCACCTTAATATATCGTAGTAGGATTACCCGTGTTAAGGTGCATTCAGTCAGCTTATGTAGACCCAAGTTTAAATTTTAGCCGTAAGCGCTGCATCGGTTAAGCGCGATTTATAGATTGACGCCCGCCCGTCTCACCGTTAGCCGCTACCCGTTAACCGTAATCCATAGCCCGTAAATATTTTGGCCAATTTATAGAACGTCGTTACGTTACCCATAAGCATGCGCAAATTAGTTCAAGTATTTGACGATTGACTCGATAAATAATGGCATGTCCAGGGAGTCCATCGTAGATCGGTGTCGGAACTGGATTTTTTGGTTATACAGGGTCCTGCAACAGTACGTCGAGCTTTCCCAGCGCCGTTCTCTTACAAGATAGAGGAAAAGGTGTAACACATAAAATTATTGATTCAAAAAGTTTTATCTTGCGAAATTATTTCTAACTATACAGGCTGTTCAATTTTTGCGCTAAAAAAAGATATTTTTTGAAACAAAATGCCCAACTTTTTGTTTCATTCTCTTGTTCAGCTTTTCAAGCTCCATTATAAGTGTATTTTTGTTTTTTCAATTTTTAGCAGTGCTACCAACTAAAAAAAATATTATTTTTTTATAATTTCAAGGTTCATTTTGAAAAATCGTGGGGCCTCGTTTTTGGAATTAAGATATAAAACTTGACACAACAATAGTCGAATAGGAGATGAATAACTTGACAAAAAAATTACAAAAAACTTGAGATTCAGTGATACAGGGTGTACCCAATTTTTTTTCGAACCTCGCCAATTTCAAAGTGCCATAAGTAGGGTACCTCTAGTAAAAATGAGAGAGGAGAAAAAAGCTATCGAATGGTGAGATTGAAATATTGAATAGGGGGCATTCTATTTAAAAAAAATGACTTATGACACTTTGAAATAGGCGAAGTTCGAAAAAAAATTCTGCACACCCTGTATTACTGAATTTCAAGTTTTTTTTATCATGAAATTATCCATCATCTATTCGACTATTGTTGTGCCAAATTTCATTCCTCAATTCCAAAAAGCGAGGCCTCTACGATTTTTCAAAATGAACCATGAAATTATAAATAAAATCAATTTTTCTTAGTTGGTAGCACTGCCAAAAATTGCAAAAACAAAAATACACTTATAATAAAGCTCGAAAAGCTGAACAAGAAAATAAAACCAAAAGTGGGGCATTTTATTTGAAAAAATATTTTTTTTTGTTATAGCGCAAAAATGGAACACCTTGTATAGTTGAAAATAATTTGACGAGATAGAACTTTCTGAATCAATAATTTTGTGTTAATAAAACATAAATAATCAATGATCAGCAGAATTGCTGTTTGGGTGGTGCTGACTGGTGCTTTCTTATTGGCTGCCCGTTAGCCGCTAGACGTAAGAGATGAAAGATGGTCATCTTTTCACGGGCGGGCGTCTTACGGGTAGCGCGTTGCGGGGCGAGCGCCGAACTATAAACAGCCCCATACGTCACCAGCAGTTTATCTTGAACGTCTTGTGTCTTACGTCTAGCGTTTAACGGTGAGACGGGCGGGCGTCAATCTATAAATCGCGCTTTATTGGCTGTTCTGAGGAGGCTGGTTCATAAGAGCCAATGGACATCGCTGCGCTTGCGACTAAAATTAAAACTTGCGGCTAAATAAGCTGACTGAACGCGCCTTAAATAAGCTGACTGAACGTACCTTTAGATTTGGACAAAATCGGTTGAATGATGAGTTTATTTAAAAAAAAAAACTGTTTTTTGACGTCAGTGGTTTTTTGCAACTAAGTTTGAAGGGTTAAGTATAATCGAGAGTATAATTATCTCCCCGAGTATCTCCCTTATTTTCCGTTTTCGAAAATATTTTTCTGGACAAAGTCCCCTTATTTTTTGATTCTCTATAGATTGTTGAAGTTTCCGGATTAAAACTTCGGACACCTTGTAATAAAGACAATAAAGTATCTGTGTCTGCACGATTTAAGCCGACGTCCCCACATCCAGAATCCAGATGGGTCCAGGGTGTGGTGCGGTGGTCTCAGCAACAGGCTTGCGAAGTGACAATTCTTTGTATAAAAGTGCAAGGTACTATTCCATTCCAGACAGCTTCTAGTGGAGCGAAATCGGCCTGAAAAGTCGTCGTTTTTTTTTTGAAGGTATAACAGCACCAAACCTTATAGGTCTTGTAGAGAACTAAATTCCACGTATGTATGGTCATTTTGGGGATGATCTTGTGGTAGGGACCTTTTTTATGGGTAAAAAACCTCAAAAATTGAAAATGAGCAGTTCAGCATTCACAACGTTATATTTCTGGATCCAGTTGAGCTATCGGTCTGTTCTTTTTTTTAAATAAAAGTACATGGGAAAACCTTTCCAATGGTACATCACTGACTAAAGATAATTGTTCACGAACGTGTTTATAGAACAATAAACACTATATTGACCAAAAATGCAGTCCCTTTTTGACCATGCGAAGAACTTCTTTCCTCGTAGGAATTTCTAGATACAACCTGCGAGGAAAATGAAGCCGAAATATCAGAGAAAATTTTAAAGAAAGTTTCATTGATCTAGGCCGTATAGTTTGTCAGTTATGAATTTTTTTCTGGCGCATTGAGTTGGAACGTCGCCCCGCGTGTGCTTGCATACAGTAAATCGCCGCGCCGTGCCGCGTTCACTGTTTGTTATGCGGCGATTTACTGTATGCAAGCACACGCCGAGCGACGTTCCAACTCAATGCGCCAGAAAAAAATTCATAACTGACAAACTATACGGTCTAGATCAATGAAACTTTCTTTAAAATTTTCTCTGATATTTCGGCTTCATTTTCCTCGCAGGTTGTATATAAAAATTCCTACGAGGAAAGAAGTTCCTCGCATGGTCAAAAAGGGACTGCATTTTTGGTCAATATAATGTTTATTGTTCTATAAACACGTTCGTGAACAATAATCTTTAGTCAGTGATGTACCATTGGAAAGGTTTTTCAATGTACTTTTATTTAAAAAAAAGAACAGACCGATAGCTCAACTGGATCCAGAAATATAACGTTGTGAATGCTGAACTGCTAATTTCCAATTTTTGAGGTTTTTTGCCCATAAAAAAGGTCCCTACCACAAGATCATCCCCAAAATGACCATACATACGTGGAATTTGATTCTCTATAAGACCTATAGGGTTTGGTGCTGTTATACCTTAAAAAAAAAACGACGACTTTTCAGGCCGATTTCGCTCCACTATTCCGGACGATTCATTGTTTCGGACTATGAGCAGAGAAACCAGGCAAAAAATTGAGAGCCTACTCGCTCGTCAGACCTGCATAGGCGGAGTGTCGGCAGCTCGGCAAGGCACATCTGGAGTTTATAGGTGGTAGGTATATGACCCGGCAATAAATCCAAATACAAATATCCCATTATATTATTCTTATACCACCCAACACCCCAGTATTTTCAAGTGATGTGTGGATGTGTGTAGAAGGCCAGAGGCCCAGATGGCAGTTTTTTTTTCAGTCGTGCAGTGAAATTCTCTAGGGCAAGGTTGCATTTCGCCAAAAGCCGAGGCTGAGGTTTTAGATTTTTTGTTTGTTCATGTACATTGTACACGATTTAGACTAGAATTCTGGCTGTGATTGTGGATGGTGGATGCAGAGATTGAATAACGCAAATAGGTACCTACCTAAATACTCGTATCGTATGTCGTTGTATGAATCATCTATTGGAAATCGTTCTTCGCATCAGTTCGCAATTCGCATCTATAGTTTCTTGTGCTGTGTCCCTGTGTGCGTGTCCTCGGCGAGGAAAAATAAGAAGTGCAGTGCAAAGATTACAGGGAAGTAGATAATAGGTACCTACCTAATAAAAATGTATCAACAACAACACTACCACCATCATCAACAACATTCAAAAAGGAAGTCTGACGCTCATGCTCATGGATATCCGCCACGGACTTATCCAGATCTGCATCACAAATTCAAAAGAATGTCCCGGTCCACCATCAAGACGAAAGGAGGGAATTACGGTTATGGTTATACCCCATTCAACACTAGACGGTACGTTATTACCTACCATTTACGCTAGGGCGTAGTATTCTGTAACAAGTCTGTTAAAATTAAAGGTTATAATAGGGACCGTTATCAAAACAAAAATTCAGCCAATCATGAAGACGTATTTTTTCTGTGATTGTGATCGTTTCTATGGAAACAGGAAATACTGAGTTGGCGGCGCTGTCATTCATTACGTTTCATTTTTAATATACTGAATACCTAAGCAGCGTTCATAATGGCTGTTAACTTAGGGTTGCTAGATTATCGACAGCTTTGGCTGTACAAGGGTTACGCAATCATCCGTTGCTAAGGGCCGATGGGAGGGGCTAAAATTCAGCTATGTGTCAAAATTTATCATGAGCGGAGAGAAAAGGAAATTTGCGGGGTCCGGTGCTGTTGCTTGATGTCCGCAACCGAACATACATGAAAATTTCATTCATATAGCAGCATAAAAGACGTGTTTTGAAAATCATCGGGCAAGTCATATCCACCTCTCACACGAATTTGTACACCTAAATCCAAAATAAACACGCTCTTGACAGCCAGAGCCCGTTGAGACGGACGCCTATGGCCTTCCGTGATGCCGACAGCTGTCACTCCCTAACTCCGTGAGGCCATTTAGTAAACAAACGCTCAGCCAGAATGCGGTACCCTTACGCCGGCCGACCGGTCGCGTGATAATTAGGTTCCCTACTGTTAACTTGAGGTGGATTCATGCATGGAATTTTAAAATTTGAAATTTAAAATTTAATTTGACATTTGAGATTTAATTTAAGCGTTCACCCATTGGTTTCCCATGTAACCATTTATACAGGGTGTCCCAGCTAAAACAATACAGCGCGATTTTCTCAAAAAATATCAAAGCAACAAAAACACTCTTTCGATTGACCTTTCCAATTTTAGGAGATAGAAAATACATGGATTTTCGAGGTCACCTTTGACGTTTTGACGTTTATGACGTTTGGACGTTTCGTTTCTGACTTTTGCGGGAATTTTGAATCGGATAGCTATACTGTTCCCATTATCATGTGGGGAAAGTCACTAGAGCCCATAAGGGAGTTTTTAATGGACGAAGTAATAGAGTTTTTTCGTAGTAAGATGCACGTGTCTGGTGCAGCGTGATCCCTTCTGGTGCTGGTGCTGGTGCAGCCACACTTCCATCAAGTTTGGGTCTTTCGTGAACCGGTGCATGGTTATGCTGGGTGTATTCGTCTTATTCTCGACTCGCATAGAGCGACACAACACCCTTGAACCATTTCTGTAAGTATGTTCTCAGTTTTCCACTACATATAACACACTTATTGGTAAGAACGAGGGTAAGAACAAGTGAAATAATGAAATCCATGCTGAAATCAAATGAGTACACGACAGAGCCCTTGTCAGATTCGAAAAATTTCCCATTGTCAGAAACGAAATGTCATATCTCAAGAAACATAGGACGCTTTCCAATAACTGCGACAAGACGGATACACAATGTCAAAGTGCACTTGCCAGCTCAATTCTAAACTCAGCCTCGCCAATGTTTCGATTGTGTCGACATGTGGTGCTATTACTGCTATTGGAACGCTAGCTGTGTCAAATTATGTCCATATGTGTCGAATTGTGTCCTTATACGCCTTATTGGGAAGCGCCCAATGACCTCGATTAACCGTATCTTATACGCATGACGTCACAGTAAAGAGAGACAACGGAAAATTGGAGACCTCAATAGGGGGGAAGCCTGATCTTTTAGCTTCCTTTTGAGGGGGCGCCGATGCTTGTAGATGCTCTAGTCTCCAAGAAAACGCAATTTGAATCGGGCGAGTCACAAGAATTCAAAAATTCATCTCCGACAAAACAAAACACTTCAGATGAAAAAAAATCCCAGTTCTCTAGGCTTTCCATTGATGTGTCGCTGATGTCTGTACCTGGCCCAATAAGCCAGAAATTCTGTCTCAAAGTCCAGCAAACACAATAATCGGAATCCATGACGTCACCGATCACACATTTGTTGATTTTAACACCAGCCGTTACTAAAACTTTTTCACTCAACATACCTGGATTCTCCATAGCAATGAATACTGGCTGATGTGAAAATCAACAAGTGTAAGATCGGTGACGTCGTTATGAATTCCGATTATTGGAAAGCCCAGAGAAAGAGGATTTTTTTTCATCTGAAGTATTTTGTTTTGTCGGTCATGAATTTTCGAATTCTTGTGACTCGCCAGATTCAAATTGCATTTTCTTGGAAACTAGAGCACCTACAAGCATCGGCGCCCCCTTAAAAGAAAGCTAAAAGTTCAGGCTTCCCCCCAATTGAGGAATTTTCATTGTTGCCTTGATATTTTCTGAGAAAATCGCGTTGGATTGTTTTAGCTGGGACACCTGTACATGAAACTTAAAATTTAACATTTAATTTATTATTTTACAAGTTGGTTTACTTTCAACTTGGGATTTAAGAAATTAAATGACGCTTGCGCACTGTATGACATTTTATCTACTTCCGTATCGTACTGGCCACTTTTCGACTCGCAAACGCGTATCGTACTAGCGCTTGACTTTTATGACACTGAAAGGCATTGCTACCAATAGAATTTATCAATTTCTTTGAAATATTTCAGGCAAAATATATGAAGAGTATATTGCACTCACCAAGATTGCACTCGTTTAATAAGAAGTTTCGTCACACTCCTTCCTTTGGGACCCTCCTCATTGCGTTCGTCGGGCCCCAAAAGCAGTCGTGCGACAAACTTCGTCTTATTAAACTCGTGTAATAATCTCGATAATAATATACAGGGTGGTCCAGGTTTTAGTCGACAAACTTTGCAGGCTGATAGAGGATATAAAAAGAAGTCGACTCACCTCAAAAAGTACCTATCTAAAATGCACATTAAAAAAGTTACAGGCCTTCAAAGTTGCAGAAAAAAATGGTTTTTTTCTTGATAACTTTTGAACAGCTTGACCGATTTCGCTCAAATTTTGCACATATGATTAACAAGCACGTCCCCAGTGATTTCTTGAAATTTTTTTTGTCAGAATGACGCAGTGCCGTAGATATGGGGGGGTACTAACCCTCTTACCCCTCTACTTTCTACGCCACTCGATATTTTGGGAAACCGTTGAATGTAATAAATTTGGCGTTCAATTCTGAAGAGAAAATTGGCTGTCATTGCTACATTTGGAGCAGCGGTTTCGGAGATATTTGTATTTAAAGGTTCAAAAACACCGAATTACGCAAATGTCTCAAAATTCGAGCAAGCTTTGATCCATTAACTTTGAACTTTTTTTTCAATTTGAAGTTTATTGATCCATAATTTAGCTCATGAGAAATTGAAAATGGTTGTGAAAACTCATAATTTCAGTAACAATTGAATATTGTATACCTATTCACTTGAGTACTGATAGTTGGGGACTTTGGTAAGAACAAGAACCAAGGGCCCTTTGTTTCTCATTGGTCACGTTACTGAAATTATGAATTTTCACAACCAATTTTCAATTTCTCATAAGCTAAATTATTGATCAATAAACTCATTATTGAAAAAAAAATGAAAGTTAATGGATCAAAGCTTGCTCGAATTTTGAAACATTTGCGTAATTCGGTGTTTTTGAACCTTTAAACACAAATATCTCCGAAACCGCTGCTCCAAATGTAGCAATGATACGCCAATTTTCTCTTCAGAATTGAACGCCGAATTCAATACTTTCAACGGTTTTCCAAAATATCCAGTGGCGTAAAAAGTAGGGGGGTAAGAGGGTTAGTACCCCCCCATATCTACGGCACTGCGTCAATCTGACAAAAAAATTTTCAAGAAATCACTGGGGACGTGTTTGTTAATCATATGTGCGAAATTTGAGTAAAATCGGTCAAGCTGTTCAAAAGTTATCAAGAAAAAAACAATTTTTTTTTGCAACTTTGAAGGCCTGTAACTTTTTTAATATGCATTTTAGATATGTACTTTTTGAGGTGAGTCAACTTCTTTTTATATCCTCTATCAGCCTGCAAAGTTTGTCGACTAAAACCTGGACCACCCTGTATAAAAAAAATGTACTATTATATTATAACATTTTTCTGTTTCAACATTAACATTTGACAAGCGTTAGTTACCAAAACGTCACAAACTAGGGATTTCTGATTTTATTTTAGTGACACACCACCGATTTGGCACAATTTGCCAGTCCCATTTGAGGAATACAAAATCTTAAATCAAGCTGCATAAATCGAACTCCGGCATTTAAGTTAGGTCCCATAAATCCAAAATTAAATCTTGAATTTTAAATTTTAAATGTCCATGCATGACCGTAAAACTTCAACAGTTGAAAATCAATGTTTTGGTTCACAATGGAATGTTAACTTATGCCGTTATGCCCTCCTGTCAAACTTGTCCAAGATTCAAGTTCTAAATCCAAAATCAAGGGTATAGAGACATCCTTGGGATATTAATACCAACACCAACTAATATTACTAGCTACTAGTACTAGTCCTATTATACTACCAGTTACCAGTGCTACCCACCCCAGAAACCTCCAAGTCTGTGTATATTTCATAGTATAGACCTTTGGTATAGACCGTGGTCCGTACTGTCAAGTTTACATTCTACATCCTACGGCATGCGGCAATGCGGCATAAGTTACCGGCCATTATGAACGAAACTTTAGCCTTGAGGTGCGTTCAGTCAGTTAATTTAGCCGCAAGTTTTATTTTAGCCGTAAGCGCTGCATCTCTTATTGGCTGTTCTGAGGGGGCTGGTTCGTAACAGCCAATGGGCGTCGCTGCGCTTGCGACTAAAATTAAAACTTGCTGCTAAATAAGCTGACTGAACGCACCTTTAGCATTCAACCCAAAACCCAATCATTCAACCATCATTCAACATTCAACAATTCAACATGAAAACATGGACGTGAATGCAGTGTTGCCAATCTCTGTGTCAACACTGTCAATTCTATGCTGTCAATCTTCGATCTTTCCGATTATTACATTTTCCTCGACATTTCCCCTGTGACGAACAAAAAAAAACCTTTTTCCACAATACCTACTCAAAAAATCGTCGTCATGTCTGCCGCGGGACTTTTCATCGTAGAATGCCTCCTGCAACGTCTTTGAAGACTAGTATCCACGAACCTATGGAAGATTTTCTTCGAAGTTGGAATTAGAGTGGGTATTTTCATATCAAATAAAATAACTGCCGGGCCTACTGCCGGGTATCGCTAAACATGAAGGCAAATACCGTGGAAACAATTATTTTAACAATAATTGTATCTATGGTATTTTATTTACCGTTCAGATAAAGTTATCTAGGGATGGAAATATGTAGTTCAGTTCCAGTGAACCTTCTTCTCTGGAAAAAAATTATCATTCAGGTCTCTTTTGAAAGCTACAAGAATGGTCTTCAACTTAACGAGCTCGAATTTTAAATTTTTGAAAAATAATTTTCAAACATTGAAAAGCTACAAGGATGTATGTTATGCCGATCAGCTTTTAAATTCAGCACTAGAACGGTAATTTTTGCACGCCAAGTTGGCAATTCTGCGATATTTGGGGATGCTCAAATTTGTAATGTTGGATCAATATTTCCCCAGATGACCTTGAATTCGTATTGTCAATCGAGTACACCATGAGTACACCGCTGTTGCAAGATTGTATATGAACGCTCAAGACGTCTTGATTTTGATAGACTTTCTCCAGTTTAAATGGGCGACTGGTGAACAGTTTTTTTGAATAAAATAGTGAATCATAATATACCATCATATCATATATGTACTAGGTTGAGAAAACTGTTCTAATGTATGGTCAGAAATGAAGGCCTAGTGTCTAAAACCTAGAACGGCTCGGCACTCTGTCACTCACCTGCCATTCTGACAAGATAACAGCCATAACAGCCAAGGCAACACTGTAGCGGCATATGATGCAAGGAGACGCCAGAATTGGCATTTCATGTCAAAATTTTCTAACCTCATTGGACTTCGCCACAAAAAGCCCGTTTTCACGTGACTTGGTCTGTCAGCGTCCGTTACACCCTAGGAGGATATAAGAATAGGGAGGGAGTATAACCCAGCTTGTGGACGGGGGGAAATGAAGCCGGGTGACGTAAGGGGTGAGGTATCAACTACGCCCAAAAATTGCATCTAGTCTCAAGGGTCTTTTGACTTTTGTAATTTGAATTGACATTATTGAAATAATTTGAAACTATTTGAGGTTATTGAGATTTTTTTGGTTGTCATAAAATGAGTCTTGCCTGACATATTTTATCTTTGTGCCTGGATCTTGTTTGGGTGGTGCTCCATCTATAAGAGCTGAATAGATCAGCTTTCCCAGGTGTGGGAAAGACAGAGGCTACGTGCGCTGGATACAATATGATGTATGAAGAATATCCCATCAATGCGAGCCGAAGCTGCCGAAGAGAAGATGCCTACCTGTAGCATAAGGTCGCCCGATGTTTCAGTAGAATGTTGGCAAGGATGAGAATGACCAGCAAATTCCAAAAATAATAAGCAGAAAATGAGCAGTTCGACTCTACCCTCCTAGATTCTACCACGTATTTGTGAGGTCAGCGCACTGTTAATAGACCCAATGATGATCTACACTCTGTGATCTACACTGAACAGTGAAAGAGGTACTCTGGAAACCTTATCATCAGCCAATCTTGAGGCCTGTGTAGACTTCAAGGTCCATGGCAAAATTACAATGAAAAGTATCTAGGTACCTATCTTGGTAGAACTCCTACTGCTACGGACTATCACCTACCACGAAGTTAGTGACGAAAATGCCAATAAGTAGAAGAATTTGAAATCCAACGATCATCTTTAGGAAGGATGTGGCTGGATCTGGTGCAGCACAAGCGTCATAGACTGACACTGACAAGAGCGACAGCTCGCAGAAATTGACGTGGCAATATTCAGTTTCAAAGGTAAAGTGATAAAAAATTTGGGCGTACAAAGATGGCGGATATGACATTTCCATGGCTTCACTTTTTATGACGGACCTTCCCTCCATATTCTTACATCCTCCTAGGTTACACCCTAGGGAACATGGCCAACCGTATTTTAATTTCTACTGAATTTAAAACGTGATCTATATGTACTTTGGTTTGAGCCTATAGATATTTCCGAAATCCAAAAATTATTTTTTCAAAACTTGAATGTCCTTGTATTTTGAAAATGTTTATAGGCTGAAACCAAAGTACATCCTTGAAGCTTTCAAAAAAGACCTCAGTGATAAATTTTCTTGTAAATTTCTGTCAAAAATAAACCCACACGGATTGATTCCAGAACGCCTCATTTTACTAGTTCAACTCCTCGTTCAACTCCGTCCTTAAGGTGACCGGAATATTGGTCAAATAACAGTCTTCTGTCAGTTTCAGTAACCGTATTCTCTGGAAGAAAATTACCATTTAGGTCTCTTTTGAAAGCTACAAGAACGGTCTCCAATGTAACGAGCTGAAATTTTTAATTTCTGAAAAATAATTTTTGAAAATTCATTGAGTCCACAATTGAAAAATTTACACTCAACCGCCTTTCCCGCAGCATTCCACTCACCAATCCGAAGAGTTACAAGAGTTCCCTTACACACTTTAGCACTAACAACAAATCTCTCTCGTTTGTTTGAATCATTGAACCCTATCTTATATCACTCGGAGACTTTGTTCAACTGCAGGAACAGCTTGAAGATAGGTATCCGAGTGATTTTTAGAACTTGACCTTTGCGGATGAAAATCGAAGGAAGCACGAGGGTGTTGAGGGGTTTCTGATGCGACTTAAAAAGTTGTTGACGGGAATCGGTTTTATTTAATTTTTTTCGTCAAGTAGAAACTCCTCCAAAAAGAAAATGTACAGGCATTGCTATAAAATTTTAAAAATCTCCAAAACCAAAAATTAAAAAAAAAATTTGATTTTGATTTTTGAAAATTCAAAAACTAGATAGCATAGACAATGCATCTTTCCTCAAAAAAGTCGCATGCCAAATTTGAACTTTTTATTTTCAAAAAAAAGGGCACCAAAAATGATTTCTACTAATTCACTTTTAAGGTGCGTTCAGTCAGCTTATTTAGCCGCAGTTTTAATTTTAGTCGCAAGCGCAGCGACGCCCATTGGCTCTTATGAACCAGCCTCCTCAGAGCAGCCAATAAGCGATGCAGCGCTTAAGACTAAAATTAAAACTTGCGGCTAAATAAGGTGACTGAACGCACCTTTAGTACGCCGGATCGCGACATGAATTTCTAAGTCATTTCATCACGCGACAGACTTGGTCAAATCGGTAGTTTTTGTGATGGCAAACAAGGAAAACAACTTCTGTCACTCATGCGTCGGTTGCTTCAAAAGTTACAGGGTGTCAAACATGTCAAAAAAAAGCTTACCTAAGTCATTTCATCACGAGACAAGAACGGTTAAATCGATATTTTTCGTGGTGGCAAACAAGGAAAACCACTTCTGTCACTCACGCGTCGGTTGCTTCAGAAGTTACAGGGTGTCAAACATGTCAAAAAAAAAGCTTACCTAAGTCATTTCATCACGCGACAGACTTGGTCAAATTGGTAGTTTTTGTGATGGCAAATAAGGAAAACAACTTCTGTCACTCATGCGTCGGTTGCTTCAGAAGTTACAGGGTGTCAAACATGTCAAAGAAAGCTTACCTAAGTCATTTCATCACGCGACAGACTTGGTCAAATCGGTAGTTTTTGTGATGGCAAACAAGGAAAACAACTTCTGTCACTCATGCGTCGGTTGCTTCAGAAGTTACAGGGTGTCAAACATGTCAAAAAAAAGCTCACCTAAGTCATTTCATCACGAGACAGAAACGGTTAAACCCTGCTGAAAATGCCCGCATTGAACCGAAAAAAAATAATGAAAACGGTCGAAGAAGGTTTTCAACTTCGGGATGAATGTGGTTAGTGAAACAAATTTATTGAACGGATCCAATAAGGAGTTTCATCAAGCAGGTCGAATACGGGGAACAAAGGAAAATACGGAACAGGTTCAAAAAGGAATTTTGGGAACGTTTATGAAGCAGGGCGAATGCGGGGAACAAAGGCAAATACGAAACAGGTTCAAAAAGGAATTTGGGAATGTTTATGAAGCAGGGCGAATGCGGGGAACAAAGGGAAATACGAAACAGGTTCAAAAAGGGTTTTGGGAATGTTCGTGAAGCAGGCTGAATGCGGGCTAAAAAGGGAATAATGAAACAGGTTCAAAAAGCGTTTTGGGAATATTTATGAAGCAGGTCAAATGCGGGGAAAAAAGGGAAATACGAAACAGGTTCGAAAAGGGCTTTTGGATTGTTTATGAAGCAGGCTGGAATATGGTATCTGGAAAAAAAAAAGTCCCCGAAAAAAAATCTGGTTCAACCTCGTCGAATCCCATTTTTTTTTATGAAGATCTGTTCAGATCTCGGTTCAGATTAACTTGAATGAGGGGACTCGACGTTATTTCTAAGAACATTTTCCAGGAACGCTCTTAGGGACGTTTAATTGATGTCAAACAGGTAGAATTTTGTACACATACCTTTTAAATTCAAGGACACATCGTGGAATTTTGGTAAGGTATACCTACCGAATATTCAGCAAAAATATCCACAAAAATTATTTTTTGCACTGTCTATACAAAAAGCGTCATTTTACTCCCTGAAATGCAGGAGTAATGTTTGATGGGACAACAATAAAGCTGTAGATATACAAGACACAGTTATTTATTATTATAATAATAATACACCATAATACTGTAGTGTGAAAAACTGGGAACTTTAATAGCGTTTCCTTACTTCTTATCGTTTTAATTTTTGACTTCAATAATTATGAGTTTATCAGCTTTTTTCTTTGGTCTCGCTCGTCTTGGGTCGAAGGATTTTTTCTAGATCCATCCTGTGATTCAGCAATTCTTAAAAAAAATACATATGTCTAGTTATAGGTACAGTACGGTTACGATTGCATAAATGGAAACACTTGACATTACTTGTCATCTTTATTTTCCATATTTTGACCGACTGAAGTAATCTCCTCATGGAAACTTGGCTAGCCACAGAAGAGAACGTTTATTTTGTGCTGTCGTAAAGATTGGATAGAAAAATCAAATAATACCAGCTCAAATTGAAAAAGAAAAACAGTGTCAGTGTCAAAGTGTTTCCATTTATGCGATCACAACTATACTTAGGCAGTCTAAACAGCCTATAGAACTATGAATCTAATATGAACAATATTCACAGTATAATAATTATTGAGTATAGAGGTGCATGGTTTTATTGCTTAAAAATAAGTTGGTGTCAAGAGAAGGTACCTCAAAAGATACAGGGTTATTCATATCAAAGGACCACTCAAAATATCTCCCTCAAATTTTTGATTTTAAAAAACTCAAGTAACTACTCCCATTTTCAGAGAACATGAACGCTTCTAACAATACAAAACGTTTTTTTATTTCAAAATTGTATGGGGGGGAGTATAAAAATCGTTGTTTTTTGTGCAATCCCTATATATTTTGTTTATGAGACCTGGTGGAAAATTTTTGGTAGAGATTGAAGATGTATAAATATTCCTAATAATTATGGTTGTTGGTTTCTAGGGTCTGGAGAAAAAAGTGAAATTTTTGTACACGGCGTACAAGTTTAAAAAAAAAAAATCTGTATCGGAAGAAGCGTTGATTATTTCTGAAAACTGAAGTACCTACTTGAATTTTTTTCCAAGTCAAAAAATAAGGGAGAAATTTTGAGAGGCCATTTGATATGAATGATCCTGTACCTAATAATCAGCATCAAAATGCTCAGCTTTGCCCTAATTTAATCGACTTCATATAACTTAAGGACTAATTTGTTTTCTAAATTGAATCTTCACACCCATCATTATTTTTTTCAACGTTATAATAATAATTATTATTAATTACCATGAACCACTGAGTGTTTCCGGAATCACTGCCTCCGTCCTCATGATCGAGGTTTGGTACGTTTTTGGATGTAGGTAGGTAGGTACCACCAACATCAGCAGTCTCCATGTCGGCTGCCTCCTCAGGTTGACCCATGGTTGTGTCCACCAATGTCCAGCTTGCAACTTGCAACCTTAGTGCCAAGTTTCACGTCCAGCTGATCGGTTGGTGGTTTTTCCAAAACTGTTAAGACCTCCACATCGGGTTCCGTCTTTTTTTTCTCCTCGTTTTTCTCCAATATTAACTTGGACGTTATCTCAAGGTTCGATGGTTAGCGGTTCTTTCGACTTCGCCCGGGGTAACTTCCATCTCGATCTCGTCTATGCTTTTATAAATGGCATAAGGCCCCTGTGGAAGAATTAGATTCAAGTTCTTTAATTCATGAAAGAACGCACTTCCACCACAATAGGTGATAAATACTCAGATGCTTTCTTAATTCAAGCCAAATAATACATCACTACCACTACAATCATATTACATTATTATCTACAACGAGCGTGAAATAATGCCAATGACAACTAGGTAGTCATCGATATTTCTATGTTGCAAATATGCTCGTACTCAGGGGCTGTTTAGTAGGTAACCATCCAACAAGAGGTCTTGAGGAGGATTAAATATTATCATAACAGAAGAAAACAGATTTCACGAGTTTTTTCAAAGCAAGTTTTCTAAAGTTTGGGGTCTCGTACAAAATTAATAAACCTAGTTATGATATTATGATATGAATTAAAATAGCACGAAGTCAGTACATGGTCAAAACTTGTAACAAAAATAGAGATACCTATCTATGAGAAGGTTCTTATCAAAATATACTTGAACATATTAGAGAGCTTATACCGGCTGATTCGAGGGCTGATTCATGATTTATTATAGTTGTGCATTGTTAGGATGGCCTTCCGCTGAAAACGCGCATCTGATGGGTTGCCCTTTAGGTATATGCCATATTATGCCATATGTGTAGCAGGTTCTTTATATTTTCCAGATGTGGACTCTGTGGAGGCAATAATGGTCTAAACTTGTGAAATGCACCGATATATCGCTCGACCTTCCACGGGTTGTTTATAGGAATCCCTAATAATTCTTTTTGGCTTTTCTTTTAATCGCATTGACTCTTATTGTTTTCTATTTTATAAACCGTGGGGTCGGGCGTGCGTTTTGGAGGGAATAAGTACCTAATTCGACATAAGTAGGCACTTACTACCTAAGTAAATATATATAAGTAGGTATAACTGTAAATTGGAACTCAATTTCAAATTGGGAATAATCATATGGGTCCTAAAACAACTTCAAACTGCATGAGAGCAATGATTAGTTAATTTTCGAGAAGAGCAGTGTATAGGTGTTTATCAAATTCTATTGTTCTTCTTGCCATAACTTAGTCCAAGAAGTATCATGGATATTCAAAAAACACATAAATGAGCTCTAACGGTGAGAGAAATTTAGCGTAGGTAGGCGCCCTCAAAAATTTCGAATTATTTTTCCCAAAATCACTATTCTATTCTATACCTAATCATAAAAAGCCCCACCTTCCCCGATTCTACCTATCGAGCAGAAGATATAGATATGGTATACCCGGTATTATAGCTGTATACCTACCTATACTTACAACAGTTTATTTATTGTGAGAGTGTTTTAGACAGCGAGACAGCGTATCATCCACGCAACAATGTTTGAACGCGATTCTGTAAAAAATTAGATTCTACCTATAAACGCTTATTCTTTTATGTAAAAAATCCTGTCGGCCATTGGCTGTTTTCTAGGCAATAAGGCAATAACAGAGTAACATAGCGTTTATGGATTGTTATTTTTTAGAGAATCGAGAATCGCACCATGAATTGTTATTACTTAGATATATTATTGTTATTATTGTGATATAATAGTAAATAATAGTACATACCTCCCATCTGTGAGAAGATCAGAAAAATGAAAAAAAAAACACTGAATCACTGTAAAAATCGCTGTGGAATCACAATTGTTATTACACTCGCGTCGCAAAGAAATCATGCACATGCAGGGACTGAAATAAGTCAGCAACGAATGATCTATCATCTATTCTGAACCCATAGACTCTAAACTAAACCATTTGTTATACGCTTGTGTCCGGTGATGGGAACTGATCCACCAACTATAGCTTTTACCACTTTGCGGGTAGCTTTTACGTAGGCTTTTACCACGAGCTTTTACCCATCAATACGCATCAATACCTACTTCGTTTCATGATGGTCATCGATCGGCCAGGCCAACAATAACTAATAAACCTAACCAAATTCTGTACCTTTTGAGCCTTGAGTTAGGTACCTACCTATTTAAATTATTATTTAGTATGTATTATAAATCAGTTTTTGATGGATTGAACCGTACAATAACCATGGCGTACAACCATGCGTACAACATACAATACATAATTAATACAGGTACAGGTGTCCCGGAATAAGTGTTGAAAAAATTCACAGGGAGATAGAAAATTGAAAAATTACGGAACATTTTTCAATTAACATTGCAAAGGTTCGCAAACGTATAATAACGGAGATACAGGCCTTCAAAGTTGTAAATTTAAATATGGTTTTTTTTTCATAACTTTTGAACCTTTCAACTTATTTTGCTCAAAATCAAACCAAAGTTGCATGAAATAGGTACCTATCTATCGAACAATGATAACGCATTTTATCAAACATTTTTAGGAGCAAACATAATAGGGGGTCCCCTTTTTCCCCCTATTTTTTCTCCCCTGATTATTTTTGAGGATCGTTTTAATTGTTGAATTCCCCGTTTAATTTAGAGGAGAAAGTTACTCTTGCAAAACTTTGATTCGAGGCTTCGTTTATGAGGTAGGTAACTATTTGGGTTTGAAATTTCGGAAAAAATCTCAAAATCTCCATGCACTTTCAAGAGCCCAGTTTTTTTTCGTGAAAACTTCTCGTTTTCAGAAAAAATGCTTATGTATCAACTTGAAACACCTAGAAAACCTATTTGAATTAAGGAATCATGAGTTTTCTTGGATTTTAATTTTTAGGCCTTTGGAAGCGGTCGTGTTCTCGAGATGTTTTCCGGAGTTTCAAACACAATTAAAAAACTCAAAAACGAAGCCTCTAATCAAAATCTTCTAGAGTACCTTTCTTCTTCAAATTGAACGTGAAATCCAAAAATTGAAACGATTCCCAAAAATAATTAGGGGAGTAAAAAATAGGGGGAAAAAGGGGAGAGAACCCCCTATTATCTTTGCCCCTAGAAATTTTTTTATGTAATGCTATACCATTGTTCAATAGAGACCAATTTCAGTAAACTTTGTTCTGAATTTGAACAAAATCGGTTCCTGTTCCAGAGCAGTGCTTTTCAAACCGCATTGAAGGTGATTGAAAAATGTCGAATATCTTTCTGATTGACCCGTGCCACAAGCTATTCTTATTCATCCTGTTGGAATATGGTGCTCTTTTACCCGATTCAATATCGTGCTTTTCAAACCGCATTGGGTTTGATTGAAAAATGTGAAGAATCTGCCTGATTGACTCGTGCCACGATCTATCCTTATTCATCCTTATTGAAATATGGTGATTTTTTGCCCGATTCAATATTATGCTCTCAAACCGCATTGAGTGTGTTTGAAAAATGCCGGGAATCTGCCTGATTGACCCGTTCCACCAGTGATCCTCATTTATTCATATTCAGCATTGTAACCACAAATGAAGGTTTCAATCAGGTCAATTGTAGCCCGATTGAACCTCATTCGATCCGAGCTGACGGGAATGAGGTTGAATGCGGGTCGAATAAGGAAATCACGAAGATTTTCAGCAGGGAATCGATAGTTTTTGTGATGGGAAACATGAAATACAACTTCTGTCATTCATGCGTCGGTTGCTTCAGAAGTTACAGGGTGTCAAACATATCAAAATGATATCAGTTGACCTAAGTCATTTCATCACGAGACAGAAACGGTTAACTCGATAGTTTTTGTGATGACAAACAAGGAAAACAACTTCTGTCACTCATGCGTCGGTTGATTCAGAAGTTACAGGGTGTCAAACATGTCAAAATGATATCAGTTGACCTAAGTCATTTCATCACGAGACAGAAACGGTTAACTCGATAGTTTTTGTGATGACAAACAAGGAAAACAACTTCTGTCACTCATGCGTCGGTTGATTCAGAAGTTACAGGGTGTCAAACATGTCAAAAAAAAACTTTACCTAAAGTCATTTCATCACGAGACAGAAACGGGTAAATCGATAGTTTTTGTGATGGGAAACATGAAAAACAACTTCTGTCACTCATGCGTCGGTTGCTTTAGAAGTTACAGGGTGTCAAACATGTCAAAATGATATCAGTTGACCTAAGTCATTTCATCACGAGACAGAAACGGGTAACTCGATAGTTTTTGTGATGGCAAACAAGGAAAACAACTTCTGTCACTCATGCGTCGGTTGCTTCAGAAGTTACAGGGTGTCAAACATGTCAAAAAAAAACTTACATAAGTCATTTCATCACGAGACAGAAACCGTTAAATCCAAAGGGTCGGGAAACCCCGGCGTTCAGGTAGTAACGCAGGTACCTATGGCGTGGTCGCCGTGGTCAGTATAACTGGTATTTAAGTGATATTTAAGTTACATATGTTCAACTTGAAATTGATGAGTTTGTTTCATCAAGAGTAATTTTTGTACCGTTGTTTTGTATTCCAACAAACTCATCAATTTCAAGTTGTACATAACTTAAATATCACTTGGAACCAGTTATACTGACCACACCATAGGTACCTGCGTTACTACCTGAACGCCGAGGTTTCCCGACCCTTTGGATTCAAGGGTTTCTGTCTCGTGATGAAATGACTTGAGATAATTTTTTTTTTTGACATGTTTGACACCCTGCAACTTTTGAAGCAACCGACGCATGAGTGACAGAAGTCATTTTCCTTGTTTGCCATCACAAAAACTATCGATTTAACCGTTTCTGTCTCGTGATGAACTGACTTAGGTGAGATTTTTTTTGACATGTTTGACACCCTGTAACTTCTGAAGCAACCGGCGCATGAGAGACAGAAGTTGTTTTTCTTGTTTCCCATCGCAAAAACTATCGATTTAACCGTTTCTGTTTCGTGATGAAATGACTTGAGTGACAGAAGTTGTTTCTCTTGTTTGCCATCACAAAAACTATCGATTTGACCAAGTCTGTCGCGTGATGAAATGACTTAGGTAAAATGTCGCTATCCGGCGTACTATTTTTCATGTCTATGAGAAATCATTCTTGGTACGTTTTTTTTGAAAATAGAAAGTTGAAATTTGGCATGCGACTTTCTCGAGGAAAGATGTATTGTCGATGCTATCTAGTTTTTGAATTTTCAAAAATCAAAATCAAAAATTTTCAAATTTTTTCAGAAATCTTCAAAATTTGATAGCATTGCCCATGTACATCGTACATTTTCTTTTTGGAGGAGTTTCTACTTGACGAAAAAAATTAAATAAATTCGATTCCCGTCAGCAACTTTTTTAATTGCATCAGAAACCCCTTAAGTCCGAGTATTTTGATATGTTGTTCCGTATGTCCAATAGCACATATTATTATATGTATACCAAAGTTCATCTTTGCGCGAATTTGTTCCGGGTTACCACAATTTTTCTACTAAAATGTCTGGGCTATAGTTAGTCTGTTACCGATTGGCACGGATTGTTCTAATAAATGTCGAGCACGAGTCAAAGAAGCCGCCGCATCGACTCCTTCTGAACATGACATGCGGTCAATACAATCGATGCTGCTTAAGACCTTCGAAAAGAACGCAATTTGCGACACCGTTGTAATAGGGGATTCTAGTATATGGAGTGGTCGAAAGTGCGCAGCAGCAAGTTTGCTGAAGAGGCGGCAATTCAAACGATTCGTGCAAGTTTTCATTTTTACATGGGATATTGGCGAAATCGGTAGTTTTTTCATACAAGAACTTGTTTCACGTGTACTAAATTTATAGAGCATGAAATTTAATACAATTTTTAGATAGTAACGCTATAAACAAAACGAGTTTTTTCTTCTAAAAGTCAGTATTTTACAAATGAAAAGTGTGAAAACACCGAAAACAACACGATCGAACGGCCGAGCGGCTATCACGTGACAACAGCGGTGCTACCAACAGTGGCTTGTACTGGGTCCGGAATCTCTTGTAAGGGCCCACTGGAGTGAACTGGAGCAGGGAACATAAATATGTGATATGTGTCTTTTGTAATGTCTGCGACAGCGATACTTTGGAGTCGACCAGTGTCACAACCAAAAGGTTTACATAACCTAATCCATTTTTCTGACTTGTTGCATCGCGCACAGTTCTTCAATTGACCTCGAAATTGACGTTTGGGGATATCACCTCCACGGTATTTTAAGCACGTTTTTGGGAATCTTTCAAAATAAAACAAGTTTTGCTCATTGTTAGCGGCAAGGTTAGCGGCTATCACTTCTGCAGTTCCAATAACAGCAATGTTTATTGGATCCGCTACTATTTTCGCCGATTTCCATTAGCAGTACCTAACCACTAAAAACACACCCTATTATTCAATTATACTTTTTAGTGGGCTAAAACTTACGATTCTATCGCAAAAATCAGTATTTACTCAATCTTACTGTGTTAATTTTCGGAATTTGCACGAATTTTATCACGTGACCGGAGTGTGCCAATGGCAAGCTCTTCACACTTCGCACATGCGTCAGGAGAAAAGGTAAACTAGATTCGTCTATTGTCGAGAGCTATGGACAACTGAGATGAACTAGCATCTTTTTGCATAACTGCCTCATTATTTCCAATACGAAAAGGGAGGTTGCGTCAAATGCGAAATCTGTGAATTTTTTTAGTAAGTAGAAGAAATTGATGAAAACCATTTTTTTTTATTCATTCTAGAGGTGGCATACCCCTCTCAAATACTGCCGTTGGCCGTTGGTTGTCTGATGGAGGAATGCTGAGTAGGACTCGGAGTAGGAACTGTGGATCACGAACCCAAACGAGAAATGCTCATTTTCATGGCAGGTAAGTACCTAAGCTAAAACCGAGGCTAAAACTGTTCCGTGAACAGCTCCAAATTTCGTTTCGTTCGTTACGTTTGCGTTTGTTTTAATTTGGTAATCAGTGTTGAAACCTCCGTTAATTACCTAATAATTCTTAAGTTACATTTTTGCTGAGGAAATAGTCTCATTTTAGTATCAAAGTTTACTATCCTTTAGGAACCATCTTTTTTGGTAGACGGAAACAAAACACTAATGGCTTCATTTTGGCATAGTGTTATGTGGTTTGCCGTCATACCATCTCAGTGGCATTTCCATCTGGCACAGATACAAAATATGGTTTCACTGAGGAAACTACGCTCTTCAACTCTAAACCAGAAAAAAACTGTCAAGTTTGTATTATTGTAACAGCGAAAAAAAGCTGAATGTGAGAGTCCCGAGGAGAGTCCTATAAATCTAGAAATTCAGTAATAAGCATTGAAGCCTCTGAATTTTCTCCAAATTTTTGGATAAAAAAAATCATGTTGTTTCAACAAGTTAAAGTACCGTTTCCATTCTCCTGATTTTTATCTACATTTAGCCACCTTCTCCGATTTTTTCCGTTGAACTGTTACGAAAAAATCTGTGTTTTACCGTTCGCCTATTTTGAGGTCAAGTGAGGGAGCCCAACGTATCCTCTTTTTACCGAGTCGAAATTTCGCGGTGGTCCACTTCAATTCAATTTTGAACAACTTTGTAGATCCTGCAGAGCTCCGATAGACGACAGCATGAGCGTGACAGTTGATAGAGATCAATGATCAATTAACGCTTTTCCTAGCGCGGCAAATTTGAATCCGTGCCAGCACGAAGTTGTGCTTTGTGCGAAGTGGTTATGAATGCACACTGACACATAAAACAACTTCCTCATGCAACTTCCTCAATTTTCAGCACCAAGCCTGACGCAAGCCTGCAGCGCAGCACAGTGAAACCGTGGATCCTGGACACAATCATGAAACGCCCAGAGACCTGCAGATGGAGCGGCGGGCCTTACGCCCCATTTCGGCTGGTCGATTTGCCAGACACATGTTCCGAATTCAGAGATATAGAATCCGATTTCATGGCTACTGCCTATCCCTTTCGCGTCACCAAGATCCAAAGGGTGGAAAATCCGTATCTCCTGGCCCAATTCCTGATGAAAAAGGAAGAGACGGGCATGACGGAAAGATACCTTTTCCACGGTACCAGCGAAGCAAACGTCGGAGGGATCTGCAAGAACAATTTCAACTGGCGGCTCCGTTTCGGTGAACGCAGGTTTGGCCAAGGAACGTCGTTCTCTCGCGAGGCTTTCTACGCTTCACACTATGGCGATACCAATACAATCATATACGCGAGGGTTCTCGTTGATAAGTCCACACTTGGTGCAAGGTCCACCATAATCCCACCTCCGCCGTTCGATACCACCAAAAATCGGAAAGGAACCGTCACTGTAAAGTATGAAGATGACGATTTCTATCCAGACTACGTCATCCATTATGAACGTTTTTATGATCATTTTGACTCGTCGAGTTGTCGGAATGATGATTTTGAATCAAGTAATGGAGGCGATTACTGTTCGAATCGATGGAGTGATGACTACGATATGGATGATCAGTCTGATGATTATTACTCAAATCACGAAGGTGATCACCATGATTCGATGGATCAACATAGTGGTGAATCTGATATGAGTCACGAAGGTGACGATGGCGATTCTTACGGTGAAGATGGCTTCTCTGATGGCTCACGTTCGAATGATGGAGGTGATAGTTACAGTTCGAGGCAACCATATTACGACGATTACGATATGGATAGTCAGCAGGATGATTATAATTCAGGCCGTGGAAGTGATGACTATGATTCGTATGGTGATTGCGATTCACGTTACGAAGGTGATCGCTGTAATACCAATCGACAAAGTTACGATTGATGTGATGACTGACCAGTATGATGGTTCTGATTCTAATTATTATTAGACTGTGCGGCTACATGCAGTATTGATCAGTTCCAAGTATACATCATTGAGTTTAATTAAGTATACATATAGTGTAGTATTTTTAAGATAGTATAGTACCAAGTATGTGGTTGCAATGCATTATGTTGTTTTTTTTATGTTATATTACCTTTCAGAGTTTCAACTAGGTACCTACTTAATAGAATTTGTAGATTTAAATATTTTATACTCATTATTAATTATTGTTCGATTGCTACATTTTCGTTGGTAAATTGCCGATTCAGTAGGTACCTACTACTTATATAATAAATTGATAAATTTCTTATTTGAATGTCAGTTGCTTGCTGAATTCCTGAATTCCACATAGCTAACAATTAATTTGCATTTGAGAAGGTGGATGTACCAGGATAAGGGGTGGATAAATCTATGGCGGGGCTGTTCTTTGATATATCGTCGAGTGACGCACGCGGAACGTATGGTCCGAAAGTTTTGGGAATTTTTTTAAAAGCTAATAACTTTTTTTTGATAGCTTCAATTTTGTAGCTTAATATTGCAAAAACTAGCATCATCTTTAACAATACCAAATTCATATTCAACATATTGAAGATGGGCCATTATCTTTGATGGCTCTCAGTTTTCTACTGTCATGTTCGATCATTCTCTGGACAACAGCAGAATTAATTTCTCTGAGTTCCTGCCTCCCAATGTACCGCAAGCTCGACTATATAAGATTTTTGTTAAGTATTGAGCAGGATAGTATACGACAAGGGATGGGAAGCTGCAAACGAAGACAAATTACGGCGTCGCATTTTTCAATAACATTGAGAATTTCACATTTGAGAAATTGATACAGAAAATTATGGAACATGGCAGAAGAAAATTTAGACCCATCCAAGATAATGGCCCATTATCAATATGTTGAATATGAATTTGTTATTGTTGTATATTATGTTAATTTCTGCAATATCAAGTTAAAAAATAAAGCCTATTCAGAAAAAGTTATTAGCTTTGAACAATTTCCAAAAACTTTCGGACTATACGTTATAAGCGTAACGTAAAGGTAAGAGAATTAACCAATCACAATCGACCAGGGAGGAGGTGCGAAGGTTGTATTCCAGCAGTGAACAATGCATTTTCTTACGTTTACGCTTGCGTCAGTCTATAACAGGGCTTTTACTAGTAAGTTGGATGTAGAGCAGTCCGACGTATACGATGTCGGGCATGGAACCCCTCAGGGGGCTATATTAGATCCTGAATCAGAATCTGAAATAGAAGATCCTATATTTGAACTTTTGTTACTCTAACATACAATGCTCTAAGTAAACAACCTAGTAGTACAAATTATTTCAAAAGGAAGGTTTAAAAAAAAACGGACAACAGCATCATCATATACTGGTTCACGCCAGTAATGAGGATGAACTGATTGAGAATGGCGCTACTGTTTTCCGTGAGTTTACGCGGAGTGCTTTATTGGTATACTTAGCCCTATCATATCGAAAAGGTCTTTGGACCACAGTTCAAACAAAAAATGTCTACATGGCTCAAAGGTAAGCGGTCTCGGAGACCTATGATGGGATCATTGAAAAGTGGCGCTGACATAATGTCTTCCAGGGGCTGGACGAGAATAAATTGCAGAGAGGCTTTTCGGCTGTGACCTTCAATCGACGCGGAAGCTTTCTGTTCATCTGGCTTCTCTATTCACCGACGAACAATAAGTTTATCGAATCGATGATTACCTCAGGAATAAATGGTAAGTAGGGACTGAACTTTAAGTCCGGTGGTTAAGCGTTCAAACTATGCATTTTGAGCTTACGCAATGCGCTTTTGGGGTTTGATTGGGGGTCCCCCAACTTTAATTTCAAGAGTTGGAGACATTGGTGCACTCGATGCGGAGGGGGTCTGGGGGGCCCTTGAAAGTTGAAGGTGCGAGGCTTCCCACCATATCACCATACCACCACGTAATTCTTACTGGGAGGCCATCAAACGACTCTAACCTGTACATTGACAACATTTGTTACCATGTCCAAATAGTTCTTCACACTGAAAAAAATTAATTCTTATGACAGATCTAAAAAAACAGTTTTTCTCAATTCTTCATCCCCACAACGAATAAACTGCCAAGTGTGGTGTCATTTTGGAGTAAACGGCATCCTCTGATTCCATTCACCGAGTCAAAATGTTTGTGAGACCACCGTGCAAAGAATGGGACGCCAAGAAGTGAGCATTTTCAAGCACCTCATTTAAAAGTAGTTTCTTGGCTGTTACCAATCGCTATGATTGATAATTTGGTCATGGATCAATAACTTGAACTCTTTTGTAACGGTATTGCATGTGCATGAAACTCGACACGAGCGTGAAGGCCTGGGAAAAAAAAATTCTCCTGCGGTCGAATTTTTTTTCACATACTGAGCGTCAGTTCGCAGAGCTCAGGTAGGGAGCGTTTGGATAGCTTTAGAAGCAAAATTTTCATATCTATCTAAATATTTGAGCAGTTTAATTCTGGAAATTGATTTATGAATCATCAATGATTGTTTTGCCGGTCAGTACCCACATGGGGGTTAACTGCAGAAGTGATGGCTAACGGCGGAGGGAATTCAACGCCCAAGATCTTATTCTGTGCCACTCTGACAGTCATTTTCACGGTTGTTTTTATAAAATTATTTCTTCTCCAAACATAAAAAAACTTACACGTACAAAATGATAACAACCTTGAAGGTTGGTAGAGGAAAAAAGAAAATAACACTTTAAAAGTTGAATGCCCTCCGTCGTCAGCCATGATCTCTGTGCAGTTAATCCTCATGGGGGTACCTAGTGACCGTCAAAATATTCTTTGATGATTCTCAGATCAGTTTCCAGAATTATGCTACTCAGCTTCATAGACAGATATGAAAATTTTGTCTCCAGATCTATCCAAACGCTGCCTGCCTGAGCCCAACAAACTAACGCTCAGTAGGCGTAAAATAAATTCGACCGCTGGAGAAAAATATTTTTTCCAGGCCTCCACGCTCGTGTCGAGTTTTATTCACATCCATTACCGTTACAAAAGAGTTCAAGTTATTGATCCATGACAAAATTATCAATCATATCGATTGGTATCAGCCAATAAACTACTGTTAAATGAGGTGCTCAAAAATGCTCACTTCTTGGCGTGCCATTCTTTGCTCGGTGGTCTCATAAACATTTTGACTCGGTGAATGAAATCAGAGGATGCCGTTTACTTTAAAATGACACCAAACTTGGCAGTTTATTCGTTGTGGGGATGAAGAATTGAGAAAAACTGTTTTTTCCGATCTGTCATAAGAATTAATTTTTTTCAGTGTGAAGAACTGTTGGAACATGGTAACAAATGTTGTCAATGTGTAGGTTAGAGTCGTTTGATGACATCCAAGTAGGAATTACGTGGTGGGATGGTGATTTGGTGGGAAGCCTCGCACCTTCAACTTTCAAGGGCCCCCCAGACCCCCTTCGCATCGAGTGCACCGATGTCTCCAACTCTTGAAATTAGGGTTTGGGTATCCCCAATCGAACTCCAAAAGCGCATTGCTTAAGCTCAAAATGCATAGTTCGAGCTTTTTTTGGCGCTTAACCACCGTACTATTTCTGATTTATTCTGATTTAACGAGTAGCGAGCGAGCAAGAGCGAAAATCGTCTCTACTGGTGGGTGGCCCTTCCCTAATGCTGTTAGGTAGTGGTGACCACTAGGCTATCAAAGAAAAGGATGCCCAAGCGCGGCTGTAATAATGAAAATAGAATGGAAATGCCCACTGTTTAGGCCCCATCTTCTGATGCTACCAAGTCAAAATTCATCAAATCAGTACCTACACTCCGTGTCAAAAGCTGTACGCGTTTTTTATAGACAATGACCGTACGCTTGAGAGAAAATATGTACTCGAGATTACGTACGGAAAATCGTCTCCTCTGGTTGGTGGCTTTTCGCTAATGCTGTGAGATAGTGGTGACCACTAGGTCACCGAAGAAAAAGGATGGCCTAAGCGCGGCAGTAATGGAAGTAAAATGAAAATGCCCACTCGTAGAGGCCTCATCTTCTGATGCTACCGTGCCAAAATTAATCTGCTGTTTTAGTGCATGCCAGAGTTGGTAGTACTCATTACTCAATGATGGGCTCGTCGTACGCGTTTTTTATGAGCAATGATCGTACGAGCAAGTGAAAATGTTCAAGATTACGTAGTGAAAATGGTCTCTACTGGTTGGTGGCTCTTCACTAATGCTGTTAGGTGGTAGTGGTGATCATTAGAGAACCATAGAAATGGATGCTCAAGACAGGGTTCGCCTGACTGGGCCCAGCAGGAAAAACCCAGTGGGCTTCTTCAGGTTGAACCTAGTCGAAAAAACCCGCGGGTTTGCTCAAGTGGGTTTTTTCGGGTTGGCCCCACTTGAAAAGCCCATGTATGTACTCACTTGTCCAAGTGAGTTGAGCCCAAAAAAATACGTTTCGTAACGTGGTCCGCTTGAAAAACTCATTAAAATTCTAGACGGGCTTTAGAACTCAACATAGGAAAAACATTCATGAATGAAATACTGGACAAAAACTATTACATTTTGATGATATGCAAAAAGAATCCCTTATAAAAAAAAAATACTGTGCCATTTTTCTCTCCGCGCATTCGCACTCCACCCTCGACTGGATAATGTAGTAAATGAATTGTTCCTGAAAATAATTGGAAAATCTGATTAGGGAACGATAACCGTCAGTTTGAAAACTGCTTCGATTCATTGATGGGTATGCATTTTGATGTTTAAGCTTGCAAAATTAAGTCGGACCTGTGCCCAAGAGCGGCAGTAATGGAGTAAATTAAATAGAAATGCCCACTGCTTGAAGGCCCCATCTTCTGATGCTACCAAGCCTAAATTAATCTGCTGCTTTAGTATACGCCAAAGTTGATAGCACTCATTACTCAATGATGAGCATCTGAAGATGAAGAACAGCATTAGCCAAGAGCCACCAATCAGTAGAGACGATTTTCGCTACGTAATCTCGACCATTTTCGCGTTCGTCGTAAGCGTTTTTTATGAGTAATGACCGTACGCGCAAGTCAAATGTTCCAAGATTACGTAGCGAACATCTTCTCTTCTGGTTGGTGGCTCTTCACTAATGCTGTTAGGTAGTGGTGACCACTAGGCCACCGAAGAAAAAGATGCCCAAGCGTGGCACTAATGAAGAGAATAAAATAGCAATGACCACTATTTAGAGACTCCATCTTCTAATGCTACCAAGCCAGAATTAATCTGCTGTTTGAGTATACGCTTAAGTTGGTCGTACTCATTACTCAATGATGAGCATCTAAAGGTAGAGCCCCCAAGCAGTGGGAATTTCCCTTTCATTTTCTTTATTACTGCCGCACTTGGACATCCTTTTCTTCAGTGGCCACTAGGTCACCACTACCTAACAGCATTAGCGAAGAGTTACTAATACTAAGCAGTAGAGACGACTAATACTAAGCAGTAGAGACGATTTTTGCTATGTAATCTCGACGGTTTCCTCGTTCGCCGTACGCGTTTTTCATGAGCAATGACCGTACTCGTTAAAATATTCAAGGTTACGTAGCGAAAATTGTCCCTACTGGTTGATGGCTCTTCCGAGTAACACTCATGACTGTTACTCGTCACTCATTTCGAGCAAATGCACTGAGTTTATAGCCTCATCACTTATGAATTTGTAAATGAAGAACATTGAAAACTCTGTCAAGTTTTGCAGGAGGAGATGATTGTCATCAGGGAGCTGCGAAAGATAGCCCCTGATAGGGCGATATAAAGGACATTGAAAGAATATATGGTCAAGATTTTCCAAATGGTTCAAATTACAAACTGAGCACAAGTGCTGATTTATTTTATAACTCATTCCGTTAATGAACAGAGTGAAAGCCAAGCTGTTAGTGGTTCTTAGTTGAGCTATGCATCTTTTCTTGAACAACAGTAAATTGATTTAAAGCAATTGATCTTTCATGTTGGGTTGGCCAAGTGTGAGCAGAAATTTATATATCCTATCCCAGTCATCCTTCTTTATACTGACGTCGCATTTCTCAATGATATCAGCTTTGTCCTGCTTTGCCAAATAATCAGTTGAAAGGGTAATGTCAAATCTACTTTCAGTAATGTAGAAAATAAAATGGAGATGCCCACTGCTTAGAGGCCCTATCTTCCGGTGCTATACCTGATGCTATGCTGTTCTAGTATACGCCAAAGTTGGTAGTACTCATTATTTAATGATGAGCATCTGAAGATAGGCTTCTAAACAGTGGGCAGTTCCATTTTATTTTTGTATTACTGTTTGCTCTTGGACATCTTTTTTTTGCGGTGGCCTAGTGGTTACCACTACCTAACAGCATTAGCGAAGAGTCACTAACCAGTGGAGGCGATTTTCGCTACGTAATCCCGACCATTTTCACGTTCGTCGTACGCGTTCTTTATGAGCAATGACCGTACGCACAAGTGAGAATATTCAAGATAACGAATGTAGCGAAAATCGTCTCTACTGGTTGGTGGCTCTTCACTAATGCTGTTAGGTAGTGGTGACCACATGGCAGGCCGCCGAAAAAAAGGTGCCCAAGCGCTGAAGTAATAATGGAAATGAAATGGAAATCGGTGGCTTTTCGCTAATGCTGTTAGTTAGTGGTAACCACTAGACCACCATAGAAGAAGGTGCGCAAGCGTGGCAGTAATAAAGAAAACGAAATGAGAATGCCCACTGTTAAGAGGTCCCATTTTCTAATGCTACTAAGCCAAAATTAATCTGCTGTTTTAGTATGTATACGCCAAAGTTGGTAGTACTCATTACTCAATGTTGGGTTCGTCGTACGCGTTTTTTTATGAGCAAAGGCCGTACGCACAAGTAAAAATGTTGAAGATTACGTAACGAAAATCGTCTCTGCGGGTTGGGGGCTCTTCACTAATGCTGTTAGATTATGCCACGGCGGCCTGTTAAACCACTAGGCCACCGAAAAAAAGTATGGCCAAGCGCGACAGTAACGTGGAAAATGAAATTTAGATGCCTACTGCTTAAAGGACCCATCTTCTGATGCTACCAAGCTATGCTGTTCTAGTAAACGCTCAAGTTTTTGATTTTTCTTCGGTACTGTCGCTCTTGGGCATCTTTTTTTGCGATGGCCAAGTGGTCACCACTACCTAACAGCATTAGCGAAGAGCCATTATATCCAGTGGAGGCGATTTTCGCTACGTAATCTCGACCATTCTCACGTTCGTCGTACGCGTTCTTTATAAGCAATAACCGTACGCACAAGTGAGAATATTCAAGATAACGCAGCGAAAATCGTCTCTACTGGTTGGTGGCTCTTCACTAATGCTGTTAGGTAGTGGTAACCACATGGCAGGCCACCTAAGAAAAAGGTGCCCAAGCGTTGCAGTAATACAGAAAATGAAATGGAAATCGGTGGCTCTTCGCTAGTGCCGTTAGGTTGTGGTGATCACTAGGCCACCAAAGAAGAGGGTGCCCAAGCGCGGCAGTAATAAGGAAAACGAAATAGAAATGCCCACTGTTAAGAGGTCCCATTTTCTAATGCTACTAAGCCAAAATCAATCTGCTGTTTTAGTATGTATACGCCAAAGTTGGTAGTACTCATTAGTCAATGTTGGGTTCGTCGTACGCGTTTTTTTATGAGCAAAGGCCGTACGCACAAGTAAAAATGTTGAAGATTACGTAACGAAAATCGTCTCTGCGGGTTGGGGGCTCTTCACTAATGCTGTTAGATTATGCCACGGCGGCCTGTTAAACCACTAGGCCACCAAAAAAAAGTATGGCCAAGCGCGACAGTAACGTGGAAAATGAAATTTAGATGCCTACTGCTTAAAGGACCCATCTTCTGATGCTACCAAGCTATGCTGTTCTAGTAAACGCTCAAGTTTTTGATTTTTCTTCGTTACTGTCGCTCTTGGGCATCTTTTTTTGCGATGGCCAAGTGGTCACCACTACCTAACAGCATTAGCGAAGAGCCATTATATCCAGTGGAGGCGATTTTCGCTACGTAATCTCGACCATTCTCACGTTCGTCGTACGCGTTCTTTATAAGCAATAACCGTACGCACAAGTGAGAATATTCAAGATAACGCAGCGAAAATCGTCTCTACTGGTTGGTGGCTCTTCACTAATGCTGTTAGGTAGTGGTAACCACATGGCAGGCCACCTAAGAGAAAGGTGCCCAAGCGTTGCAGTAATACAGAAAATGAAATGGAAATCGGTGGCTCTTCGCTAGTGCCGTTAGGTTGTGGTGATCACTAGGCCACCAAAGAAGAGGGTGCCCAAGCGCGGCAGTAATAAGGAAAACGAAATAGAAATGCCCACTGCTAAGAGGTCCCATCATCTGATGCTACCAAGCCAAAATTAATCAGATCAGTACCCTTCGTGTCAAAGCTTTACGCATTTTTGATAGGCAATGACCGTACGTCCAAGTGAAAATATTCAAGGATACGTAAGGAAAATCGTCTCTTCTGGTTGGTGGCTCTTCGCTAATGCTGTCAGGTAGTGGTGATCACTAGGCAGGCCACCGAAGAGAAAGGTGCCCAAACTCGGCAGTAATAAAGAAAATGAAATGAAAATGCCCCCTGCTTGGAGACAGAGCCCCATCTTCTAATGCTACTGAGCCAAAATTAATCTGCTGTTTTAGTATGTATACGCCAAAGTTGGTAGTACTCATTACTCAATCTTTAGGTCGCCGTACGCGTTTTTTATGAGCAAAAGCCGTACGCACAAGTAAAAATGTTCAAGATTACATAGCGAAAATCGTCTCTACTGGTTGGGGGCTCTTCACTAATGCTGTTAGGTTAGACCACGGCGGCCTGTTGAACCACTAGGCCACCGAAGAAAATGATGGCCAAGCGCGTCAGTAACGTGGAAAATGAAATTTAGATGCCCACTGCTTAGAGGACCCATCTTCTGATGCTACCAAGCTATGCTGTTCTAGTAAACGCTCAAGTTTTTGATTGTTTTTCGTTACTGTCGCTCTTGGGCATCTTTTTTTGCGATGGCCAAGTGGTCACCACTACCTAACAGCATTAGCGAAGAGCCACTATAACCAGTGGAGGGGATTTTCACTGCCTAATCCCGACCATTTTTACGTTCGTCGTATGCGTTTTTCATGAGCAATGACTGTATGTACAAGTGAAAATATTCAAGATTACATAGCGAAAATCGTCTCTACTGGTTGGTGGCTCTCTACTAAAGCTGTTAGGTAGTGGTTACCACTAGGCAGGCAACCGAAAAAAAAAGGTGCCTAAGCGGGCAGTAATAAAGAAAATGAAATGGAAATGCCCTCTGCTTAGAGGCCCCATCTTCTGATGCTACCAAGCCAAAATTAATCTGCTGTTTCAGTATACGATTAAGTTGGTAATACTCATTACTCAATGATGAGCATGTGGTTAGAGCTACTAACAGTAGAGATGATTTTCGCTACGTAATCTCGACCATTTTCACGTTCCTCGAACGCGTTTTTCATGGGCATATACCGTACGCTCAAGTGGAAATGATCGAGATCACGTAGCAAAAATCGTCTCTACTGGTTGGTGGCTCTTCGCTAATGCTGTTAGGTAGTGGTGACCACTAGACCACCGAAGAAAAGTAAGGCCAAGCGCGGCAGTAATGATGAAAATATAATGGAAATGCCCACTGCTTGGAGGCCTCTCTCCTGATGCTACCAATCCAAAATAATCTGCTGTTGTAGTTGAGATTGTAGAATACGCTCAAGTTGGTAGTACTCATTAGTCAATGATGAGCATCTGAATATGAGGCCTTCAAGCAGTGGGCATTCCCATTATATTTTCTCCATTACTGCCGCGCTTGGCCTTCCTTTTCTTCGGTGGTCTAGTGGTCACCACTACCCAACAGCATTAGCGAAGAACCACCAACCAGTAGAGACGATTTTCGCTACGTGATCTCAAACATTTTCGCTTGAGCGTACGGTCATTGCCCATCAAAAACGCTTACAGCTTGTGGCACAAAGTGTACTAATTAATTGAATATTGGCTTGGTAGCATCAGAAGATGGAGCTTTTAAGCAGCGGGCATTTCCATTCCATTTTCCCAATTACTGCCGTGCTTGGGCACCCTCTTCTTCAGTGGCCTAGTGGTCACCACTACCTAACAGCATTAGCGAAGACCAGTAGAGACGATTTTCGCTACGTAATCTCGACCATTTCTGGGAACCCACGCCTAGCCCTACACCATCTAGAAAAACTTAGAGCCGTATGCAGATGCACTAGTTGGAGTAAGGCGACAAGTGGGATTTCCATTTCATTTCCTTCACTACTGCCGTGCTTGAGCACCCTTTTCTTCGGTGGCCTAGTGATCTCCACTACCTAACAGCATTAGAGAAGAGCCACCAACCAGTAGAAACGATTTTCGCTACGTGATCTCGAACATTTTCACTTACGTGTACGGTCATTGCCGATCAAAAACGCGTATAGCTTTTAATACTGAGTGTAGTGATTTGATGATTTCGGCTTGGTAGCATCGGAAGATGGGGTTTCTAAGCAGGGGGCATTTCCATTTTATTTTCTTTGTTCCTGCCGCGCTTCGGCATCGTTTCTTTCAGTGGCCTAGTGGTCACCACTACCTAACAGCATTAGCGAAGAACCACCAACCAGTAGAGACGATTTTCTCTTCGTGATCTCGAACATTTCCACTTGCGCGTACGGTTATAGCTCAAAAGAAAAGCGTTTGAGAAACCTGAAAAAGTTCCGAGACTACGTAGCGAAAATCGTCTCTACTGGTTGGTGGCTCTTCGCTAATGCTGTTAGGTAGTAGTGATCACTAGACCACCGAAGGAAAGGATGCCCAAGCGCGGCAGGAATAAAGAAAATGAAATGGAAATGTCCACTGCTTAGAACTTAGAAGCCCCATCTTCCGATACTACAAAGCCAAAATTCATCAAATTAGTAGGTACCTACACTCCGTGTCAAAACCTACGCGTTTTTTATGGGCAATGACCGTACGCGTAAGTGAAAATGTTCGAGAGTACGTAGCGAAAATCGTCTCTACTGGTTGGTGGTTCATCTCTATGCTGTTAGGTAGTGGTGATCACTAGGCCACCGAAGAAAAGGGTACCCAAGTACGGCAGTAGTAAAGAAAATGAAATGGAAATCCCACTTGTTGCCTTACTCCAACTAGTGCATACGGCTCTCAGTTTTCCTAGATGGTGTGGAGCTAGGCGTGGGTTCCCAGCTAATTAGAGTTTGACACAATTTAGTAAGAAGAGCGCCAGCCAGGGCTGAAATTCGCGGGCGTCCTGGTGCCTTAGCGAATAAACCAAAAAACACAATGTTGTATGTCGTTATAATATATCTCTGTCTTCAGTGGCGATTTCAAAAACCCCAAGACCCTGATACCTACCTGCTTACACACTACGAAGGTTGTGTTGGAATTTCAAAAGGGTGATTTTTACGCGTTCAATACAAATTGCGATCGATAAATACTTGGAGAGAGGAAGAGAATTGTATATTTCTACTAATGTTGAAAGAAGATGGACTATAAATGCGGCATGTCTCTGATATCCCTTATTTGAAAACTAAAAAAAAGTCACATTATATATCAGTTTTTATTAACAAGACACTTTGCAACAATAATAGGTAGGTCGCAAAAGTACTACTAACAAAATTTCACCATTTACCGGATTCATTACTTGATTATTGTTGTGATCACTCATTTGGCTTCAGCTCCGACAGTATGCCCAGTTCTGGTAATCGGAACGTGCAACCCCCTGTGGCTGTATCCACACACTACAATTTGGACGGTATTTTTAAAACTAAAAAAAAAACACCCAGTCACTCTTTACGATACTTTGGCTTTTATTAACAAAATCTTGCAGCAATAAATAATTCGTAGGCCGGGTACATGGCGCAAAATAAGTACCCACGATAACTAACAATAAATGACTATAACTAAGAATTAGTCTATAGGTACATAATAATTATTGTTGATTATATAATATCACTGTATGTACACGATAGTTTGAAAAATTAGTCTTGTAACTTATTCTTCCATTTTTTGCACAGCTTGACCTTCACTTCGACTAGGTTGTCTGGTCTGGGTAATCGGAACGTGCCTCGTACCTTCCACCCCTTCTGGCTGAACCCTTGGCACGGTTATGGTCAGCACCCCATCCGCAGACAACGTGGTCGCCACCTTCTCCAAATCGTGCGTTTCTGGAATGACGTATTTCCTCACGAAATGTCTGGATATGAACCCGTGCTCGTCGCGATTTTCTTCGTGCTTTCCCTCGACCGTCACCGTCCTGCCGGCCACTTTGACGCTGATTTCTTCGGGCTTGAAGTGCTGCACGTCCAAGTTGGCCTGGAATCTGTCTTTGTCGCAGCTCTGGCAGGCTTCTGGATTTTCACAGCAGGCCACTTCCGATGGGTAATCGGAGGCGAGGAAATTGGCGAAAATTTCGTCGATGGGCGACCACAGATCGCGCGTGGCGCGCCACAACGGGTTGTTTCCCAACATTAGTGCCATTTTTTTAGTTCGACCTTTTTTCCCGTAGCAATTATTATCAATAATTTTTGTTTTACTTCCGAATCGACTAGCTTTCGTTTACGTTCGAATTTGAGTAGCGCTTTGTTTTTGTCACTTGCTGTGTTTGTTATCGCTTGTTGGATTTCAAACTAAGGAGCAACGCCCGTGACATTTGAATTTATACTCGCGCCGAAATTTCTGGAATCGGATTGGATGCGACGACGCGTCGCGATTCTGGCGGCTGCGATGTGTCTATGGCTGCGATCGAAATAGAATAGTGTGGAAAATACCAGAAACGCGTTCGATGGATATTGTCACTGTGCATTGTATTCTTCTCGAGCGGTTTCTACTTTTCTAGTATTTTCTCCGTATCTGCACGGCTTATATTATCGGTTTTATACTACCTATGCACCTATACCTACATACAGAGCCCTTTAAAAATCGTGACTTTCCTCTACAGTACCTACGCCATATGAAATCCTTCATGATTCACGAAGCCCACAAAAAATATTTGAAAAAAAATTCTTCGACTTTTATTTTCGTAGTTATGAATGGTGAAAGGGTGGTGCTTCGAACCCTTCCAGTTTCGTTTTTTCATAAGATTTTAGTAAATTGTTGATGGCAGAACTATGAGAATAGAAATATCAACCGCTGATTGTGTAGTAGATTTTCATTTACTATACAGGATTTTTATAGTATAGGTACCACAAAAAACTTCTTGGTAGAAAACCGTGTGATCATCTGCTCTGCATCGGCTGAAGGACCAATAACCGAATGCATTTATCATAAAATCAGCCATGTTTTGGAAGAAAAGGTGTAATATTCAATATCCAAAAAGACAATTTCCCTCGAGAACAGAATATAAAAGCAAAATTTGAGTTGAGTCCATATAATCTATACAGTGTGCTCGACAGTGTGTGTCTCAGATTCGAGTCTCCACTATAGGTAAAATCGTTATTATAGGAAATACAAAGTCTGTTAAATAAGGAAAGTTGTTCAGAATTTCATTCCTATTTCAATTCTGCAAACAGATGTTGATTATCTTTGTTGATCTGTAAGATATCTGGGAAAACCCAAAAACATGCATTTTCTTTTTTTGACGGTAGCTTCTTGAATGATAATTTTATATAATTGACACTTTGACATTTTGACATTATTAAGGGCGTGGGTCATTTGCTATAAAATTCGCTCACGCCTTCCAGCAAAACAGCTATATTTTTCAACAGAAATTTATCGTTGAGGTTAATTTGAAAACAGAAAGGATGGTTCTACTCATTCACTGCGAGTTTTATTTTTTTTAATTTTTTTTTTTGCAATTAATTTTTGCAAGGATTTTCTAGTGTTCTTTTTTATGTCGTGATTCTCAGCCAAACAGAAAAAACCAGCCAAATCCTACAGAAAAAAAATAAGAAAAAAAATAGGGATTTACTAATAAAATGACTTTAAATGCACTTTTTCAGGGCGCACTCAAGTTTTTCCTATCTTTGTTGATTTCCAGCAGGGTAACCGTCAGTTCCACAAAAAAGATGATCAGCGATCAAGGCTGATTGCAGATTAACTGAACTTTTTTCTGCTGAATGCTAGGTGATTGCTCACAAAAAATACCTGAAATCTATACTAGACCCATAATCTTTCCATTATTGAGGGATAAACCAGCATTTCCATTAATCAGTAAGCTACAAATTGACAAACAAAAATCGCAAATCAACTAATCTCGTATTATCTGTTTTGTGGAACCCACGGTAAGACTTTTAACTCTTGTTCTCCTTTCTTATGAACGTCAGTTGTTTTTTCAACAATTTCTATCAAAGTTTTAATTCGTTTTCTCAGCGATGTTCCATAAGTTGTCAAAAAAAAACGTTTTTTGAAAAAAAAATTGGAAATGAAAAAATGAAAAAAATATACAGGGTGTTCCACGAAGTAACCGACATAGTTCAAGGGTAGGTGTACTTTCTCGAAGCAAATCAGAATCTGCTTTCGAAATTTTCCTGACTTCCCCTGTTTCCGGATGATTTATATGTTCAACCGAGAAGTTTGATCGGTCATATCTCACGAATAGATCAATAGAATCGATTGAAATTTTGCAGGTATTCAAACCAAGGGCCTTTGTAGCACTCTATTCATTTATGAAATGGATACAGGGCCGTACTCAAAAATTTGTTGTTCGAGTTTCTATTTAAAAAGTCATCCGGTATAGCTTTTTCTCAAAATCTGATGTCATATTCGGAAGCTACATGAAAAATGCCACAAAATGCGATTCCTAAATTGTTTGGCTTAGCTGATTTAAAAAAAAGATTGATACCGGAAATAAAAAAAAAATCATTTTAAATCAGTGAACGCCATTCCGGATGGTCAAACAAAGTCATTATTCTAATTGTGGTGCTCCAATAACTAACCAAGGATAATTTCAGGAGAATTTTCTGGAAACATCAATTTGGTACCTCAGATTCCTACCCAAATTTCTTGCAAAATTCAAATCGCAAGAAAAAATTAAGAAAAAAACTCGCAGTGAATGAGTAGATTCATCCTTTCTCTTTTCAAATTGACCTCAGCGATAAATTTCTGTGGAACAATAAGGCTGTTTCGCTGAAAGGCGTGAGCGCATTTCATAGCCATTCTCATTTACCTGGGGTTCTCGGAGAGTCCTCTTGTAAATTGAGTACTGAATTCCCCTCCATAGCATTATTGGTAGGTATAATCGATCATTCAATTAGTAGATTTGATGATTCAAAATTAATTAATTGATTTGATGATTTAATTATCGATTACACCATAGAGTTACACCTACCAATAATGCTATGCAAGAGAATTTAGTACTCAACGTACAAGAAACCCGCGAAATCCACTTCAAAAGACGCGCAGTGTTTCTGGAAGACCTGCGCACGAGCTGCGAGCAAAGGGAACCGCCCATATGAGAAGGTCTATAGCAATGGACCCACGCCCTCAACGACCCACGCCATACCCACGCCCATAACATCAGGGAAACCACTAAATTAGGTTCCTTGGTTAGGCTTACGTAATCTCGTATGACAAGGCCGTACCTAAGTTGATAGCATAATCAAATCGGAGCAAACTGGGCATTTTTGGAGTGTTTGGGTTATTACCTCGGTTATTATGGCAGCTCCAAATTTCGGCTCAGCTTGAAAACTATACGAATGGTGGGCATGTAGGTACATTGATCCGTTCACACGGCCAGTTAGATTTTTGGGCGTTTTCTACGCTTCTTTGATATAAATGATATAAAAAAATTGACTCGGAAAATTTCTTTGGCCAGACCTGGCAAAATAAATCAATATCGGTTTAAAAACATGAAAAGTTGTGTAGCTTTATCGCTGAAAAAACACTCTTAACTTGTTTTGATGAATTTTGTCCATGCATGTTTACAAGCACGTAGATACGGTAAGTACACAGCACTATTCTGATGCCAAGCTCATTGAAATTACTTATTGTGTGGGCCATCGAAAATTTCCAGAGCTTCCATTTCAAGCTATCATTGCCTCGTTTATTGCATTTAACCATATACGGGGTGATTCAAAAGTGTCGGGACCGCCTTGAAGGTGTGTGATATAGAGGTGAAGTAGAGTGCTGGGAAGTTGTTGAAAAATTCTATGTCTTTCAATTTTAAAGTTATGAAGGGACAAAAGTTGGTTCTTCGATTGTTTCTATTTTCATTGTTTTAAAACATGTTAGTACACTGTTCGTGGAAAAATAATGAGTACCTACGAAAAATCAACCTCTGAATCTGCATTGAATTTTTGTTTTATGTACAGGGTGAGTCAAACTACAAAATTTGTATTTTCTCAAAGAAACAGAAGCAAAAGAATTTTATTGAAATGAATTGTGTTTTATTGTTCTCTACATAGATTATGGGACCACTGCACAGTGGTCCGAAATTCAATAAATGCGGCCAAAAATCAAATTTTACAAGTATTTTGCATGACTTTCATATTTTGTGGGCACGTAAAGAAATAGTGTAGGTAGTCTTTTCTGGAATATGAGTTACTTTGTTTCAGGAACTCGCCTGTTCTGACCCCTCAAAGTTACTAATTTTTTTGGAGTCAAAGTTACCCTATTTTGCTCGCAAACTTTAAAGAATGAGTGCTAGCTTAATAATTGCACTGCGGATTTGCAACTTTCACAAAATGATCTTCAAAGGAAGTACTTTAGTTTGACATATATGGTCAGTCTAAAAACAAATTTGAAAATATTCAATATTATTATTATTTATATAGTTAATTTTTCGAGTTTTTGAAAAGTTCCTTGAGAAATACAAAAAAGTCGCCACACAACCCCACTGAGATTTATACCCTAAGAGATACTACAACATTCCATGAATGAAGTAGTATGAACAGTTTTTGCTCGAAAGTGCTCCATTGGCAAATAATCTTTTTTTTCCGATGTGGTGCGTGCCGTGCATCTGTGCATTTTAGAGTAAGGTAAAAAAAATAGTTAGGTACTTATCGAGAGAGAAAACGTTACGTTTTGTGAAATGAACATGGTGACGGCATATGTTTTTATCACTACCTATCTCTGGATTTTTGAGATTCGACCTTTTTTTGTGACCCTTCAGTCCCTTAAATTGTGAATTACTTGTTCAAATCTGTTGCAATTTAGCTAATTTATTTAGGTATTCACTCAAAACATTGTTCTGTCAACCTAGAGCCCAATTTGGCAACGCGTTTATAATTTATTGGTAGAAAAACCAAGATTAAATTGAAATTTTGAAGGACTGTGTCTCCTCAATCCTTTATAAGGCCGAATTTTGCAAAAAAAAAAGTAGACAGTCGCTCATCACATCATGTACGGACTCTAGGGTTACCTTTTTTAACATTTTCTGGACTCCCTGACCTTCCATAGAATTTAGTTCATGTTACCCGAGACCCGAACCGACCGCACTCGAGGAGGCAACCGCGGTGGACGTTATCGCGGTCGCCGATAGAGGGCGCGGAGTGAGCTGAAAGAGCGGCACGTGAAGGGATGCTGGCGCGGGGGTGGCATTCTCGGTGTGACCTGAGGGCGAGAGAGTTTATTTGTTTTTATTATCGAATTAGCATACTCTACAACCGAGCGTGTATGAAGGTGGAATAAACATTCATTTATAGAAATACTTGCGTTTTTCTGTAATAAATTCAGAAGTCGGATAAATCCACGGTGTTTTTGAAACGCAGTGCCGCAGTTAAAGCGCGAAAGCAGAAAATCAACAGGTGGTTGTTGTGTGTTTTTGTGTGCGTGCAAAATGGCGGACGCGGAAACGAATGCAGAACGCGAGGGCGGTGGCCGAGCGTCTTCGCACCATTCTGACACGGAGACGGAGATGGAGACGATGGAAAAAGGGCTATCGGAATTTGCGGTGGTAAAGATGATGGCTCGCATCACAGCTTTGGAGAGAAAGCTGGAAATTGCGAATGCGAATTCCATAATGGCGACGGCGTCCCCGGTGGTCATGGCAACAGTGCCAACGGCGAGTGTGGTGACGTCAGAGGAATTGACAGGTGACAGGGAGGTAAACAAAGGCAAAGATACTGGTGTTTATTCTTTGCAGGTGAGAACCTCTGGCTCTGGCATTCCCGGTGGGTTATGTCAAGGTGTTGACGGCCGTCAGAGGAGCGCTACAGTGTCGGTGCAGGAGGACACCAGTGCTGTGGGCCCCAGCCGAGGAAGCTTTTCAAAGGCTAGCCTGGAGCTCATCACTCTGTTCGACCCAGATGACAGGGATCAAAACGTCGACAGGTGGTTGTCGCGAATTGATCAACTAGGATCGATTCACCAGTGGTCAGAGCATGAGCGGAGTTTGTGCATGCAAGTCAGGCTTGCGGGAGCGGCTAAAGCCTGGTTTAATCGGCTGGAGGACTACAACCTCACCTGGCCGCAGTGGAAGTCTGCGTTGAGGAAGGCGTTCCCAAGGCAGCATGATTTCTATGAAATGCTGCAGGAGCTGGCGGCCCGTAGAAAACGTGAGAGTGAGTCGATGACCAGCTATTACCACAGCATGGTGATGCTGTGTGAGAGGCTGGGAATCAAGGGCGAAGCGGCGGTCTCGTGCATCCTTGGAGGCCTACCACAGGAGGTGAAGGCCAGTGCTCGAGCATTTTCTTGCAAGGAGCCGGAGACGCTCTATGCTGGGTTCCTGTCAGCTCTTGACAGCCATCGCTCATCCAGCACAGCTCCAAGAATGGCGACTTCACAAGGCAATTTGTTCAAACGCCGCTTTGAGTCCACGAAGTCCAAACGTCCACGAGACCGTGGGGGCGACAGAAGGCGGTGCTACAACTGTCAGGAGGTGGGAGATCACCTGGCACCTGACTGCCCCATGCCCAGGCAGACCTGGTGTAGGGCATGCAACAAAACAGGCCATCGGAGCTATGCCTGCCCAGAGACCCGGAAGCCCTCAACTTCTACTCGGGCTGCTTCTGAGGAGTTGGAAGGCGAGCGTCCGAGCGATCAAGGAGAGGTGAACGCGGTGAGTGATTTGAACTCTTGCTACAAAACGCATGCTTTGTTACCTGGTGGCGAATTGGTTTCGGTGTACCTAGATACTGGCAGCCAGTTTAATATACTCACTGCTGCATGTGCTTTGAGACTAAAAATGCGGGTAGAACCTGACGACACGGTACTGAGGGGCTTTGGTGGTAGCTTTTGCGTGTCGAAAGGGCAGGTGGCTCTGACTATTTTTCTCAGACGTGACCTTGAGCTAACGGTGACAGCTTTGGTTTCGGAGATGGGTTTACCGGGCATTGATTTAATTCTAGGCCAGCCTACACTGAACCAAGAGGGATTGGAGCTCCGTGTAGCTGGTAGCAAGGTGGAGCTACGACGTGCTTTTGCATGCGACGATCTCTTACAGGCCATCCAGTGTATTGAGGTGAATGACAAGCATGAAGTGAAGGTAGCTGAAGCGGTTTCATTGGAGCCAAACACTGCAAGGCTAGTTACACTTAAAGTAGAAGGAGGTGTGGTTGGTAAAACCTATTTTTTTAAGCCGAGGTTCTGGGAGCATGATAACAAAGTTGTTGCAATTTCAGGAGGTATTCTGCAAGGAGGGCAGTGTAGTCAACTGGAAGTAACGAGTTTTGGTGGAGATTTGTTGCAGTGGCCAGTAGGACGAATCATAGGTAGAGCTGAGGTTCTCTCTACGTGTGACAGTCAAAATACTGATGTAGAGGTGTCTACAGCAACCGGTGTAAACATTGCGAGTGTGTCAAAGCTTAGCTTGGGAGATGTGAAAACGGGAGAGCTCTCGAAGGAACAGAAAAGGGCTTTGGATGAATTGTTGCTAGCTAATTCTCATTGTTTCTCCACTGGTGACACTGATTTAGGGCTGACTGACTTAGGTTGTATGGAGATTCAACTTACAACTGATAAACCTGTGTTCTATAGGCCCTACAGGTTAGCAGCGTGTGAGAAAGAGATGGTGAGAGCAAAGGTGAATAGCTTATTACGAGGTGGCGTAATACGAGAGAGCAATTCTGAGTATGCTAGTCCAATCATTCTGGTTCCTAAGAAGTCCAATGAAGTCAGACTGTGTGTCGACTACAGGGCTCTCAACTCTATCACGGTGAAAGATAGATATCCTCTTCCACTAATTGAGGATCAACTGGACAAATTGGCGGGAAAGTGTTTTTATACGGTCCTAGACTTGGCTCAGGGGTACCACCAGGTCCCGGTGCACCCAGACTCGGTGCACAAGACTTCTTTTGTCACTCCTGATGGTCAGTATGAGTACTTAAGGGTACCTTTCGGTTTAGCGAACGCTCCAGCTGTTTTTCAGCGGGTAATAAACAAAATGTTGGGTAGCCTACGCGGTGATGTAGTGCTAGCCTATCTTGATGACCTACTAATTCCGTCCACCACTGTGGAAGCTGGACTTCATTTATTAGCTCAGGTGTTGGAGCTGATCTCGAAAGCCAAGTTGAAGTTGAATCTGGCGAAATGTTCCTTTTTACAACAGGAGATTGAGTATCTAGGACATACGATTCGAGGAGGTGGTGTTCAGCCGGGAAAGAGGAAAATTCAGGCGGCAGTCGATTTTCCTGTGCCTGAGAGTGTGCACAATGTGAGGCAATTCTTGGGGTTGGCTAGTTATTTCAGAAAGTTCGTAAAGAACTTCTCGACGAAAGCTAAGCCATTAACTGTGTTGACAAAAAAGGATACCCCTTGGTGTTGGGGTGAAGAACAGCAGAAGGCTTTTTGCGACCTCAGAGCTGCGCTGGCTGAAAGGCCGGTGTTGGCGCTCTATGATGTCAATGCGGCAACCGAGTTGCACACAGATGCTAGCAAGCATGGGATTGGTGGAATTTTGCTGCAGCAGCAAGGAGATGGTGCATGGAAACCGGTGTGCTATTACAGTAGGGCGACTACTAGGTTGGAGCAGGTGTACCACAGCTATGAGCTGGAAACTCTTGCGGTCGTGGAGTCAATCAAGCGCTTCAGAGTTTACTTGACAGGCAAGCACTTTAAGGTGGTGACCGATTGTGCCTCTGTGAGAGCGACTATGCTAAAACGAGATTTGGTGCCGAGGATAGCCCGGTGGTGGCTAGCCATTCAAGACTTTGACATGGTCGTGGAGCATAGACCTGGGACAAAGATGCAGCATGTAGACGCTCTCAGCAGAAATCCGGTATTGACCGATTCTAACCCAAATGTCTTGGTGTTGACAGGGGCTGACTGGTTTTTAACGGTGCAGTTACAAGATGATAAGGCGCAAAATATCGTAACAGTTTTGGAGAATGGTCTGGCTGACGCTCAGTTGGCATCAGACTACAAGGTGAAGCAAGGGCGGTTGTACAGACGAACCTTGTTGGGCGACAGACTGTATGTACCAGCGATGGCGGCTTTCAGTCTCATGCGGAGATGTCATGATGACATTGGCCACCCTGGTTTTGACAGGTGCTTGGAACTGGTAAAAAGAGAGTACTGGTTCCCCAAAATGAGCCGTTTTGTTAAAAAATACGTGCAGGCGTGCATGCAGTGTGCTTTTAGCAAAGGGAATTATGGCCGCGGGGAAGGTAAATTGCATCCGATAGAGAAAGCAGATGTACCATATGATACCATTCATATAGATCATCTGGGCCCCTTTACAAGGAGTGTGAAAGGCCATAGCTATCTCTTGGTGGTGATCGATGCTTTTACAAAATTTGTGGTGGTGAAACCAACACGCACCTTGACATCGCGCGAGGTGATCGAGCATCTGCGTGACGTATTCAGTACGTTTGGATGCCCAAGGCGTGTCATAAGTGACAGGGGGAAAGCTTTTGCGAGCAGCGCGTTCAAGGCTTTCTTGGAACGTCAAGGTGTAAAACACGTTACCAATGCCATCGCGACCCCAAGGGCTAACGGGCAGGTGGAGCGAACGAACAGAACCCTCATCGAGGCGTTGGGGGCAAGTTCTGAAAGCGAGTCTAGCTGGGATGAGAAGATACCCGAGGTGGTGTGGGGTATTAATAACACGATTAACGCTAGCACTCGACATGTACCAGCAGACCTCATGTTTGCATACTCAGGTGGAGCGGTATTTGGTGATTTGGCCAACAAGGACCCAAGGAGAGGCCAACCTGGTGAGGTGCAGGCTCGGAGGAGCCAAGCGAAGGCAAATCTGAGTGGTGTGGCACGGAGAATGAAAGCCCGATATGATCAGCGGAGAAAAGCTGCAACCGAGTATAAGAAAGGTGAACTTGTACTGTGGAAAAGGGCGGCCACTTGCCTACCGGTGAAAGGTGTAAATAGTAAGCTTACGAGGAGATTCGACGGTCCGTACAAGGTGATACGAGTACTCGACGGTGATAGATACATAATTACTGCAGTAAAAGGTGTAAGGGGTTACAAAAATAATCGATTTACGGTGGCGGTCGATGCTTTACGACGATATAGGAGTGTCGTGCCGGGTCCCGAGGTGGTAAGTGACTCAGGCGTGGAGAAGACAAACCCCGAGGGTGAACAAAGTAGCGAAACTCAAGGTGTGAGTGATAGCCTAGATCTAGTTGATTTGTTCGAAAGTTGAGACGTCAACGGCGAACGAAAGGAGAAATACATTCAAGGTGAAAAATGATGAATTTGCAAGGTGTGTAGAAGTCATACGCGGGGTAGGTGTACCTAGCTAAGCACGGGCTGTGTCCTGATGAATAAGTGTGTGAGAGGAGAAAATGCGCTTGGTGGAGTATGACAGAAAGATTGGAGTGAACGCATGGTGGCGTCATCCTCATCAGGTGATTTCCACATACTGTGGATTAATGGGGTCATTAATGTGTTGCAGGATGGCCGAATGTTACCCGAGACCCGAACCGACCGCACTCGAGGAGGCAACCGCGGTGGACGTTATCGCGGTCGCCGATAGAGGGCGCGGAGTGAGCTGAAAGAGCGGCACGTGAAGGGATGCTGGCGCGGGGGTGGCATTCTCGGTGTGACCTGAGGGCGAGAGAGTTTATTTGTTTTTATTATCGAATTAGCATACTCTACAACCGAGCGTGTATGAAGGTGGAATAAACATTCATTTATAGAAATACTTGCGTTTTTCTGTAATATTCATTATCAAATCTACTGTGATGACAGATACATTGGTCACTCTTTCCTAATTTTTATCTATCGGAGCTGCGAAAAAGGGATAACCAGTAATATCACAAATGATCTTGTCGAGGGTGCTATCATGGATTGGAAAACTGCCGTCCTACCCTTTTGAACATTATTGCAGACGGCATGAGTGAGTAGGTATACGAGTCAGGGCTGTTAATCGTATACTTACATGTTTCTCCATTTATAATAGTGATTAATTATAATTATTTCTCTTTATTATGGACCAGGTCCATAAAGATCAGAACTTTCTGATTTATTTCGATTTCAACCCTCTTAAAATCAACTTAATTTTTCAATGAGATTCTTTCATTAATTTTTCCTGGAATCGTGACCTTACTATGGACTAGGTTCATAAGTTTCAGAGTTTTTCCAATTTATTTCTGATTAATTGAAACCACCCATGACCTCATCCTGCGATGCGGTGTTTTCAATCAATTTGCCTGTGATAATGACCTTATTATTATGGATCAGTCCCTAGAGTTTCAGAATTTTTCTAATTCATTTCGATTTTATCCCCCTCAAATCCACCCAGTTTTGAATAACAATACTATAATGCCGCAGCTTGCCTACTATTGCATTGATAGTAGTTTTTCTTTTTCTACAATTTTTCTTTCACTTTGTAGATAAATTCTAATTACGATTATTTCATCTGTGATCACGAACCAGCTCCATAAGTATCACAATTTTCCCATTTATTTCGATTTCAACCCCCTAAAATCAACCCAATTTTCTAATAAGATTATTTCAATTATTTTTATTGCAACCACGACCTTATTATGGACTAGCTTCAGAAGTTTCAGAATTTTTCTAATTTATTTCGATTTGAACCCCCTCAAAATCAACCCCATTTTGCAATGAGATTTTTTAATAATTTTTTCTGTAATCAGGACTTTATTGTGGACCAGTGTCATAAGTTTCAGATTTTTTCGAATTTATTTTCACTTTAACCCCCTCAAATTCCACCCCATTTTGCAATTAGAATTTTTTCAATTTTTTCCTGTAATCACGACTTTATTATGAATCAGCTCCATGAGTTTCGGAATTTTTTGAATTTATTTTGAATTTAGCCCCCTCAAAATTACCCCATTTTCCAATGAGATTTTTTTGATGATTTTTTCTGTATTCACGATTTTTTTCTGAACAAGTTACATAAGTTTCAGATTTTTGGCCAGATTTTCTGAATTCTGGACCACTGTGCACTGTGACTGTTTGCAGACACTTTTTAGAGAAAATAATTTCCAGGATTCATGACTCACCCTGTATACAAAACAGAAATTCATTGCAGATTCAGAGATTGATTTTTTGTAGGTACTCATTATTTTTTCATTAACAGTTTAGGTACCAAAATCTTTTGAAACAACGAAAATAAAAGCGATCAATCAAATAAGGACCAACTTTTGTTCCTCCATAACTTCTTCAAAATCAAAAGACATAGAATTTTTTTAAAAAACATTTCAGCACTCTACCACACCTCTATATTACGCACCCTCAAGATGGTCCGACACTTTTTTTTTCACGATTTTTCATAATACAAATGTCAATAATACCAATTTGAAACTTGTAGTTCTAGTTGAATACCTTTCACCTACATATTATACGTATTCAAGCAGTAGTATTTTATTTTAATTGTCCCTATAAGAAAACTTATATTGAAAAATGGAAAAAAAACTCTGGCAGTTTCTTTTTTCATCAGTTTCATCTTGGACCTATAGTTGCCACTAATTATATAGTGGGAGCGGTACGCAAAAGCATGCCGAATGTTGGAGTGCAGTAACGAGATTTTGCATGGGCGTACTTTATACCAAGACAAGCGATTTGGCCCGCAGCACTCGATATTTCGTCCCTTAGGGGGCCAATGGGGGCCCTCCAAATTTTCAAGATGCAAGAACTTTCACAAAATGATCATTGAGTATCGTCATGTATGTCATAAGTGAAGCTTACGGGTCTATTGAAAATGTTTTCATCAAATGTCGTCGTGTCTGATTCATTCTTCACATGTGAAAAAAAATCTTTCGCAGAGGTCAAAAAAACTGTTTTTATTTTTTCTGCTGTGCAAGGAAACGATAAATTCATATGTTTTGTTGCGTTCCCAACTAAATCGCGTTCCGTAAGCCCAAATATGAAGACAATTTTTTCGCAATATTATTTTCCCAAGAAGAGGTGACCTCTTCAGTACACTTTTTTCAACAGCATTTTTTTCCATGTTCCTAGTGGATAAGACTGTCAATTTTCGCCTATATGAGAAGCTTGAACTCTTTTCTTAGTAATTCCCATGCAACATGGCTTCAAAACATACAAGAGAGCCCTAAAACTTTTTTTTTTCTGCTGGGCCGTCAAATTTTTGGCATGTTGATTTTGTAGTAGGGGAGACGCGCAAATGAATAAGATCTAGTCTTGGCGAATAAGTTCTACCGGAAAATATACCTACTTACACCTAACGACTCTGCGTTTTGTTGTACTGCAATAAAACACGTCATGGAAGAATATTTTCTGTTGAAACCAAATCGCCTGTGCCTGCAGCCTGGATTGAATACTGGTCCGCGTCTCTACTACTATAAAATCAAAATATCGTAAGTTGGACGGCCCAGCAGAAAATATTTTTTTTGGGCTCCCTTGGGCGTTTTAGAGTCATGTTGCTTCGCAACCACCAGGAAAAGAGTTCGAGGTCTCCATTCCTGCAAAAATTACGAGTGATATCTAGTGGGGACATAGAAAGAAATGCTCTTGGAAAAGAGGTACTGAAGAGGTCACCACTTCTTAGGAAAATACCATTACAAGAAAAATTTCTCTATAATTAGGTTCAGAGAAAGCGATTTAGTTGGGAACGCAACAGAACATATGAATTTATCGTCTCCTTGCATAGAAGAAAAAATAAAAACAGTTTTTTTGACCTCTGTCAAAGAATTTTTTTTTCAAGTGTGAAGAATGAATCGGACACAACGACAATTGATGAAAATATTTTCAATAGACCCGTAAGCTTCACTTATGACATACATGATGATACTCAATGATCGTCATGTGAAAGTTCTTGCATCTTGAAAATTTGGAGGGCCCCCATTGGCCCCCTAAGGGACAAAATATCGAGTGCTGCGGGTCAAATCGCTTGTCTTGGTATAAAGTATGCCCATACCAAATCTCGTTACTGCACTCCAAAATGCAGTATCGATGTGTTTTTAGGTGTGTACCGCTTGCACATATATGTACTTATTTTATCATTGAAATATGATTAAAAAAAATTGGTAGGTGCTCAAATTCTCACTTTATTGATTCAAAATGAATTTATCCAGCCATATTTAATATTTCACAAAACTTTCTATGCGCTTCTAACACCAGTAACACCGGCAATTAGGACTTGCTCCAAATTATTGAGTGAAATTTGGCTGAATTCAGTATGCTAATTTGTTTAAGTCATATTTCAGTGCTAAATTTCAAACATCAAGCCCTGGAATTAGTTAAGGAACTAGCCCTTGAAATTAATGACATATGGGTTTGAGATCACCTCTGTTTATACCAACAAAAAAAAAGTTTTTAAATTATTGCAAAATATTGATATCTGTCCTCTACGGGACAATAAATACTTTTCTGGTAAACACCGGTGGGGATTGGAAATAAACAACAGAACGCTCTCGAATCGATTCCAAACAACTGCCCTACCCCACTGGCCCACTATACCCTACCCCAATAATGTTTTTCTCGAGCATTCGACGTACCCATCCCATCCTATGATCCCATCCCAGACCCCCGGGTATAAATACGCCGCTACGCAGTTCGACGCATCAGTTTTGAATCGGATAAAGCGCGCGAAGTAAAGCATTCCCGAGCTGTGAAACACCGCAGTTGTTCAAACTGACGAAGAGCGAGAATTTATTGTTAATAATATTCCTCACATTTGCCTTACTTTTCCAGTCGGGCAAAAGTAATCAGGAGGCAACCAACCAGGAGGCAACCGAAGAAGGCGAAGAAGTCTGCGAAAAAAAAGAGGCGATCGAGCAAAACGACAACATGGCCATGTGGTTGTGGAATGATCCCTTCGACTCGAGCTACCAGCGGCCGTCGCGACTCCTGGACCAGCACTTCGGCATCGACCTCGAACCGGAAGATTTCATCGCGCCGCTGATCCCGCGGGAGCTGCGATCCGTGATTCGCTGTCCCGCGGGATACCGCCGCCCGTGGCGCACCCAGGCCTCCCAACAGGACGCCGGGTCGACCATCGACTTCGGCAAGGACAAGTTCACCGCCAATCTCGACGTGCAGCAGTTCAGGCCCGAAGAGATTTCGGTCAAGGTCACCGGCGACGACACCGTCACCATCGAGGGCAAGCACGAAGAGAAGCAGGATGAGCACGGCTATATTTCCAGACATTTCATCAGGAAATATGTTTTACCCAAAGGACACGACGTGAACAGGCTTGAATCAAAATTGTCTTCGGATGGCGTGCTGACCATCACCGCACCGAAGACCGATGCCGGCCAGTCGGAGGAGGCCCGCAGCGTCCCCATCACCCACACTGGGCAAGCTTTCAAGGCTGTGGAGCAGCAGAAGAAAAAGGAAGAGGAGAAAAAGAAATAATTTGTTTTTGATTTTTTTTCGCTTGCTCGAATTTTTTTACAAAATATAAAAAATTATCAATTGTATTAAGTAATAAGCACAGAAGTTAATTACTCGATGTAATGGTACTAATTTCTTTAACTCGTCAACAACTACTTGAATGATAATTTTCAATGTAATGCTAAATGTCCTTACTTGATTTTGATAAGATGTAAGATTGTAAGTAGGCAGAAGTATGATTTTAATATTCATCCCAAAGAATGTAGGCTACCTGCCTGATGGACTGAAGCATGTACTTTTAAGATATACTTATGTTACCATGATAGTATAAGGTATTCTGTATTAAGAACAATGTATTTTTAAGTTTGTAAGTTTCTGAATAAATGTAATAATTCAAAATCGTTTTTCCATTTCACCAAGAAACTGCAAAAAAAAATCGTTCGTCCTCGTCGTCTTGTATGTAATTTATGTAACAAATTCAATTCGACGTACCTGCCTGTGAATTGGATGGTAATAAGTAATAATTTAAAATTGTTCTGTTGTGTAATCAAATATAAAAAGTTGAAATAACTCAGTTGGAAATTTCTAAACGAAAACGCATTTTTCTTCCAGATTCAAAAATTGCATACCTACCTCTATCGAGCTGCCTATTGAAGGTAAGTAGGAATAATTTAAAATTGTTCAATTCGGTATTCCAATTTAAATTTCAAAACGAAAACGAATTCTTCTTCCTGATTCTGAAATTTGAAAACGAATTTTCCAGATTATACGCAATAAACGGCTGGAACTTTCCAGAGACGAGCGCAGAGGGACGAGCGGATCAATACACGACCACACGCAACGACGTAGATGTTGTCCCAGCTCCCAGCATCTTCTATAGAGGTCAAAATATTCGGGTGAACTTGTTCTAAGGATATTAACACTGGGTATTGACCTCATTATTAAATAATTTTTCTATATAAACGTAGTAGGCAGAAAGGCAGAAAAGGTTGAGAAATTAATTGGAAACCTAATTTATTAAATACATAGAATTGTCTTCGGCATTTCATAACTTAATAATTTTAATATTATTTTTTATTAAAATAAGGATAAATTTTGAGTGTTGTGTCATGGAGGGCTACATGATTTCGATGATTCCAAAAGTAGGAATAGACTAAGAACAGTGTCCAATAAGGAAGGTTATGCGAAAGAAAATTTGCAGATTATGCACTGACCCACTAAACAAGATAACGTCATACTATTGTTCAAATAACGTTCACTCTTGAACAAGAACGTTCGGATTTGACGTTCATTTGATGTCAAATTAACGTTTTATACAAGTCCTATATTCGCCTTATTGAACGTTCTCACAAAAACGTTCTCACAAGAACGTTTTCGTTGGAATGGTTTTTAAACGTTGAAAAATGAACAACGTTTGGACATTGATTGCATCACGTTCAGTGAACGTTTTGTACTCTTACTACTTTTTAATGTTATGGAATAAACGTTCTATTAATTCTATGTATTAATGTAGGTATGTTTCCTCATGTTAAATAGATGTTTTTAATTATTCAACAATGAAACGTTCGAATAATAGGTACCTATCTAACTGGAATAATGTTTCAAAAATAAACAATTGACTCAATTTTCATTATAAGATAATACCATGGAATTAGTTGCCATCAATGAAGTAGCAACAAATCAGATGGATGCATCACAATGAAAATGAAAGTCTATTGTTGATTTCTGCTACCTAATTTCAGTCCTTAGTTCCTTACCTATTAATACCTGAGTGATTTTTTTTTTCGTAGCGTGAACTTAAACCTCAACGATTATTATTATTATCATTATCTAGAACCATGCAAGCCGGAGCTACATATCACTATGATAGAAATTAGAAATGTGTCTAAACTCTAAAGTAAAAGACTTGTTAATTTAATAATATTAGTCTATTTCAGAACCAGATACCTTCTGTTGAATAATAGTAACAATAATGCTATTATACTGATTTGCTAGTATACTGATTTTATTACAAAAGATACTAACTATAAAATGGAACATTTTTGGACAAAAAAACTTTTAAATGAATAAAACTACATATAATTATTTTCTAAACAAAACTCAAGATAAGATAGATTCGGTATAGGTAACTTAAGTCACGTGTTACTAAAGGGTCATTCATAGAGTATTTCAGCGTTGGTTCCTGGTGCGGAACCATTGCTTGAAGATGTTTTCCAATTATTTATCTGTACTCTACCTCTGTCCAGCAAGTCAGAGGGAAAAGGAAATATCACTGGGTGATTTGGTGTAGAAGACGCAGGTGCAGTTTTTTCCTTCAAGTTTTGCACCGCTTCAATAATGGCTTTCTTCCTGAAGCTACCTGAAACACATTGAGAAATGACCTTCAGCCCTACTTTAGTCAGTCAGAGTGGACTCAAAATAATCTCAACTATAGAAAATTGTAAATTTCATACTTACAGAATATGGCGACGACGGACAACATCGTACTTGCAGTGTTCGTTCTTCGTCACTCTTTACCGTCAGTCGGGGTAGCTAATCGAAAATCGTAACTTCTTCGAAGCACAATAAACTTTTGCACGTAGGGGTAACCGGTACATAGTGGGACACGGTACATAGTGGGACAAAGGGCACTGAAGTCATACGTGGGCAGTTTTCAGAACAGAAATTTTATAGTAGGCCTACCTTAACATGTATGCCATATTTTGATAGTTTCGGCTCTTGCACCTGGAGCAGATTCTTCTCCAGAGTATCCTGGCTGTGATTACTGACATGAACTTTTTTCGTGCTTATTAACGAGTTTCGTGATAATAGCTACATTACTACTGATATTGCCCTGCTAAATTTTATGGAAGTTCCGGAAGGGATTATCTCAAGCCTAAATGCATTGCAAACAATTGAAAATATGGCCGCAAATTCAAAACACTGGATAAACGCGGTGAAGTCAGGGTGGTGCATAGCGGGACAACTTTCAATTTTGCGTCAATGGCTTCGCAGACACCATTATAAAGTTACCTCAATAGTTACCTCGACTCTTTTCATCCAAAGGTAGTCAGAGGGCTCCAAAGAAATTGAATTTCGATTAATTTGAGTGAATATCAAATTTCTTTAATATTTCAGCTTTTGGTTTTTTTTGGTCTTTAGGTTGGCATTTGAGAAACCAATGCTTTTTATCGCAATAAAAGTTACATTTCTGATCCAAAAATACTCCAAGCAAACGTGTAGTATCCTTACTTAAGCATGTCCCATTATGCACCACCCGGTGGTACATACTGGGACACACGGTACATTGTGGGACAGTGACAGTTATTCCCAGGTTATTAAAACAAACATGGTCCTTTTTTTGGTAGTACATGCCCCAAGTCACTGTCCATAAGTCAAACAAGAAATCGAATCAAAAACTTGTTCAATGCATTTTTAATGGCAAAACTAAAAAATCCGTCCCACTATGTACCGGTTTCCCCTACTTAGTGGACAACAACGATGGCGGTCGAGCTGTGGTGCTTGCCGTCGCCTAATGCCGCAAGATTTTTCGCGAGAGGATTCATACTACGCTTGCTCAAAGACGCCGTTAAGCGTTGTTCATACTTTTTACGTTTTATAAACGTTTTTGGCAAATCGTTTGTTGAACGTTCTCGTTCAAACGTCATCAGGACATTTATAAATACATGATGGATTTTGCTGAATGCTGATAATTTATGTAGGCAGGATTATTCAACCCAAAATTTTTAGTAGGTAGGTACATTCTTATTGTCTTCCATCAATGCACAACGCACAAACCACAAACGCACAAAATGTAGGAATAATAACTTGAATAATAAAGTATTCATTTGTACTTTATATGAATAGAAAGCGTTGTATACCTACTTACACTTACACAATGCGAGATAGATAGGAAACAGTGTTTTCAACACAATTTTGAAAAAAGTTTCTTAAAAACAATTACTGAAACGTTCTCTCCGAAACGTCATGTTGATTTTAAACAATGAAAAACACATGTACGTTTTGCTGAAAACACTCATTCAAGTTATGAATTTTCAACGTGCAAGTTTTGAACATCAAAAAACCTTTGAAACAAAAACAATTGAAAAACGTTGACTTTCGAACGTTTGCTCAAACTCGTTATTCAACCGTTCAAAATATAACATCATATTCATTTATAAAAAGAAACGTTCAAATAACGTTTTCTAGCGAACGTTTGTTCATACTCGTTATTTAACTGTTAAAAATATAACATCATATTTACTTATAAAAAGGAACGTTCAAATAACGTTTTCTTGCGAACGTTTGCCGAAAATCGTCCTGGGAACGTTACATTAAGAACTGAAGAATGCCGTTTCCTTATTCACGTTACATTTATGTTCATAAATAGAACGTTTGGCAAATCACGTCACATTAACGTGTCTTGAACGGTTTTCAAGAACGTTATTTTCTGAACAACAAATATAACGTTCACAAACGTTCATATGATGTTTCATGTTTAGTGGGGACTGGTTTTTAAGAGATAAATTAGGCTCTAAAATTAGGGAACCACACGTGGTGTATTATTTTGGACGCCGGGCGGGTATGCAACTCCAACAAACGAACCAAAGAAGAACAGGGTTAGAAATAGGAAGGAGGTAGCCATATGGCGACAAGTCAAAACGGGGTGATGTTCAAGTGCCGAAATGGAATATGTAAAGTCGCATTTTTCCGTACCTAAATCGACTCAGAAATTGCATAAGGAAGAGAATGGTGGTGGAATGGTTACTGTAAAATGAAATAGTATTCTGAGACGCGAGATGGCGCGCAAACTATTACTTTCTCAAAATTCACCAAATTGACCGATTTTGAAGATTCAAACGCCAATATTCTCAAAATATCAAATTATTCGATTGCGATCAAACATTTCAGTTTTTATACTATTTTAAAAACATTTTTGGATCTTCATATTTTTCAAAAAAAAAATAAATTAAAATTCAAGGTGATTATTATTTTTTTCTCTAGTGAATATTGAATATTGACATTTTTTAAAATTTGAATAATATTGAGTGGTTTCGATCGAAATTCATAGAGGTATTATGATCGTGCAGAATTTTTTTTTAGATAAATGACGGGTATATCCGTTTTGAGGTCCTGTCCCCCAAGATGACTTCGACAATTTCCGGAGTGAAGTCCATGTATATCATGGCTTCGGTTTTCCTTCCGACAACGGTGATTTTTCCAAAATGAAACGTGCACATTCCGTGAATTCAAAACAAGTGAATACGCGCTCTCACGATCGTGAGGCAAAAGGGGAATATACTATAAAATAATGTACGTGTTTCTGCTGAAACGCGAGATGGTGCAGAAACTATTAACCTTCTCAAAATTCACCTAATGGACCTTTTCCAGTAAAGGCAGCTCTCTCGCACGATTTACGTCACAGCCCCCACATGACCGCAGTCCGGTGCCGCGCACTTCATAACGGACGGAGTTTCCCTTGGAGATATTAGGCGCCATTATAGCTAGTAGCTAGACACCTCCAACTGCGCGGTACGAACGCGCATGCATCTGTCTCTCTTTTCTGAAAAGGTTCCTTGACCGATTTTGAAAATTCAAACGCCAATATTTTCAAGAAATCAAATTATTTGATGCTGTAGTCAAACATTCCAGTTTGTATACTTTTTTCATTTTTTTTTTGTTGGGGTCCAGTACCTACACATAACGGCCACACGCAAATACAGACGAAAAATAGGCAAATCACTCAGAATAGCGTGTTGAATGATAATCTAAAATAAAATATGCGGATCATCCAGAAATTAAAAAAAAAGTTCAAGTTTCTGGATGTTGTTGTATTGTGGGTTGCCTACATCAGTTCAGTGGAAAATTAGAGCAGATACGGCGGTGCGGGGTATAGTGACTCATGACTTACCTGCGAAGAGTAGTACGACGTACGTAAACGATTCAACTACAAAGTAACTATTAAGTGTGATCGTAATTTTCCCCTCGGTGGGGACTAATCATCGTGAGTAAAAGGCATGAGAGTTTGTTTCGTGGTTGTGAAAAGTGTTTAAAATGTAGCCGTTAAGGACGGAGTCATATTGGTGAAATAAGCGTTGCGAAATCAATCCGTCTGGGTTTATTCCTTGACGGATTCTTACCATTTTGGTCTCTTTTGAAAGCTACAAGGATGTACTTTGGTTTGAGCCCATTGGCATTTCCGAAATCAAAAAAATAAAATAAAATTTTGAAATTTGAGAAAATTATTTCTGGATTTTGGAAATGCCAATGGGCTCAAACCAAAGTACATCCTTGTAGCTTTCGGAAAAGACCAAAATGGTAAAAATGCGTAACAAGCAATCGGGCTGGGCAATCGGTTCACATAAAAAGTGAAAAGTTTTTTTTTCGTTACGAGCATGTTTTCTATTTTGAATTTTATTATTACTAAGAACTTGGAGTCATAATTTTTTTCAATATTCCTCCCATAATCATATCAATATTTCAGGACGATTTAATGAATTTCAATTTTTTTTTATTTGCCGTGTGGCCGTTATCCATACTTTCCATACCGTATCCGAATAAATTAAACAGGATGTATATTAGTATAACGGTATGGATAACGGCCAAACGCAAAGCCAAACAAAAAATTTGCCAAACCACTCAGAACGGTGCGTAGGTAACTAATCATTTTGTAAATTATCCAGAAATTTTTGCAAAAAAAATGAAGGACGCGTTGAAGAACGCACCAGTTAAAGTTTCCATCAAGATTGTTGTTGTATTGTTGGTTGCCTACATCACTTCATACTTCATGGAGAAAAGGTCGGTTCAGGGTGGACCACATGGTGGACTCACTCGAGCGTCGCGTCGCAGCAGAGGCGAGGCGCGTCGTTCGACAGTAGAACTTGTCAGCGGCGCGTCATCGAAAAATGGATGCCAAAGATGTATTCACATAGGTTCAACTCGGGTCCTAATAACGGGAATTCAGAGCAGACCATGTATCTTCAATAGTAAGCTACACGGTCCTACAAGAATTTCCGTTATTGGGGCCTCTGTAAAGTCATCTTCGCCATCATGTTTCAATGACACACCCCTGACAAGTTTCACGAAAAGTTGTCAAACGGCGCTTCACGGACGCGACGCGCTTCGACTCTGCCGCGACGCGACGCCACATCGCGACGCTCGAATAAGAGTCCACCCTGAACCGACTTTCAGTGTAGCGCGCATACATACCCTTATTTTCCATTGAAGTGATATAGGCAACCAACAATACAACAACGATCGATCTTGATAGGAAGTTTATTTGGTGACGTTCTTTTAACGCGTTGTTTCTTTTTTTTTTGCGAAAATGTCTAGATAATCCGCAAATTTAATTTTAGAATATCATTATACACAACGTTCTGAGTGGTTTGCCAATTTTTTTGATTGGATTTGCGTGTGGCCGTTATCTGTACGTAGGTACCTACCCATTTATTCTATATCGTAGTTACTTATCTAAATTTAAAAACAAAATCTCAATTTTTTTACTACCAAGACTCTTGATTATCTACCTGTGCTGGCGAGGACTACTACACAGTACCGTACTGCAACATACTGGAGCTTGTGCCCGCCATTTTTTCAATCACCGTGGATACTACTGCCAGAATTTGAAATGTGTGGTAGGCTCGGTGGTAGGTATACTTTTGAGACATCATGTGTATTCGGTATGTTTATTAGCTTATTACCGTTTATTAGCTTTCAAGTAAGTACCTACTTTATAAAAATACTTATTAATGAATTGTTGATGAAAAATAAAGTTTATTCAGTACCGTAAGTTGAACAAAAAATACATTTGAGAAGTAATTTACTACACATATACCTAAAAAAAAAAATACATTTATTCATAGAGTACCTATACTATGTATACCATAATTAAATACACTATATAGTGATCAAATGGTGCCAATACAAATATGCATGCTCAAATCCAAAATCCCTCTACTGAGTCTACTAGTTCGTAGAGGCATAAATTCTACAATACAAAAATGAAACTCATCAACTGTGCTCACTTAGAATAGCCCTTCACTAAATTAATGGTAGGTACCTACCTAGCCCACTGAATTATATCACATTCTACAAATCTACAATACAAAAATGTGGCAGTCTGTTTAGGAATAGGACAAGTACATACAAATAATGAAAAAGCGTATCGAGTAAACTTGAAAAAAAATTTATGAGAAAATCTAATTTTCCTTCTTCTTCTCCTGCTTTTTCTCCTTCTCCTCCACAGCCTTGAAAGCTTGACCGGTGTGGGTGATTGGAATGTTGCGCGACTCTTCTTCACCAGCAGGAGCAATCTTTGGCGCTGTGATGGTCAAAACCCCATCAGAAGACAATCTGGATTCGATCCTGTTCACGTCGTGTCCTTGCGGCAGCACGTACTTTCTAACGAAATGCCTGGAAATGTACCCATGCTCGTCCTCTTTCTCTTCGTGTTGGCCCTCGATGGTCACCGTGTTGTCGCCGCTGACCTTGACCGTGATCTCTTCGGGTTTAAACTGCTGCACGTCCAGGTGGGCCTGGAATCGGTCTTTATCGATGCTCACTGTGGATCCCGAGTCCCGCTGGGAAGCTTGGGTGGTCCACGGACGGCGGTATCCCGTGGGAGAATGCATGAGGCTACGTACGATGGGCGCCAGCAGATCGTCAGCTTCCAGGCCGTGGCCGAAGTGTTGGTCCCTGAGCCTAGTTGGGCGGCGGCACTGGTAGTCGAATGGGTCGCTTGATACTAACCACAGAGCCATTTTTGCAAAGAATTGTTTTTTTTTTCCAAGAGAGTAACGCTTTATCTTTTCTCTCGACTGTTTTCAAAAAAACTTTGATTTGAAAATCGCTTTGAATTGCTTGGTAGGTCGCTTATTGCGTAGCAGCAGTTGGACTGAACTGACGCAACCGGTGTGCCGGCACTGGATTTAAACGCGCGTGGAAGGTTCGAGATTTCGCGCCAGTTGTTCTCGAGGCTCTGGAAGCTAGCAGCCACGCGTACGGATCGATACGGATGGGAACCGAATGCCCCGTGGAAGGCTCTAGCACAGAACGCTCTAGATTAAAACCGTTCAGGTAATGCTGATTCTGCGCTCTCTAGAAGAATAATAATAATAATCCATGAATCATTATTATCTACCATCATATCTTGTATTATCTGGTAGATTTTGATTGCAAAACCTTCAATATTTTATTTACCAAACCGTTGCTCTTTCTTCAACTTTCAACTAAAGTAGCTGGACCCAAAGGTGGGCGTGGGCACAGTTAACAAAAAAATTAACTTCATTAAACGTTAGATCGTTTTTACCGAGGTTTTTACAGAAAAGTTAACTTCGCTAATCGTTAATCAGGTTATTGATTTGGAATGTAACGGAAGTTAACACGTTAAACCATCGTTAACGTTAACTTTTTTACCTACATTTTGTGAACCAAATATAGTCATCGAAATCATCGCGACGAAACTAATAGGTACCTATACCCAGAGCCTATACCTACTTACACACACCATTACCTATACTTAATAATACAGGTGATTTTTTGAATTTGAGGGGGACATCTAAGACATACATTGTCAAATTTCCATCTTCAACCCCTTCACCCCCACCTTACCCCTACTTTAGAATTTCAAATAGCAATACAGGGTGGTCCAGGTTATAGTAGCAATAATTCACCATTCGAAAGTGCATTGATAACTAGGTCGACATGCATAATTTGATTTTTTTCTAAGACGCTTCCTAAGAGAGATACAGACCTTATAAGTTCAGTTTTCAAAATCGTCTTTTTGCAATAACTCTCAAGTCATCAAAGCGATTTCGACCAAATTTGGTACCTACAAATATTGACGAAATAAATACCCATCACTTGACGCAGATAACTTTTGTAAAATTGTCCAGTGGCGTAGATACGGGGGAGTTGCTCTACTTTTCACGCTCTATTCTCTATGCCACTGAATATTTCTGAAAAACCATAATTTTTCCGAATTCTTTGTTCTATTTAGAAAAAAAAATTACTCTTGTAAAATTTTGATTAGAAGCTTTATTTTCGAGATATTTGGATTTCAAACTTTGGAAAACATCTCGAAATCGCCACTTTCCAGAGCCCAAATTGTTTTTTTTTCTGGAAACGCCTCGTTTCTAAGCAAAAAATGGCAGTAAATCAACTTAAATGACCTAGAAAACTTATTCCAGTTGAGAAATCATGAGTTTTCTTGGATTTTAATTTTTAGGCCTTCGAAAGTCGCGATTTCGAAGTGTTTTCCAAAGTTTCAAACCCAAATATCTCGGAAATGAAGCCTCTAATCAAAATTTCACAAGAGTAACTTTTTTTTTGAATTGAACAAGGAATTGAAAAAACGTATAATGTTTCAAAAATATCCAGTGGCGTAGAAAATGGGGTGGGAGAAGTTGAACAATCCCCCGGTATCTACGCCACTGGACAATTTTGACAAAAGTTAAGGTGCGTTCAGTCAGCTTATTTAGTCGCAAGTTTTAATTTTAGCCGTAAGCGCTGCATCGTCTATTGGCTGTTCTGAGGAGGCTGGTTCATAGGAGCCAATGGGCGTCGCTGCGCTTGCGACTAAAATTAAAACTTGCGGCTAAATAAGCTGACTGAACGCACCTTTATCTACGTCAAGTGATCGGTATTTATTTCATGAGTATTTGTACCAAATTTGGTAAAAATCGCTGTGATCACTTGAGAGTTATTGCAAAAAAATGATTTCAAAAAATGAACTTTGAAGGGCTCTATCTGCCTTAGGAAGCGTTTTGGAGAAAAATTAATTCATGCATGTCAGCCTAGTTTTTGATGGACCATCCAATGGTGAGTTACTGCTACTATAACCTGGACCACCCTGTACAGGGTAGTATACAGCAATAATAGTTTAGTAGTATAGGGTGGTCCAGGTTATAGTAGCAATAAGTCACCATTCGATGGTCCATCGAAAACTAGGTCGACATGCATGATTTAATTTTTCTCCAAAACGCTTCCTAAGGGAGACAGAGCCCTTCAAAGTTCAGTTTTTAAAATCATCTTTTTGCAATAACTCTCTAGTCATCAAAGCGATTTTTACCAAATTTGGTACAAACACTCACGAAATAAATACCCATCACTTGACGTAGATAACTTTTGTCAAAATTGTCCAGTGGCGTAGATACCAATATATATTGTTCAACTTCTTCCACCCCATTTTCTACGCCACTGGATATTTTTGAAAAATTATACTTTTTTTGAATTACTTGTTTAATTCAGAAAAAAAAGCTACTCTTGTAAAATTTTGATTAGAGGCTTCATTTCCGAGATATTTGGGTTTGAAACTTTGGAAAACGCTTCGAAATCGCGACTTTCGAAGGCCTAAAAATTAAAATCCAAGAAAACTCATGATTCCTCAACTGGAATAAGTTTTCTAGGTCGTTTGAGTTGATTTACTGCCATTTTTTGCTGAGAAACGAGGCGTTTCCAGAAAAAAAAAAAAACAATTTGGGCTCTGGAAAGTGGCGATTTCGAGATGTTTTCCAAAGTTTCAAACCCAAATATCTCGAAAAAAAAGCATCTTATCAAAATCTTACAGGAGTAACTTTCTTTTCTAAATTGAACAAGGAATTCGAAAACAATATAGTTTTTCCAAAAATATTTAGTGGCGTAGAGAATAAGGCATGAAAAGTAAAACAACTCCCCCGTATCTACGCCACTGGACAATTTTGACAAAAGTTATCTACGTCAAGTGATGGGTATTTATTTCGTAAGTATTTGTACCAAATTTGGTTGAAATCGCTTTGATGACTTGAGAATTATTGCAAAAAGAAGATTTTAAAAACTGAACTTTGAAGGGCTGTATCTCTCTTAGGAAGCGTTTTAGAAAAAAATTAAATTATGCATGTCAACCTAGTTTTCGATAGACTATCGAATGGTGAATTATTGCTACTATAACCTGGACCACCCTGTATACAGGATGTCCCAAAATTAATGCAACAAAATTTACAGGGAGGTAGACAATTGGAAAATAAAGGGACTTCCTCAATGAAAATACTCTCGCAAACGTAAGAACGGAGATACAGGCCTTCAAAGTTGGTTTTTCAATATAGTTCTTTTTGCATTCCTTCTGAACCGTTGAGCCGATTTTATTCAAATTTGAACCAAAGTTTACAAAAATAGGTCTATCGAACAATGATAACGCATTTCATCAAACATTTTCAGGGGCGAAGATAATAGGGGGTACCTTCCCCCTTTTCCCCCTCTTTTTTCTTTGTTTTCGAGATATTTGGGTTTGAAACTTCGGAGAACATCTCAAAAACACCACTTTCAAGGCCTTAAAAATTGAAATTCAAGAAAACTCAAGATTCGTCAACTGAAATAAGTTTTCTAGGTGTTTCAAGTCGACAAACTACCATTTTTGCTGAAAGACATGAAGCTTTTCAGAAAAAAAAAATTGGGCGGGGTGAAAAAAAAGGGTGAAAAGGGGGAAGGTACCCCCTATTATCTTCGCCCCTGAAAATGTTTGATAAAATGCGTTATCATTGTTTGATAGAAACCGATTTTAGTAAACCTCAGTACAAATTTGAATGAAATCGGCTCAACGGTTCAGGAGTTATAAAAAAAAAACTGTTTTTAAAAACCAACTTTGAATGCCTGTATCTCCGTTGTTACGTTTGCGAGAGTATTTTTATCAAGGAAGTCCCCTTATTTTTCAATTGTCTACCTCCCTGTGAATTTTGTTGCATTAATTTCGGGACACCCTGTACACTGTACAGGGTGGTCCAGGTTATAGTAGCAATAATTCACCATTCGATGGTCCATCAAAAACTAGGTCGACATGCATAATTTAATTTTTCTCCAAAACGCTTCCTAAGGGAGATATAGCCCTTCAAAGTTCAGTTTTCAAAATCATCTTTTTGCAATAACTCTCAGGTCATCAAAGCGATTTTTACCAAATTTGGTACAAATACTTATGAAATAAATACCCATCACTTGACGTGGATAACTTGAGTCCCTATGCAACAGCCCACCGAGAAATCAAACCTACCATTAAAACATCCTACCGGAGAAACAGCCACCGCTCATTTTGCCACGAATTCTGCAACCGTGCAAACATGCTACTGCTCAATCAACACACCGGAGAAAGTGCAACCGCTCATTTAGCCACCGAGAGCGCTTCAGCAGTAGGATGAATGCGCGTTAGCGGTCTCGGTGGCTAAATGCGTGGTTACACTTTTTCCGGTGTGTTGATTTAGCAGTAGCATGTTTGCACGGTTGCGGAATTCGTGGCAAAATGAACGATGGCTGTTTTTCCGGTAGGATGTTTCAATGGTAGGATGATTCCGCTGTGGGTTGTTTAGTGGGCTCCCGAAATCGCGACTTTCAAAAGGCCTAAAAACTAAAATCCAAGAAAACTCATGATTCCTCAACTGGAATAAGGTTTCTAGGTCGTTTAAGTTGATTTAGTAAGTAGTAGATTTAGTAGATTTAAGTAAGTAAATGGAATTTCAAAACACATTCAACAGTTCAAAAAAGATGACAAAAAAGAATTTACAAAAATTGGTACCTACAGATAACAAAAGTCCTTTGAACTTGATTTTTAATTTTATAAGGACATGAATCGATGACCGAATATGAAAAATTATGCAAAGTACAGTCCAAACAATGTTCATTTTACATATCATCAACCACCAAGAATTCCATCGTTTACCCGAAAGCATTAGAAAGATCATCAAAACTTGCTGGCCAATTTCAAGGTTAAAAGTTAATCTTAACAGTATAGACAATGACAGTAGGTACGTTCAGTATCTAAATACTGAATACATGATTATTAGGCATCATTTTTATTAATAAAATTATGTACTAGGTATTTAACAAAATAAATGCGAAATCACAACTTGGACCTTAAATTTTCTTGACATTTTTGAACATAAATTATTCTTTCTTCTTCTTTCTTCTCAGGCTTGCTGGGCGCCGAAATCCTCAGTACCCCATCCGGCGAGAGCTGGGCTTCGATCCTGCCGACATCGAAATCGTGAGGCACGACGAATTCTTCACGGAATTGCCTTTCGAGATTCGTGAATAATTCCTGTGGCTTTCCAGAGGTTTCGTGCTTGCCCTCGACTGTCACAGTAGCGCGGTCTACTTTGACTGACAACTCTTCAGCGGTGAACTTTTTCATATCTAAAAACTTTTCAAAATTCTCACTTTTGCGTCGGCTCTTGGCAGATGCGTCGAGAGCTTTTGCCACCGATTTTCCGACAGTGTTGGCATGGCGAAGCATTCTCGGTTTATTGCTGGTGAATAGGTGTATTGCTTGCTCAAGAGGATCTTTCAGAGACATTTTTATTGAGGCAGAACGACAGAAAAAAACACTTGACTGAGACACGGTTAGAGCACAAATGAATTGTTGTTGAACGAAAGTGTTGTTGAACTATTTAATAATCAGGAATTAATAAAAATTGAGCTTTGATCTGGTCATTGTAATTTGGTGACGGAAAACTCGACTCTAGCTCAGTGAAAATATGCAAGGTTTTGATGGAACCCGGAAGAGAAGAAATTCAGAGCGAGCTCAAGCTCGACCTTAAAAAGTGTATAGGTACAGGTGTCCCAACATTAACCGTGTTAATTTTAAGGGTGTGGAGGATGATTAATTCATCAAGAGTTTTGCATGGTTATATTTGACACCCTGTAAAAACTTGACTGGTTTTTAGCGCACTTTCCCAAAAAATTGGGAAAAGGCGCTTTTAGCTTCACTTTGTCCGTCCGTCCGTCCGTCCATCCGTCCGTCCGTCCGTCCGTACCCGGAATAACTCCTCGGGGAAGAAAGATATCGATGTGGTATAAACGCTAGTCAATAGTACATATGTCCAGGATGTCAAGTTGACTTTTAGTTTTTTGTTATTCTGCCGCCATCTTTGATCCGCCATTTTGAATTTCTCTAAAAGTGATCCGATTGAAATGAAATTTGCAGGCAATGTAAACCACATCAAGATCTATCCAATTTTCGACAATTGATGTCCCGCCGCCATCTTGTATTCTCCATATTGAACATGTTTCGAAGTGATAGAACTAGGAGAATTATGCCTCAACGAAAAGAGATATCGATGTGGTGCAAACGCCCATCGAATGCGTACGTGACCACCATATAAAGTTGACCAATGACTTTTGTCACTTGGTCGCCATCTTTGATCCGCCATTTTGAATTTCTCTGAAAGTGGTCTGATTCGAGTGAAATTCGCAGGCGATGTGAACTTCAATTAAATACATCCAATTTTCGACAATTGATGTTTCGCCGCCATCTTGTATTCTCCATATTAAACATGTTTCGAAGTGATATAGAACTACACCTTTTCCAGTTGTAGTTCAGAAAATATCAATTGTATTTCGGATTAGTCACTTGTAGTTCAGAAGGCGTCAATTGTATTTTAGATTTATCAAATGTAGTTCAGAAAACTTGAACTGTAGGTACATCAGATTATGTCAATTGTATTTCAGAAAGCGTTAATTGAAGTTCAGAAGACGTCAATTGTAGTTCAGAAGACATCAGTTGCATCTAAGATTAGTAAAATGTAGTTCAGAAAGTATCAATTTTATTCGGACTCCTGCAAATTGGGGCACCTTTGCACAGCCACAGCTTCGAACTCATCATCTTCTTGTACGATGAACTGCAGATATTCGGCACATCTTCTGTGTAACAGATGCCTGCGGGAGTGTTAATCGCACGACCGGCTTCCGCAGCATTTAAGAACGACAAATGCCACAATTATCTTGGAGCTGAATTGATTGATTGATAAATTATACAGGGTGGTCCATCCTAGCGTAATTATCCCATAGCGGTCTTACCCTTCAAGATAGAGAAAAATATGTAAGGAAGAACTTATATGGTTTGATGAGACCTATAACCTAAAATTATTTTCAGCTATACAGGGTGTCCCATTTTGACGGGATCAACAAAACGTCAATTTTTTTAAATAGAGCACCCTATATTTTTTTGCATTTTCGGATTCAGCTTCTTCAACTGTCTTATGCCTGTATTTTTGTTTTTGAATTGTGTGGCAGTGCTACCAACTAAAAATTAAAAACTGAAAAAAATCGCATTTCCACAGTTATCTTGAAAAAATCGTAGCGGCCTTGCTTTTCAAAACTAAGAGATGAAACTTGACATGATGATAGTCAAGTCACAGACTAATATACCAATGTCAAAAATTTGCGATTTCTTGATACAGGGCGTTCACAAAAAAAATCAAACTTTATAATTTTCAAAGTCTCATAACTCATTTTTTTCAAATTGCATGCCCCTAATTTTATAACGTTATCTGATAGCTTTTTTTTATCCTCTTTCATTTTTACTAGGGGTACCCTACCCTTAAACTTCATTTTTTTCGAGATAATCGAAAATTTTCACAAAATTTGTGATTTTTTTATTTTTTTTCACAAATTGAGTTGGCCGTGATGAATGACAGACAAGCCAAATAGAACGCAACGCTCAATTAGTCAGTCTGAATATTGTCGAACAAAAGAAAATGGCTTCAACGCAGAAAAAAACAAATTGGGATCCTGGATATCGGGATCATTACCAGAATATCATATCAATCATTTTCTCTCGCGTAAAGTCATTTTTCTTTGTTCGACAATATTCAGACTGACTAACTGAGAGTTGCGTACTATATGGCTTGTCTGTCATTCATCACGGCCAACTCAATTTGTGAAAAAAAATCACAAATTTTGTGAAAAGGACCCCGCACGATTCTTATGGAAAATGGGTCTCGGTCAAATTCCCTAATTTTTTTATATGTTGTAGCCCAATTTGACACGATCCAAAAACCATCGTCCGTTACCCAAAAAAATGGACAGTTTTTTTTCTATAAGGGGTTGAAGATGGGTTATTTCATGGTAAAAAAAGGTTATTTCATGGTAAAAAAATATGTTCCAACGTAAGTGAGAACATTTCAACGTCCTTTTTAACACATATGGCTCATGACAATCCCCTTTTTCTTTTGTGAAAAAATCAACCCCCTCCCTCACCCCCAACCCAACTTGTGTGTATCAAATTCGAAATTACGTTTGAAATTCATGCAGACGGTTCTATTTTGTCGAATTACTAATTTTGGCACAAATTTTTTTTCCAACCCCCAAATAGGGGGTGGAGTTGAAAAAAAAAACATCGGTCAATTCGGCTGAATTTCTGATATTGTGCTTTACCAGTTACGCTAAACAAGATTACCAAGGGAAAACTCATTTGTATGACCAGTTTCCACCCCACAGAGGGTTGAAGTTGACTATAATGACTCATGAAACATTCTTCCATGTCATAAACAAAATGAATGAAAATAGTGGACTTTCATATCATCTTGTTTTGTAAAAATGCCTATCCTTCAAAAATAATTTCAACCCCGTCTCTCATCCCCTATCCTTGTTTCTGAACATCATATTCGAAATAAATCTTGAAAATGAAGGAGAAGGTCTACGGTCGGATTCTCTGCATCTGATTGTGAATTTCCTCTCAAAATTCACTTTCACTATTATGCTTATGTTAGCACCCTTACAGCAGGGTGCGTGGGGACATACATTTGATTGAATGATTTTTGGCCTGGATTATTATTAAAAATATTGGTGTTCCTATCAAGTCTCAACTTTACAGCAGGTTAATTATGTTTACCTACCTGTACCTACATAGTTCCTAACTTTTTTCTTTTGTACGGATACACCTCTACTTATAGTTTAGATTGATGAATTTAATGTCATTTGGAGCGAAAGCTGCTCAATCAAAGCAAAATATTATGTCACACTCTTATTCTAGCTACTGCGACTATTTGAAGGATGAAATAAAAATTGATATAATTTCCAAGATTTGTTTCGAATATGATGTTCAGAAACAGGGATAGGGGATGAAGGACGGGATTGGAAGTATTTTTGGAGAATAGACATTTTTACGAAACAAGATGATATGAAAGTCCACTATTTCCATTCATTTGGTTTATGACATGGAAGAATGTTTTATGCGTCATTATAGTCAACTTCAACCCTCTGTGGGGTGGAAACTGGTCATACGAATGAGTTTTCCCTTGGTAATCTTGTTTAGCGTAACTGGTAAAGCACAATATCAGAAATTCAGCCGAATTGACCGATGGTTTTTTTTTCAACTCCACCCCCTATTTGGGGGTTGGGAAAAAAATTTGTGCCAAAATTGATAATTCGACAAAATAGAACCATCTGCATGACTTTCAAATGTAATTTCGAATTTGATACTCACAAGTAGGGGTTGGAGGTGAGGGAGGGGGTTGATTTTTTCACAAAAGAAAAAGGGAATTGTCATGAGCTATATGTGTCAGAAAGGACGTTGAAATGTTCTCACTTACGTTGGAACATATTTTTTTACCTTGAAATAACCCATCTTCAACCCCTTATAGAAAAAAACTGTCCATTTTTTTGGGTAACGGACGATGGTTTATGGCTCATGTCAAATTGGGCTACAACATATAAGAAAATTAGGGAATTTGACCGAGACCCATTTTCCATAAGAATCGTGCGGGGTCCTTTTCGATTATCTCGAAAAAAAAATAGAGTTTATGGGTAGGGTACCCCTAGTAAAAATGAAAGAGGATAAAAGAAGCTATCAGATAACGTTATAAAATTAGGGGCATGCTATTTGAAAAAAATGAGTTATGAGACTTTGAAAATTATAAAGTTTGATTTTTTTTGTGAACGCCCTGTATCAAGAAATCGCAAATTTTTGACATTGGTATATTGGTCTGTGACTTGACTATCATCATGTCAAGTTTCATCTCTTAGTTTTGAAAAGCAAGGCCGCTACGATTTTTTCAAGATAACTGTGGAAATGCGATTTTTTTCAGTTTTTAATTTTTAGTTGGTAGCACTGCCACACAATTCAAAAACAAAAATACAGGCATAAGACAGTTAAAGAAGCTGAATCCGAAAATGCAAAAAAATATAGGGTGTCCCACTTAAAAAAATTGACGTTTTGTTGATCCCGTAAAAATGGGACATCCTGTATAGCTGAAAATAATTTTAGGTTATAGGTCTCATCAAACCATATAACTTCTTTCTTACATCTTTTTCTCTATCTTGAACGGTAAGACCGCTATGGGATAATTACGCTAGAATGGACCACCCTGTACATATCAATTATTTTCTGAACTACAAATGACATGTTCTGAAATACAAATCACGCTTTCTGATATTAAAATGATCATTTCTGATATACAAATGACGCTTTCTCAAATTCAATTTATTAATCTGAAATACAATTGACTGTTTCTGAAATACATTTGACTAATCTGAAATAAAATTGATACTTTCTGAACTACATTTTACTAATCTGAAATGCAATTGACGTCTTCTGAACTACAATTGACGATATCTGAATAACAACTGATATTTTCTGAACTACAACTGGAAAAGGTGTAGAAGAATTATGCCTCAACGAAAAGAGATATCAATGTGGTGCAAACGCCAATCGAATGCGTACATCACCACCATTGATTGATTTTGTATAAACTTGACCAATGATTTTTGTCATTTGGCTGCCATCTTGATCCGCCATTTTGAATTTCTCTGAAAGTCGTCTGATTCGAGTGAAATTCGCAGGCGATGTGAATTTTAATTAGATACATCCAATTTTCGACAATTGATGCCCCGCCGCCATCTTGTATTCTCCATATTGAACATGTTTCAAAGTGACAGAACTAGGAGAATTATGCCTCAACAAAAAGAGATCGATGTGGTACAAACGCCAATCAAATGCGTACGTGACCACCATATAAATTTGACTAATGATTTTTGTCACTTGGCCGCCATCTTTGATCCGCCATTTTGAATTTCTCTGAAAGTGGTCCGATTTGAGTGAAATTCACAGGCAATGTGAACTTCATCAAAATACATCCGGTTTTGGACAAATGATGCTCTGCTGCCTACTTGGCCGCCATATTGAAATTTCTTATCACTTGACGATTTTCATGGAGCTTGGGACTCACCTTTGTTTTGTATGATCATTCTTATTCTTTAGTCAAATTCCAACATTCTGCCGCCATCTTGGCCGCCATATTGAAATCTCTTATTAGTGGAACGATTTTCATGAAACTTGGAACTCACCCTTGTCTATAGTACGATCATTTTGATTTTTAAGCCAAATTTCATGAATCTGACGTTATTTTGGCCGCCATATTGAAATGTCTGCCCAAATAACGGTAGAACCCTAATTAACATCTTGCGTTCACTAATCCTTCAAAAAGAAAGTGCGCTACTGAGCCTCATGCCCATGGGGCATATTCGCTTGTTCTTTTATTCCGCAGTACGAGGTTCCGATAGCTAAATAATGGGGCTGTCGACTAGTGCAAAAGGATCCAAAACCGACCGAAGAAATCCGTTTAGAAAACCGATGAAAGTATCGACTATGGACCGCATTCATAGTCAGGCATTGATATCTACATCAAATTGTTATACGGGGTGATTCAAGTATCCAGCTACCTTGAAGCTGCGTAATATGGAGATGTAGTAGCTAGTAGAGTGCTGAAAATTTGCTTCGATTGCTTCTATTTTCGTTGTTTCAAAACTTTTAGTAAACTGTTTATGGAAGAACAATAAGTACAAAAAATCAACTTCTGAAGTTGTGTTGGATTTTTATTTTCCATACAGGGTGAGTCATAGACTACAAAAATTTAGTTTTCCTAAAAAAAAAAACAGGAGCAAAAGAATCTATTGGAATGAATTGGGTTTTATTGTGTTCTACATAAATTATGAGACCATTGTGACTGTTCGCAGGCACTTTGAAAAAAAAAATCATTTCCAGGATCCATGACTCACCCTGTATACAAAACAGAAATTCATTGCAGATTCAGACGTTGATTTTTTGTACTCATTGTTTTTCCAGAAACAGTTTACTAAGATCTTTTGCAACAACGAAAATAGAAGCGATCAAAGGACCAACTTTTGTTCCTTCATAACTTCAAAATTAAAAGGGATAGAATTTTTTAAACAATTTTCCAGCACTCTACTACATCTCCATATTACGCAGCTTCAAGGTGGCTGGACAATTTTGAATCGCACTGTATAACAAGTGAGACATAAGATAAGCATCATTGTCTTATTCCGCCGATTCTATTGGCCGTGTGCCGAATAAACAAAATAAATGCTCAAGACGATCTTACCTCTCAAGACCTGACTATAAATACGGCCTAAGACACTTATTTTGTTGACCACTTTAGATTTCATGATTGTAATTAAGTACCTAGGTACTATGGTACTTCAACCCTGGCCCTAGTGTGATTCTAGTGAGCCACGATTCCCCGAATTTCCCCTTTCCAGGTGCGTCGCGTGGCGGAGCTCCCAGTCAACTAGAATCACACTAGGGTTGAACGTACTATGGGCAAGTGTGAATCTTGAATCATAGAGATCAACGACCATCTTAGATCAGCCTAGAATTGATTTGTGAATCTAAATTTAACAATTATTTCAAATATCGTATGTTGTTTTAAAGTTTTTATTGTTGATAAATTATTTTCTATTTGTGTGCCAACCCCATGAATTAGGAGTATGTATGCTTGTTACTTAGGTTATTACGTGATTCAATATCATTGGATTATTAGCCTTCTTATTTGTTCTTCTTTCGCTCAATCTTGAGGTCTCTCCTCTCGGCTATTTACTCTGCGTTTGGTATTCGGAGGTCGATGTGTTCGAACTGGACTCTTACTGGGTGCAGTTTTTGAGCGGTGTGTAACTTTGGGTTTCTCAATCTCATTGACCGGTTGATGCATCGGGGCAGTGACCGTCAACTGTCCTTTGGCATTGATCTTGGCCTGAATTTGCGACTTGTTGCAATCTTTGGGCAGCACATACCTCCGCATGAAATACTTCAGGTTTTCCTCGTCCACCGGTCGGATCCGGTTTTGCTTCTTGGCTTCCACGTAGATGGCCTCGTCGTCCGCCAGTTTAACGGAAATTTCTTCGTCTTCGAAGTCTCTCAGGTTGACCTTGATTTCCAGTTTTTCGTCAGTCACGACGACGTTTTCTTTGAAGTTTTCTTTTGGTAGTTGGAAGAGAAAATCGTTCACATCTTCCTTGAAGGAGAGATATTTCGCTTGGAGATCTGTGGTGTGTTCAGCTGGTGATGTAAGGAAGCTGCTCAAGGCGTTGAGCCGTTCGGACATTGCTTGGATTTTTGCACTGGAATTTTGTAGTTTTTTTTCTGACAGTTTTATGGTTTTTTGTAGGATTTGACACTGTTGTTAGAGAGATTTTGGAACCAGATAAAAGCAGATCACTTGATACCAGGTCCAAAACAGAAGAGAAGAAGTGAACTTGAACCGGGGTGTACAACACATCACATCTCACACCACGTTTAATAATAAGTGATTGATTTGTTTGAGAACTAACGATTCTCAGTTGAACCTGATGTGATGTAGTACAGTCGACTGATAGGTACCTACATTGAAATCGGGTTAGCCTTGCAAAATGTCGCGGAGAATTGAAAATTTTCAGGCTGGTACAGTTTTGTGTCCAGATTAACATACTGAGTTTTCAAATTCGATAAGCCGCCGCTCGCTCCTCCACATATTAAAAAGATGGTACCGAAACCGAAGGACCCGAAAAGAACCACTTTTCACCAAACCATCGTTTATCGCCGCCACGCCTAACACAATGAAACCATCATATGAGTCCATTGAAACCTTTGATAGCATTTACTGCCACGCCATAAATATTACCATATTCTGTCCGCTTGAAAACAGATAAATCCTTCGGCAGACGTGCAATTTTTCTTGATTTGAAAAAATATTTCTCGTGCAGAAATGAATTTCGATCATCTTATTTCTCTATGAGCTTATTCTGGTCTCATCATTTTCATAACAGCATTTATTGACAAGGTGGACTGCAAGAACTGTGAAATTGCCAACCCCAAATTCAACAGTCATCTTTCACTTTCCCGGCCCCCACGCCAACATGCATGGAAGAGGGGAAAGTATTCTAATCGTGCAGAAAAAAAGTTTTGAGATTTCGCCGGATATATCCATTTTGAGGTCCCCCGGACGATTAATACCTATCATTATACCAGTTAATAACATTTCCAGAATTATGTTTGTGTGTATGTATGCAAGTCTGTGCGTCTGTGATCTTCCACGATAACCGCCGAGCCGTTGATCCGATCGACTTGAAATCTGGTATATGGTATACAGGGTGGTGAAAATTTCGATGCTCACCATTGGTATCTTGGAAACGGTAAGAGATACGAGGTCGGTAGAAAAAAGTTGCGCATTTTTGTGGCGATTGAGATTCTGAAAAGAAACTTTGAATATTTTGATTGGTTTACGATTTATGGTTTATGGTTGGAAATATGGCTTACATATTTCCAACCATTCAAGCTATTTCAATCAAACTTAATAGTTTTATGTTTTTGATCACTCCGAGTCGATCAACGTTGACAGAAATTTCCCAGGCCTTCTAGATGTCAAATAATGATAGTCAACTTTTGTTTTTCTTATGGCCGCCATATAGGATTTTTGCACTAATAGATAGAGAAAAAAAATAGTGTTCCGAATCAGTTACCAACATGTTCTTTTTATGACATTTTTAGCGTCAAATTTTGAAATTTTCGTAAATTATTGACAAAATCGGAAATGCTTTGAAAAACAATTGAAATATTATCAATAGTTTAATTATCAATAAATAACTTGACTTGCAATATGTCATTTGAAAACCCTTCAAAAACTGTATTCAAAACAGTTTCAAGTATTTCCTTATCTGTTATCGGTCGAATAATGAAAAATGTCAAAGCTCCAAACTTCACAATTTAATTATTCAAAATCTATCGCATGGACTGGAACCAAACTCGGAAGAAAGCAACACAATAAAAGAATCAAATTAAGTCCGCAGTTGCAGTTTTCCACCATTTATCAGACGGGTGTTATGAATTTTCAAATATTTTCCTGGCCGATTTCAGCCCGGCTTGCCTGTTCGCTCGGCTGTTGGCCCATTTGATTTTCTTAGCAACCAAACCGGTACCTTTTTGTTACGAATCGTATCTATGTCAAACTGGCAAAATGGTTACGGATGCTGATCTCGGTGTGTTTTTTTTTGTGCCTTCTTGCATCGTTTATGGCAACAGTGCACCCCGATCCTTTGTGTGGTGGTGTGATCCTTGTCCAAGTGTCGTTTGGGGCTCCGATAACCCCCATGTGTTTTCTGTAGCTTTTGCAACTCAGTACCCATGCTCATCCTTTTGACGTATACTTGCAAGATTTTTTGTGTGCAGCTCCCTTGACTGATTCGGTAGCAGAGCCCCATGGTGTCTTCCTGCCGTTTAAAGCCCTGATAGGGCCCCATTTCTGACGATTTGAAGGTATCAGATTATGCTGTTTCAGGGCCAAAGCGACGCCCTTGTCTCTTCTTGGGTTGAGTCCAGTGGCCCCCTGTTGTCTACGAGTGACCCTTAGAGTCCCAATGAGCTTCCGTTTTTTTTTAGTTTCCAGAGCTCTTGTACCGTCAGGTGTGGTTCTGACCTACCCTTCTGATGGGCTTGAAGGCTCATTTCACATTTCATTTAGGGGCCCTAAAGTGCAATTAATTAGAACTCTACCCCCGCCCCGGTATTCAATCCGTGAACCGATTTCCACCAAATATTTTGTAAACAATAGGTAATTATTGGTTCTTGAATATTTTCCAATGTTTTTTTGTCCAATTTCCTGGGTTTTTCAGTTGATGAACAATTTTCTTCTTATGAAACTAATAGCGTTCTCGAGTCACTAGAACCGAACCACTTCAGCTCTAAAATCGGGGGATTCGAATGGCTTTCGAAAATCCCCGACCAATCAGTGATGGCGATTTTCGACCTGAACTAGCTCAGCTCTAGTAACTCAAAAACGCTGTAATGTTCTGACGAATAAAGGTTCCGTCGCCTTGAAACTCTTATTTGAACCGCAGTGCTATATACATATATTGTGATGCGTATATGCAAGCTATAGTCTTTCTGAATGGTCGCTTGACTTGGTCGATTTTTTCTTCAATTCAACACCAAGTCTCCTCTTACCGGAAGGATGCCTGAAAAAAAAAATCATTAGGTACTAGTGTCTCTGCGATGGAGCAAAAAGTTGTGCTTGGCCGTATAAGGAAAAGACATAGTTGAAAAGTCGCTTCGTTTTTCTTTGGAGACGTTGCCAAAAATCAGGTACCTATATTTACAGACGTGATCAGGGATATCGATTATCTCAAAGAGAGAATAGGAAATGTCTGCAATGGAGCTACATCTCGAGATGCTGTGACACGTGACAAGAACTTTTTTGGTGAGCAAGAACAAAGGCAACTTTTCCAGAATTCCAATTTTAGTCTGTGGCGGCTCTCATGTGGGCATGTGGCGGAGGAACTGTTGTCTCCCCCATATACCGTCTCCCCCGATAGCTTAGTGGTCAGAGTATCCATCCGGCAAATGGAAGACCCGGGTTCGAGTCCCGGTCAGGGCAGACACTTTTTCTCCGTCACATCGCGCCATAAGTCTTCAATTACTTATAAATTTCAATTAAATTGATACAAAAATTGATGAGAACTTCGAACGTCAACTACAAGACTCGCTACAAGATACTGCCATGTCACTGTTGATAAGTTGCGTACTTTGTCTGCCAGAAGCTATAGTGACAATACCCTGTATAATATCTTACCCCCCGTGCTGAGTGCTGAACTGAAAAAGACTCAATTTGTATTTTGCTTGTTTAGATATACAGGGTGTCCCGTTTTTCAACGCTCACTATGGGTATCTCGGAAACGGTTAGAGATACAAAGTCTGTTGAATTACAAAAAAGTTGCGCAATTTTATGACTATCTCAAATATGTCAAGATATCCAAGATATCTTTGGTCATTTCTGAAATATCCCAAAAAAACTGAAAAATGCCGAATTCGAAAATTTCAAATCACTTCTTTATTATGACAGCTATCAATTTAAAAACTGGTATTCTGACATTTTTGAAGGTCCTTGATCGACTGACGGTCATAACTTTTTCCTACGCCTACTAGGTTTTGAGATATGACAGTCAACTTCATTTTATCTTATGGACACCATATTATTTCTCCACCCCATAAAACTCACCTTTTCTCTCTCTTTACAAAGATATGAAACACTTGTAGCATTTTTGTCAAAGTAACCTATAAAAATTGGAAAAACCATTTCTGGGGCGAAAAAATCTAGTTACCGCTTCGGTTGCCATGCTCTTGTGGCATATAAACAATGGCATTTGATTGCTATGGTCTGTTGATTTTGGGGAAATTTGAGTTACATTCCGTTTTTTTCTATTTGATAATGATAATAAATAACAATAAAACAAATACAAAGCATTTACAATTGCTCGAATTGGAGTTCATTTTTTTCTGTGCAGAGTTGTGTGCCTTTTAGACATATTTTCAACGGCTGCGCTGATATCGTGCGGGTTAATTGACTGGAACGCATCAGCAACTTCTTGCTCCCAGCTCTTGGTTGCTTTGGGATGTTCTGTCATGAACCATAAATGCGATCTTGGAGCGTTCTTCGCAAAATAGACACCATTTCGAGTAATTGTAAATTATAAATGTTTATTGCTATTGCGATGTTATTTTGTGTTATACTTGGTTTTGTATTTGTTTTATTTTCATTTATTATCATTATCAAATACATATAAACGGAGTGTAACCCAACTTTTTTCAAAATCAACCGATCATGGCAACCGAATGCCATTTTAATATGTCACGAGAGCATGGCAACCGAACGGGTAACTAGATTTTTTCGCCCCAGAAATGGTTTTTCCAATTTTTATAGGTTATTTTGACAAAAATGCTACAAGTGTTTCATATCTTTGTAAAGAGAAAGAAAAGGTGAGTTTTATGGGGTGGAGAAATAATATGGTGTTGATAAGAAAAAATGAAGTTAACTGTCATATCTCAAAATCTAGTGGGCGTAGGAAAAAATTATGACCGTCAGTCGATCAAGGACCTTCGAAAATGTCAGAATACCAATTTTCAAATTGATAGCTGTCATAATAAAGGAGTGATTTGAAATTTTCGAATTCGGCATTTTTCAGTTTTTTGAGGATATTTCAGAAATGACCAAAGATATCTTGGATATCTTGACATATTTTAAATAGTCATAAAATTACGCAACTTTTTTATAATTTAACCGACTTTGTATCTCTTACCGTTTCCGAGATACTCATAGTGAGCGTTGAAAAACGGGACATTCTGTATACCGGGTGATCATTCGAAAACTATCCACCTGCAATATCTCCCGATCCCTAGTGCAAATGTCTTTGAGCAAAAATAGGTTAATTTTTATATTGAGGGGGACATCTAAAATATACATTGGAGAATTTATATCTTGAGCCCCTTCGACCCCACTCACCCCAACTTTGAAATTTCAAATAACACCACCTACCTTGCGATACATCAAATTAAAGAGAATTGAGTTCTCTTCCTAAAAGAAATATTTTGAAATTTTTCAACCCTACCCCCCGCTCTTCCCAAAATTCTCTGAGTGTCCAAGTTAATATTCTTGACCTCCATTTCCCTCCAATACAGTCAACGTCATCCTGCACAGCATAAAAAGAGAAAATTTTCTATAAAAAAAGTGCCAACCAAATTCACCCCTTCGCTCCCCCCACCTGACCTTAAAAATCTTGAATGTCAATACCCACTTTGTAATACATCAAATTGAAGGAAATTGAATTCTCTTCCTGAAAAAGATTTTTCACAATTTTTAAAGCCCCTCATTTCCCCCCTAGAATACTCCAAATGACCAATTTATTGGGGGAGGAGTAGAAAATTTCAAAAAAATTCTTTTCAGGAAGAGAATTCAATTCCCTTCAATTTGATACACAAAGTAGGTGGTGTTTTGTTAAATTTGGGAGTTGAGGTGGGGGAGAGCAAAGGGGTGAATTTGGGTAGCACTTTTCTTACCAAAAATTTTCTTCTTCGATGCTATTTAGGATGACGCCGATTAAATTCAGAAAAAATGAGGGGTCCAGAATATAAAATGGGACAGTCAGAGAATTTTTAGGGAAAATGGGGTGGGGTTAAAAATTTTGGAAATATTTTTTCCAGAAAGAAAATTAATTTCTCTTCAATTTGATGTATTGCAAGGTAGGTAGTGTCATTCAGAATTTCAAAGTTGGGGTGAGTGGGGGCGAGAGGGGTGAATATAGAAATTTGCCAATGTATGTTTTAGATGTCCCCCTCGATATAAAAATCGACCTGTTTTTGCTCGAAAAAATATTCACTAGGAATCGGGAATTATTGCAGGTGGATAGTTTTCAAATGATCACCCGGTATATGTATTCATGCCTATTCTGTACCTATCTCGTAACGATAAGGTGACCAGATTTCTCAGTGAAGAAATCGGAACATAGGGAGACTTTTTTTTTTTTTTGAAAAAGGGGCGTATTTTTTATTTGATGATTCAGAACCTACCAGCTATTCCTCATTTTTTCGCGTCTGTTCATTGTTGGATCTCGCGTCTGTTCATTGTTGGATAGACCGATATTTTGGGATATTTTCTGAAACCGAGTCTGGAACTTAGTTTTTCTGATCATTTTTCTGCAAAACAACAGCGCAGGAGAGCGGGTAAGTGCTGTCCCTTATTTGCCATCTTCTCAACCAACAGTGTTCACAATAATACCAATAATAATGGAATAATATTGTTAGTAAAATTATGCTTTTTTGAAGTCATGTACTGTATGATAAAAAACGTTCTTACACAAGGAAGGCTGTGGTGCTGTGGTGCTGTGGTCCTGGTCATTGGCAGGCAAACGAGGCGATTTTGGCCAGGTCACAGCCTCCCTGCTTGAGTAAGAAATTTTGTGATCATACGGTACATTCTGCCGACAGTCGAGACCTCGGTCGATACGAGACCCACTTGCATAGCGTGGGTGCCAATCGAAATAAATTCAATCTTGTAAATAAACTACAATCTACATGAATTTCAACCAAATTCAACGAAAATATAGAAGAGGTGGAAAAAAATTGAAATATTCGTTGCTTAAATCGGAAATCGGAGCATTTACGGAACAGCTACTCAAATCGGAACATTTACGGAACAGAAAGTCGAATCGGAAAGTGTCTCCCGAAAACGGTACAGTTCCGATCAAATCGGAACGTCTGGTCACCTTACGTAACGAGCACGGTAACGACGGTAGACACAAAGGTTTATAGGTAGATTAGAGGTGGTCCTTTAGTCTTGGAGGATCCTTTCTGCACTGGGACCTATAAGATCTTTTGTGCGTGGTTTATAGGTAGGCATAATATAGGGGAATCTATTGATAGAGATAAAGATAGCATGCACATAACAAGCTCGTTACGAGATACAGAATAGGCATGATTGTCTGAGAGAAGAGACCATACTTCCATTCTAAACCTTTCCACGTTGGAAATGCGTGACTTGGAACTACGTTGTCAGGGCGTTCCTGATTCTGTAAGCGTACCCATCTGGCAGTGCCGTAACTAGGGCGTGGCGAAGGTGGCATTTGCCACAGGCGCAAAAATTTCAGGGGCGCAAAATTCAGCTTGGGTAATACCTATTACTTATTTTTTTCAATTTTTATTCCAAATTTTCACCTGAACCTATATCTACTTCTACCTACAACCCACAACTTTACTAACTTTATAAATAAAAAAATCAAAAGCGGCTTTTTCTGCCATCTTTTCATGACATGATTCAAAACAGCTATAAGACGGATAAAATTGGAGTGCACGGCGCTGCAGGAAGTAGCATGCTGAGGATGAGGCAGCGCTCGCGCTCGGCGCCCTCCGCCAGCGCCGGTCGGTCTAGTATAGGTGCTTTTCGAGTTCCAGCATGACTATTACCGCATGTATTTACCTGCACTTTGCACCGAATCAGTCTGAGATGGGGCCGCTCTATATTCTGCAAATTTTTTCAACTCTAAGTCAGTAGACTGAAGCTTGTCAAATCGTATTTGCGCTCTTCAGTCGGCCAAAAAAGATTAACAAAGATATCTATACTCTCAATCGATAAAACAGCTACGAAAAGCTTGAATTTTGTGAAATTATAGACATATTTTATCAATCGAAATCTAGAAAAGTTCAGCTTGGTGGTTTAAGTTTCAAGATTTTTCCATTCTCCATTTTTTTGTCCTAAAATTTATTTCCAGTTACTAACTTGGGTATTTGAAATAGAGGAGCAACCTGCATCTTTTTCCATTTAGATTCCAAATATTTTGTCAATAACTTGACAAGTTTTGTTTTGTTGTTCAATTTTTATCTTTGTAATCCTATAGGTACTACTATGGTATTTTGGTACTTCTTGTTGAAGACTTTTTTGTGTGAAAAGATTATCAATTTGTCTTAATTTTTTTTTCCGAGTTCGGAAGCTCGACTGCGAAATAATGGACGGACGGGAGTTTGAAAGAATTTTTCAGGAGCCGAATGAGTTTATTATTGATTTCATCTTTTTTCATGAAAGATCGAGTGAAAGATTTTAAAAATATGATAATCATCTTATTGGCCATTTTTAATTTTTTTTCCATAGATAATTGGGTTCCCATTGTGGTCAAAAATCCGGAGAGGAAGGAGATGGAATGGAAGCTTCCAGCTTAAATTTGAGATTATTATTAGCATTATCACTACTATCTGGGAAAAAATTTGCCTGCGGCGCTCTAGCGGAGGCTGGCTCCCTTGGGATGTCTACTTCCTTGGGGCGCACAATTACTACTTTGCCACAGGCGCCAATAAGTCTAGTTACGGCACAGCCATCTGGTGAACGCTTAGGATAAGGTTCTGTATTCATCAATGCACTGACCTCGGCACTGACAAGCTTGGTTTTGATTTTGAAAAGCTGGTGACTTTCCACTTCGAGGCAATAAACTTTTCAATTGAAACGGATGTACTTACAAATAAATTACCTACTTATTGTACTGTAAGGGTGGGTTCAGTCAGCTTATTCAGCCGCAAGTTTTAATTTTAGTCGCAAGCGCAGCGACGCCCATTGGCTCTTATGAACCAGCCTCCTCAGAACAACCAATAAGCGATGCAGCGCTTACGACTAAAATTAAAACTTGGGGCTAAATAACGTGACTGAACGCACCTTAACAAGTGCACCACTACTCCTCATGATCTGTGGCAAGCTAAAAAACAATGAAGGGTCTATAGTTGCAAATTGAGGATTTTTAAAGCTGGTTTATTTACAATAATGTATGTATGAAAAATAGATAGGTACTTGAGTGAATAATTGATTCAATCAAAATAGGTACCTTACGAAACAATAATATCTATGCAAAGTTGTTCACGAAAGTAAATCAGTCAAACTTCATTTAAGCATCCGGCTCGGCATCCGGTCCTGGATTTTGCCGGTCTCATTCCTGGGCTGTTTGGTCTGGAAATTCCTGGGTACCACACCATGTCTTTCTCGGTAACTGCCCAAGCCTTGATCAGGCCTCTCCGGACCTCCTTTCCCGGCATTCCACTGGAAATTCATCTTCGATGGAACTTCCGGTTTCGGTGGCGTTTCTATGCTGGGATTCATAGGGCCAACTTTCGTTTTTTGCTCATCAGATTTCTTGGGGTTGTCGGGTTTCTTTTGGCTTTCTTTCGGACCGCTATAGTTGTTACTCATCGCATACCGTCGGCTTGCATGATAACGGCGTGATCTGCCGTTCCTATATCGGCCTCCGGACATGCCGCTTCTTTTACCGCCGGCATGGACGACACCGCCACCTTTACAGTCGCAGAAGGAAACCAGGCTCATGATGAGCACCAGCAGCAAAATTAACTTCAGAACGTGCATGCTTGAAATTTGCTTGCGAACTGAACACTGAACTGCGTGAGCTCTTGACGTCTTTATTAACGATGCGTTTCGTGACGGTCAATGTAAATAGTGGGGTGAAATTCTTCCAAATTCTGCACCTATACAGCTTAAAGCGGGTCCAGCTATCTAACGACATTCATTGATGATTGAAGATCACGAATCATCAAATCTCAAATATGTACTTATAGTAAGGGAGACGGACGCGGTTTTAGTACCCCTATCGAGTTATGTGTAGAGACTATCATCTATGCATCGAGAAAATATGTGTAACCATGGACCATGGAATGGCAATCCTGCCTAAGTAAATCCTGCCGGAAATGGAGTTACTTAATTAAATAATTTAAAAATTGTAGATTACAATCTTCAAAATTCTTGTCAACAAATGTCAGTCACATTGTTGATGGCACACAACAATCACTCCTTTCACGGGCCACTGCCAGAAACTTATCTATATAGTTTTGCGTATGCGTAACGATAGTTGCTTAGCAGCACCATGTAAGTTCTTTTTAGCGCACTTCTCCAAACGGGAAGGCGCTTTTGTCCTCGCTTTGTCCGTCCGTCCGTCCGTCCGTCCGTCCGTCACAGCATCTAGTCCTAGACAAAAAGGTTTTTGCGACGGGGTAGCTCATGACCTTGTATCCCGAACCAAGAAAAATCTCGACGAAATAATTATAAACAATGACAATAATAACAATTTAGTGTGACGCGGCATCGCCGTTGAATGCTGCATTTCAGAAGCCGGCCTGATCTCGAAAGTTATCACATGCGAGGAAGTACCCGATTTTATCATTTTACCATAATACATATGCGGAGTTATATTTAGAGGATGATTTGAACTTCATTTTAATGAAAATTTCACATCGGTGCGAGGTGCAGGCCAATAGTTATTAATTTTTGAAAATGACTCCGAAACTACGGCTCAGCCGCAAATGATTTATTCGTTGCTTGCTGGTGCTTGATATCCTTTCCTCCGAACAAAACGAAATCCAATACAGAAAATATTTCAACTCGAATGGGTAGCTCATGGCCTTGGTACGCGAATCAAGAAAAATTTTGCCGAAATAATCATGAACAATTACAAAAATAACATTTTGGTGTAGGGCGGCTTCGCCGATCAAGTGCTGGCATTCGCGGTAAGATGTAGAAAGTTGCGATATGCAGGCAACTACAATTTCTTAATGAAATACATCACTGTATGTACGGCATTATATTTAGAAAACAATTTGAACTTTCTTTTGACAAAAACTCCACTTCGATCCGACCGTCGGGTCAATTGTTACCCATTTCTGAAAACGACCGCAAAGCCACGGCTCGGCGCATATTACACGACCCTACAAATTTCGAATCAGACGTGCCGAAATAGTAATTGAACATTTTGAAATAGCCAATACTAGGTACCTGAAGGATAATGGCACTCAAATTACGAAACATGTTCGCTCAATAACAAAAAAAAAAGTAGGTAGGTATCACTAAAAATCATGTGACAGGCTTCCATTTTTTCGGTTTTTCGATAAAAAAGAAATGTTCCAATTCAAAAGTGAACCCGATATTCGTGTTCAGGAGGTCGAAATCAGTTGGAGAACATTTTTTTATATAAGTAACAGAATGACGCTTATGTGGCCGGTTTGTCTGTCTGTCTGTCTGTCTGTCTGTCCGAGTCCGTGCAGAAATTAAGACGCTGTACTCCTTCTCGAGAATTGAAACAAGAGTCTTGGAACTTTTTTCCGATTAATAGCTGATGTCCCCAAGGGTGGCACTATTTTTGTTATCCATACATCGTTTTCATTATTCTCAAAAAACAGAGATCTCCTGTGCACTTCGATGAAGTTGAACTTCTCCTCGGGAAATAAAGCTACAGCCCTTGGAGATTGAACTTTATCCGGTGGATAGCTTAGGTCCTCAAGGACCAAATAGGCAGGTTGGCTTTCATAATTTGGCCGCCATCTTGGCCGCCATATTGAAATCTCTTGTTAGTGGAACGATTTTCATGAAACTTGGAACTTACCCTTGTCTAGTACGATCATTTTGATTTTCAAGCCAAATTTCATGATTCTGTCGATATTTTGGCCGCCATATTGGAATTTTTTGCCCAAGACGGTAGAACCCTAATCACTTAACATCTTGCGTTCACTAATCCTCCAAAAAGGAAGTGCGCTACTGAGCCTCATGCCCATGAGGCGTATTCGCTTGTTTTTATTTTTTTTTAAATCAATTGCATTTCCGGCAGGCAGGATTGCCATTCCATGGTTGCACATATTTTCTCGATACATAGATGATAGTCTCTACACATAACTCGATAGGGGTACCAAACATGCGTCCGTCTCCGCGTCTCCCGGACTATTATGGGTAGGTACAGTTTGTTGTGATATAATTCATTGGCACCGCAACAATTATCAAATCGGCGATGTCAAGTCATCGAGCCATGAAAGCGACCTGAAATGTCCAGAATTCGCCTATTTGATAGTTGTAGCCGTGCCAATAAATTATATCACAACTAAAGCTACATCAGAATATTTATAAGTTTCCAAAAAACTCAAGCTCAATGAAGCTCTGTAATGTCCTATGATGACCTTGTTTCGTGCGATTAACAAAAAAATCATTCAACGTTGGCTTTGGAAACAAAATATCGAGCAAAGTATTCAGCCTACTGGATAGCTTGAACAACGGAATTCTCCGACACCCAAGTCAACCTTTTTTTTGCTGGTCGTGCTGTAAATAGAATGTAAGAGGGAGAATTTCCTGGGATAAAAAATTATTCGTAGATATTTCCGTATAAACTCAAGCAATCAACGTCAAAACAAGCAAAGCTAGCTCAAACATCAAACAACAAAAACCACATCTGATTCTACTCTGGATTCACAGTCAAACCAATGAGATTTATTCTGTAGGAACCGTAGGGATCTTTGGGAGTACGAAAACGCATGGACAGTTTCGAAGGTGTGTGTACGTATACAATCCCATAAGAACTTTTAACAACTTCTGTGGGATTCTAGAGGGAAATTCCAACGACAGAAAAACGTATGAAACTATGGACTTATCAATTATTTTTTATTACAGACTCTCTGGGCCGTCATCTATTTATAGAAACAGTGGCAGAATGTAAAATCGCACCACCACCGTACAAAATCAAGCAGTTGATTTTCTTTGCCATTGCATTGTCAATTTGGCATAACGTCATTGGTTGAAGAATTTCAATTAGCCAATAGCATTGTCCTCGACATTGTCTAAAACTGCTCTAAACTGTACAATGTGGGTAACCCAAAATAGGTGGCTCTTAGATTCCGGCATTATACAACAACACGAAGGTTCTAATACTTCTAATACCATCCGCGCCATAACTGGCACCAGTCTCCTACATTTGTTTACACTGAATTAGGGTCCATTGAAAAGTTCGCCATAGTTGTATGTGTGCCGGATATTCAATAAAAAATAGTGTTGTTCTTAAATTGGTTCTAGGTACCCAACCTACATAAAAAATAATTTCTGTGCCGAAGTCTCGAAATAGAAGTCGGAATCTTTTTGAAGGTTAGGTAGCTGTGCAATGCTCGTTAAATTATTCAATAACTGAAAAATAAATAAACAGATTTATTCTCAACAGGCGAACCCCAGTAGGTACCTATAGAAAATGTATTCATAGATCACAATAAACTAATCACGATATGAAAAAAACACCATGAAGAGAAAAGCTTAAAAATGCAGGTTGGAGTATCGAGGTGAATATCGCAGCTAGAAGGTAACTTTTTGAAAATGTTTAACAAATAAAGAAGATTGGATTCTATACAGTAAATTGGTGCTGGGCCTGCTACCTAGAAGTAGGTACCTAACGTGTGGAATGAAAAATGTTCGTCTCTCTAGTTGACCCTGGCATTTTAGTAAACAAAATCTGAAAACCGGGAACAAATTCGCACAAAGCTGGATTTTGGAATATAACATGTTCTGATGGACCTACGAAATGGCATATCAACATACTTGGACTCACAACTCTCGCGCGTTCTTTGATTTACAACTACCAATCAGAATCAATGACCACAGAGAACGCGCGCAACTAAGGTAAAACTGGAAGGGTCTAGCAGTTCAAATGACTTGCGCATATCTCCGTTCCTTGAGAGTTGTAAAGATGGACAGAAAAAAGAATCAAGTAATTTTCAGCCCAAACCATTAGGGACTTTCTGTACCTACACTCGGCAGCAAAAATAGCGCCCATTTAATTGATGATGAAGGCGACCATTTGCTTGGCCTGCTTCACCGTAGTAAGTAGTATGGGTACTCGAGATGAATAAAGCGATGCTGCCCTTGTTATCATTACATTGCTCTTCAATAAACCATTCAAACGTTCAACAATGTTGGAAGCCGACAGGGACCGGACTCGCCATTTTGCACCACTATTATTGGACTTGAAACTAGTGTTGGGCATTCTTTTTTTTCAGTAATTAGGCATAGACGTTGCAGCCCTCCATGCAACCTAATTATAAAATATTTGAATATTATTTTATTGTGGTGGTAGAAAGAACACAAAAGTCCGTCGACCCAATGCATGGTTTGTTTGCTTAGCTCTGTACATACAAGGGCGGCCATGCTTTATTCATTCCGAGCACATACCTATCTACTACGGTAAAGCAGGCCAAGCAAACAGTCGTTTCCGTCATAAATCAGGTGGGCGCTATTTTTCCTGCTGAGTGTACCACTCACAAAAAGTATTGGCAAGCTGTTTAGCTAGATACTGTGTCGAACACATGAATAAAAACACTTGTCAAATCTGTGAGTTATCGAATTCAAATTACGACATTATTATGATTTGCGAAGATAACTTGCTGTTGAAATTTTAACGAAACATCCCAGACTGTAGTTCTAATATTGAAAAATTTTCAGAGACGCATAAGGTGAAGGCAAGCAGGGAGGAGAGACAATTTTTCAACTATCCACCCCACTGGGAGATTTTTGTAAAGCTACTATCTTTTTTAAAGGCGTCACATTATGAAGTTGTCAGTTTGAATTCCGTTTAATTTTTGAACAGCTGATCCAGAACATAATTATTTTCAACACATGTTATCTAGACACTTGGCAAATTCTATTTATTCCAAGAAGACAGCCCTATCTGCCATACAGCAGAACAATAACCTTACTCCAGACTCGACTCTAGACGAAGTTTCCTGATCGTGTTATCTTCAAACATGGTGACCAATTGGCCGGCAAGATCTTGCGATCTAACGCCACTTGATTATTTTATCATCGATTTCCTCCAAGGGTTTGTGACAGACAGAGAATACGCCAAGCCACTTCAGTCGATTGATGATTGATGAAGTCAAAAACAACATACTTTGAGTTATTGGTGAAATAGAGCCGCAGCTGTGTCCTGTGGGAATGTGGTCAAAGGTACCGTATGGCCAAAAACTTTTCTCCTCTAAGCAGGCTGTGGTCTGGTCATTGGCAGGCAAACGAGGCTGATTTTGGCCAGGCCTTAGCCTGCCTTGAGAAGGAACGTTTTTGATTATTGGCCTGTAGTAGTTGAAAGTGTTGAATTGAAACTCCTGTAATAAGTCCTCTCAAGAAAGAAAAACAACTAAATTTAAACTCGATTCAAACAGTGATGGTAGCTATGGAAAATCGAATATCATCCACCATGAAGGATATCCGCTGAGATCCTGCATAGTGCAGGATATCCACCGAGAAAGCTATACTAGGTTCTTAAATGGTCAAAAATTCAAGTTTCTGTTGAACGTGATTTTATTGGTACATACCTACAGGTGGCCCAACGAAAACGAAACAGACAAATTTTCGGGCACTTGACCTCACTTGTTTATATATTGTAATATGTTTACTAGACGGACATAAGCCGCGTCATGGGTTCGGCAACTACGAGCCAGCCTCCTAGAAGATGCTGTAACCCTCCAAAAACACTGAAATTAGCATTATCTTGGAAAATTTGCATCGAATCGAAAACAAAAATAACACCGCTATAAAGACAATTGAACCAGCTTTGAAATGAACCCAACCCACCCCAACCCATATCACTCAACCCCAATTGTCATTTAACATTTTCGAAGGGGCTGCCACCCTGACTACGGGGGTGAAACTCCACGGTTAAATTAATAGTAGTTGAATGTCCTCCTTGAGAACAAAGTTGACCTGTCCGGGCTTATTTCGAAAAAATGAGGACGAATGCTCGAAAATCTGTCTGTTTCGTTTTTAATGGGTTACCTGTATAGTTTTTAAGTCAAGGTAGGTATACAGGGTGGGAACTTGACCCTGTTTAAATTTAGTAATTCAATAACCAAATGAATTTTACCAAAAACCGCGGTCAGATCGATTTTTAAATTCAAAATGCCACATTTTAATACCAATTACGTGACCTTGATAATGCCAAAGGCGGCACAAGGGACAGGAGCCCAATTTTTTCAAATACAATGCGGGGTCAAAAAAATGCCATTCTTATCTTCGTTTAATTCTCTATCTAACCTAGAAAAACAATTGAAATCCTGCTTCGCAAAAAAAAAATGGCGACGTTCAAAAGGTCAGTGTTTCTATCAAAAAGGTGGCATTTTCTTGAAATCTGAAGCAACACTTGACAACACCACTGGCGGCGAAAGGGGAAGAAAATGCCACCTTTTTGATAGGAACCGTGATACTGACTTTTGAACGCCGCCATTTTTTTGTGAGGCAGGACCTCAATTATTTTCATAGGTTAGATAGAGAATCAAACAAAGATAAGAAGGTCATTTTTTTGGCCCCCCATTGTTTTAAAAAAAATTGGGCTCCTGCCCCTTGCGCCGCCCCTGGCATTATCAAGGTCACGTAATTGGTAGAGTACTCGGAACACCAGAGGGACCTGTGAGCGGAGCCTAACTGCGCGAACTGAGTTCATCTAGTGGTGCACTTAGATTTGCAGTGGGATTTTAGGTTCGCCTGTGACTTGGTGATGGTTCACCAGTCCAGCTGACGGTGTTGCTTCCCCTATTTCAACACACGGACTCGTCCAAGACGATTTTTGGTTTTCTGTCTGGCCCCGCCCACAGGTCCCTGTGGTGTGCCGTCAACTGTATTAAAGACTGAGTTAAATTGGTAAAATGAGGCGTTGCGCAATCGATCCGTCTGAGTTTATTCCTTGACAGAAATCTATCATTCAGGTCTTTTTAAAAACCTACAAGGATGTACTTTGGTTTGAGCCTATAAATATTTTCGAAATAAAAAAAAAATCAAGTTTTGAAAAAATAATTTTTGAATTTCGAGAATGTCTATAGGCTCAAACCAAAGTACATCCTTGTAGTTTTCCAAAAAGATCTGAATGGTAAATTTCTGTCAAAGAATAAACCCACACTGATTGATTCCGCAACGCCGTATTTCACCAATATAACTGTCCTCAAGATGTGGCATTTTAAATTTAGAAATCGACCCAATTTACACGTAGAAAGTTCGAGAGGTAGTACAAAACAATTTAGCTATATCCAGCAGTTAATCTCAGCCACCCCGGCCCGTATGCGATCGCCTCTCGCGTACTGCGCTGCTGCAGGCTCACCACTTCTCGCCGGGCACCTTTCAACACGGAACCTCGACGTCGAACCACTCGCGCGCTTGATTGTTCATCCAATATTTCTAAATACAGGAATTGCACATTTGCTCGCGTGTCGCGTGAAAATTATCATCACGGACGGTATAGCCCACTCCACTGCAATTATTAGGACATTAGGAGTTTAAATCGTGCATCGTTCACACTTCAAATTGCGTTGTACGTTGGGAGACGGCTTTACCAGGGAGTTTTTAAGCTAAAACACGAGCCTTTGAACCGTGTGGCTTTCGCCGAGTAACCGAGGTATACCTGAGTGCGTCTTTTGTCTTCGAAGAGATTGTACAATTTTATATCCATGGGGTTGGAGGAACCAGTGATGTGAGTCGGGTATTTACCGGGTAGGTAGGTAAATATAAATCGGGTATTTACCCGGTATTTTCCCGAGCGATATTTACCCACCCTACCCAGTTTGACAGAAAAGTTGACACTGTTGACAGCTCGCTTGACAGTGTTGACGGTTAAAGATTAAATGATTTTTTTTCAAGTTCCAAGGCTTTATAAACATACCCTCCAAAACACTTATTATTATTTTGCTGCTGTGAGCAAAAATCATTATTGTTATTGTTGTTATTATTATTATTATTATTAATAAAAATAGATACCCCATTAGAAACCCGATTTTGGGTAAATACCGGGTATTTACTCTGGGTATTTCCCCTCAATATAAAAACCCGGGTATTTTACATCACTGGTTGGAACCCTTCACACAGAACGCTGCCTATTGGAAGAGGAACCTGCATCGAGCACTCGTAATCTGTCCCTGACAATAAGCTCCTCCGTGGCGTGCCAGGGACTCCTTTAGGGGTTGTGTCCAGGTTTTCTACTGGACGGGTCGGTGCCTCTTTTAGTACTGTGTCCTGGCCTTCACTGGCGATGCGTCATGGCCTCGTTGGAGTTGGTTCCTGACAGTTCACTGGCTGCGCCTGGGCCTCCTTTCGGGGTTGTGTCCAGGCCTTCTACTGGACGGGTCGGGGTCTCCTTTAGCGCTGTGTCCTAGCCTTCACAGGCGATGCGTCATGGCCTTTATTGGGGGTTGGTTCCTGACAGTGGGGTAGACGACCTACGATTGAGATTTGCAATGTCCTAGAAAGCCACGATCGACACGGGGGTAGACTTCAACTTCTCAGTGGGGTGGTACTCGCAGTTCAGGGGTTGGAGTTGGAACTTCGACGGAGCTTTTGGGGCGACTCTTCTGAATACGCGCTGCTGAGTTTAGAGAATCACGAAACGAATAATTGGAATAACCAAAATCGCGTTTGTTGAAACCAGGGTTCGGACCCTGGTCCTGTAGATCCTGTAGAGTCGCAATTGTTAATAATAATCGGTTTAGGCCAACGACCCCCCCCCTCCTTGAAACTAATGACTTTGTTTTAGCGTGCAACTGCAGTTATTTAGATTTCCATGTTGGTTGGATTATCAAGAACAAGGGAATTATTATTATTGACGAATGTTATGGAGAGGAGTTTCACCTGGAGGGACGTCCGGTTTAGTCATCGTGTAACTAATTAATTTGTTGCAGTATTCACCTGAAGTTAATAGAGATTGTTCAATCGTGAGATGGGAAAATCTATTAAAAGCTGTTCGTATAATCACCTGGATATTCGACGACGCGACGATTCGATAAATTTGTACCTATAATGAATTGTTACGGCTCAATAGTTGGTTAGCGATCTGATATTTATTTTATAGGGAAAAATAGTTGTTTCGAAGCCTTTTCGCGTTAGTTCGTCGGTGAGCACCTTTGTAGGTTTTTAGCAACAAGGGGTTCACTTCACACGAAACAGAACGGGGTTCAATCAAAGGGTCTTCACATGGGAGAGTTTGGTACCTTGACTTGAGTAATTGTTCGTGTACACCATTGGTTCCGAAGTTTTTGGAAGGGTGAAATTGGGTTTCACCTTCCCGGCTATAGACACTCGCGGTCGTGATATCCTTCTTAGCTTCAAGGGCAATCTAAGATGAAAATAGGTCCAGTTCTTCACAAAGGCACCGGCCATATCCAATCCCTTCCAAAACGGGCAAAAGATTACCATAGCCTAAAAAGAGCCAGCAAAAAGAATAGTCCAGAGATAAGAGACGCAGCCTTTGAGAAGAGATTCATAATAGGAGGAGCCCCGCACACACCAGCCCACGAACTTGGATTGTAGGGAACAGGGGAAACAACTGAAAAGAGAGGGGGGAAGTTCCCATCGTTCGCAAAAGTCACACACCCCCTTTTTCGGTGTCTAGACGCTGGGCCTCACCCTAACATAACCTATAACACTAACTTAAATATTGAATCTGATTAAGCCACGATAAGAATTTCGAACCACGCTCCCCAAACAAAGTTTAAATGTTGGTCAAGGTGTAGAATCAGGTGTTAGAACAATTTAGACAACTCAGCTATCCTAGTTACCAGCGTTGAGGTAAGGTCAGGTATAGGAACGAGCCTTTATTTAAACACTTTGACATGTGAATAGAAGTCAATATAATGATTTTATGTTGCAACAAATTTTTGTGTCTTACTGCGTTCAAACTAGAGGTTAAGTCGATCTCAACACGCCCAGGATATCTATCCTCGAACCACAAGAAGGAAGCACAACAGGATGGTGTCCTGATACTAGACGATCACCGGCCAAGCTGTCCCAAGAGCGGGAAAAGTGATTTAATTCAAATAAGTTTAAACAAATTGGAGTATATTGGGTTGCCTATTCAGCCAGGCGCAAAAGCTGAAGAGTAAGGGAGGTTCAATGATGGATTCATTTCAGAATTCAAATATGTCCAGGATATTTTGTTTCACGTTTAAATGACATGGAATGACATAAAATGCCTGAATAAATAATGTTCTGGACATATTTGATTTCTGAAATGAATCGATCATTCTGAAAAAAAAGAGATGCCACCGTGAATGTTCCAATTTTTTTCAGAAAAAAAAGAACTGTCATGCATATTTGTAATCACGATAACAATATAGATCGATTGTGCTGATAAAATACAAGGTGTTGAAAAAAATGCAAAACAAATTGCGACACTTTGTATATGGCACAAAATGGAAAATTATACTTGAAATTTTCAGAAACTATGGGAAAAATTGTTCCAGGAAAGTTTTTTCTTTTCTTGATTATCGTGGGGAAGTTTTTTATGGGGGGTATCCGTCTCGCGTGAACACCCTGTACTTACGTGTTTCCTTATTATGAATAAATGTATGGAGTGAGGTCTGGAGTATTGGAGCCATGAAGAAAAATCGCTTGTTATCTCATCCTCACGCCTGGTATTTTACAGTCCGTCTTTCAGATAACTGCCATCCTTGAAACCGATATTTCAAAAGGCCAGCACATAGCACAAGAAACGCTGCACAAAAACTGCCTTATCAGTATAATATACCTACGTAAACATCAACTGCATTCCATCAAGTTTCCAGCCCAAAATGTCCGAACCTACTGTCGCAGTTCCATCCGCTGAAGACCCAGAAATTGTCCAGTCTCCGCCCGAAGAAACCCCAACCATCCAGCCCAAAACGTCCGAAACTAGTGTCGCAGTTCCATCAGCTGAAGAGCCAGAAATTGTCCAGCCCCCGCCCGAAGAAACCCCAATCATCCCCGAAGATGAACAATTCCAGTACGGCCACAACGGCGAGCTGCTCAGCGCGGCGTTCGACGAAGACTTTTTCTCACCCATCCTCTACCTGGCGACCCTTATGCATCCAGAATGGCAACTGCTCGTCGGCCCCGAATCCGAAGACGACATGCGGCTGGCCTATAGGCTGTCCAAAGATTCCATTTACTACAAATGCTTCGTAAGCGACATGTTCCGAGACAAAAAGAGCCGGAGCCTGCTGCTGGAAGACGTCGCTCAGTTCAAGGTCACCGGAATCGACGTCGTCGAAAACGCATTCGCGTACTGCCTGTACCACCTCAAATGGCAAGAACTGAGACGGAGGAATGGGAGGGTGCAAGAAATGATGGCTTACTGCGTCGCACCCGGCAGCGAAGAAGCGGTTATGGGAGACTTGACGCCTGCAGGATCTGACCGCATAAAATTATCGGCGACCATTTACCCACTGATCGATCAATCGAAGAGCGAAGGGACCCTGGTGTATTGTAAGGTTGTGATTTCGAAAACCGGGAGAATCAAGCCTGGGAAGCAGAATCCAGCAGTCGACACGTTGGTGTCCGAAGATGGGTTGATGGAGAAGTTTGCTCAAGACGAGGTTTTTCCCATCTGTTTGATTCATTACAAATTGTAACGCAAAATAACGACTAATGATGCGGTTCCTTTAGCTTGATTTACTAAGTTTTAATAAATGTATGTTCTATTTTTTTTATTTTTCTTTAGTCATAATATTATTGTTGTTGTTGTTGTTGTTGTTGTTGTTGTTGTAGGTGGCGGTCTCAAACATTGTTTTTTGGGCTTTGCAGTATATATACCTACATAACTCCACCTATTGGGTGGGTAGAAGAGTAGGTACCTACTTACTGAGGGTTTAAAAACAGATCCATAAACGACCAAACACACATCAATGCCATATTAGACGGTGATAAGTTTTGTTCCTCGTTATGTTTCCTTTTTCTGCTTTCACACAATCGATAAATAGAATTTTGCTCCTGTTTAATGGGCTTCAAACAATAGGTACTTATTATTATTATTATTATTATTATTATTATTATTATTATTATTATTATTACTATTATTATTATTGAGATTCCCACTCAACAGGTAGATACCCATTAACAGAGTGAGGCGCACATCAAGCTAAGAGAGAAGAGGAAAAAAAAAGACAACAAGAAAAGAACCGCGATCACTCAACACCGCCAGAAGCAGATCCGTCAAAGCAAGACCTGATCTGGCCAACAGAACAAGAGAATATGTCAATTCGATCCTGGACACTCGTATAATTAGAGCACACATTTGATATATGGGAGAGGCCTTAAGAACATTAGTATTAGTAGTAGGGAGGTAAAACGTCTCGGTGCATCTCGAATTTACGCGTGGAACCCTGAACATCAATTTCTGCACCAAATTCTTGGAGTCGAGTAAACCATTGACAAGTTTAAAAAGAAAAACAATGGAATGCGAACATCGTCTTGACTGTAGGCTGACGAACTGCGTCCGTGCCAGCAACATGTCAGGGGACATCCCCTAGGAGGATAAGTACCCCAAGTTCTGAAATGCAAAAACTTCAAGAATCGACGCTGAACTCTCTCGATAGCGGAAACGTGCACCGAATATAAAGGACTCCAAATGATAGAGGCATACTCAAGACGAGGCCTAACAAATGTCGAGTAAAGGAGACAGGCAGTCTGAAGATTCGCAAAAGGCCTGACATTTCTCAAGACAAAACCCAAACTCCTGAAGGCAGCAGCAGTCACATCAGAAATGTGTGGAACAAAAGTAAGCTGAGAATCGAAGCGAACCCCAAGGTCACGCACATCATTCGCCCTTGGCACCAAAACATCACCAATAGCGTAGTCAAACTGTAATTCATTTCTAGCTCTACAATACGAAACAATCGAGCATTTACTGGGATTAAGTGGTAGGTGATTCGTCTGACACCATCTCCTAACCCTGTCCAAATCAGCCTGAAGTCTCTCACAGTCAGCCACAGCACCTATTTCACTATACAACTTTAGGTCATCAGCGTACATCAGAAATCCAGCCTCAACACAGTCACTGATATCATCAACATATATGTCAAAAAACAACGGTCCAAGCTTATTTCCCTGTGGCACACCAGAAGTCTGAGCAAACATCCGAGAACGAAAACCATTGCACTGCACATACTGGAGCCTACCTGTCAAGAACGACTGTATCAGAGCCAGGAACTTAGGAGACAGACCGTACCAAGCCAGTTTCGTCATCAGTATGGAATGATCTATTCTATCAAATGCCTTGGAAAAATCGGTGTAGACAACATCCACCTGCGCTCTCCTATCCAACCTCTCAGACAAGAACTGGGTGATCTCCATAAGGTTAGTTACGGTGGACCGTCGTGGTATGAAACCATGTTGCCTGTCAGACAGCATAGGACCTACATGACATAAAATCTTACGGTGCATAAGGATCTCAAACACCCTACTGAAATTACATCCTATGGCAATGGGTCTATAGTTTTCAACAACATTCCTTCTACCTTTCTTGAAAACCGGACACACTCGAGTCTCCTTCCACCTCCGCGGATAGGCTCCCTCCCTCAACATGGTACTGAAAATCAACGATAGAGGCGCTGCGAGGACTGAGGCGCAATCTCGTACAAGATAAGAAGGAATCAAGTCAGGTCCTGCAGTACTTGATAATAATTATTCTGTGCCGAATCCCGGCGGTGGCTCGGTGGGCTCCGTCTCAGGCTTCAAACCCATAAGAGGTCTAGAGTTCAAATCCCGCCGGGAAGGTGACTTGTCTTTGTCTCTATGCGCTCTCTAGTACTTTGGCGTGTACCTAACCGAGCGGTCAGGTCAAGGGAAAAAGGTTGAAACGGGGGAAGTCACCGAAAAAAGGGTCCTAATAAGCATGTACTTGATGCGCCCGTAGACACGTAATAAAAAAAATCTGTTACGAGATTTGTAATTATTGTAAACAATATAGGTACCTAGTATAGGTGTATACAGGGTGTTTCAGCGATGATAGCAAAAAATTCAACTGTGGGTAGATCTCGTCAAAATATGACAAAACCTTCATACCATTTCGCAATGTTTGACCTAATAACAAAGATGGGTACAGCCCATCAAAGTTCACTTTTTCGGATTTTACAAATTTGTAACTCAGAAACGTTTCGACGAAATCAAGCTAAATTTATCATTGACTGGTTTGCCGAAACTATCTACCGGCCTGTCAAATTTTGAAAGGATCTAGCCAGTGGCGTAGGTGTTACGAGGGTCAATTTAGAAGCATCCGAAGAAAAGTTGACTTAAGGTGGCCCCCCTCTTAATTTCTACGCTATTGGTTAGATTTTTTCAAAATTTGGCACGTTGATAGATAATGTTGATAAAGCGCCTAATCTGAATTTAAGCAAATTTTGCCGGAACGTTTCTAAGTTACAAATTTTTGAAATTTGTAACTTGAAATTTCAAGGGCTGTATCTTCGTCATTAGGCCAAATTTTACAAAATGGTATGTAAGTTTTTATTGTATTTTGACGAGATCTACTCACAGTTGGATTTTTTGCTACCATCGCTTAAACACCCTGTACATTATATACCTCGTTCGGAGGTTAACGACATGCGCGTACCATAGTTTTGTGATAAAGGCATGAAATATGGCATGAGGGGTCCTCAATATCCTCTTTTTACTTGTGGACATGGCGCTTCGCCGAATTTTGACTAAGGGAGCCTAGGAACCCCTTAGAAAATTGAAGTTGCAGCAGTAACTCCTATAAGCTATACCGTTGAATATCGTCACATCTTCCAAAAGTTAATCATTAGACTCTACTCTAAACTTTGCCAACAGGTTTGTCACCGCATGTCTACACTGTTTCTTCACATTGAAAAAAATCCTTGCAAATGTCGAAAAAATCTGTTTTTAATAATCTTTCAATGCACAAAAACATACAATTGATCTGTTTCATATCATTTGTCACAAATTCGCATCTGCTGAAACCATTTATGGAGTCCGTTTTTTTGATATTGACATTCTAGAAGTAACAACTTCCGAAGAAATAAAGCAACTCAAGTGCTCAGTTCAACAGCGGTTTTTTCACTGTTCCCAATCAATATGATTGGTAGTTTATTATTAGATGGATACCTTAAGCTAGCCTCTAGCTCTATTTAATATGACCAAACGTGGAATAAAACGTGGAAGTCCCGCAGAAATATTACCGCCGTCCATATCATCATAAAAATTGTGCCCCTAGGGTTTGTCGGAAATAGTTCCACCCTGAATTCGCTACTGTCGAGTAATTCCAGGCCTGGATCTAATAGTGTTTTCGAGTCACTAGAACCGAACCAGTTTAGCTCTCAGATCTCAAAAGTTCGATTGGGTAAAAAAAAATCTTACGCGGCTTTTGCACTTGGCTCCACGTTTGGTCGTATGGAATAAAGTTGAAGCACAGCTCAAGCTATCCATTCACTGATGAGTGGTCAATCATAGGGGACAGCGGGATGGTTTGGACAATGATTTGGTCTGGACAGCTTTGAATTTCCCGCAAAATCTCGCGCAAAATGTACTTGGTTTTTGTTGATACTCGTGCAATATGTCGGCTCAGTGGTTGCCTCATTGCGAACGCAGCAAAAAATGAGTTAGTTGAGGTTTCGATAGATAAGTTGGAAAAATGCATTTTCCTGGTTTCTGATGTGATATTTGACCTATAAAGATGGCTGCACAATCGCGAAACAGTCACTCATCAATAGCCCTAAGAGATACCGGTAATTCCTGGTGTTTGTGCTTTGATTTCTTGTAGCTGAAATACATTGACAGTCTATTTTAGTTTCCGATTTTTTTTGAAATATTGCTACTGTGGGATGGTTTGGACATAGCTATAACCGTTATGTCCAAAGCATCTCACACATTGTCCAAACCGTCAGTGGTCCAAACCATCCTGCATGCTGATTTTTTCAATTATTTTATCATCCAGCACTTGTAAAGTCTGGAGTGACTTTAAAGTTTCTATTATTGTTCCAATGTCGACGGAAAGTGTGTATCCTAAATTTATTTATTTTTTTGTTCAAAAATATTCTTTGTCCAAACCAACCTAATTCGACGGGTTATTCCGGACACTTGACTTTAATGACGTTATCAAGTAGTTTTTTTAATTTCTTGATAAAAAAAATTGTTCTTGTGGTTGTTCATGAACAACATTATGTAGCTATGTAGCGCCAAAGTCGATTCTAGTTCTTCAAGCACCTATAAACAAGAAAATAAATATTTTCTGAAAATTGTCCAAACCATCCCCGCTCTCCCCTATTATCACATTGAAAGAACCGCTAATGAAGTGAGCATTTAAATTGGCTTATTTCTTTGGAAGTTGTCATTTCTAGAACGTCAATATCAAAAAGAAAACGGACTCCAAAAATTGTTTCAGCAGTTGCAATTTGCAAATTATTGACAAATGATATAAAAGAGATCAATTTACACTATAGCGGATCAATTTGGAGCGGTGGTAGCCGAGTGGTACAGGTGATGGCAAGCCAAACCATTCGCGCTACCCTGTGTGGGTTCGAATCCTACTTCATCCATGGATATTTTGTGCTGTCCCCGAGGTTGCATGGTAGAGCAGCTTATAGCTGAATGTCGCCTCGTAAAATAAGACAAATAAAAAAAAAAGAAAAAGAAAACGGACTCCAAAAATTGTTTCAGCAGTTGCAATTTGCAAATTATTGACAAATGATATAAAAGAGATCAATTTACACTATTCTTGCATGAAAAAATCATTAAACACTGATTTTTATGACACCCTGAAGGGGATTTTTTTAAAATATGAAGAACAGCGTTAGGTAACATGGTAACAATTTCTGTCAAGGTATGGGCTACGTGCATGACCTTGAGCTGTCAACGCGTAGGACACACAGAGCCCATGGCGTGATAATGAGAAATTTTTGTTGGACTTCTTTGACAGCAGCAGCTTTGAAGTAGTTGCATGGTTACTTGTTTTGACATTTATTTTTTGTGTATTTGTTTGCTCTAGAGCTAGAGAGACCTGGGATCTGGTCACCCAGAGAGAGACGTAAGCCAAGTCATTGAGCGAGAGGGTATAGAGAGAGAGAAAGCTAGAGCACTAGGGTATTTGCACGTCAGGGTGTGGTGCAATTGCTTGTTACTAAACCACCCTGCGTCACAGTCAAAATGCATGACATGAGCTGTCAATATTTTTGTTGAGGTTATTAAGTCGACCGTTTCATCTTTCAACACAGATTTTTTCACTAAATTCAACAGAAACTCTTAAAAACTGTTTTAGGCATGTATATTGTATTCCATACACAGCAGATGCTTTCGCACACCGTATTTCAAGTACTGCTGGCATTTCGTCGAACGTAGGTTTCATCATCCAACTCATTCCCTCGAACACAAATTCCGTTGATCGTTGAATGCAGTAACCGTCGACGTGGTGACCCCATCGTGAAGATATATTTGTAATTGAGGTCTCCAATTTTCTGTTGTCTCTCTTTACTGTGACGTCATGCGTATAAGATATGGTTAATCGAGGTCATTGGGCGCTTGTCAATAAGGCGTATAAGGACACAATTCGACACATTTGGACACAATTTGACACAGCTAGCGTTCCAATAGCAGTAATAGCACCACATGTCGACACAATCGAAACATTGGCGAGGCTGAGTTTAGAATTGAGCTGGCAAGTGCACTTTGACATTGTGTATCCGTCTTGTCGCAGTTATTGGAAAGCGCCCTATGTTTCTTGAGATATGACATTTCGTTTCTGACAATGGGAAATTTTTCGAATCTGACAAGCGCTCTGTCGTGTATTTATTTGATTTCAGCATGGATTTCATTATTTCACTTGTTCTTACCCTCGTTCTTGCCAATAAGTGTGTTATATATGTAGTGGAAAACTGAGAAGGTACCTACAGAAATGGTTCAAGGGTGTTGTGTCGCTCTATGCGAGTCGAGAATAAGACGAATACACCCAGCATAACCATGCACCGGTTCACGAAAGACCCAAACTTGATGGAAGTGTGGCTGCACCAGCACCAGCACCAGCAGGGATCACGCTGCACCAGACACGTGCATCTTACTACAAAAAAACTCTATTACTTCGTCCATTAAAAACTCCCTTATGGGCTCTAGTGACTTTCCCCACATGATAATGGGAACAGTATAGCTATCCGATTCAAAATTCCCGCAAAAGTCAGAAACGAAACGTCCAAACGTCATAAACGTCAAAACGTCAAAGCTGACCTCGAAAATCCATGTATTTTCTATCTCCTAAAATTGGAAAGGTCAATTGCCGTAAGCGCAATAGGTATATTATGTATTTCAGTAGGTACTGGCCCCGAACAGCTGAAAAACCCAAAAAGTACAATAATAGAAGTTCATCAATTTTGCAAGATTCTATACCTGATGGTTTCTTCGGCAAGGAAAACATCGAACTCGACATCACATCTTCCCGACTCTTGTACTGCTTCACGGTGTACCTTTTTCGTTTTGGCATTTTTAGCCCGGATTTCGGCGATTTCGGCATGCAAAATAATGACAATTCAAGATTGTAAACAAATCGGGGAAATGACAAATGTCAATAGCAACCACGCCCACCCAGCTGACTATGTTTTAAATTTTGACGAGGCCAGGAAATGCCGAGACACTGACAGAGAATACCGATATATCCCTTTCATAGCTTCGTCTCTCTAGGTACAGTCTCTCTACTCTAGAGTAGGGTTGCTAGATTATCGACAGCTTTGGCTGTACAAGGGTTACGCAATCATCCGTTGCCAAGGGCCGATGGGAGGGGCTAAAATTCAGCTATGTGTCAAAATTTATCATGAGCGGAGAAAAAAGGAAATTTGCGGGGTCCGGTGCTGTTGCACATACATGAAAATTTCATTCATATAGCGGCATAAAAGACGTGTTTTGAAACTCATCGGGCAAGTCATATCCACCCCTCACACGAATTTGTACACCTAAATCCAAAATAAACACGCTCTTGACAGCTAGAGCCCGTTGAGACGGACGCCTATGGCCTTCCGTGATGCCGACAGACGTCAGTCCCTAACTCCGTGAGGCCGATCTGTAAACAAACGCTCGGCCAGAATGCGGTACCCTTACGCCGGCCGACCGGTCGCGTGATAATTAGGTTCCTATCTAGAGCCGCGCCACAGTGCCACCTAGTGAGATGTTCACCTACTGAACCGAGTCCAACAAGAACTTCAGTTCACATTTCGCCGCGGCGCTTCATGTCATGCACGTAGCCCATAGAGGATATTCGAATGAAATAGTTATTTTCTTAGTTTCTGATTCACCCTGTAAATAACAAAAAAAATCCATATAGATCCAATGGTAGATATTTTCTTTTTCATAATTCTGCCGTCAATAGTGGGTAAACTGAAATCTTTTGAATTAAAGAAACTAGGAGGCAGACGTCAAAGGGCCACCCCTTGGCCCTTGATAACCCTAAAAATGAAAGTCGAAGAAATTTTTATAATTTTTTCGGAATCCCCTGGAGGGTCCCTTACAACGTACTGGAGAGTTTCTCCGCCATTTTACAGACACCCTGTATAAGGTAGAATATCCCTCAAAGAAATTAACTGGGACCCTGACGGTCACTGCTGGGTGCTCTGATGAATTCTGCGAATGCTGATTGATGGAAGGCAAGCCCGATCTCAATTCTCAATCAAGGGAGAAGAGAGGGAGTAGCAGGGCTAGTGCGAAGAGAGACTGCCTCCAGGTGCAATCGATGGATCTGTGTGAAATGAATACTTAGACGAGAGGTTGCTGGTCAATGGTAACTGAACTGAACGGTGACAAAAAGGCTATCGACTTGAGCAGACCAAGATCCACGAAACGTATATTTTTCTTTTTCTGCACGCTTCAAAGTTTCCCATCCAGTTCATGTACAGACATCCTTCAGCCGAATGATCAACTTTTGAAAGGTTTGACAACATTCAACGGCAGTTTGTCGGAGGTCGCCTCGAGGAGATCCTTCATCTAGTCCGGATGTTGGCAAATTTAACCTTGCAAATTTTTATACCGCAATGTTCCGACAGATGTTTTCAAACTCATAGGCACCCTTGACCCATTTAATTTATGAACGCTCGGTATATGTATTCATGCCTATTCTGTACCTATCTCGTAACGAGCACGGTAACGACGGTAGACACAAAGGTTTATAGGTAGACTAGAGGCGGTCCTTTAGTCTTGGAGGATCCTTTCTGCACTGGGACCTATAAGATCTCTTGTGCGTGGTTTATAGGTAGGTATAATATAGGGGAATCTATTGATAGATATAAAGATAGCATGCACATAACAAGCTCGTTACGAGATACAGAATAGGCATGATTGTCTGAGAGAAGAGACCATACTTCCATACTAAACCTTTCCACGTTGGAAATGCGAGACTTGGAACTACGTTGTTGGGGCATTCCTGATTTTGTAAGCGTACCCACTGGTGAACGCTTAGGATAAGGTTCTGTATCTATCAATGCACTGACAAGCTTGGTTTTGATTTTGAAAAGCTGGTGACTTTCCACTTCGAGGCAATAAACTTTTCAATTGAAACGGATGTACTTACAAATAAATTACCTACTTATTGTACTGTAACAAGTACACCACTACTCCTCATGATCTGTGGCACGCTAAAAAACAATAAAGGGTCTATAGTTGCAAATTGAGGATTTTTAAAGCTGGTTTATTTACAATAATGTATGTACGAAAAATAGATAGGTACTTAAGTAAATAATTGATTCAATCAAAATAGAGGTACCTTACGAAACAATAATATCTATGCAAAGTTGTTTACGAAAGTAAATCAGTCAAACTTCATTTAAGCATCCGGCTCGGCATCCGGTCCTGGATTTTGCCGGTCTCATTCCTGGGATGTTTGGTCTGGAAATTCCTGGGTACCACACCATGTCTTTCTCGGTAACTGCCCAAGCCTTGATCAGGCCTCTCCGGACCTCCTTTCCCGGCCTTCCACTGGAAATTCATCTTCGATGGAACTTCCGGTTTCGGTGGCGTTTCTATGCTGGGATTCATAGGGTCAACTTTCGTTTTTTGCTCATCAGATTTCTTGGGGCTGTCGGGTTTCTTTTGGCTTTCTTTCGGACCGCGATATTTGTTACTCATCGCATACCGTCGGCTTGAATGATAACGACGTGATCTGCTGTTCCTATATCGGCCTCCGGATATGCCGCCTCTGCTACCGCCGCCATGGCCGCCACCGCCACCTCTGCAGTCGCAGAAGGAAACCAGGCTCATGATGAGCACCAGCAGCAAAATTAACTTCAGAACGTGCATGCTTGAAATTTGCTTGCGAACTGAACACTGAACGGCGTAAGCTCTTGACGTCTTTATTAACGATGCGTTTCGTGACGGTCAATGTAAATAGTAAATAGTGGGGTGAAATTCTTCCAAATTCTGCACCTATACAGCTCAAAGCGGGTCCAGCTATCTAACGACATTCATTGATGATTGAAGATCACGAATCATCAAACCTCAAATATGTACTTATAGTAAGGGAGACGGACGCGGTTCTAGTACCCCTAACGAGTTATGTGTAGAGACTATCATCTATGTATCGAGAAAATATGTGTAACCGTGGAATGGCAATCCTGCTTAAGTAAATCCTGCCGGAAATGCAATTGATTAAATAATTTAAAAATTGTAGATTACAACCTTCAAAATTCTTGCCAACAAATGTCAGTCACATTGTTGATGGCACACAACAATCACCCCTTTCACGGGCCGCTGCCAGAAACTTATCTAGTTTTGCGTATGCGTAACGATAGTTGCTTAGCAGCACCATGTAAGTTCTGACAGTGGCGCGTCAAAGGGGTGATTGTTGTGTGCCGTCAACAATGTGACTGACATTTGTTGACAAGAATTTTGAAGGTTGTAATCTACAATTTTTAAATTATTCATATAATTGCATTTCCGGCAGGATTTACTCAGGCAGGATTGCCATTCCATGGTTGCACATATTTTCTCAATACATAGATCAGAGCGAGGATGATAGTCTCTACACATAACTCGATAGGGGTCTAATAGGGGTACTAAACAATTTAGGGTGGGCCGAAAAAACAAAAATTTGCCAAATCGAAAAATAATAGTGCGGAAAACTTGTATTTGAGCTTTATAAGTATTCCTATGAAAATTTGAAAAAAATTAATTTAAGTCTTGGGGTGCCACAAAGCACTTGAAATTTGAAAAAATTGGAATTCTTTGAATTTTTTTTTTTAAATCCAAGCATTTTTTCCAATTTTTTTTTGACGAAGGTTTGTATTGGGTCTTTGACATTGTGTGAACAATTTTTCGTTTCAATTAGTCAAGATTTTTGGTTCTACAGGACATTAGAAAGTTTTAATAGTTGAAAAAAATCCATTCATTTCAGAAAATGTCATGTAAAAATCAGAAACTTGACCAATTGAAACAAAAAATTGTACACACAATGTCAAAGACCCAATACAAACCTTCGGCAAAAAAAAAAATTGAAAAAAATGCTTGGATTTAAAAAAAAAATTCGAAGAATTTCAATTTTTTCAAATTTCAAGTGCTTTGTGGCACCCCAAGACCTAAATTAATTTTTTTCAAATTTCCATAGGAATACTTATAAAGCTCAAATACAAGTTTTCCGCACTATTATTTTTCGATTTGGCAAATTTTTATTTTTTCGGCCCACCCTACTAAACATGCGTCCGTCTCCCGGACTATTATGGGTAGGTACAGTTTGTTGTGATATAATTCATTGGTACAGCAACAATTATCAAATCGGCGATGTCAAATCATCGAGCCATGAAATCGACCTGAAATGTCCAGAATTCGCCTATTTGATAGTTGTAGCCGTGCCAATAAATTATATCACAACTGTACCTAAATCAGAATATTTATAAGTTTCCAAAAAAACTCAATGAAGCTCTGTAATGTCCTATGATGATCTTGTTTCGTGCGATCAACAAAAAAATCATTCAACGTTGGCTTTGGAAACAAAATATCGAGCAAAGTATTCAGCCTACTGGATAGCTTGAACAACGGAATTCTCCGACACCTAAGTCAACCTTTTGCAGACTCTCTGGACCGTCATCTATGTATGGATACAGTGGCAGAATGTAAAATCGCACCACCACCGTACAAAATCAAGCAGTTGATTTTCTTTGTCATTGCATTGTCAATTTGGCATAACGTCATTGGTTGAAGAATTTCAATTAGCCAATAGCATTGTCCTCGACATTGTCTAAAACTGCTCTAAACTGTGCAATGTGGGTAGCCCAAAATAGGTGGCTCTTAGATTCCGGCATTATACAACAACACGAAGGTTCTAATACTTCTAATACCATCCGCGCCATAACTGGCACCAGTCCCCTACATTTGTTTACACTGAATTAGGGTCCATTGGAAAGTTCGCCATAGTTGTATGTGTGCCGGATATTCAATAAAAAATAGTGTTGTTCTTAAATTGGTTCTAGGTACCCAACCTACATAAAAAATAATTTCTGTGCCGAAGTCTCGAAATAGAAGTCGGAATCTTTTTGAAGGTTAGGTAGCTGTGCAATGCTCGTTAAATTATTAAATAACTGAAAAATAAATAAACAGATTTATTTTCAACAGGCGAACCCCAGTAGGTACCTATAGAAAATGTATTCATAGAACACAATAAACTAATCACGATATGAAAAAAAAAACACCATGAAGAGAAAAGCTTAAAAATGCAGGTTGGAGTATCGAGGTGAATATCGCAGCTAGAAGGTAACTTTTTGAAAATGTTTAACAAATAAAGAAGATTGGATTCTATACAGTAAATTGGTGCTGGGCCTGCTACCTAGATGTACCTACCTAACGTGTGGAATGAAAAATTTTCGTCTCTCTAGTTGACCCTGGCATTTTAGTAAACAAAATCTGAAAACCGGGAACAAATTCGCACAAAGCTGGATTTTGGAATATTATATGTTCTGATGGACCTACGAAATGGCATATCAATATAGTTGGACTCACAACTCTCGCGCGTTCTTTGATTTACAACTACCAATCAGAATCAATGACCACAGAGAACGCGCGCAACCAAGGTAAACCTGTAAGGGTCTAGCGGTTCAAATGACTTGCGCATATCTCCGTTCCTTGAGAGTTGTAAAGATGGACAGAAAAAAGAATCAAGTAATTTTCAGCCCCAACCATTAGGGACTTTTTGTACCTACAAAAGTCCGTCGACCCAATGCATGGTTTGTTTGCTTAGCTCGGTGCATACAAGGGCGGCCATGCTTTATTCATCCCGAGCACATACCTATCTACTACGGTAAAGCAGGCCAAGCAAACAGTCGTTTCCGTCATAAATCAGGTGGGCGCTATTTTTCCTGCCGAGTGTACAACTTACAAAAAGTATTGGCAAGCTGTTTAGCTAGATACTGTGTCGAGCACATGAATGAAAACACTTGTCAAATCTGTCAGTTGTCGAATTCAAATCACGACATTATTATGATTTGAGAAGATAACTTGCTGTTAAAATTTCAACGAAACATCTCAGACCGTAGTTCTAATATTGGAAAATTTTTAGAGACGCATAAGGTGTAGGCAAGCAGGAAGGAGAGACAATCTTTCAACTATCCACGCCACTGGGAGATTTTTGTAAAGCTACCATCTTTTTCAAAGGCGTCACATTATGGAGTTGTCAGTTTGAATTCCGTTTAATTTTTGAACAGCTGATCCAGAACATTATTATTTTCAACACATGTTATCTAGACACTTGGCAAATTCTATTTATTCCAAGAAGACAGCCCTATCTGCCATACAGCAGAACAATAACCTTACTCCAGACTCGACTCTAGACGAAGTTTCCTCATCGTGTTATCTTCAAACATGGTGACCAATTGGCCGGCAAGATCTTGCGATCTAACGCCACTTGATTATTTTATCATCGATTTTCTCCAAGGGTTTGTGACAGACAGAGAATACGCCAAGCCACTTCAGTCGATTGATGATTGATGATACAATGCCACTTGGCACTCGGCAAATTGCTATTTGCTCAGATAGAATAATCACATTTTCAACAATCAAGGCTGCCCGAATAAGTTGTGACGGATAGGGGCCTGCAAAAAGTTAACATCTCGAATTTTTTCGTGTGCATGCCATCATAACTATTATGTCTGTGCAGAACAGTTACAAATTATTGATTACCTACACCTACCATTACCAATTTACTAATTATGCACGTGTGCATCGGGTCGTCCTCCTATGCTTGATTTTCTAGAGCATAATTGCCATTTATTTTGCCATAAAAACCGTATGGCTTGCTTTGCAATTAGATATATAGTTACCTGCCCACCTATACCCGCTTATTTCGTTTTTTATCTGCAGCTAATTTTTCTTCTGTCCAGGTTTTAGGTATCAATGTATGTGCATTAATTATTGTCGCGGGAAATCGAAGATTTTGCACCACTTTAAATTTATATTTCGATCGTGATCAAACACATCAGAGGCTAATAGCTAAAAACTATTTCCACGTGACGTCACTCTCACTCACACATGTCGGACAGCTGATCGGGGGCAAAGTCAACGTGATGTCAACTGTACGTGTCAGTTGTCAAAACTGAGGAAGATGACAAGATTTCTTGCAGTCTTTGGTTGTGCTGTGCCCACAGAAGTTCCAGGCAGAAGAACAAGCGGTCTGTCGATTCTTAATCAAGCAAAGACAAGCATGGTCTAGATAATTTTTTGTTTTCCTGAACTATCCTATCAATTCTCAAAAAACTGTGTGGAGTAGGTACTCTTAAGTAGGCGTTCTTGGGCAATAATGCACACTCAAGTACTTATTATATCCCGTTCACTTTTTATTTCCAGTAGAATGACTTTTTGGAGCAAAAATAAAAGTGACAAGCTGGAGCGCTGGGACGGGAGGATATACGATATACGGCTGATAGCCGGAGCCTTCCAGCTTGTCACTTTTATTTTTGCTCCATATTTTTGCATAATTTTTACTCTAAAAAATCATTCTACTGAATTGAAAACGTGAACGGCATATAGGCGATTTTTGGCGATAATGCACGATTGCCAAATCGGCGATTTTGAGCGATATTTTTTTAATGTGGCGCCATAAGTTTATCAAATCATATCCTAGAAGGATCATATCAAATTATCTATTATTGTTTCTAGCGATCTACGGTGTATGACTATACCATCATTATCAAATCAAAATATTTAGGGTTTTCAATCCCGAATAGGTGGCAACCCTGGTGATCGTACACCGAGTTTCTCAAAAATGTTTTGTGGAATTCCGATTTTTTTTTGCTGGTGAATATTAGAGTTTTAATCAAAACATACGTACCTATACCTATTTGAAACATTCAATCTCGAAGTGGAGATAACTCGGGTAATACAATATCTCTTTGATGTTTTACTGCACTTGCAATGAATTTATGCTTTGATAATTATTGCTACGATTAAAAGCTATCAACAACAACAACTTTCATTAGGTACCAATCTATTTTAATTAAAATTTATGCATTTCATCGACTATACGCGAACCTAACATAAGTTTATTGAATCATGTCCTAGAAGGATCATATAAAAATATCTATTATTGTTTTTAGTGATGTACCTACCTCGTGATCTACGGTGTACGATCATTATTTGATTTCACCAACTAATACCAATGAAACAATTTAAAAAAAAACCTAGGTATCTATATGTCAAAAAATCCTAGTAAGCAGAAGGATGAAGGATGTAAAAATAGGTGCTGTTCTATCAAAACATACCTACGTATTTTTTTCTAAAACACAGAAAAAATGCATTGTTTTCACAATGTCAAAGATTACCTTTACTTTTCGAAAATCCGCCTTATCGCAATCTTCAAATCTCCCCGATCGATTTCACAAGCATTTTATTCGAGAAACGGAAACCTTATCTAAGACAAAAATAATTTATCTCTCTCACCAGATAATAGAACAATTATTGTTCAAACTTTAGCCTGCGAAGGTCAGCGTATTCATACCTACCTTGTTGCTCCGAGTTTTGCTTGAAATATGCCGTATTTCTAACCCAAACTCAATGGTAAGTTGTTTTTTCATTTGAGAAATAATTTAAATTCATCCTTACGTTTCTTGATCATTTCCATTTATTGTAGAAAATGTTTTCGTGTCTCTTTCGAACGACAGGCAAGTTCACTCCGACGCAAGTTGATGTTCCCAAATCAAATGGCACGGTACGACAGCCGTACCAAGACAAGATCGATAGAATTAGAATTTCAAAGCTGAAAGCCGCTACAACTCCAGAAACACCGCCGGAAAGCCCCACTAGAACCCATCAGCAAGAGGACATCCCGCGTGTGCACGAAGACCTTCATCACTTCAGCGAAGTTCTTCCAGAGGTACCGACGCACGAACCGTTGGTCACAGCTTTAGAAGATGAGTCTAGGAGTGTTCGAATAGAAGTTCCGCAGGTCCCACCGGTCGATCCTGTGATAACCAACGGCGACGCACATTCGGAAAGCCCTTCAGACAAAGACGTCGTGGTGGTAGAAGAGGCGCCGGTACAAGAAAATGAAACAGTTCCGGTGGATGAAACGGAAAAAGACGATGAAGATGAAGTTGATGAGATGGTCGAGATACGGCCGAAAAGAGATGCGGGAAGGAGAGGCGGGGTCCAAACGCAGAGCGTGTTTTACAGCAAGGAAGCGATAGACAGCATAGCGAAACACCCCAAAGATCCCGAGTAAGTACGAGTTTCTGGCTTTTCGAATGCGGTATGTTAGTTTTCATCATACTCGGTACGAAATTTAGCGTTGGTGGCGACTGTCAGAAACCGCTGCGATGAAACTCTGTCAGATGACGCTGACGTCAGTAAAGATCTAGGGCGCTGTAATATGTTTGAAATTCATGCCGAGCTGGTAGTGTGCCTAATTGTAAGTTTATTAACAAAAACGCACAGCTTATTACTAGAGCATGCAGGGCAGTTGACAAAGTTTTCATTTTCATTATATTGAAGGAATCCGGTGATGAATCGTTCAAAATTTGTCTTGTTTTCAATTTTCGAAATGAACGGCAAGGTTTCAATAAACTGCAAGCTATCAGTTATCAACCACAACACAATGGTATAGGTATTAACATTCTAGCTATATGTACGTATTAGATTTGTGTTTTTATGAAATCACATTTCAATTAATCACAAGTAGGTATCGTCTTTACTTCCTATCTATTTGATAAGATGTCGTTTGCTAATAATTATGGAATGTGTGTGAACACACGTCAAAATAATAAAATTGGTGACGTAGTATCAGAATTCCCAAAACTGTGGAATATTTTCATTATATTTTAGTAATATTCCTATCATTTCAAATATAGAGGTGTCCCAGTTTCAACCGATCAAACTTTAGGGAAAGAATATCTATAAGTCTTCCTGACTCAGAAAAATATAACATAATATACGATATAAACCCGATATAATATACCGTGTGTTTTTCGAAAACCGCACCAGCCCATAACTTTTTTCCTATGAGATATATAGATTTGAAATTAGGGTTATTTGAGATCACTTCAACCACCTCGACACCCAGATGGGTAAAAGAGGTTACGATTATATACAGAGGGGTAATTGTAAAACTTCAAAAAAATTATTGCACTGGATTCAGGGAAGCAAGACCTTTCAAATGAGGTGTCACTTGCCCTATTATCCCTATTCACATTTCAGGGGTTGTCATCACAGCGCGAAGGGATGAAACAATACGGGAGTGAGATTGGTCATAAAAGATGTTCCCCTCAATAATGGAATTGACCTGTTTTTGCATTTTTTGAAAAAAAATTTCTGCTGGCCACAATCCCGTCTGTTTCGTTTTTAATGGGAACCCTGTATAAACTGCAGGACAACGAAGTCGGTATCGGAAAAATGGTCCGACTTTGAAGACCGATAACTTCCGATTGCCGGATGGGATTTCCGTTTTGTTTATTGTGTTAATTATCCTAATGCTTCCGTAACCCATCCTATAATAGTGAGTGTTGAGAAACTTCATGTAAAATTTCTACAAGGTGATACGTTAAATGCTGTAAAGTTGTACCGACTTCATCGTACCCCTATTTGTCAAATTTTTGTTTTATGTATTCCAATACAAAAATCATGAATTGTGGTGTCTTACCTCGAAATGGTTTTGGAATTATCCGGATTGGAAGTCTAACATCGAAGATATAAATTTTTATTTTGAATGCTACAGCCTTGTTAGCAAGCGAGATTAGGTCACTTCTGATGAATGGATGTTGACATTGAATAAGATTGTTCGTACAACAGTCCAGAGCAATTTAACTTTCAACACAACCCGAATATTTGGTGTAGGGCCAAGCAGGGGGCACTTTTTTAAGTGGTTGTCCCTGCCTGTTTTTTGTACGTTGGATTTCGTCAGAATTTCATCAGAATTTTAGATATGGAACATGTTCTATTTGCAGATTTAAGCCCCTGAACATGGTAACGATGTGAAACTTTAGTGTCCGAGTGAAGTAAAGCCCCCCTGGACGTTATACTTTTTGTGCTTGTGCTATGCCTGAGTTTCGTAAATCTGCAACATTCAACATAAAAATTTATATCTTTAATGTTAGACTTCCAATCCGGGAATTTCCAAAACCGTTTTGAGATAAGACACCACACTTCATAATTTTTGTATTAGAATACATAAAAGATTTTTTTTTTGACAAATGGGGGTACGATGAAGTCGTTGCAATTTTGCATCATTTTGCGTATCACCCTGTAGAAAGTTTACATAAAGTTTCTCAACATTCACTGTTATAAGATGGGTTACGGAAAGATTGAGCTAGTTAACGCAACAAACAAAATGGAAATTGCAATCGGCAATCGAGAGATATTGACCTCCAAAGTCGGACCATTTTTCCGATACCGACAACTTCGTTGTCCAGCAGTTTAGTACGATTATAATATGTGTATTACACAAAATTTGCTGTACACATTTTTGAAGAAAGTCAGATTTTCAGAGTTTATGCGAACTCACCCTGTATAGTCAACCTAATCCAAAAAAACATTCAATGGTTCTAAAAAATTACTTTATAGTCTGTTCGAGAGAGTTTAGTAAAATCGTTTGAAATAATGGAAATAGAAGGGTTCGAAGGACCACTCTGACCCTCAATATTTCCAAAAATATAAGACATTAGATTTTCCCAACATTTTTCTGCCTTTTGGTTTTGAAGCATCGTATCTGGCATCCTTAACTGCGGGTCAATTTTCTACTCCAAGTTTGCAAACACCCTGTATTATCTAACAATTTTATGGATAAATTAGCATAATCAGTCTCTCATTTCTTCAAGATTGATATTCTCCAATAGAAGAACTTATCTCTAAATCTCTGATTCTACTGCTCTTCTGGCTCCAAATATGAAAAGAAGAGTATTGTGATCGTTTTGATTTTTTTTTGGATAAAGACGGATATATCCGTTTCAAGGTCCCCTAAGATGATTAGGATTAGGATTATTTTCAGAGTGATGTCTGTCTTTGAGATATGATTATCCATCAAAAATGAAAATGCTTCCACCCCCCCCCCCCGCCTCAATTAGACACTTCTAGCTACACCACTGCTGCAAAATGATGAAATTGACTTTTAAAAATCTTTTTTTCCCGTAATGTTTAAACTGTTCGACCGATTTTTAACAAATTTGGACTCCATTTCCTTAGGGGCGAAGATAACGGGCGTTGCCCTTCCCTGTTCTCCTCTACTTTTAACTCGTTATTTTTCGAATATTTTTGAATTCTACGTTGAATTTAGACAAGAAAGGAACTCTTGCAAAATGTTGTTCAGATGCTTCGTTTTCAAAATATTTGGACTCAAATGTTTGAAAAACATCCCGACACTACTACTTTTCAGAGGTCAGGGCCTAAGAATTCAAATCCAAGAAAACTCATGCTCCCCTCCAACTGTTATAGGTTCCCAAGGTATAAAAGTTACGAGATGACCAGTGTAGCTGGAAAACAGACCCGGTTCTAGAAAAAAAATTAGACTATTGAAAATGGTGTTTTCGAGATGTTGTTCAATGATTCAAATGTGAATATTTCAAAACCAAGCCTATACAGGGTGAATCAGAAGTGTCGGACCAAAACAATATGCAGTATATGGAATTCTTTATTAGGCCCAAAAAATGTATTGAAAAAATTCTTGGACTTTTATTTTTGAGGTTATGAATAAGGGTCAAAGCAAAGGGTAGTTCTTCGAACCCTTCTGGTTTCGTTATTTTAAAAGATTCTACTGAATTGTTGGTGGCAGAGTTATGAGTGTAAAATATCAACCCCTGGATATTGTATATTGAATTTCTATTTTCTTTACAGGGTGAGTTACAAACCTCGGAAATTATTTTTCTTCAAAAATGCATCTGAAACATTAGGTTGGTTCTTGAACCGATGCGGAGCAGGAAATCACATGGTTTTGTACCAAGAAACGGGCTACCTATAGCCACCCACAGGCATACTTGTACCTGATTCCGTTGCCGATGAGATGACGACGGTTTCAAGCCTGCCATAATTATCATCTACTGATTGTTTGAACGTTTGTCAGAATGACAATAACAGCAATAACGAGACCATGGGAACGTCATAGGTGAAAATCTAGGTGGAAACATCTTCCCAAGTGACGTCACGATAATATTTTCAAAACGTTTTATCGGCTGATCGGACTTGTATAGAAAACTTAGATTTGCTCCGTATACTCTTGAACTACCTTCCCCATAAGTTATAGTCAGATAAAATATAGACTCGATTTTTGTGTTGTGGTCTCCTTTAACTAGAATCTTTTGAAATAAGGAAAATAAAACGGTTCGAAGGACCATCGTTTCATCCTCCATAACTTCAAAAATAAAACTCGGAGACTTTTTTAAAAACTTATAAATCTTATTACTTATCTTTTGTGGGCTCCATGAAAGATTCCATATGGTTTTGGTCCGACACTTTTGAATCACTCTGTATGTAATAAAAATTTTGTTGCAAGAGCAACTTTTTTTGTCTAAATTCAACGTAGAAGTCAAAAGTTCTAACAATTTCCTAATACTAGGGGAGTAAGAAATAAGGATGAAAAAGGAAGGACACTCCACCCCCCGTTATCTTTACCCTCGTCTCTACCCCTAAAAAATTTGTTGAAACGCGTTATTATTGTTCTACAGAGACTTATTTTGACTTTGTTTTAAATTCAATGAGAATCAGTAAAACGGTTCAAAAGTTACGGTAGACAAATATTCTAAAAAGGCAAATTCAACACCCTGTATTTCTTTAATGAAGCATTTTAGGACCATGAGCTTTTTTAATTCGTTTACTATACTATACCGGAAGTTTTGCTGAACCCCTGTGTGTTCCAAGACAGGGTGAGAACCACGACCACCAACATTGCATGGGGTCGGCACCATCGTTCGTATTTTACGTGATATGCGACACACGGCGCATTTAGCAAGCATTCCAACCAGATCAATAGAGAGCTTGTCTTGAGACGAAAACCCGAGCGCCCACAGTGGGACTCGAACCCACGACTTCTAGTGGGGCAGTCGAACGCGCTGACCACCACACCACAAGCTCCTCAGGACCATGAGTTTTATAGGTCAACCCACAGCTGTGAAACCATTAGGGATCAACGACTGACTTCGTTGAGTTGAACGGTCATTAGAGAATTTAGGTAGAGTGATGGTGGAAATGAGAAGAATCAAATAACGTGGAAAGGGAATAAGTAAGAAATTATTGCTTTTAGGGACGACAAACTGATCCGTCAAGCCTTGGAAAACAACGAGTTCCTCAACAAAATCCTCAGAGGCGACCTCCTCAAAGAAGTCGTCGATGCCATGTACAACCGCGAGATATCCTCCAAGGAGACCATCATCAAGGAGGGCGAAACGGGCAACCACATGTACGTCTCGGCCAAAGGAACGTTCGAGATCTCCGTGAAGGGCAAAGGAGTCGTCAACACCTTCAGCGACGTCAGGGCCTTCGGCGAGCTGGCCATCCTCTACAACGACAAGCGTCACGCCACCATCAAGGCCATCAAACCGGGCCGGGTGTGGGTGCTGGATCGCACCGTTTACCAACAGCTCATGGTCAAGGTCAACATCAAAGAGCAAGACGAACGCGTCAAGTTCTTGAGCAACGTCGACAAACTCAACACCGTCGGCGACGCGGTGCTGATCAAAGTGGCCACTTTGCTGAAGACCGAGTTCTTCAACACCGGCACCGAGATCGTGCGGGAAGGCGACCACGGCGACAAGTTCTACATCATCACCGCGGGGACGGTCACCATCACCAAGGCAAATGAAGGTGTCAAAGGTACGTTTGGGTTTGTTCCATCACTTGTCCATTTAACATACTCGAGCAAAAACCGGACAAAACCCGAAATAAATTCGGAAGTTGACGAAATGTGGTGGATCGATGCAGGATTCATTGTAGAATGACATAGTTACTAAAATTTCCGAAAATTCCAAGACTTGGTTTGATTTCCGAATTCACGTACCTACTTAACAATTTGCATAGTCTTAATACGCTCAATTAGGTGACGTGGGTTGGTGTAGGTCAGCAGGGCGCCGTTGCTATGGCAACCACTGGACCCGAAATGACAGTTGATGTTGACCGCACTTTTACTTTTAAACTGCACTTGATCCTCCTTGTACGGTGTTCCGCTGAGAAAAGGGTGATTTCTACCTAGCACGGCCTTTTATACGTTTTGTTATTTGCCAACCCGCAACACTATTTATGATTGACGATTTCTGACGCAAGTAATGTCAACGTCATTTGTCATTTCGAGTTTGTATCCATTGGTTGCCATGGCAACGGCGCCCTGACCTATACCTAATTCATCACTAATTGAGCGTATTCCAACTCAGAGGCTGTAACGTAACAACAAATGTGCAGATTGTTGGCTGTTTTACATCACTTAATTAATGTTTTGATCTCGGTTTTGATACAATACAGATTATTGCTCTAATTACGTCTTTAAATATGTACTGCTTTTGTACAGTAGGTAGGTTTTACTTTTTATACGCAGCGTTCTGGTGCACCTCAAGTCTCGGTCTTGAAGACTCTTCTTTTCAATTTGTTTGGTAATGATCTGGTGAATCTCTCTTGAAATCCTGCAGAATTCATGATGTCGTTTTTTCCAAAGGTGTTTTCAAACGAGGCCAGTACTTCGGCGAGCTGGCTCTTCTGCACGAGGACACCAGGCAAGCCACGGTCACTGCCGACGCTCCGGGAGTCGAATGCCTGAGTCTGGAACGCAAGCACTTCATCGACCACTTCGGTGCCGTCGAAGACATTTCGAATATCACGGTCGAGAAGAGCCCGACTCCGAGGAGCTCGGCCGAAGCGCAGAGCGAGTATTCGGACATCAGTTTCACCGACCTCAACATCAAGGCGACTCTCGGCGTGGGCGGCTTCGGACGCGTGGAACTCGTCCAGCACAAGACCAAGCCGAATTTGACCTTCGCCCTCAAATACTTGAAGAAAATCGACATGGTCGAACAGAACCAGCAAGAGCACGTCTTCAACGAAAAGACTCTTCAAATGTCCTGCAGATCGATCTTCATCATTCGGCTGTACCGCACGTACAAAGACAGGAAGTACATCTACTTCTTGATGGAATCTTGTCTGGGCGGTGATCTCTGGACGCTGCTCCAGAAGCAAAAGAACCGGCGTTTCGAAGAGAGAGATGCCAGGTTTGTTTCAGCTGCTTTATCGCATTATACAGGGTGTCCCAGCTGAAACAATCCAGCGCGATTCTCTCAGAAAATATCAAGGCAACAACAAGAATTTTACAATTGGGGGAAAGCCTGATCTTTGAGCTTTCTTTTGAGGGGGTGCCGATGTTTGTAGGTGCTCCAGTTTCCAAGAAAATGCAATTCGAATCTGGCGAGTCACAAAAATTCGAAAATTCATGACCGACAAAACAAAATACTTCAGATGAAAAAAGCTTCTTTTTCTGGGCTTTCCATTGATGTGTCGCCGATGTCTGTACCTGGCCCAATAAGCCAGAAATTCTGCCTCAAAGTCCACCAAACACAATTATCGGAATCCGTAACGTCACCGATCACACACTTGTTGACTTCAACACTAGCCGTTACTACAACTTTTTCACTTAACATACCTGGATTCTCTATAGAAATGAATACTGGCTGATGTGAAAATCAACAAGTGTGTGATCGATGATGTCGTTACGAATTCCGATTATTGTGTTTGCTGGACTTTGAGGCAGAATTTCTGGCTTATTGGGCCCAGGTACAGACATCGGCGACACATCAATGGAAAACCTAGAGAAAGAGGCTATTTTCATCTGAAGTATTTTGTTTTGTCGGTCATAAATTTTCGAATTCTTGTGACTCGCCAGACTCAAATTGCATTTTCTTGGAAACTAGAGGAGCTACAAGCATCTGCGCCCCCTCAAAAGAAAGCTTAAAGATCAGACCTCCACCCAATTGAAAATTTGTTTTTGTTGCCTTGATATTTTCTGAGAGAATCACGCTGGATTGTTTTAGCTAGGACACTTGTATAACTAGAAGACTTGCTTCTTCCATATCATATAACTGTGTGTGTGTAACGAATTGTTATTACAGATTCATAGCAGCTTGCGTCTTGGAAGCGTTCGCGTACCTTCACGAAAGAGGCATCGTTTACAGAGATTTGAAACCGGAAAACCTCTTGATCGACAAGCAGGGTTACATCAAACTGACTGACTTTGGCTTCGCGAAGAAACTGGGCGCCAGAGGGCGCACGTATACTTTTGCTGGAACACCCGAGTACGTGGCGCCGGAGATCGTGCTCAACAAAGGCCACGACAAGGCCGTCGACTACTGGGCCTTCGGCATTTTCATCTTTGAACTTCTGGTTGGGAAAACTCCGTTCAGGACTAACGATTCGTCGCACATGAAGACGTACAATAAAATTCTGAACGGAATCGACGGCGTCGAGTTTCCGTCCATCGTTCCGCACAAAGCCAGGCACATTGTGGAGAAACTGTGCAGGTCTTTGCCCACCGAGAGGTTGGGGTGTCAGAGGAACGGCATTAAAGACGTGAGAAACCACAAGTGGTTCCTGGGGTTCGATTGGGTCAAGCTGAACGAGAAGAAGGTGTCGTCGCCGTTCAAGCCCAAATTGAAGCATGCAGTGGATACGCAGTACTTTGACAAGTTCAAGCCAGACAATGACAATCCACCGGAAGAGACTTCCGGCTGGGACGCTGACTTCTGAGATTATTCCTAACAATATTAAATCGTCTGAGAGGTTTGATTTTTTTAAATCCGGGAATCATTATACATGGTTCCAAAGAGGATTTTATTTGTAAATTATTTTGTATATAATTACGGATACATTGTATGAAGATCTGTATCACTGAAACCCAGTTTAAACACCGAGTTCAGTGTTGTCATAAACTGAACATTTCATAACGCTGAACTTGGTTCAGGTTCAAACAAGATTGAGCTAAACTGCATTCAGCATTTGTCATTTTGATTCTGATAACATACAATAACATCTAGGTATAGGTACTCTGCCAACTACCCAGTGAAACAGCGCATGAAGAAGCAATAAAAATAAAGCTAATATTCACGTTGAAATCGTTGATGGTCAAGTGTTTTATTAATTGATATGGTATAATAACTGATTATTAGTCATGGAGTCAGAAAGCACAAGAACAAAATCACAGGTTGGATTAGCCCGAACTTGGTCAAGTTCAGGGATGTTTACTTGAACTTGATTCAGCTGAACTGGGTTTCAGCTCGGTTCACGTGATCAAAGCTTTATACAATGGACCCTATGAGAGACAATAAACTGTTGAGATATAACTTTGTAACTGGCTTCGTAAGCTTATACTATCGATATTGAATATAAATGGACGATAATGGTGAAGCAGATACTATGGAGTTGGGTAGGAACCAAATCATAACATCTATTTTCTTAAATTTTTCTCGTTGATAAGGACATTCGTATTCTACCGTACGTTGAGTAATATAAAGAAGCGCAACCGGTGACAGCTCTTGACAACTATGACAGTGACATTGGCTTTAGCATGACATCCGCTAGCTGCGACCCACAGAGTGAAGCAAGAACTGCGATTTGATCCTGAAGATTCAGAAGTGAAGGGCAAACTGACAAGAGAATGAAGCAATGAAGCCCTTCTGCTAGGTGCTTCACCACTTATACCGTATGATCAAAAACTTTCCTCCTCTAGGCAGGCTGTGGTCTGGTCATTGGCAGGCAAACGAGGCTGATTTTGGCCAGGCCACAGCCTACCTAGAGGAGGAAAGTTCTTGTTCATACGGTATTAGAAATAAATGTTTCGCTGCAAAGCTGGAATCAAAAGCTGCTGTGTGGTGATCGCATCTAGCCAGTCAACCAGCAAAACGTTAGGATAACGCTGTTTTGTAATGAGTTCTACAATAACTCGAGAGTTCAGTCAAAACATTCCGTCTAATAGTTGTATTCTGTAAAAGATAACATTCAGTAAACTCTCTGTTATGTAAAAATTCGTGTCCGCCATTGGCTGTTGCCTAGATAATAACAGCGTAACAGAGCCTTTATCGAAAGCTATTTTTAGCGCACTTCTCCAAACGGGAAGGCGCTTTTGTCCTCGCTTTGTCCGTCCGTCCGTCCGTCCGTCCGTCACAGCATCTAGTCCTAGACGAGAAGGTTTTTGCGAAAAAATTTTACTCCATTGGGTAGCTCATGACCTTGTATCCCGAACCAAGAAAAATCTCGACGAAATAATAATAAACAATGACAATAATAACAATTTAGTGTGACGCGGCAACGCCGTTGAATGCTGCATTTCAGAAGCCGGCCTGATCTCGAAAGTTATCACATGCGAGGAAGTACCCGATCTTATCACTTTACCATAATACATATGCGGAGTTATATTTAGAGGATGATTTGAACTTTATTTTAATGAAAATTTCACATCGGTGCGAGGTGCAGGCCAATAGTTATTAATTTTTGAAAATGACTCCGAAATACGGCTCGGCCGCAAATGATTTATTCGTTGCTTGCTGGTGCTTGATATCCTTTCCTCCGAACAAAACGAAATTCAATACAGAAAATATTTCAACTCGAATGGGTAGCTCATGGCCTTGGTACGCGAATCAAGAAAAATTTTGCCGAAATAATCATGAACAATTACAAAAATTGTGATAAAGCGTCTAGGTAGCGCGAGATAAATAAGTAGCAAGCGCACTCGTCCCGCGGTAAATACAAGGTCCCAACGGTGACCGAGAGAGGGCGCCGTGCGGCCAAGCCACCGCACCGCGTCCAACGACCCAACGTAAGTAAAGTTGTGGCGGACGGCCACTTCATCCAATTCCACTGGATCGCGTGTATACACGTCTTTGTAAAGACGTTGTACAGAGAATGCATCAGTCATAATTAGACACGCAGTTTGGGCCAGTCGCATTCGGCAAGGCGAACATCTAGGGAGGGTACATGAAACATTAGTGATGTGAATAACAGTTACTTTCGGATACTCGTTACTACTCGTTACTTCCGTTAACAGTATTAGTTCTTTTGTATTCGTTATCGTTACTCTCGTTTACAATTTGCGAAAAATTATTGAGATCAATTAAATTGACCACATTCTACGGTTCTCATTAGATAAAAATGAGTATTGGGTATCCCTTACATAATGATAACAATAAAAAATTGGAGTTCAAGAAATTCGCCCGCTTTGTTTTGGTTTTCGTTTACTTCTCTGGGCCTCGACTGGCGCCGATGCTACGCCGATTCCCGCTTCTAGCTTTGAGGTGCGGAAAAATATCGAATTACTAACCACGAGTAGTTCTCCCTATCTGCTCTAACCACAGAATAGACCTTCTCATATAGGCGGTTCCCTTAGCTCACAGCTCGTGCGCAGGTCTTTGAGTAGACAAGCTCACTGGTTCAATTGGCTGTTTAACCAGGAGCGGTTATCGATCGGGCTGGTTGCTTGGACTCGACCAATGACGGCCAATATAGGTGAACCTGTGCCCAGAGGACCCCAGGTAAATGAAAATGGCTATAGCTCTAACTCTGCATAACTCGTCCAACGTCCAGTAACGAAACCGAAAAAGAACGAATACTTTTCAAAGTCAGGATTCGTTCCAACGAGTACACGACAAGTAACGATTACTTAGGAACGAATTCTTCCTTTTTTCACATCACTATGAAACATGAACGGTGCTTGATGAATTAACTGGCCGCGGCCGACCAATTCGTACACCAGTGCCAATCTAGTTTGGGTGCCCAACTGCCCACTCTTCAACCCACCATTCATTCCCTCTACCGCTCAGACATGCCAAAACGCAAAAGCCCACCGCGAATTATCCCACTGATTCTGCAAGCCAGCAAGCCACAGCTGCACAGCTCAAACATCAAACCGGAGAAAAACCCACTGCTCAATATCCCACTCGTGACGACATGGCGCAAAAGTCCACAGTGCATTTTGCCACCGCGCACGCATTACACCGTTCAACATGCAACCGCTCAAAAGCCCACTGGAAGCGGCAGAGCGCAAAAGTCCACAATGCATTTTGCCACCGCGCGCGCATGCTACCGCTCAACATGCAACCGCTCAAAAGCCCACTGGAAGCGGCAGAGCGCAAAAGTCCACAACGCATCCTGCCACCGCGCGCGCAGTACACCGTTCAACATGCAACCGCTCAAAAGCCCACTGGGAGCGACCGACAGAGCGCGAGAATCCAACACCGATCATCGAACATCCCAAAGCACAAAAGTCCACAATGCATTGTGCCACCGCTCAACATGCAACCGGAAAAAAACCCACCGTTCAATTTCCTACTCCAAACGACATGGCGCAAAAAATTTGTTGTAATTTTTTGTATTTACATTTAGTGGTTTATTTCGAATTGTTTATTGTTGGACGGATCATGTGCTAATAAACTAATTAATTACGAGCTTTCCACAATAGGTGGGTAGGTACCTACCTATAATGCAGGAGGTTCCTTTTCAGTGGTAGGATAGTGTAGTTGTTCAATATGTAATATAATTGTTCAGTGAGTACCTAGTGGTAGCCTAGTTTGTAATTGAGAAATGAAAACTTACGTCATGCTAGATATGTAGCACCTAGGAGGCACCAATAGAGCAATCTCGGAGCAATCAATAATTAGACGCTATTTTTGTTGCATCTTCACCAGGCCCGGGCAAAAATGCAATTAAACACACTAATGGACTTGGGTACTTAATTATATTCATATATTAGCGCACAAAAGACGGGATCTTTTTCTAATGACGTTTATGAGCGATGAATCACTCGTTTCTTGACGATATGTTTTTGCAGCAAAAAGCTTTTCTTGAAGCTTTCGTTATTGACTCACTTGAAGGTGACAGATTTATTTCAAACCCCAGAAATTAGTTCTATCAACCACTAATCCTCTATACGCATATAAAAGGATTCAATCGCATCGAGGGTTAATTCAATCCCAGTGTGTGTCCCATGTAAAGAGTGCAGATCTCAAGATATCAAAAGTTAAAAGTGCCAAGTCCTGCCTGACAAGCCAATCCATCGCAAAGATGAACCCTACAGGTTAGAACAAATTGTTTTATTCTACGCGAAAAATTATTGCCAGAGATTGCTTGTGAGCACTGCCTTTTTAAAATTATGGTGATACATCTATGGGAATTATTTAATCTATGCGCTAAATTCATGCTGAAATAAGTGAACAGTAATAATGCGGAATAAGACATATCGCTCGTAGCTTCAAGGTTTTAGCAGTAATTAAAATTGAAACGTACCTTGCTTTTGTCATGATTGTATACCCTTAGACCAATAGATAATGGGTTAGTGAATATCGAGTTTAATTTTGAAACCCTTCCGTAGGAAAAAGATGAATCACGTTTGTGAAAACGTACCTATACTCACGCCTCACAAAAACCAAAGTTTTAAACCACTGGTTTACCTGGTTTATTGCCGGTGTTTAATTCATTTATTCGCGGTTCGGTGCCTAGCCATCCTGATCCTGACGTAATGACCTGACAATTAAACACGATTTTACAAAACCGTAAGTACCAATAATAATAATAATATTAGACGGCCCCGTGGCGCAGGCGGTCGAGTGGCTGCCTGCGACGCGGAAGTCCCGGGTTCGATTCCCGGTGAAAAGTCTGGGTGTTGTGTTGTTCGAAATTTGCACTTTTCTGAGTCTGTATAATTGATAGATAAACGGGCAAACTCCTATGGTAAGAAAAAGCCAATAAGGAGGAAAACATTTATTTTATTTAAAAATTTTTATTTATAATAATATTAAATGCAGCACCGTCGGTAAAGATCCCGCGATACCTTACAGGAGCTCTGGACAGATGAAGCAATATGGTCCATTTGTCCGGATGTTAAGAGAAAGATCATTTTATGATCAAACGAAGCCCCTTTACATGTTTGATGCTTGGACTCTCCCGGACCCATAAAGACCGGTAGCCACCGGCAAAATTAGTGAAGGCTTTGTATACAGGGTCGAGTAGAATCTTTTTTAATGAAATTCGTATTTCGTGAACCGAAACGGATGGAGTTGTGTGAAACACCAAATCTGTTCCAAATTTTGCGCTTTTGAGGATAAAGAAATCCGTTTTCGATTACCTTGTGCCATTTTTGAAATATCATGAAAAAAAAAGAAAGCTGAAAATTACCTTTCCTTGATGGCTGAAAATTCAAGATGCGATTTATATGCTCTGAGTGGTATTTTGAGTGAAAATTGAGGTAAGAATCTAACCATAGTGCTGTGTGAACTTCACCATTACGAGGACATGCACACGTCCCCACAAATTTTAAGTGCTTTTTACGTGTTCTCTGGGGTCTCTTTACCGCAGAAAGCTCAATATCCCAATATGTCCCTACAATTATAGGCCAAGAATAGTGTGTAAAACCATATAATTGTAATCGAAATTGTGGGGACCTGAGTCAGAATCGCTAGATGGCACTGTTTGACTAATTTTCCTAGAGAGACTAATTTTCCATTTCTGAACCATACCGATTCATCGAGGTCCCCATAAAATTCTCATTATTGTGGGGACATCCGAAATCAAATTTACACAATTCAATATAATGTTGGTCGTATTATACCGTATGATCAAAAACTTCTCTCCTCTATGCAGGCTGTAATCTGGTCAAGTCAGGTCAGGTTTGCCTGCCAAAAACGAGGCTGATTTTGGCCAAGCCACAGCCTGCCTAGTGGAGGAAAGTTTTTGATCATACGGTATTATAATTATGTATAGGTGGTGTGTAGGCATAGGTATTGTTAGTTGTCAATATATACTGCTCCACAATGAAGTAGACGCCACGTATCACCAAAAAAACGCAATTAGGGGTAGATAAAGCTCAGGCGTAGTACAAGCACAACAAGAAAGTTTCTAGGGGGCTCCTCCTTTCATGGAAAATGAAGTTCTACCATTATATTCAGGGGTTTGGTAAACTTGAAAAAAACTTGTTTTACAGCTGAAATATTGATGAAATTCAACGTGCCAAAAACAGACAGTGACTAGCGTTGCATCAAGTGTAAAATTTTACATGCAGTTTCTTGACATTCACAATTACAAGATCAAAAGAACTATTGTGCTAAACTGAAGATTTGACTAAGTAACGTCAAAAACAAGCGAATCTCTACAGCGGTACCCTGGCACCCCATCATGCGCAAGCGTTGTGCCGGCAGGAGCTTCTCAAGATAGATCACTAGACAAAGAAAGTAGATCCAGCTGGGCCGTGATTGGCGTATGTATCTACTTTCTCTATCTAGTGATCCACCTCGAGCAGCTCCTGGCGCAAAATGAAAGCGGCTAAGAAGGCGGAAATGCGCAATGTCCGCGTACTGTACCGGGTGATCATTTGAAAACTATCCACCTGCAATAACTCCCGATTCCTAGTGAAAATGTCTTCGAGCAAAAACAGGTCGATTTTTATATCGAGGGGGACATCTGAAACATACATTAGCGAATTTCTATCTTTAGCCCCCTCGCCCCCACTTACCCCAACTTTGAAATTTCAAATGACACTACCTACTTTGCGATACATCAAATCCAACAGAATTAGATTCTCTTTCTGGAAATATTTATAACATTTTTAACCCCACCCCTCTTTCCCCCTAAATTCTCTGAGTGTCCAATTAAATATTCTTAACCTCTCAATTCTCTTCAATGCAGTCAACGTCATCCTGCACAGCATCGAAAGAGAAAATTTTCTATGGAAAGAGTGCCACCCAAATTCACCCCTTCGCTTCCCCCTCCTCACCTTAAAAATCTAAAATGACGATACCTACTTTGTGATACATCAAATTGAAGGGAATTGAATTCTCTCCCTGGACACAATTTTTTCGAAATTTTTAAAAACCCCCATTTTCCTACTAAAATACTCCAAATGTCCAATTAAATGGGGGCGGTTTTTAGCAGTTTCTTCATGTCGGCGGCGCATATTGAAGACGGAATGTTTCTTGGCTCACGTTTATAAGTGCCAACTATGTATTATTCAAAAAATGAGAACACCAGAGCATCAGGTCTGGTAGAAAGTGCAATATTATGTTATTTCAAGTTTATCGGGGGCGGTTTTCTCTATGTTGGCGGCACAATATAGACATCCAATATAGCCTAGCCCTCCTTTGGGAGTGGCAGCTATGTAACAGCGAAAAAATTAGAAAGCTAGGTCGTCTAGTTTGGGAGGAGTTCGAGGAACGGACGGACGGACGGACGGACGGACAAAGCGGTTGCAATAGCGATTTTCATCAAGATGGAAAATGCGCTAAAGACATAGCACCCGTTTAGGCTAGCCAAGTAATGGGGTGAAAACCGCCACACTGTAAGAAATAATCGTGAATTTCCCATGCGGCCACATTGCTTTTTTCCCATACTTTTCAAAATACCATATATGCATATACCTAATGCGGGCGCTAAGAGCCAAAATCGGGATGAACCTTGCAAATGGTGATGAAAGCATGAAATTCGGTACACGTACTCAGAATAACCACCTCTCTTAGATAAGAGGTGTAGCCACGCCGAATTTTCACAGGAAGGGGGCTCGGGGGGCTCCTGAAAGTTTAAGGTGCTAGGGCTCCCACCAAACCGCTTATCAGTTCGTTTTATCAATTAAAAAGAAAACTCATGAATATATCGTGAAAATTGACGACGTTTATCGCCTTGTCCCGGGAATTTTTCATAATGAAAATAAATAAGTTCTTCGGCAGAACACACAAATCGGTTTTATTTTATTTTCACCTACAAAGAATTGATAAGGAGATGTGCAACACGTTGTTTCCCACAAATTCGTATCCTCTGAATTCGTTTGTGGAGTCAAAATTTTGATGGTGTATCTTCTTGAAGAGGGGCATTCCAAAGAGTAAGCTATTTTCAACACTAAGTTCAAACAGAATTTTTTCAATGTTCTGAATCGAAATTACTGAATTCCTTCCAGCAATGCATACCCTGAACCCTTCTTTAGAAGTACCGCGTGCGATTGAACGTGGAGTAAGTCCTGAAACACAATCAGAATTTTTCTTCTGTGATGCTACTGTCCACTCTCGACCGGGGCAATTAGGTTCCTACACAGTATGCGCGGAGTGTATACACGATGCAGGGTATTTTCTCGGTTCAGTCAAATTTTTTATGATTGAAATTGTGTCATAATATTGAAATAACGTGCATGTATACACTACGCGCATGCTGTGTAGGAACCTAATTGCCCCGGTCGAGAGTGGATAGTAGCATCACAGAAGAAAAATTCTGATAGTGTTCCAGGATTTACTCCACGTTCAATCGCACGCGGTACTTCCAAAGAAGGATTCAGGGTATGCATTGCTGGAAGGAATTCAGTAATTTCGATCCAGAACATTGAAAAAAAATTGTTTGAACTTAGTGTCGAAAATAGCTTACTCTTTGGAATGCCCCTCTTCAAGAAGATACACCATCAAAATTTTGACTCCACAAACGAATTCAGAGGATACAAATTTGTGGGAAACAACGTGTTGCACATCTTCTTATAAATTCTTTGTAGGTGAAAGTAAAATAAAACCAATTTGTGTGTTCTGCCGAAGAACTTGTTTTTTTTCATCATGAAAAATTTCCGGGACAAGGCGATAAACGTCGTCAATTTTTACGATATATTCATGAGTTTCCTTTTTGATTGATAAAACGAACTGATGAGCGGTTTGGTGGGAGCCCTAACACCTTAAACTTTCAGGAGCCCCCCAAGCCCCCTTCCGGTGAAAATTCGGCGTGGCTCCACCTCTTATCTAAGAGAAGTGCTCATTCTGAGTATGTGTACCGAATTTCATGCTTTCATCACCATTTGCAAGCTTCATTCACCTAGTACCCCCACTAATGGAACTTCTCCATCACTTAATGGAAGATTTCCAATAAACTTGAGATTCTCCATACATCGGTATGGAAAAATTTAAGGTAGTAATTCAAATCAGTTTTACCGATCACGTGGTACAGCATCTACGAATGATAATCAACATCAACATACTCCCAGCAGAGATCGGAATCGGAAGGCCGTTTATTATTATTGTATTATTATTTGCACGTACTAGTGAGCTGTGAATTGAGTGAGAGTTTCATCGTTGGAATGGACATTGGACAAGTCTGTACACTGGGCAGAACAACAGAAATAGTCTACAAAGGTGAGTAGGTAGTACCTATATAACTTATCCACAATTTTCGAGACAATTTTTGATAGGTTAGACCGATGACGGTTAAACTAAACTGAGTATTTCTATGATTTGCATGCCGTTACATGCGTCGTCCATGTTAGTGTGGGTGTAAGTCGCTTTAGATTGAGAAAATAAGTGCCTACAATTCGATTGTTATTTTCCCAAATACGGCAAGAGAAGGGTTACTATTCCTTGATTCCTCGTAAGCATCATGCAACTTGCACCGGCGACTTTGCATACAGTCAGCTGAGCTGAGCCAGGCGGTTGGAAGGATGGAGGTTGGGAACCCGGCCAAGTGGTGCCAGATCCAAAATTGAAAAAATCGGTTGTGTCACCCCGAAACTTTCCCGAATAGCATCCAGGAACCTATGGAGATTTTTGTTCGAAACGTCCCTTCGGGTGAGAAGTTACAATTAGAGAGAAAGATTGAAAATAATTTGCAGGAAATTGGGAATTTTGCCAGGAAAATTTGGATTTTCCGGGAAAACTGAAATGTTATTCCAAATCATCTTATCGTGAAAAATCTTCAATTGAGGCTTCACCTTAAGCTCCATCATTTCAGTCCGGTCTCAAAAACGCAGGCCGGTTTTACATTATTCTACCGGAAAATAGGTAGGTACAGGTATATACGCGTATAGCCGTATACTAAATACGAACGATAAATTGAAATTGTACCTAGTTTTGAACTAATGTATTTCAGCGCATTTTTTATGTAAAATTACGCTTAGGTATCTGGCCGGTTTGTCTGTCTGTCTGTCTGTCTGTCTGTCTCTCCATGTAGAAATTAGGAAGTTTTAGGTACTCCTCCTCGGGGAATGAAGCCAAAGCCTCATTGGAACTTTTTCCGATGGATAGCTGATGTTCCCAAGGGTGGCCAATGGGCTTTTTTATCTAGACATTCATATTATCATTATTATTATTTTCGAAAAACTAAGATTTCCTGTGCACTTCGAAGAAGTTGAGCTCCTCCTCGGGGAATGAATCTAGAGCTTGGAACTTTTTCCGATGGATAGCTTAGCTTAGGTCATCGAAAGGGTGGCCAGTGGGCAGATAGGATTTCAATGGGTCTTATTTTCAAGCTGAATTTCATGATTCCGCCACCATCTTGGCCGTCATATTGAAATTTCTCATTAGTGGAACGATCGTCATGAAACTTGGAACTAACTTAGGTCCCTTATGAACATTCTTATTCTCAAGCTGGACTTCATTGCCATCAACAGTTTCATAAGTATAAGGAATATGTCATATTTTCATATTTTTCACAAGATACATCATCATACCCTCGATCATACCACGAAATGCTTGCGGACATGGGCAGCGAGGAAAGGCCGATTCTTATTATCAAAGGTTAATAATATTAACTACCTACCTCCTACATCCAAGTGGTATAAATATTTTCTAATTTAAAAATAATTTGTTAGTGAATAATTTTTGTACCTACCGCTCGTGGAGTACTAAAATAATATATATCTCATTACAGCAAAGTCCTTGTTTGACGACACTGCAACGTGCGAAGTCTCCGTCGAAAATGAGCAAATTCTTATACCAAAGTTATACTTATGGAGAAAATTCAGAAGAAACCTTAGAATTCATTCAACGGTAAGTCTACTTGTGGAACCTTGGAGCTGTGATATTAAGATGAAATTCTTACAGAGTTTTCCAAAAAATCAATCCTCCATCAGGACGATGTAAGAGAGAAAATAAAGCTTAACGAATTCACCACATCATAAACCCACAAGCTAACTAAGTAATGGGTCACCTAGCTGATTGTGAACAAGAAGAAGAAGAAGAAGAAGAAGATTAGTGATGATCATCTGATTTTTTTGTTTTACTCAAGTTTGGGTCCATTAGTTACCAATTTGTGTATGTTTGCTTTATCATATTGTTTTTGTTTTGCTAAGAATCATATACCAGTTTATCTTTATGTTTCGTATTTGGTCACTTTGTTCACATAAAATACATGCAATTTATGACTTCAGTAACTTGATAACTCCCTTTGATTTGCAGTAGGAAGTTGATGTATCATCCATTTTTAAAGGTTTCTGATGCGACTAAAAAAGTTGTTGACGGGAATCGGTTTTATTTTATTTTTTTCGTTAAGTGGGAACTCCTTCAAAAAGAAAATGTACGGGCAATGCTATCAAATTTTGTGAATTTCTGGGAATTTTTTATTTTGATTTTCGAAAATTCAAAACTAGATAGCCCTGACAATACATCTTTCCTCAAGAAAGTCGCATGCCAAAGCACTTTCTATTTCTAAAAAAAAGGTACCAAAAATGATTTCTCGTAGACATGAAAAAGTGAATTAAGTAGTAGAAATCATTTTTGGTACCTTTTTATCGAAAATAAAAAGTTCAAACTTGGCATACGACTTTCTTGAGGAAAGATGCATTGTCGATGCTATCTAGTTTTTGAATTTTCAAAAATCAAAATTGAAAATTTGCAAAAATTTTTGTAAATTTTCGAAATTTGATAGCAATGCTAGTACATTCTCTTCTTGAAGGAGTTTCTTTTTGACGAAAAAAATATAATAAAACCGATTCCCGACAACAACTTTTTCAGTCGCATCAGACGCATTCTGTACCTATTACATGAGCTATGACATATCGATCTCTTTCCATTTTATCTGACCAACGGCCGTTTTGTTGATGTTTTTAGTAGCAAATATCAGTTAAATTGGCGTATATTTACTTGAAATATGCTAATAGGTATGTAATAATTGTAATGTTATACCTAGGGATGCAAAAAGACTCCATCGCAGTCAATGAAACGATAATTTCATGCCAAACTGAGCTTCTTTCCTAAACATTACAACACTGTCCCCTACAAAGCACATTTTTATGTAAGGTTGTTCTGTTTTCTTGCACCGACATAATTTGTCTTTGCGCAGGGTCTATCAGCCGCATTTTATGGTTTCTGTGGTTGTGGTAGATTTTATGAGTTCAAGAATTCACCAAAAACTGCTATTATCTTTATTTTTTTTCAAACAAATTCTCTTCAATCAATTCTTATCTGATAGGTCTGAAAAGTATGGTATTTGAGTGGAAAATTGACTTTTTTTTCTGGTTTAGTTGGTCTAAAAAAAAAGGAGTCCAAAATCGGTTCTTCATCTGATGATAATTGAGTTGAAAATGAACTCCTAATCTGGTAGGTCTAAGAATACTTGAGTCAAAAATAGACTCCTCATTTGGTGGATCTGTGAAGAAGCATAAAACTTGGTCAAAAATTGACTCCTTGTCTGGTGGCACTGAAAAGACGGGTGATATACTTGAGTCAAAAATAGATTCATTATCTGATGGGTCTGAAAAGAAGGAGAATACTTGAGTCGAAAATCAATTACTTATCTGATGGGGTCTTAAAAGAATGGTTGAGTGAAAAATGAACTTTTTAGCTGGTGGGTCTGAAAAGAAGGAGGATGCTCGAGTCAAGAACTCAGAAATAGACTCTATATCTATATCTCTTGTCTAGTCAAAAATAAACTCCTTAACTGACGGATCTAAAAAAAATCCTTAAGTCAAAAACAGACTTAGGCCGAGGCTAAGGCTTGTCCTGTATTTATAGTAAGTCAGATCTTATGTCTTTGGACGACCTTCAGAAATTGATCCACCATAGCTCACAGTGGGTGTAAAACGACGTTATTCAATTTTCAACAGCCAATTTCTACCATACTCAAACGTAGAAAGATGTAGTTGTTTTTGATTATATAAGGGTGGGTTCAGTCTGAGGAGGCTGGTTCATAAAATCCAATGGGCGTCGCTGCGTTTGCGACTGAAATTAAAACTTGGGGCTAAATATAAGCTGACTAACCCCTCGCCTCCTAAATATCCACAAGATGATCACCATAATGTATTGTTACGAAGCTCGCGACCATCCCGGCTCTTTCTAGAGAGATCTAGAATAATTACGCGTTGCATTCGGGAAGCATCGAGAGACTTCAGCGGTAGGTCACGACACGTCGAGACGTCTGGCGGAGGTGCCGTAGAAAGTACGCGTATATTCTCGACGCAGATACCAGAGAAATCCTCGTGTGCTGTAAACACCATCAGGAAGCATCCAGAACCTTCGATGCCACTATAAGAGAGGAACTCGACCTGGCATCGAGAGAGAGTTTGAATCGAGCGATCGTGGCGACAACACCTTAAGCGACATTGTTAATTTCTGAGCGATTAATAATTCTGTCCGTTATTTAGTTGTGTCGGTAGTAGCTAATAAAGTGCAGTTTGTTTACCAGTAAATCAGCGCATTTAATTTCGAGATAGGCGAACCCGAATACCGTAACAGTATAAAACCATCTTAGCTCAAGCCTGTGTTAAGATAAGCATTAAGCATTGTCTTAAGACCACCTAATAGGTACCTACTTAAGGTCTGACTACGAATACGGGCCCAGTTATATCTATGTAAAAAAGAAGAATGATACTTTAGCAAAAAATCATTTCCTTATACCTAAGGTGGGCCTGAGAAGAAGGACGATACTTGAGTAAAAAATGAATTTCTTTTCTGGCGGGTCTAAAAAGAAGAGGGACCCTTGAGTAAAAAATCAGTTCTCCATCTGGTGGATCTGTAAAGAAGGATGATACATGATCAAAAATTAACTCCTTGTTTGATGACGCTAAAAAGATACCAATTACATGGGTCAAAAATCAGTTTCTTATCTGATATGGGTCCAAAAAGAGTAATACTTGAGTGGAAAATAAGCTTCTTATCTGGCGGGTCTGAAAAGAAGGAGGATGCTTGCGTCAAAAATCAGCTCTTTGTCTGATGAGTCTGAAAAGAAGGATAATACATGGGTCGAAAAAGAACTCTTGGTGAGATATCTTGTCGGTGAGTCGGCGGGTCGGTGAAATGACCTGTCGGTGAGTTGGTAAGCCGCTGAAATATCCTGTCGGTGATTCGGCCAGTCGGTGATTTTTGTCCTGTCGGCGAATTGGCGATTCGGTGAGTTGGGTGTCGGTGAAATGTCCGTATTTCGGTTTTACATCCAGTGCAAAGTAAAGCAAACAGAATTACTGCTGTCACGGCTAGATAAATGTATTGTATTATACCTCTCATATCTATTCTGTTTCGAAGAAACTGTACAAGCTAAGTGCTGAAGCTCTTTTTTCAAAATTAGTAGAGCTCCCTTTGTGTGAATAATTGGTGTGGTCCAGTTATTTTTGGATTTAGATACAAGTATATACCTACTCACATAATATAACATTTCAAACATTGAAAATCTCTAATTTTTATTGATAAGTATTCACTACTGAAAACAGCAACGGAACGACAATTGGTCAAATTAATCGAAGAGGAATGAATATGCATTACAGAATTTAATCCAGAGAAATACAATCTCTCTTGTATAGCAAGGACCAGCCCTTGTCGCTGTCGACGCGGCCGGCCGATCACTATGCGGGCACCCGATACCGCGCGTCATTTTCGATGTCGGTTTTAAAAAAATCATTGACAACCGAAAGATATTTTGCGACGTCCACTTCGCAAAAACTTCCTTGGGGTATTCTCTACATATTGTCTCATACATGTATGGACTTATTTTGAATAATTGATATAGGTCCTTACAGGTCAAAGTTTTTGTGTCGGTATCTCTTGCATTTCGGACTTCTTGGTGATTTTTGCTGTTTGAAGAGGTAATTGTCAATTTGAGGAAAAGAAATTTGGCATGAATGCAATTGCATTGGTTAAATGCAAAACATTATGAACACTTGAAAACTAACGAAAAATCAAAATTGGGGCCCTGGGGGCCTCAGAGTCAAAATTTCGAGGTGCCAACAGAGGTTTTCATATTCAGCGCGATTCGTATACTCCAAAATGTCTTGTTCCCCAACTGATATATGAAATGCCTTTTGAAACGTTAGGAAGCGCTTTTATGAAAAATTAGCCTAGACTATATCCCTTCACCGTAGTTTTGGGGTAAATAATTGTTTGACAACCAGCTTTCAAAAAGTTTCCAGGATAACAACAAAATGCGTGGTTTATTATTATTCGCGCGATTATAAACCTCGCTTTGCTCGGTCTATATACCTAACGGTCGTGCTCATACCGAAAAATTAGAAAATCCAGGGGAAAAAAGCTTTACCCAATGCATCGCCTTTGATCAAAGCATGCCAAATAGATCTGACTATATATATATATATATATATTGTAATCGCTGTAACTTGTGAGCTCATGTTGATCTTAAATTGTGGCAAAAGGCCCATTCATCCCAATCGTGCTATTGTTTGTGACTTTTTCATGACTTTTGATGGAGAAGACAGTAAGAAAATGAGGTACCTATATTATATATTCGATCTCGTCCCCCAGCTCTGACTTTAACACTTCGGTCAGTTTGCCTTTTAATATGGAAGTCTTATTTACTTGGCTTTTCGTTGGTTTCACTTTCATCGAAATTGGTTAACGATTGGCCACACGGTATACCTAGAAATAGATAGTATATTGTCACGAATAGGGCCAGTCTCCCTTAGCCCTGACTGTATAATCAGAGGTTTGCTCATTATTATTGTTGTTGTTGAAACCCCTCTAACTCTTTAGCTTCTGCACCTGGATGGATAGGCAACCCAACATACTCCAATTTAATTGAATTTTTCTCTATTATAATTATCATGTTGTAAATAACTGAGCAGTCAGATTGCTGTCGCCCGCTTGATTGAAGGTAGGTGCGTTATAAGAACTTCCATTACATTTGTTTTGAGTAACTTTTTGTAGCACATTTTCGTGGTAAAATGATTCTTATATGACCGGTCTATCTGTCTGTCTGTCTGTCTGTCTGTCTGTCTGTCTGTCTGTCTGTCTGTCTGTCTGTCTGTCCGCCCATCAGTTGATCTGTCAGTGTAGAAATTAAGAAGTTGTATTTTGTTTCTGTTATCCTCATTCCTTAGACAGACAGACAGACAGACAGACAGACAGATAGACCGGTCATATAAGAATCATTTTACCACGAAAATGTGCTACAAAAAGTTACTCAAAACAAATGTAATGGAAGTTCTTATAACGCACCTACCTTCAATCAAGCGGGCGACAGCAATCTGACTGCTCAGTTATTTACAACATGATAATTATAATAGAGAAAAATTCAGCAACAGTTTCGGACAAGGTGTATAGCGGAACACTATTTCAAAAGTTTCATTTTGCCCTCCACCCCTCAATTTATAATATTATGGTTCTGATTGAGTAGGAAGCCACAATAACATAACAACCCACACCTTTATAACAGCATTGGGAAAAGAAAAAATTTGACCATTCTCCTTCTCGAGTGCTAACCTCAAGATTCACGCATGCTCAGTACCTTTTATTTCACCATAGTGATCATAATATGATGATTATAACATGCATGATCCACTCAGTTTGCCGCAGGTATTCAATACGCGTTGTTCAGCAATGGAGAAATTTATTATGACGAATGATACAACAACAAAGATTAAAAAGTTCAATTTACATCGTCGGAAGATAGAGTTTAAAGTTAAACCTGTGTCTATGTCTGAGAATTTTGCAGATTGGATGAGAGATGCAGTTCAAGACGTAATCAAATTTGCATTTGATACTTTACAAGCAGATGATAAAGTTGGTATAACTTTTTGCGATAAAAAATATACAAGAAGTCCATTCCATTTATCTTATCGCTGTAATGTAGGGGAGCTATGTATAGAAGATATCTGGAAAATGATATCCAACTTCTACCAAGGAAAGGGCAGAGCTATGGATGTAACCACCACCTTCTGCATGGAAATTACTTCAATACGTATACCTGAATGTTACAAACATATGTGAATCGAGAAATGATGATGTTCATAAGCATAATTATAACAAAATTTACAATAATAAAACTGGTTACAATTTGTCTCATGATTTCAATTTTTATTGTTGAATAATAGTGTGACTTTGAACCCAATTGAGGAACTTGGAACTTGGCTTACAAAGCGGATGGCTAGAGCTTCCGTTCTTTGTGTTCACTACCTGGCTATTGTCACGGATCCCTGGAGGTCCGAGGTGATGGGGTAAGCCTCGCGCCTTAGACAACTGCCTTATCACCCCTTGCACACATAGAGCGCAGGTACCCGATTATTTATAGTGACTGGGTTGATCGCTTACCGGAAAGGTTGGCGCCAGCTGTAAATTTTTCATTACGGCTGACCCGTGGTATAGAAGTCACTACCCTTAGGTTCACAGTCCAACGCTTTAACTGCTGAGCTACCGCCGGCTTGTTATTGTTAAATACTCTGTTGAATATTCAAACCTATGAAATCAACCTGATGTAGGAGGTGTTTTACAAAATTATTATTAATAGCACCACCTAACACGCATTCGGTAAAATACGACGTCATAGCATTCCTGAAAAAAAAATTATCATAATTTCAAATTTTGAACTTATCACAGCCCGTAATTGGTAAAGAATATATCATGTAGCCTTCCTTATTTGCAAATCCTCTAGAAAACGAAAGACTTTCTTCAAAAACTAAAGTAAATAATAAGTAAAAATCGCGATAAAAATAAAGACTAGATCTGTCGAATTGCTCCAGTAGTATGCATACGCTGGAGTGTTATCAATTTTGAAGTGTAAGAGACCGTGGTTTTCCTTGATGGATTCCTATCTAGGTTAAGTAGTTATTTGGATAAGTCAGGTATGGGTATTTACAAACATCCAGACACCGCTTTGCGGCTAGATGAGCACAATAGACTCAGTTTCAGTGCAGGGGAAGCCTAGCCTATATTTAGAGAGCTTGAGACCATGAGGTTTTTCCCAACGATTTTGATTAATTGGTTCTTGATGAGATCCCTAACGGGGAAAGCGGGGCTGTAGTAAAAAACTCTTTTGGTGGGGGGAGGGATGTTACTGACGTTAACATCAAAAAGAGCTGTATCAACGACGACCAGGACAACAACGGTACTGATAGTGGCGTTTACTCCTCCAGACCTATGTCATTACGCTCCGTAAGTAAAATGTTCGTAATTGTCAAAGACCATCAGCGAAATGAATATATTTTTGGTATGATATATGATGGCTGGTACTGGCATATGAGATTCAAAGAACTATGATTAACCAGAACCGGCATACCCGAGGGCATACCACTTCCGATCCCAAATTACCCTATTACGCCTATATTTGACAAAAAATCACCAATAATCGGAACTGGAAACCTGTGATGCGTTAGTACTCCTATGTTGATTCCTGCATTCAGTAATGTTTCACCTAAATTTTCTTAACGGACCGTTTAGATTCACTGATGGTCTTATTTATTTCTTTAGAAATGATACTTTATATGCATATAGACGGCTCCGTGGCACAGGCGGGTGAGCAGCCGTCTGTGGTGCGAAAGGGCCCAGGTTTGATTCCTGGTCTTGTCTGGGTGTTGTGCATGTCCATGATTTGCGCTTATTAGTGATTTTCCAACAGTTTGTACGCTTGATAATAAAGCACAAAAACTCTTATGAGGTGAGGACTCGATAAAGAGGAAAACATTTATTTTATTTATTTATTTCACTTCATATGCATATCAGGAGTCCACAGACACCATTGTACGTTCGCGGGGGCATGGATCTTGCTATATTCGGGGTCCATTGCCCTTCAACAGATCTTTCAGAGGAAATTGTCACCATATATACAAAATATTATTCGAAATAGAAGTGTATTAGATCAGTAGTTAAGACTGTGAAACAATAAAATGAATTACCTTCCAGAGCTTTTCATGGATTTTTCCATGGTACATAGTTCAGTAAAACCGCTAATATACCCCTCCACTGAGCTTTTAGAGAAAATCACCATAACGTACAATAATTTCTATGAAAACAGGGTGGAGCAGATTGCTAGCTAGTTGAGAAGGTGGAAAAAAAATAAACATTCAGTATCTCGCTTTGTGGTAAACCTATTGGGGGTAGGTAACAGCACACTTTACTGGTTTCATTCCTCCCTACTAGACTAGTACATGACAGCGTTAATTTTTAGTGAACTTATATGTCTACCTATTCCAATTACAGAACTCGGAACTTTTCAACTGCATGTGCAGTTCCATCACTATACCACAACTATGTGTTGGGCTGATGCTAGTAGCATCACCAACCCTTACACTATACATAAGTGATATTTCATCAGAAACCATGTATACCTACTGCTGCTTCTATATAGTTCTTGGAGCTTCAACAGTTTCTGGTCTTAGTGTGTTATGTTTAACATATGATGTGTATCCTGTAATTGTTGGATACGAGTGTTATGGGTTTTCCCATGTGACTTTCTTTTGTTTATGGGGATATTCTCCCGATAACGATTGGTACCTACTCGAATTCAATCTCTTGCTATATTGCTACATTTTGAGATAGGGCAAGGCTATGTTTTCTACAACTATCTTTATACTGAAATAAATGCATGCTATGATATCTCTGCTATCTTTTGTTGATGGTTTTGAGCTTTCTATCAACTCTTTGTGATATCTGATATATATCAAAAATTGACAAAAACATTGAATGCCTCTATATCCACCACTCTCCTGTAACTCTAATTATTTTTCCATGATAGTGATTTTCTGGCATAACTCATTGTATATCTATCCATGTGAGGTTTTTTTTTTCCTTATAGAATATTCAATTGTTTGGATTTGTTGAGGGGAAAGTCTGAAGAAATGTAGCAGGAATCATCAGTTTTAACTTTATGTCGGGCACCTCATACCATGCTTCATACTTGAACGGCGTATCGTTTTTGTAGCCTGTTCCTCGAAAGCGGTGGTTCTTTACACTCGCACGTCACTAAATCTGAATTTCTATCTACTATATCTAATTCATGGAATTGTGCCTTTTTATGCAATTATCATTAGTAGTAGATACTTAGAGCAAACTTATGCTATAATTGAGTGTATACAGTATTAGTGTTGTTGATAGAATACAAGAATACGGCTTATTCGTATACTTAACGCACTAAAACTTGGTATACATTTCATTGAGAGTGTTTAAAGTGATTGTCTGATGAGACAGAGAAAAAATCGATGTGGGGTGCTGCACAACGCCTTTTTTCTAAAAAAGACAGCTAAATTTTTGAACAATAGCCACATCAGTCGTACAACTGCCAGAAAACCATCATTTCCATGAATTTCGGGGGGTGGTGGATTGTTTGGTGGCAACATTAAGTCAATAGGAGTTATGTGGAGGTCATAGAACCGATATTTTTGGACTTAAATGGTATATGTGAAAAACGTTTCGGTTAAGTCTTGAGTGAAACCGCTTTTTTCCGGACATTTCGGAGCTGTCTTATTGTTTGCTAGTACTCCGAATACCCTGAGGGTCGAGGGCATTTTTTATTGATCACCAAAATTACAAACTTGAATTACCATTAATTAATGTTTGTTTCTCACACTCCTACGCGTGAATTTTTTTTCCTTCTCTTTCTCTTCTGCTTCCTTCGTTTCGGTTAGTTAGTGTCTGCTATAACCTGATAACCTGTTAGATGTTAGAATTGATCAAATTAAATACAAAAATAAAATAGGACAAATATATTATTCCATACCAAAATACCACCGAATGAGTGTTTCGTATCGAGCGCATTGAACGTTGTTGAAAAGTGTGCATAACACGGTTCCTTGTATAAGAAATTGTTGTATAAATTGAACATATAATATGATGAGTAACTGGTCCAGTATGCCTCCGACAGCTTCCGGAGAGAGAAGAAGAAGAAGCGTGAGTTCACCAGATTTTTACACTTGTATGCGGTCTCTTGCGGGTACATGACTTTTTTTTGTTTTTAGCACACCATATCCAAGGTTGACCACATAAGCGGGCGCTTGTGCTCCTATTATTGTCTCAGAACGACGGTGGCCCGGTGATTGCTAGCACATGGCATATTTTACGATTTAATTTTCACGTATCAGTTAGTTTTGATTCACGCAAGTCGATCCTTATCAAACTTTTTTTCGCTTCTTATTATTCTTCATATCTCTCTATCCCAGAAACTTCTTTGATATATTTTTTTAACAACCACACAGAGATCATAGTTTTTTCGGAAACTGATGTGAAGCTTATATTGTCGGTGGTATAGCCGGTATGCATGCAAGGTACATTGTGAGTTATAGCTGACAGGTATAACACACATCGGAATGGACCCCGAATTTTGACATCACGAGTGGTAAACACTGCGGCACCTGGTAGTGTGCAGAATTTTACGGTATTTCTTTCTGTTTACCGTATATGTGCATTAGTTGCATGTGTGGAGTGTGCTTGAGGAAAGTTGCTTTAAGGTTCCTCTCTCCCCGCTGCATCTGTTGGAAATAACTACTATTTATTTGTTTCTTTCTTTATTCACATGTGTTTCTTTATAAATTTACATAGACATATACTTAATAGCTATATATTATGCATCTAGAATACTGTTTGTTTTATTAATGCATGTCCATACCTTGTTCGACATGTAATAAAAAGCTGGAAACATGTTTTCCTCAAATTTACACAACCATTCTTTCATCACTTGTAAATTTTCAAATTTTTCTAGATTTTCACATCGCCTTGTGAGCAAAATGAATAGTTTTTCAATGTTTTCAATGTCTTCACAGAGCTTGTAACTCAAAAGGTTGGAGATGTTTTGGTGCACTTTGTATCGACGAGCATTTTGATGGTATCATTATCTCAACAGGACTAGGTGTTTGCAGGTAATCATATTTAATCGCTAGATGCAGTGTCACTATGAATTTATCGCTGTCACCTGCGTTCGAAGACTCCCAACTATATCCTGATATGAAGGGATTTAGGTTTTCGTGTGATTGTTGGATTTTTTTCAGTGTTTGAATCTATTGGGTGAATGCCTTGCTTCAGGGTGACGTTAAACTGGTATCCAGTTGGCGTAAGCTCCATGACAAAAAGGACCTCTGTTGTTACAGTAGCGGTAAACAAATCCGATATATTCAGTTACATCTCGTACCATTACAACTTTAAAATATTCACCGGTAGATAGAAACTAACTATCCTCATCCATCATTCGGTGTTTAATCAAGTTGGCAGGGTGGAGTGTTGTGTCCACTTCTAATTTCGGAGAAAAGAAATCTTGATCACCCATGTCGAATTCACATTTGTAGTGAGTCTAGCTGACAATATTCGGTACTTTCTATGCACAGTTTCCGTCTATACACCGTTCACATTCTTTCTGGATTTCGGTTTTTTTTCACTGACGAAAACAACTGTTCACGCTGCACACGTTTTATTCCTCTGCGCTCCCCAAGGGCACGTATACACCATCATCATACTGGCACACTGTGTATGTTGTTTGGATGTTACCTCGTTCACATGCGTCATTTGTAGAGAGTAGATCCACTTCGAATTCATCTACGAAATACTGGAAACCCCACAGGTACATCTCCCTTCCAGAGGCTTGATGTTGTATGCTGCTTTTATGGAACTGGATTTGTATACAATCCCCTAGTTCTACATCTTCACCTATGATTAGTTCACACACGAACTGAGATTGCGTATTTGTTTTGAAGTGCACTGTAATTTTTCGTGGAGAGGGTTGACCCACACTAAGTACAACAATACGTGCACCCCCTTGGAACTCATGTAGCACAATTTTCCACACGATCTCTGGCATACACATGTCTGGAGTTTGCGTTGGTATAGGGCATTAGGTGTATATATCAATTTCTCTGAGGTTGCGTTCCCACTCCATATAGCTCTTCCCGCTTGCTCCCCCCACCACCTGTTTGGGTGGATGAACTTTCAAGGGTAAGGTCAAGGTCGAGGTCAAAGGTCAATGACCTGTCAAGGTCAGGGTCGAAGGTCAAGGTCAGGGGGTCAAAGGTCAAAAGTCAAAGGTCAATGAACTTTCAAGGTCAAGGTCAAATTCGAGGTCAAGGTCAAGGTCAGGGGTCAATGACCTGTCAAGGTTGTCCCCCCCACCACCGTTGCACGCCCAAAAATTATCTACTGATGCAGGTTCCTCTTCCAACAGGCAGCGTTCTGTGTGAAGGGTTACAACCCCATGGATATGAAATTATACAATCTCTTCGGAGGCAAATGACGCACTCAGGTCTACCTCGGTTACTCGCGATACCCACACGGTCCAAAGGCTCTGGCTTTAGCTTAAAAACTCCCTGGTAAAAGACGTCTCCCAAAGTACAACGCAATTAATCCCGGAGCAGAAATGAGGCGCGCACCGGTGCGAAATCTAACAAACTCGATACGAATTTTCACACGACACGCGAGCAAATGTGCAATTCCGGTATTTAGAAATATGGGATGAACAATCAAGCGCGAGTGGTGTGACTCCCGATGATGAAGAGCTTGATGTAGACGGGGCAATTCACATCTGATCCTACCACGGCGCGGATGGAAATCTCTTCGATGACGGGCTGGACTGTGCCTCGGTGGCGCGTGTTGAGATGAGCTTATTGGTAATCAGACGTCGGAGATATTGTCGCGCATTTAATTTGGGAACGCCGATATGCGGGCAATGGCACACGGGGACGCCGCGAAATTTCGAGGTGCGGCGGAGCACATGGACATCAGCTCGTCCACGGTGTGGGGTGGGGTTGAGAGTGACCAATGAATTACAGCTAAATTGTTTTATACCAGGTCTCGAACTTTCTATGTGTCCATTACACGGCTAGCGACATCTTTTAACCATGTGGTGAACTTGCATCGCACGCTCAATTCCCAATACACTTATTGATTTTTCCTCCGCGTGATTTGGACCCCGTACAAACGGTGGGCTTCATTGTTTATACAGAGCAGAAACCGGGGAGGTAGATGGAAACGCAAACATTGCTTTACTACGTTTATTACAAATCAATGATAATTAAATGTTGCACACATAATATTCGACACATTACACCCGCATTGCAGATATAAAAAGGGTTTACTCACATTGTATTTAACAATCATTTAAACCTGGACCTGAGGACACAGCCTCAGTCCCTTAATGAAGAAACTGCATCGATGACCAGCAGTACTGATGACAATCAATACTAATATCAATTACCCAATACTGAATGAATTGAAATGACAAATGCGCGTACACGTGTTTCTCGTGCAAATGCCTTTGTCTGCATTCTGTTCTATTACGGAAATGATCTCTGCGTCTACTGTTGATTTGGACGGTTCGGCGACTTACATATTTTTGACTACAAGTGCCTGCTTTTTATGTTCAAGGGATCAACTTTTACTTGGGGCCCTTGCCAGGGCCCTTATGTCACCATCATGACATTTCTCTTTCCAAAAATCGTAACCGATTTCAACCCGGGCGTCATGGTAAATGCTCAATCCTTGATCTGTAAATTAATAACACAGGCCAACAATGGTTTTTGTTGCCCTTGATATAAGAGGTTTCAAATACTTTTATGCCAACAAGCCACGGAACTATGGATGGTTTTGGAATATTGGCTTTGTTTTTTTGATTTCTTTATTTTCCAGTCCAGTTCAGTCAGTATGCCCACTTTTCGCGAGGCCAATACTGGCTTATAAGTTGGGGTAGAAAGATGAATCAAGAAGCAAAAAAATGCTCGTTCTATACCATTGTTTACCATATGACAATTTCCAGGAAAAACTTATCTTTTCCAATACATACTGCAATCCAATCCTAAGGTCTCCAAAATATTTGATATATGCGACAGACTTCGCTTCTTTGAGCTTTTTTGGTTTTGATTCATTCCAAATGGCTTAAAAATGTTTTGAAAATTTGACAGGTTCGATTTTACGTGCCAATAATAAGTTTTCATCGAGGTGTTCACTTATTTCTTAACGTTCAATATCTCGAAAAATGAGGACATCAATTGGCCGGCCAGATCACTCGATCTCACGCTGCCAGATTTTTATCTTTGAAGTTTATTGAAAGCCCAAGTTTATGCTGACAAACTCCGCACACTACAAGTCAGAACCAATATTTTGAGCCGGGATTACAGCGAATAATGCTGGTTAATTGGGAGAGGAATTTTCACTCTGAAATGCAACACATTAGATTCCACGATGCGCACTTGACTAATGATATTTTTCAGAGTAAAGTAAACTGCTCAACAACTGGAATCACGGTATCGAAAATTTTGCCTTTTTTCAAAATGGCGTAACTTCAAATTGACACAACTGATTTTGTATTTGTTTTCACAGTTTTTTAAATCCATTTTTCAGTAATCCATTTCATTGACGAAATCTTGTTTTTAATTCCAATTACTTTTTTTACAGGGTGAAATGTAAAACATTGCAAAATTGTGCCGAGCTCCACCGATCCCCGTTTCTGTGAATTTTTTTTTCCATATTCTTATGAATTATTCATGAAGCCTAATGTCTAATCTCCAAACGGTTGTTGTATTTCCCAGATTGGAAGTCCAACAATGACAACATGACTTTTTTACTTTCCCGACCCACCAAAATCTGTTCACAGGATAAAATGTTGGAAAATTTGCAATTTTTCCAGAGAGGAAATCTTGAAAACCGTAGGTCCAATTTCGAATATTTTTTCTTTTAAAATTAATTCAATCGTTCCTCCAACTTTTATTCCAAGCACGTCTGCTCCTAAAATGAATATTTCGTGGGGCTCATCGCATGTCGAAGTTTCCACTGCAGTTTTTCCAAATTCACGGAATGTGCAAATTCCATTTTGAAAAAATTACCGTCGGGAAACTTCCGAACCGTGTCAATTTTGAAAATGGGTGTACACGTTGGAAATGGTATTAATAGTCAAAGGGGACCTCAAAACAGATAATTATATCCGTCGAAATCTCGTGAACAATTTTTAGCGCGTTCACAATACTTCCCCTCCTCGTTGGATGGTGGGTGGGGAAAGTGAAAAAATCATATCGGCATTGTTGGACTTCTAATCTGGGAAATTTAAAAACCGTTTCGAGATTAGACATCAGGCCTCATGGATGATTCATTAGAATTCGAAAAAAAAATCTCCACAGAAACGGGGATCGGTGGAACTTAGCACAATTTTGCAATGTTTTACATTCCACCCTATAAAAAAAGTAAGTGGAATTGAAAACAAAATTTCGTCAATGAAATGAATAGCTGAAAGATGGATCTAAAAAATTGTGAAAACAAATTCGAAATCAGTTATGTCAATCCAAAGTTACGTCATTTTGAAAAAGGGCAAAATTTTCGATACCGTTATTTCAATTGTTGAGCAGTTCATATGACTTGAAATGGCATGGAATAAGCTTTCTTCTGCTTTTTGATCCATCTCTCTAACTAAATCCACAAGCGAGTATGGGCCTCGCGAAAAATGGTCATACTGACTGGACAACCCTTCATTACTAAAGTAACAAGTTTGGCAACACTGATTGGCCTGTTACAAGAAATCAGGGACGGACGGACGGACGGACGGACGGACGGACGGACGGACGGACGGACAAAGCGGTTGCAATAGCGATTTTCATCAAGATGGAAAATGCGCTAAAAATGTCTAATCGTGAAAAAATCATGTCGAAAGTATTCTGCCCTTCAAGTGACTCATGAGTATAATAATAGGAGTGATATTAGAAAAACAATAATATACAAACCGTTAGGGAGCGGAGTAGGAGTACGAAAAGAACACCTCTTCGAACGTTGTTTGCTAATTGATTCATACCTATAAAAGGTATGAACGTACCTATAAACGTTTGTTTCAAAGCAAAATAAAAATTGTAGCATCAAGCACAGGTAAGTATTTTCCAACTATTTATTGGAAAACACGCAGCGGCCGCGATCGGCCGATGGCGACCAGAAACACAGCCCACTAGAATCATGTTGAAATCAGACAGCCTATAATGGATTTGTCGGCGCTGCGAAGTTTGGACCATATTGCTTCACCTGTCCAGAGCTCCTGTAAAGAACCTCCTGCATTATAGAAACCTACCTATCGGGGATAGCTCGTATTTATTAATTCATTAGCACATGAACGATCCAACAATAAACAATTCGAAATACACCACTGAATCTAAATACGAAAAATTACAACAAATTTTTCAACGTCGTTAGAAGAAGATCCCGTCTTTCGTGCGCTAATATATGAATATAATTAAGTACCCAAGTCCATTAGTGTGTTTAATTGCATTTTTGCCCGGGCCTGATGAAGATGCAACAAAAATAGCGTCTAATTATTGATTGCTCCGAGATTGCTCTATTGGTGCCTCCTAGGTGCTACATATCTGGCATGACGTAAGTTTTCATTTCTCAATTACAAACTAGGCTACCACTAGGTACTCACTGAACAATTATACTACATATTGAACAACTACACTATCCTACCACTGAAAAGGAACCTCCTGCATTATAGGTACCTACCCACCTATTGTGGAAAGCTCGTAATTAATTAGTTTATTAGCACATGATCCGTCCAACAATAAACAATTCGAAATAAACCACTAAATGTAAATACAAAAAATTACAACAAATTTTTTGCGCCATGTCGTTTGGAGTAGGAAATTGAACGGTGGGTTTTTTTCCGGTTGCATGTTGAGCGGTGGCACAATGCATTGTGGACTTTTGTGCTTTGGGATGTTCGATGATCGGTGTTGGATTCTCGCGCTCTGTCGGTCGCTCCCAGTGGGCTTTTGAGCGGTTGCATGTTGAACGGTGTACTGCGCGCGCGGTGGCAGGATGCGTTGTGGACTTTTGCGCTCTGCCGCTTCCAGTGGGCTTTTGAGCGGTTGCATGTTGAGCGGTAGCATGCGCGCGCGGTGGCAAAATGCATTGTGGACTTTTGCGCTCTGCCGCTTCCAGTGGGCTTTTGAGCGGTTGCATGTTGAACGGTGTAATGCGTGCGCGGTGGCAAAATGCACTGTGGACTTTTGCGCCATGTCGTCACGAGTGGGATATTGAGCAGTGGGTTTTTCTCCGGTTTGATGTTTGAGCTGTGGCTTGCAGAATCAGTGGGATAATTCGCGGTGGGCTTTTGCGTTTTGGCATGTCTGAGCGGTAGAGTGAATGAATGGTGGCCTAATGCATATGGACCCTCTTACCCTCTAGTTTGTTTGAACCAAGCCGACGACGGCCAACTGACGCGGTGATGCCGGAATCGCACTTCTCGCCACTTTGCATTGAGATGCAATATTGTCCTGCGGGTGACCTTTGTGGGGAATTAGCGGTGTCGAAGCTGTGGATGACAACCTGACCGTTGTCCTGAGCCTCTGATACTGCGACATCAACCGAAAGGGGGCGACTGTGTGGATGCCCCTCCGTGTTAATACCGCGTCCTGCGAGTCGTCTTCGTGGCGCTCTCTCTGGTGTCCTGTCTACGGATAACACGATTGTCTGGGACGTGGGTACCGGACGAGTACCTGAAGGAGACCGCTGTGTGGATCGCTCTCTTGTAGGCTATACTCCACCTTACACTGTTGCGGGGTGGAGACGGAAGCGCACTTCTCGCCACTTTGCATTGAGATGCAATAGTGTCCTGCGGGTCACCTTTGTGGGGGATTAGCGGCGTCGGAGCTGTGGATGACAACCTGACCGTTGTCCTGAGCCCCTGATACTGCGACATCAACCAAAAGGGGGCGACTGTGTGGATGCCCCTCCGTGTTAATACCGCGTCCTGCGGGTCGTCTTCGTGGTGCTCTCTCTGGTGTCCTGTCTACGGATAACACGGTTGTCTGGGACGTGGGTACCGGACGAGTGACCTGAAGGGGGCTGCTGTGTGGATTGCTCTAGTAGGCTTACTCCACCTTACACTGTTGCGGGGTGGAGCGGATACGAAGAGTACCCTAGACTGTTGCGGGGTCGGAACCCATCGGTGCTTCACACCAAACGAGTAGCGCATTGCACTGAAGTTGGATAATTGACGGTAGTCGTGTTGTTGTGGTAGATTCCCACAGGGTGGATAGGTGCGGTCACATTTCTCTCTAAGTAATGTTGTAAACTGTAAATATAGTTGTTGTCTTTTTGATACTTGTTTGAGATATTGTTGTGTGTTCAATATACTAAAGTAAAACCCGAATCTTGTTTAAATTCCTTGCGGTAAAGTAAGGTGGCGCCCGAGCAAACCCCCTAGAGAGAAACGCATCGATTCATGTGGGAAGAGTAAGAACCCGCGAATTTAGTCGAGTTAAAAGAGGAAAGAAAGCGTTCATTTCTCCCCCCCCGTTACAAAATAACATTTTTGTGTAGGGCGGCTTCGCCGATCAAGTGCTGGCATTCGCGGTAAGATGTAGAAAGTTGCGATATGCAGGCAACTACAATTTCTTAATAAAATACATCACTGCATGTACGGCATTATATTTAGAGAACAATTTGAACTTTCTTTTGACAAAAACCCCACTTCGATCCGACCGTCGGGTCAATTGTTATCAATTTTTGAAAACGACCGCAAAGCCACGGCTCGGCGCATATTACACGACTCTACAAATTTAAAATCAGACGTGCCGAAATAGTAATTGACCATTTTGAAATAGCCAATACTAGGTACCTAAAGGATAATGGCACTCAAATTACGAAACATGTTCGCTCAATAACAAAAAAAAGTAGGTAGGTATCACTAAAAATCATGTGACAAGCTACCATTTTTTCGGTTTTTCGATAAAAAAGAAATGTTCCAATTCAAAACTTTTTTTATATAAGTAACAGAATGACGCTTATGTGGCCGGTTTGTCTGGCTGTCTGTCTGTCTGTCTGTCCGAGTCCGTGCAGAAATTAAGACGCTGTACTCCTTCTCGAGAATTGAAACAAGAGTCTTGGAACTTTTTTCCGATCAATAGCTGATGTCCCCGAGGGTGGCCAATGGGCACTATTTTTGTTATCCATACATCGTTATCATTATTCTCAAAAAACAGAGATCTCCTGTGCACTTCGATGAAGTTGAACTTCTCCTCGGGAAATAAAGCTACAGCCCTTGAAGATTGAACTTTATCCGGTGGATAGCTTAGGTCCTCAAGGACCAAATAGGCAGGTTGGCTTTCATAATTCGGCCGCCATCTTGGCTGCCATATTGAAATTTCTTATTAGTGGAACGATTGTCATGAAACTTGGAACTTACCCTTGTCTAGTACGATCATTCTTATTTTCAAGCCAAATTTCATGATTGCCTCACCATCTTGGCCGCCATATTGAAATCTCTTATAAGTAGAAGGATTTTCATGAAACTTGAGAGTTACGCTTGTCTCGTACCATCATTCCTATTTTCAAGCTGAGTTTCATAATTCTGCCGCCATCTTGGCCGCCATATTGAAATCTCTTGTTAGTGGAACGATTTTCATGAAACTTGGAACTTACCCTTGTCTAGTACGATCATTTTGATTTTCAAGCCGAATTTCATGATTCTGTCGATATTTTGGCCGCCATATTGGAATTTTTTGTCCAAGACGGTAGAACCCTAATCACTTAACATCTTGCGTTCACTAATCCTCCAAAAAGGAAGTGCGCTACTGAGCCTCATGCCCATGAGGCGTATTCGCTTGTTTAGAGAATCGCACCATAAGGGTGCCCTAAATCCTAAAAGCAGCTCCTGTCATTGAGTGGCAGCCAAATAACTCAGATGCTGCAGCCTGGTGACGGGACGCGAAAGCAACATGTTTAGTGATTTTACAAAACAGAACTCTTACCGATGAACTTTTATTAATTAACAGATGGCGCGCTCGCACTTTGTTGTACAACGTCTCTTAAGCTTGATTTTCTGAATATTTTACTCTCCAATTTGGTTTACTACCAAATTGGCCTTACTACATGCCCTTACTTACTCTAAAAGCAGCTTCCGTCATTAGGTGGGTTCAGTCAGCTTGGTTTTAGTTTTAGTCGTAGTCGTTGTCGTAAATTTGAAAGTAGAAAGCACGCGTCATATGCGCGGCGTTCATACAGAGTTTTAGTTTTAATTTTAGTCGTAAGAATTCCGAACTTTACCGGTATAAGGTATGGCGGCATGGATGGTGATGGTAATGGATTGTATGTATCAATAAAAAAATAGCATAAGCATTTGCTTCGATTTCAGAGGAGTTGTACTCCTCATAAATGTAAGCAAATACTTATTTATGCTTATTTTTTTACGAGTTTTTATATTAATACTACCCATTATGAACACGGACCGTATGAAGATGAAGGTTCGCGCAGTATCATTCGAGCTCCTATTGGTCAATTCTTACGACTAAATCTTGCTGTATGAACGCTCTTCTCTGTTACGACAACGACTAAAACTAAAACAGCGACTAAATAAGCTGACTGAACGCACCTATTGAATGGCAGTCCTGTAACTCAGGTGCTGCCGCCTGGTGACGGGAGACGAAATTAACATGTACAATGGTTTTACAGAATAGAACTCCTACCCACTGGATTACAGCTATCAATTAACAGATGGCGCGCTCGCTTTTGCCGGTACCACTTTTCTTGAACCCGATTTTCTCCTCTGAACTTTTTACACTCCAGTCGCTGCTGACGCGTTAATACAGCCTCCAGGTTTTCATTCCGATCTTGATAGGCTGTAATTGAGAAGGAAGCAGAAATCAGGGAATGATTCAACAACACAATTCACAAACATATATTATTGATCACGGTGAGAAACGTGTCTAAAATTGAAACAACATATTCAGGTTGTGTAAGGGAAGCCTTATCTGCCACAATCTATCTCACTGAATTGATAGGTGGAAGCAGCAATTATACAGAGTGGCCCAACGAAAACAGAACAGAGGGGTTTTCAGGCTTTTCACCTTATTTTTTTGGAAAAAGCTCGAACAGGTCGATTTTTATATTGAGGAGGACATCTGAAACATACATTGGCGGATTTCTATCTTTAGCCCCCTCACCCCCACCCGCCCCAACTTCGAAGTTTCAAATGACACCACCTTCGAAGTTTCAAATGACACCACCCACTTTGCGATACATCAAATTAAGGAGAATTAAATTCTCTTTCTGAAAAAATATTTTGATAATTTTCAACCCCACCCCTTTTCTTCCTAAAATTGTCAGAGTTTCCAATGTAATATTTTTGATCTCTTAATTCTCTTCAGTACAGTCAACGTCATCCTGCACAGCATCGGGAGAGAAAATTTTCTGTGTAAAAAGTGACACCCAAATTCACCCCTCCACTCCCCTACCTCAACTTCAAAATCTAAAATGACACTACCTACTTTGTGGTACATCAAATCAAAGGGAATTGAATTCGCTTCCTGAATAAAATATTCCAAGAATTTTTAGAAAGCCCCCTTTCCCCCTAAAATATTCCGGATGTTCAATTTATCAGAAGAGGGGTTGAAAATTTCAAAAAAATTGTTCTCAGAAAGAGAAATCAATTTCCTTTCATTCGATGTATCACAAAGTAGGTGGTGTCTGTTAAGTTTTTAAATTGGGTTGGGGGAGAGGAAAGGGGTGAATTTGGGTAACACTTTTCTCCACCGAAAATGTTCTCCTTAGATGCTATTTGAAGATCCTTAGTTGATTACATTGAAGAGAATTGAGGGGTCGAGGATATAAAATGGGACAGTCAGAGAAATTTAGGAAGATGGGGGTGGGGTTGAAAATTTTGAAAATATTTTTTTCAGAACAAGAATTTGATTCTCTTTGATTTGATGTATTGCAAAGTAGATAGTGTCATTTGAAATTCTCAAGTTGAAGTGGGTAGGGGTGAGGGGGCTGAAGATAGAAATTTGACAATGTATGTTTCAGATGTCCCCCTCGATATGAAAATCGACCTGTCTGAGCTTTTTTTGAAAAAATTATGTGAAATGCCCGAAAACCCCTCTGTTCTGTTTTCGTTGGGCCACCCTGTATACAGAGTGCCCCGTAGGCCGAGAATCGGTGCCTTATACATACAGCTCCGACTATTGATATCGAATGTTTCATCGGTCCTCCAGCAAATTCCACAGTGACCCGGCTTACGGTTTCTAGGCGACTCCCGAATAATCTTACACCTTTCGCGTGCAATTCGCGTGTTCTGGGATGTCGGCACCTCCGCCAGATCGACGCATGTGCCCTACTCGGCCGTTGAAGTTGCCACGTAAATTTCATTCGCTAAGCCATCGTGTATATTCTGGAAATGTCCAGAGCGCTTCGCACTTGTACGTTGCAACCTGATGGGATCCGTCTAGGAAGATCAGGTGAGCTCCAATGCACGGGAATCGCAGCTCGTAACAAAAGGAACAAAATAAATTAGGCAAGTGATTTCTGAAGCGAAGCTTGATGAAATCCACACCGACTAGGTAGGTATCCGTTGAACATAACAAATTTATAAAAGAAATGCATCGGACCAGCCAGCAAATCAATTTTGCCTGACCTGATTGTGCTTCACTAATTGCAGGGCTTTTTTTGCCAACAGAGCTTGGGGATAAAAAACTTGAAATTTTCATGAACCCCGAGTGCATATAAAAACTCCCTCCACGAATATTTTCAGCCATTCAGCAGTCAATTCGATCGTGGCAGCTACTTGCCAAAAATGTCTGAAAACCTGGAGTTTTACGGCGTTAGTGACGTGGCCAGCTTTCCACTAAAATTCTACTGCCTGACCGGTTGCCACCCAAGAGCCAAATCAAAATTGTGGCACGTTTATAGAATTTTGTGTCTTTCGGCAGTTTTCCTGACTCTGGTGCTTGGACTGGTGCAAATCAACATTGCACTGGCTGCCAGCTTGAATGACACGGTTGAACCATTGCAAGGCACCATTTTGATGTTTCAGGTAGGTATCTACCGTATATCTATACAGGGTGTTTCCAAAATGGTGTTACCAACTTCTAGGGGAGATTCCCCATCAAAAATGGACAAGGAAAATATATACCTTTGATGTCCTAAAATGCTCAGTTGAAAAGTTACAGGGTGTTCAAGTTGACTTTTTAAAACTGATTTTTTGACATAAGTTTTGAACCGTTTAACCGATTTTGTTCAAGTTCTCACCAAAGTTAACTGAAATAAGTCTCTATCGAATAATAGTAACGTGTTGGAGAAAAAAGTTCAGGGGCGTAGATAATGGCTGTCCTCATATTTCCCCCCCTATTTTTTACACCCCTAGCTATTTTCCCAAATTGTTCTTATTTTTTTATTCTACGTTCAATTTAGAGAAAAAAGTTACTCCTGCAGAATTTTGATTTGAGGCTTCGTTTTTGAGATATCTGAGTTTGAAACTTTGGAAAACATCTCGAAATTGCCACTTTCCAAGGCCAAAAAATTAGAATAAAAAAAAACTCATGATTTTTCAGCAGAAATAGGTTCTCTTCAATTTTCTAAGTTGATAAACCACTATTTCCTCTGAGAAACGAGAGCTTTTCAGGGAAAAACAATTGGGCTCATTGAAAGTGGCGATTTCGAGATGTTTTCCAAAGTTTCAAACTCAGATATCTCAAAAACGAAGCCTCTAATCAAAATTTTGCAAGAGTAACTTTTTTCTCTAAATTGAACGTAGAATAAAAAAATAAGAACAATTTGGGAAAATAGCTAGGGGTGTGAAAAATAGGGGGGGGGGGAAATATGAGGACAGCCCCCATTATCTACGCCCCTGAACTTTTTTCTCCAACACGTTACTATTATTCGATAGAGACTTATTTCAGTTAACTTTGGTGAGAACTTGAACAAAATCGGTTAAACGGTTCAAAACTTATGTCAAAAAATCAGTTTTAAAAAGTCAACTTGAACACCCTGTAACTTTTCAACTGAGCATTTTAGGACATCAAAGGTATATATTTTCCTTGTCCATTTTTGATGGGGAATCTCCCCTAGAAGTTTGTAACACCATTTTGGAAACACCCTGTATAGGAACTCAGAAAATCACGCAAGTCGTTCCATCGTGGCCAGGAAGAACGTGAACAATGAGTTGACATCATGAGAGGTTGTCCAAGACCACCCGGAGAGTTTGAGCCGGGCTCGAATCAGACGAGACCCGCCTGTGGCTCGCTCAGTGGTACTACCTATCGGCGGTCTCTCATCTAACTTTTGGCCGCGCTGAGCAATGCTGCAGTCAAATTATGACCTGACTGGAGCGGTGTACTGGGTGTTAAGGCGAGCCGGAGACACCCTCTTTAAAAAAGATGATAATTGAAAAAAATTACTTCTCTAGAACAATTTTTTCTGTAGTTTCTGAATATGGCAAGCCATATACAGGGTGTCACAATTTTTTTTGCATTTTTTCGAAACACTTTGTTTTTCATCATTACAATCGATGCACATTGTTGTCCTGATCACAAAATGATAGACATTTCTGATGTTTTTTCTGAAAAAAAAAAAATTCACTCACAATGGCACCTCAGAAATCATTTTTTTAGAATAGTCCGGACGTTGAGGGAAAAAAATTAGGGGTACCTTGCACTTTTATACCAAGCATTGTCACTTTTCATGCCTGTTGCTGAGACCACCCTGGATCAATCTGGATGTGGGGACATCGGCGCAAATCGAGCAGACACTTAATACAGGACGAAGTAGAAGAAAATCGTAAATTTTGAACCATAACTGATGGACGTACATAAATCAAGATATTGATAACGAATTTCATGCTCATGAATGTTGTATTTATTTATTATTCATTATTTGTTAACTTGTGGGACAGGGAAATAACACAACTGTACTTTGAGAGCGTTGCATAGTAAGTGCCTTTATTCATACACCTACTTCCGAGGGCTGCGTCCACTTGCGCGTGGAGACTGCGCGTACTCCCACTCAGCATAGCATGTCATGTTTCATAAATGAGATGATCTCAATCATGTCACAAAATAACATCACAATGAACGTTACTTCCACATCTCTGTGATGTTCATCCGCGATGTTATACGATGTAATGTATGAGAGATGTTTCGAAATGAACTTAAATTAAACATAACACATGAGACATCTACCGGACATCACATTGTTACTGCTTTCAACTTGCCGAAGTGTAACATCTCACTGACGTCAATGAGATGTAGTCACTGAGAGATTTTTCAAATTTCGCGGGCTGTCATCGTTAAGCTCTGTGTGTCGGAAAATATTTGATAAATAGTTTTGTCCTCTATTCTATGTGTGTGATGCCAGAACAGCCTTATGTCTTCATGTTTAGTGTGAGGCCTTGCGGGCCCTCTTATGTCTTCAAGTGTCGTTTGGAACAACTTTTGTGTCTTGTTGTGCTTGTGGCTTTCCGAACTAGTGTGCCCCGTTTGTGTCTCCTTGTGTTCTTCGAAAGGCTACTGGGCCTTCTTGCATTTTGTCGTGACTTTCGCACCTTTAGTGAACCCTTGTGTTTGCTTTTGCGTTATTCGGAACCCCAAAATGGGCCCCTTTTTGTTTTATTGTGCTTTCGAATACTTTGATGACTCCCGTTCATGTCTTATTGTAATGTTCGGGGCCCCAACGGAGTCCCTTGTGCCTTGCTGTAACGTTTCGAGCCCCAGCGAGGCTTTTTGAGCTCGGTGTATCGTTTGGAGTCCTAATGAAATATTCCGAGAAACATCCCTGAACAGCAAGTGCGCTGTTTAAATATACTGTAGTAGACAAGTTGGTAGCTTAGACGAATCGGCAGCAGTGCCTCTAACCATCACCTGTGGGGATCCAGGTTCGAATCCTGCGGAGGACGCCATAGAAGAAGAACTTTTCTTAGGGAAAAAACGTGCTGTATAGATTGTAAAAATTAGTAAAAATAGGTGCGGAACCTCCTGTGACATAAAACTATGTTGAAAAGTGGTAAAAAAAATAATTTTAATTTAAAAATATACATCCAAAATGCGACGTATCATGTACGTCAAAAAGTGATATCTACGAGATGTGGAATAGCGATGTAGATAGTATGTCACATTTGGACATCTTTGAGATATCTCATTCATGTTCTAATTACCCGGACATAAGAAGTAACAGAGATGTCCACTTAACATCGCAGAGACTTTTTTGTCAACATCGCAGTTGTGACTTGAACATCTAAGTGATGTCACAGAGATGTTTTCTTGCTGAGTGGGCTGTGGTATAATATTTATGTGCAACTGCACGTACACTAGTGTAAGCCTGGTTGCCTACATGGCTATGCTATTCATTATTTACACAACAATGAAGAGGCTGCAAACAGTTTTGGAATATGTTGAGGCGTTTCCGAAATACGCTGGAAAAAGTGACACTTCTTAATTTTTTTTCTTTCTCCAATAAATCAGTTGTTTTTAGAGATATCGAGCTGCGACTTGATATTCCGACAAACAATCATGTTTTCAATGGAACGCTATGTGGGGACATCGATGAAGCCTGCTAGATTCTAAACTACAAACAAAATACAATACAATACATACAAAATGTATAGTTTGCAAAACAAAACGTGCATCGAAAATAATTACATAGCCTCTTATCTGAATGATAGGTTCTGTTTTCTTTTGTGTCTTCTTGTATCTTTTAAGGCAACAGTGCGCCCCGATCCTTTGTGTCTTCAAGTGTCGTTTGGGTCTCCGATAAGCCCCTTGTGTTTTCTATAGCTTTTGCAGCTTCAGTATGCTTATCTCTTAAGCGTATACTTGCAAGCTCTGTTGTGTGCAGCTCCTTTGTGTGATTCGGTACCAGGGCTCCATGATCTCTTCCTGCCGGCTAAAGCCCTGATGCCTTCCCTCCCCTGTGACGTTTTGTAGCTATCAGATCATGCTGTCTCAGGCCAAAGCGACGCCCTTGTCTCTTCTTGGGTTGATCGAAGCCCTATCGGCTCCCTGTTGTCTACGGGTGTCTCTCAGAGCCCCTATGAGCCCACCTAGGAGCCCACCGTATTTTTAGTTTTCAGAACTCTTGTGCCGTCATGTTGGTTTGGACCTTTCCTTCTGATGGCCTTGAAGGCTCACTTCACATGTCATTTAGGGGCTCTGAATTGAATCAATTAGAAGTTTACCCCAGGTATTCAATCCATGAAACGATGCATGCATATTGACTGTCATAATTATTATTTATTAGGTGTGTTTTTTTTGCACGAAATCTCAGATAATCTCAGTTTACTTTGATAAATAATGTTCAACATAAAGCAATCATAATAATTGATGATACGATACGATAATAGTGTATTATTCAACAAGCGGGCATGATTGCTTTTTACTCATGAGGATGCAGTTTGCCGACACGAGCCTTGGCGAGTGTCGTAAAGCATCCGAATGAGTAATAGCCATTACCCGCGAGTAGAATACTATGCTTTATCCAGTCTTATTGAAAAATGCAGACATGTATGCGCGTGATAATGCGTGCATTATTCAATGGCGTGGATAAACATGATCATTACATACAAAGCCATTGATTATTAGACTTACAAGGATATTATTCACTTATCTAAATCCCACTGTCAATGGCAACGGAATAAAATAGATATAAACAAGAAAATCTGACAGCGGTCACTTAGGACTTTTTTGGCAGTAATCATCAAAATATCACTCGTGTGCGAGATTTTCCCAGATAATTTTGGCCAAGCGTTTCCCTCGGGCTGGTTGTCTCTAGATAAATGCCCCTACGGAGTTGGGCATTCATCGCTACAACCAGCACTTGCTATCGCCTGGCCTAAATTATCGTGAAAATCTAAGCACTTGATGTGATATTACTGTTGATTATCGGCTACTTCATCGCCATGAGCCTGAATATTTCAGCAAGTGATTTATTTGGAATTATCATGAAAACTACAGGACCTTGCTGTTCCACAGCCGCAGTGCCGTAATGAATGACGTAATCCGGGTAACAATCGTCGTCTTCGTACTTGACAAGAACAGTTCCTGGAGCATTCTGCGTGGTATCGAATGGTTCGGGTGGGACGACCGTGGTCAAATTACCGATGATAGATCTTCGAACCAGTACTCTTGCATAAATCACCGTGTTACTGCCCTGGGTATAGTGCGTCGCAAAGTAAGCGTTGTGAGCAAAACTAGTTCCTTGCCCGAACGTGTAGCCTCTTGAACTTCCGCGAAGTCTCCAATTGAAATTGTCCTTGCAAATCCCTTCGATGTGTGTCCTGTTCGTTCCGTGGAAAAGATGTAGTTCCAACACGGAAGAGCCCATCTTTCTCTTTTTCATTAAAAATGCGGTCAGAAGAAACGGGTTCTCGACTCTTTGGATTTTTAAAACGGTCGTCGGGGCATGGACCGATTTCTGGAAGTGAGCTTTCACTTGCGCGAATTCTGCAGACGTGCTGGCCACATCGACGAGTTTGAAAGGAGTGTAAGGTTTGCCGCTCCATTCGCTGGTCTCCGGAAGTTGGAGAATTGTGTCAAGGACCCACGGTTTTACCGAGCAGACGCTGTTGGGTGATGGAAGCTCAGCGGCTTCAGGCATGGTACTAAAAAAAAACGCATTAACACAGTGGTTTGGCGCAAGCCATCTTCACATTGTTTAGGTACCTACGTACATTAATGAAACCTGATGGAACTTTTATAGATACGTCGTATTGCAAACTGAGATGTTCTGAGAACGCCTTATCTTGAATACAGATAAGTGAGGAAGGTGTTAGGTACCTATCGTAACGGGACGCTCGGCGTGCTTCTCTGACCACGGCTGGTAGGAAAGTGGCCGGGCCCGGGCCCTCTCGGGTTTGGAGTCGCGTTATTTCCTTATTCCTAACGCGCATGGCAGCTGGGTACATAACAATTCTCAAATGAATTTCTAAGCCATAGTACTGAGTAGCTATGGTCTGGGTCGCTCGCTAGTCTCTCGCCAGAACCGTTTACTGATTACTCGTTTACATGAGTTGTCACTTTCATCGTCTGCGGTAACCTAATATCCAAAAACTTTGTTTCAATAACCTTCTCATGATTTTCAGTCTCGACGGTTCTCGTCGTTTCCGTTTGGGCATATTTCACCTGTATTCAAGAGATCACGAGAGTGTGGAAGACTACTGGCTCCCCGAATATTTCGGCAAGCTCTCGATTCGATAGTCTCGATGCACGGCTCCTCCGCCAATTGTGCAAATGTGTGTCTTATTTGTGCGTCGCAGTCTCCAGTGAGAGCATTTCTTGAAAACATGCCACTGCTTTTGCGTTTCTCGCTATTTATGGCATTGTTATCAAAATAGATTTGTAAGGGATCGCACTTTTGCGCCTTGTTTTAAAGAGATTCCCCTTTAAATTCTTGATTTAGTTGAGTATCATGTGTCTACTAATTGCTTTCTGCCTTGAGAGAGATGCGGAGTGGCGAAAGTGTGCTTTTGTGCGTACAGCGTAAACATTGAATCCTGAGCGTAAAGTTTCACCAAAGCGTATAGTAGAGGAAAAATGAGACTCTAATTGTGACTTTCGTGTGCACGGAAAGGTAAAAAGCTGGGGTGCATTTTTTATGGTGTAGTATGGCTTGGGGATGAAGAATCCACTTGTCGTCAAAAAATCGTCCAGTGTGGGGGCGGTATGGGGGCGGTTTTGTGAAAAAACAGTTTTTTAAAAAAATGTTTTACTGTTTGTCAGCTTTTGGCTGATATTAGCTTGGAACAAATCCGTCAACTGTAAGTTGTCGTAAATAATTTATGAATAAAAAGGTGATCATTTACTTTGCCATTAGAATACACGTAAAACTTGACTGCCTCGTGCGCAAAGAACGTTGAATATCTCAGTAACGTGTTGAATGACATTTTTCATTCCACTCCCACTCGATTATCTCCGTAACCACTAGTTCAATCAAAAAAGTTCCTTCTGTAAACCATGTTACCTATTCCATTGCGATTCTTGCGGTTTTTTCAGATTTGATTTATCTTGAATAGTGCTAGGGACGGAATTGTAATGTACTGCATGCAGCGGACAACTGCAGCGCTGAGGCCCTCGCGTACCCCTGCCATCCGCGCACCCCCGCGAAGGCCATGGTGTATTGAGGCGGGAAATCTGCAGACTTATTATTGTGGCTGATGATCGAAACATTGTAAAAGTGTAGTCGGTAAGTTTGCAATATAAATAAATATATACCCCTTGAATTACGACGTACGTCTTCACATATTATAATAGTCCAGTCAAAATAGGTTTTAACCGGAAATAAATTCGGAAGTTGACGAAATTTGGTGGATCGATGCAGAATTGAACGTGGAATAACATACTGGAATTCCCAAAAAGCTTGTTTTTTTTTAGGACCAATAAAAAAGGGCCATCCTTGAAAATTTTCTTTTTTTCTGAATGGCTTGTGAACTATTATCTCTCCAGAACACAGCACCAGCACCAGCAAAGCAAATGTAGCCCGTTAAATTCCCAAGAGATCGTACATAACTCATCACTTTTTGGTCAATAGCCTCTGTGATATCGCGTCTACAAAAACGAAGTGAAAATTACTCAAAATATATTTCCGGATTTTATGTAAAAATATGCATGGTGTCAATTCAGGGGCTGTAACGTGGACAGCGAATGTGCGAATTTCAATGTGTTTTTTCTACATTCGGTATCACACTTTTGTTTAGAAGTCACCAACTTCAAAATGGTACTTTTTCTCGACCTTTGAAATCGATACTTGATGTCCCAAAGAATCCGCAAAAATCGATTTTTTTCATAAATAAAATGATCTGCACGCAGTCTTCCTTCAAATTGATTGTTTTTATTTCTGACCGGTTTCGCAGGTCTCTGGCCCTTCTTCATCAAAGTGTGGAGTCTAAAATAGAATACATAAAACAAGTAGGTAGGTACATAAAAGGTGAACGATAACACACCGAATCACCGACATTGTATAAATGGTGAAGATAAAGTTTGTGTGAATGATAAGTGAATTGTTTTTAAATTCTTCAGATGTCAGTAGGTATAACATTTGTGATGTTGTCATGGAAGAACGGAAAAAAGAACTTGATGGAAATGTATGAAATAATAATAGAGCTAATAAAAATGGTACAAGGTGGGTGATGAATTAATGAAAGGATGGTTGAATGGAAAGAAAGAAGCTTATTTAAATCAAAGGCGTTGTAAAAATGTTTAAAAAAGAAATCTATACAATCTTTTAGGCAATTTCGGACAGAATTATTAGTTGCTTTACAATTTCAAGAACCTCTATACTATCTAAAAGCCGTCCTTTTTTACAAACATGTAAAATTTCAAAATTAGTTCCAAGGACGAAGTTGTGATTTTCTGAGATGATTTTGATGATTAGATGATTATGATTAATAATTCTTTCCAAAATTGCCTAAATGATTGTATAGATTTCCCTTTTAAACATTTTTACAACGCCTTTGATTCAAATAATTTTTTCTCTATCTAGTCAACCATCCTGCTTTCATTATTTATCACCCACCTTGTACCATTATTATTAGCTCTATTATTCCATACATTTCCATCAAGATCTTTTGTCCGTTCTTCCACGACAACATCACAAATGTTATATTGACATCTGAAGAATTTAAAAACAATCATCAAATACAAGTACAATATTCAGCAGTTAGTGTCCGGACTACCTTTTTTTTTCTGAATAGGTCGTTTTAGTCTTTCAACCCATACCGGATAAATATTCCGAAACATGTTATTTTTTCTGTATTCAATTCTTCATATTTTCCCTGGATGGTTTTGCTCTACCTAAATGAAAAATGAGGTAAATAGTATGGTATGAAAAAAATCGATTTTTGGGGATTCTTCGAGACAGCAAGTATCGATTTCACAGGTCGAGGAAAAGTACCATTTTGAAGTTGGCGACTTCTTGACTTCTAGACAAAAGTGTGATACCGAATGTTGAATTAGCTTTTCCCGCATGTGAAACACATTGAAATTCGCACATTCGCTGTCCAGGTTACAGCCCCTGAATTGACACCATGCATATTTTTACATAAAATCCGGAAATATATTTTGAGTAATTTTCACTGCGTTTTTGTAGACGCGATATCACAGAAACTATTGACCAAAAAGTGATGAGTTTTGTACGATCTCTTGGGAATTTAACGGGCTACATTTGCTTTGCTGGTGCTGGTGCTGTGTTCTGGAGAGATAATAGTTCACAAGCCATTCAGAAAAAAAGAAAATTTTCAAGGATGGCCCTTTTTTATTGGTCCTTAAAAAAAACAAGCTTTTTGGGAATTTCAGTATGTTTTTCCACGTTCAATTCTGCATCGATCCACCAAATTTCGTCAACTTCCGAATTTATTTCCGGTTAAAACCTATTTTGACTGGACTATTATAATATGTGAAGACGTACGTCGTAATTCAAGGGGTATATATTTATTTATATTGCAAATTTACCGACTACACTTTTACAATGTTTCGATCATCAGCCACAATAATAAGTCTGCAGATTTCCCGCCTCAATACACCATGGCCTTCGCGGGGGTGCGCGGATGGCAGGGGTACGCGAGGGCCTCAACGCTGCAGTTGTCCGCTGCATGCAGTACATTACAATTCCGTCCCTAGCTCAGTTACTATTCAAGATAAATCAAATCTGAAAAAACCGCAAGAATCGCAATGGAATAGGTAACATGGTTTACAGAAGGAACTTTTTTGATTGAACTAGTGGTTACGGAGATAATCGAGTGGGAGTGGAATGAAAAATGTCATTCAACACGTTACTGAGATATTCAACGTTCTTTGCGCACGAGGCAGTCAAGTATTACGTGTATTCTAATGGCAAAGTAAATGATCACCTTTTTATTCATGAATTATTTACGACAACTTACAGTTGACGGATTTGTTCCAAGCTGATATCAGCCAAAAGCTGACAAACTGTAGAACATTTAAAAAAAAACTGTTTTTTCACAAAACCGCCCCCATACCGCCCCCACACTGGACGATTTTTTGACGACAAGTGGATTCTTCATCCCCAAGCCATACTACACCATAAAAAATGCACTCCAGCTTTTTACCTTTCCGTGCACACGAACTTCTCAAATAAGCACATTTTGCTTCATATTTTCCTCTACTAGTAAGCGAGCGAGTTTCCTTTTGTTGTTGCGTGAATAATTGGCAAACTAAGCGAACATCTGAAAGACGTTGGAGTACCAATTTACACTGGCTTGATGAATGCATCACTAGAGTGATTTCTCTGTCATTCCACCATGACTCATTTACACTCAATTTTCATAATATCATTTGGGAAGGGATTTTCAGCACTCAATCAGGCAATACGCAGGGGTTTCTTCGACGTGTTCTTCCCATGTGTGCCTGTCAGCGAATACGTCACTATTCTTTTGTGTTTACTGACAGTTTGATGCGTTTTATGATTTCTTGTTGTGCTTTGTTAATCAAATTATGTGTTTATTTTATTGTTGTTGATTCCTGCATTGTCTAAATGATTTGTAATGACTTTCTTGTTTCATTTGTGTTTGTGTTTTGTTTGTTTTGATCCATGTCATGTCATTTTGTCATTCTGTCAGTTTATTGTTGTGAGGTGTTTTGAGAAAAGAAACAGATTCATTAAAAACATTGCAAACGATTCAAATAAAAACTTCATTTTGCTTGCCTTCATTCGCGTTTCATTAAGAAATTTCAGCACCATCCCCAAATTCACGTTCTCATCTAGAGTAAGAAATTCACAACGTAGGGAAAAGGTAGACAACGTAGGAAGAGGACGGGGTAATGACGATCAAGGCCAAACGTCGAAAAGTGGGTTACATTACAGAGTGGTGCCGTGACCAGGATACTCGAAGATGAGAATGTTGTGGGGTGTTGTTTAGCTAATGTTTGTTGTCACACTTTACTCCTGATGAATGTTTTGTTTTCATGAGCGACAACTCAAGTTGGAGAAGACGGCTTGCTGACGACCCAAGCGAGTCTGTGTCATTCCCAAGACACGAAGGCTACCACGTTCAACATGTGTCATGCCCAAGACACGAAGGCTACCACGTTCATCATGTGTCATTCCCAAAACACGAACACTACCACGTTCAACATGTGTCATGCCCAAGACACGAAGGCTACCACGTTCAACATGTGTCATTCCCAAGACACGAAGGCTACTACGTTCAACAGGCCGATTCAACAACTTCGTTGAACCATCAGTCTGCTCCCTGCTCTTTGCTCTCCCGCACTCAACGTCGTTGATCCAGAAAAGACATTTGGAACATCGTCTACTCGACAATGCTGAACCGCCGATCACTCAAAAAAAAATCGACAACTGACCCACCAATGAGCCAACACAAAATACCTATAAATCGAGATGCTCCAACTGACATCATTGGACCCCAGCTTGCCATTCACCCTCGAAACATTCTCTTCGAAGAACAAAGCAAAACAAAAGAAACAGAAGAACAACGACCATCGCCACCAATGGAGTCAACTCCAGCAGGACAAAAGAAAAACAAAAGAACAACTGACCATCGCCGCCAATTCACTCAACTTCATCAGAACCAAAGAACAACTGACCATCGCCACTAACAGACTCAACTTCATCAGAGCAAAAGAACAACTGACCATCGCCACCGACGGACTCAACTTCATCAGAACAAAAGAAAAACAAAAGAACAACTGACCTCCGCCACCAACAGACACAACTTCATCAGAACAAAAAACAACTGACCATCGCCACCAACGTCCTGGACTTCATCAGAACAGAGCAAGAGAACAGAAACGAATGAACAACGAACCATCGTCACCAATGTCCTCAACTCGCATCACCATCCGGTTCCAAACAAGAGCCTTGCCGAAACCATTGATCCATTGTTGCCACTACGAACTCCAATTACCAACATGAAGTTGAGACTCTTGGCCACCCCTTGTCGCTTCGGGGCATATGCCTCTTGCCTAAGCAGCTTGTCCAGAACTTTGTCCACTTCTGCCAATGAGTCAACCAGATCAACACGAATCCGAAGACCGAACCCTTGCTCAAGTTTGTCAGCTAGGGGCGTTGATCTTGTTCCTGAGAGATGTCTTGAAAATTGAAGAAGACTAGCTTCGACTTCGACAGTGTCCCGTTTCTGCTTTCGAGGCCGCTGCAATCAACTTCGACGGTGCCCTGTTCCTGTTTCCTAGACCGCTGCAAAACAGCTAGCCAACTTACGTCTTCAGCTTGGACCCAGTTTCATTGTCACATGACGTCACCGGAAGTCATGTCCAAAGGGTTGGGTTTGATGGAGAACCTCCCTCATCGCCTCCATCTCATCCGTCGCTTCTCCAAGGAGGGTACTGTAAGGGATCGCACTTTTGCGCCTTGTTTTAAAGAGATTCCCCTTTAAATTCGCGCGAGAAATGATTTGTTGGTTGCCTAATAGACGACCAGAAATCGACAAGAAACGTCACCATTGAGATTAGGCGGAGACGGTCGGGGGTAGAGAAAGGGGGAACGAGGGAATTTCCGACAACACGCAGCGGTGTTCCAAGTTCTGGGCCGGAAAGTCGTGAATACAGGTGGGTTCTATTTTGATTTCCTTGCTGATTTTATTCCTCAAGGTGTTGCTTGCCTTGGCACGTAAATTTGTGGCCCGGTCAATGTAGCATGTCCCATTTTTGCGAATTTCAAGTAGGTTTTCCTGATCGTGGCGGTGCCATCGCAAATGGCGACGTAAACAAGGAAAATGTAGGATTTGGGATTTTCGCCCTAGTTGAAATCAAGCCGCGTAGAGAACGGGAAAAACATTACTCGTACGATTTGTTCAGTTCGTTTTTGGGGGAAGGGCCTTACCTGTCGGGTAGGTAGCTACAACGTAGGTAGCGCCGCGCTGTCTGGAATTCTCGCCAGGTCCGGATTCAGAACCCATTCAATTTCCTTGATTAGTCAAAGATGTTTACTCGTTGGGTTGCAATACAAAATAGGTATCTCATTCATTCATTCATTCATTAATTCACTCATTCACCTACTCAGGAGTGTACGTTGTCATGACAGTGTTTGTTGGTGCTACAAACTCTGCAAGCGGCAAGCGAAATCTGAAAGAGCCTGGTTGAACCTGAACATGTGTGTGTGAGCTAGCTTTTAACATTTATGTTTATCATGTTATGTTTATCATGTCCCATGTATCCTTGAAGTCGTGTACGGGCCAACACTCCCTGGCTGCTCAGGAATTGTTCAAATGTTATTGACTTTTGTGTTTCATGTTTTGTTTCCTTTTTGTATACTGTTTGGGGAATTAAGGAGGGTCGGGAATCGGGGGAGCAGTTTCAGGTTAGTAATAGATCGGTCTCAACTCTAGGGGGACACCTAGCTATTGGGTTTAGGTCTTTTCAGCGGTCCCTTGAGCCTTTACACGCAAAAACCTACTCTGTGGGAACCCAGAGCCTTGATTTATATTTATTTATATTTTTATTCATATTTCTTGATTTAGTTGAGTATCATGTGTCTACTAATTGCTTTCTGCCTTGAGAGAGATGCGGAGTGGCGAAAGTGTGCTTTTGTGCGTACAGCGTAAACATTGAATCCTGAGCGTAAAGTTTCACCAAAGCGTAAGCGAGCGAGTTTCCTTTTGTTGTTGCGTGAATAATTGGCAAACTAAGCGAACATCTGAAAGACGTTGGAGTACCAATTTACACTGGCTTGATGAATGCATCACTAGAGTGATTTCTCTGTCATTCCACCATGACTCATTTACACTCAATTTTCATAATATCATTTGGGAAGGGATTTTCAGCACTCAATCAGGCAATACGCAGGGGTTTCTTCGACGTGTTCTTCCCATGTGTGCCTGTCAGCGAATACGTCACTATTCTTTTGTGTTTACTGACAGTTTGATGCGTTTTATGATTTCTTGTTGTGCTTTGTTAATCAAATTATGTGTTTATTTTATTGTTGTTGATTCCTGCATTGTCTAAATGATTTGTAATGACTTTCTTGTTTCATTTGTGTTTGTGTTTTGTTTGTTTTGATCCATGTCATGTCATTTTGTCATTCTGTCAGTTTATTGTTGTGAGGTGTTTTGAGAAAAGAAACAGATTCATTAAAAACATTGCAAACGATTCAAATAAAAACTTCATTTTGCTTGCCTTCATTCGCGTTTCATTAAGAAATTTCAGCACCATCCCCAAATTCACGTTCTCATCTAGAGTAAGAAATTCACAACGTAGGGAAAAGGTAGACAACGTAGGAAGAGGACGGGGTAATGACGATCAAGGCCAAACGTCGAAAAGTGGGTTACATTACAGATTTCTTCTCTAAAATGGATCTTAGGTACAGACGAAGGGTCATGATTGTCATTTTCCTGCGGCAAAGACAGGTTATAGTCGATGGCCAGGAGCCAAAATCACGAATCACGATTTTGGTTGCCATCCTGGGAACTTAACGTGTCATACCTTTTTGGATTCCCCACAACACCAGCATGAAAATAAGGTATGATACATTTTGTATCGAGTAGCTTAAGACCGCCATCTTAAAAAAAACCGCGCCAAATATGTAGTTCGTGTGGTTTGTATTTTTTTCGCATCAACGGCACCTTTAATTGGAAAAATGAAATTGAATAAAATTAAACAACAAAATTAACTATAATTGTCGTTTAGCACTGTTTTTTGACAGGTCTCGTTACACCAAATATGACAGTTCATAGTTTAGCTATGGCAAATTTCTTTATTTAACATTTTCGAGTACACCCGATGATATTTATACAAACCGAACTTACATCATTGTCTTTCTAGCGTACTTTACTAGAAATGCTGCTCTTAGCGGCATTTTGATGTCCGTCTGTCCGTCTGTCCATCGGTCTAACTGTCTGTCTTATCAATTAATTGCTCCTGAACGAGAAGACCTAGAGAAAATCGACCTCTTGTGTGTAACATGTATTTACAAGAGAATTGAACTAGAAAAAATATTGTCTCAAACCGAGGGGTCGACCACGACCAAAAATCGGGTACAAAAAACCTCCAAATAGAATGAAACCTCCAATATCTCCACCATACCTCCACATATCTCCACGGATCCCCACGGATCCCCACGGATCCCCACGGATCCCCACAGATCTCCACGGATCCCCACAGATCTCCACGGATCCCCACGGATCCCCACGGATCTCCACCAAACCTCCACGGATCTCCACGGATCTCCACCAAACCTCCACGGATCTCCACGGATCCCCACGGATCCCCACGGATCTCCACCAAACCTCCACGGATCTCCAAGGCAAGGGACAGAAAGCCTCCACAGTGGTTAACCCCTCGTCTCAAACCGTCGCCATTTTGATCCGCAATGTCAAGTTTTCTCAAAAGTGATCCGATTTTCATGAAACTTGAAATACACTCATGTTTTATATGGAGAAGTATGGTTTTAATGTTTTCTTTTTGATCCGTCGCCATTTTGTCCGCCATGTTGAAATTGGTTAAAGTGGTCTCATTTTGATGAAAACTGGAACCTAGTCGTGTCTTGTGTATGCATTGATGGTTTTCATATTAGTTCCACGATTTGCGCCATATTGACGTAACACATGGAAATTAATCTTTAGCTGTCACAAAATCAATTTATTCAAATATTTTCTGAATCTGAACAAGAGGTTTCGGGTGTGACTGAAAAACTTGTTGATGGAAATTGGTTTTTGTTAGTACTTTTCTACAAGTAGAAACTCCCCCAAAGAAAAATGTACGAATATAGCTATTAAATTTTCAAAATTTGCAAAAAATTCAAAATTTTCGAATTTTTCTTTGAAAATTTGGAAATCAGATAGCAACGCCTATACATATTTATTCGAGAACGTTGCATACCGAATTTGATCTCTCCATTTAAAAAAAAAGGTACTAACAATTGTTTCTACTAATTCAATTTTTCATGTTTACTGGAAAACCATTTTTGGTACCTTTCTTTTGAAAATAGAGAGTTCAAATTCGGATGCGACTTTCTTGAATTAATATGTGTAGGCATTGCTATCTGGTTTTCAAATTTAAAAAAAAACAATTTTTTTTTGCAAAGGACCCCGCACGATTTTTATGGGAAATGGGTCTCGGTCAAATTCCCTAATTTTTTTATATGTTGTAGCCCAATTTGACACGAGCCAAAAACCATCGTCCGTTACCCAAAAAAAATGGACAGTTTTTTTTCTATAAGGGGTTGAAAATGGGTTATTTCAAGGTAAAAAAATATGTTCCAACGTAAGTGAGAACATTTTAACGTCCTTTTTAACACATATGGCTCATGACAATTCCCTTTTTCTTTTGTGGAAAAATCAACCCCCTCCCTCACCCCCAACCCCTACTTGTGAGTATCAAATTCGAAATTACGTTTGAAAGTCATGCAGATAGTTCTATTTTGTCGAATTACTAATTTTGGCACAAATTTTTTCACAACCCCTTAATAGGGGGCGGGGTTAAAAAAAAAACCATCGGTCAATTAGGCTGAATTTCTGATATTGTGCTTTACCAGTTACGCTAAACAAGATAACCAAGGGAAAACTCATTCGTATGACCAGTTTCCACCCCACAGAGGGTTGAAGTTGACTATAATGACTCATAAAACATTCTTCCATGTCATAAACAAAATGAATGAAAATAGTGGACTTTCATATCATCTTGTTTTTTAAAAATGCCTATCCTTCAAAAATAATTTCAACCCCGTCTCTCATCCCCTATCCTTGTTTCTGAACATCATATTCGAAATAAATCTTGAAAATGAAGGAGAAGGTCTACGGTCGGATTCTCTGCATCTGACTGTGAATCCCCTCTCAAAATTCACTTTCACTATTATGCTTATGTTAGCACCCTTACAGCAGGGTGGGACATACATTTGATTGAATGATTTTTTGCCTGGATTATTATTAAAAATATTGGTGCTCCTATCAAGTCTCAACTTTACAGCAGGTTAATTATGTTTACCTGTACCTACATAGTTCCTAACTTTTTTCTTTTGTACGAATACACCTCTACTTATAGTTTAGATTGAAGAATTTTATGTCATTTGGAGCGAAAGCTGCTCAATCAAAGCAAAATATTATGTCACTCTTATTTTAGCTACTGCGACTATTTGAAGGATGCAATAAAAAATTGATATAATTTCCAAGATTTGTTTCGAATATGATGTTCAGAAACAGGGATAGGGGATGAAGGACGGATTGAAAGTATTTTTGGAGAATAGACATTTTTACGAAACAAGATAATATGAAAGTCCACTATTTCCATTCATTTGGTTTATGACATGGAAAAATGTTTTATGCGTCATTATAGTCAACTTCAACCCTCTGTGGGGTGGAAACTGGTCATACGAATGAGTTTTCCCTTGGTAATCTTATTTAGCGTAACTGGTAAAGCACAATATCTGAAATTCAGTCGAATTGACCGATGGTTTTTTTTCAACCCCACCCCCTATTTGGGGGTTGGAAAAAAAAATTGTGCCAAAATTGATAATTCGACAAAATAGAACCATCTGCATGACCTTCAAACGTAATTTCGAATTTGATACTCACAAGTAGGGGTTGGGGGTGAGGGAGGGGGTTGATTTTTTCACAAAAGAAAAAGGGAATTGTCATGAGTTATATCTGTCAGAAAGGACGTTGAAATGTTCTCACTTACGTTGGAACATATTTTTTCACCTTGAAATAACCCATCTTCAACCCCTTATAGAAAAAAAACTGTCCATTTTTTTGGGTAACGGACGATGGTTTTTGGCTCGTGTCAAATTGGGCTACAACATATAAGAAAATCAGGGAATTTGACCGAGACCCATTTTCCATAAGAATCGTGCGGGGTCCTTTCGAGAATTGAATAGCATTTTCCGTACTTTTTTTTTGAGAAGTTTCTACTTGTGGAAAAGAACTAACAAAAACGATTTCCATCAACAAGTTTTTCAGTCACATCGGAAACGACCCCTCTGTTCAGAAAATATTTGAATACATTGACTTTGTGACAGCTGGAGATTAATTTCCATGTGGCACGTCAATATGGCGCTAATCGTGGAACTAAAATAAAAACCATCAATGCATACACAAGACACGACTAGGTTCCAATTTTCATCACAATCGGACCACTCGAACCAATTTCAACATGGTGAACAAGATGGCGGCGGATCAGAAAGAAAACATTAAAATCATACTTTTACATATAAAACATGAGTGTATTTCAAGTTTCATGGAAATCGGATCACTTTTGAGAAAACTTGACATTGCGGATCAAGATAGCGACGATTTGAGAAAATGTTTTTCTCTTAATTCTGTTCTCCAGTGACTACATGTAACACACAAAAAGTCGATTTTCGTTAGGTCTTCTGGTTCAGGGGCAAATAATTGATAAGACAGATAGTTAGACCGATGGACAGACGGACAGACGGACATCAAAATGCCGCTAAGAGCAGCATTTATAGTGAAGTACGCTAGAAAGACAATGACGTGAGGCTCGGTTTGGATAAATATCATCGGGTGTACTCGAAAATGTTGAATAAAGAAATTTGCCATAGCTAAACTATGAACTGTCATATTTAGAGTAACGAGACCTGTCAAAAAAAGGTGCTAAACGATATTTATAGTGAATTTTGTTAATCAATTTTATTCAGTTTCATTTTTCCAATTGGAGGTGCCGTTGATGCGAAAAAAATACAAACCACAAGAACTACATAGTTGACGCGGTTTTTCCAAGATGGCGGTCTTAAGCTACTCGATACAATAACGTATCATGGCTTATTTCCATGCTGGTGTTGTGGGGAATCAATCCAAAAAGGTATGACACGTCAAGTCCCCAAGGTGGAAACCACTCGAGTTCCCTGGCTCAACGACTACTATTAGTCAATGAAAAATGATGAATCTACAATTTTTAAACGAAATCGTCTTATTTTCCGACGAATAATTCTTATCTCTACGAATTATTGTTCCAGGCCGGAACCCGGGGGTTGATCCTGTGGCACCAGCAACCCAATCTGGAAAAACTCCTGCGCGGCTCTTCGAGATTCTGGCGGGAAACTACGGCGAAATCGCGACGGTTTTTGAAAACGACCAAGTTTCTCAACCACTTCTACGTGTCCTGGTGCTTCTGGGTGCCGCTTTCTATCAGCTGTTCGCCGCTATTCAGCGACGCCAAAACGATGTTCAGCGTTTACGTTCCGCCCGGCACGGACCTGAAGCTCATCAATGCAGTTCAGTTTTTCTGCGCTTGGATACCTTTCGTGTACTTGATGAGCGGCGATGTGGTGTTTTCTTCGATATGTAGCGAAGCTATCGTACAGTTCAACATGCTGTCGGCCAAACTTCAAAGCCTGGAAAGTTGCGAACTGATCCGACACAGGAGGGAAGTCAGGAGGTGCATTGAATTCCACAACTTTCTTTTGGAGTGAGTAAACAAGCCACTGACGTAAAATCCTCGGTAAAGTCCGTAAGAGGCGTCGGTCATTTGCTGTGAAATATCACGCCCTCGTGCTGAACAGCCATGTTTTCAACCAAAATTTATCGTTGAGGTCAATTGACAAAAAAGGAAAGGATTGCTCTAAACATATCAAGTTTTATTTTTCCGAAAAAAAAATTGCAGTTTTCAGAGACAAAAACGTTTTGTCTCAACTACCCCGACGACCATTGCTATGAAATTGTTCGTGTTTTGAAAACAAAACTCCTTTTCACTGGTTGTTGCCACAAGAAGAGGTGGTTTTACTATTCTGGCAAGAGTGCTAGTTAACAGTTTGTATGAAGAAAAGGAATGCCCGTTTGGTGGAAACACGTCTTTTGTAGTTATCCACTCTTTCCGGAAGATTTCGACCAATCTGTTGGTGTGACGCTTATCCCAATCTTCACCTACTACCAGTAGGTACCTGTTGAATAAGACATATTTTTTGCAGCTACTGCCAAACCCTGAACAACTTTGGAGCTGGAATTTTCCTGCTGCAGTTCATCATAACAATGTTTGCCAGTTGCGTCCAACTTTTTATTCTGTTACAAGAGTGAGTAAGGAGAATCCTTATTGAGTATACCCACCTACTTTCTGGTTTGGTTCGTCTTTGTTACGTGACTTTCGAATGTTCTAGGGGATTTTCTTTGGTCAACAAGTTCAAATGCTTCTTTTTCTTCACTGGACAGCTGGCCGAATTCGGAATTTACTGCGTTTTAGCTGAAATCATAAGCGAAACTGTGAGGCTCTCGTTCTTGCTTTTTCTCACAGGGTTTCCAGTAAATGGCTTATTAACTCTTTGGTGTGCAGAAAGCTGCAGAAAAAGAGTAGTGGGAGTATGTAGATTCTGGAACTGGGGGAGGAGGAGGAGGAGGCCTTGTGTGGGGTGATTGATGGAGGGTGGGGATAAAATTAACGGTGGTGATTAAATTTGGGGAAGGGGGGTTGGAGTATGCTGAGGGTTGCAATCTTGGGGGTGAAGAGTGGAGGTTGGATGTTTTGGGGATCAAAATATTGGAGGTAGATGTTTGTGGAGTGGAAATGTTGGAAGGAGGTAAAGGATTATTAGGGTATCGGGTAAAAGTCCTGCATTCCTGATTCCTGCCCAAGGACTGCAGGAATCATATGAAGAATTCCAATTACTAGGATAATAGCACATCAGATTAACCGGTATCCAACATGAGGATGATTTTGCACCTTATACAAGGATCATGATATCCAGCTCTAGGATAATTATGCGAATTCTGCACAAGGACAGCAATATTTATTACTAGAATAATAATATACACCACCAGAATAATCAGTATGAAATATGAGGATAATTTTGTGCAAGGATAAGTTAGTTGCATCCAATTCTCTATACAAGGATTATGGTATTTAGCTCTAGGATAATAAAATCCTGCACGGCGAAATTCACACTACCTGGATAATCGGTCTTCTTGTGCAGGATTTTATTATCCTAAAGATTTTTAATTCTGCCAATTGGATATTCCTCTGTGCAGGATTTCATTATCCTGAAGCTGAATTTCATGAACGTTGTATGGGGTGTTGGATGCAGTTCGTCCTCACGCAAAATCAACCTCATATTGGATATATTACCGGATATCCTAATAACCCTCCACCTTCTTCCAACATTTCAACTTCCCAAACATCTACCCTCCTCCAATATTTTGCCTGGCAAAACATCCAGCCCCTAGCACTTTACCCCAGAAAATTTCGCCCCTCCGATACGGCCTCTCCTTCTTCCTCCTTCCCATGTTCCAGAACCTACATACTCCCACTACTGAAAAATGGCCGAAGATGAAGGATGGTTATTCATCATTCGCTTTAAAGCCATCTATGACCTGATTTTTTTTGTTCAAGAAGCTCCTGATGATCCGCAATGGTTTGATTTTTTTTAAATGGCTATCTTGCTACGTATATTTTTTATGGGTGATTATGTTCAAGGATAAGGATGTTTAGTGAATTACGCCATTTTATGGAACATCCTGTATGCACCTCACTTATTACATGAATACCTATTTCAGTCAACAAAAATCGCCGATTCTGTTTACAACTTGAAGTGGTATCAGGGCGAGTATCAGCAAGATACCAGATATTTCCCAAAAGCGGTGTGGATGATGATCAGACGATCAAGAAACGAGCTGAAGTTTTCTGGCTACGGCCTGGTAACGATAAATTTGGCCGCTTTCACACAAGTTGGTCTTTTCAAAATACATACCTTACTTAGCAATAGGTCGCGGGGACATTACCGTCACCTTGGCATCCGCTATGGCAACGTTGCAGGCACGCCGGCACAACGAAGCGCCTCTTGCGAGCTTCTTGTCCGCGCTTGCGCCTGATAGGGTGCCAAAATACGGCTGTAGAGATTCGCTTGTTTTTGACATTACTCAGTTAAATCTTGAGTTTAGCACATTAATTTTTATGATGAAGCGAGAATTGTTCAATAAATTATCTATATATTTCTTACAACTTTACAACTAAAGAAAATTGTATCAACAAGTAGGTATTAGTGAAAATAACATCATACCATATAACCCATCTTGAGAACGCCATTTTTGTTCCCTCGACCTATAGGTATCAATAGGAGAAAATAAGGTCTAAAAAGTTGGTTTTTAGGTTTTCAAGTCCGTACTTTCCTTTTACGCTTACATGAAAGCTGCAACTGAAGAACCTATGTGAGAAATCCAACGGAACTTACTGAAGCGCTCTTGAAGTTTTCAGAGCATTTTCTTTTTGCACTAGACATAGATACCTAGATGACAGTAGTTCAGTTGATGGAATTCAACTCTTAACTTGATAGGAAATCTTGCCAACGGTGGAAGTGACTGTTCCAAGTCGTAAATGCATACACATTTGAATTAAATAGTTGAACCAGCAAAAATTAACCAAGATCTGACTGTATAAAATTCTGTTATTCTACCACAAACGGTCTGGGAGATATACCATGAAAATCAGGTCCCTCGAAAATAACATTCAAAAGTCAACTTTGGAGGCCTGTATCTCTCATAGCAAGCATTTTGGTATAGAGAAAAGTTTGGTTGAATCGACCAATTTTCTTATCAGAAATATTGATTTTATTTTGTGCGTTCATTTCTGGAACACCTGTATAACCTCGTAATGTGCTCATGTATTTTCTTAAGAACGGGTACTTGTCCGTATGTCGTAACTTCTTAGCGCCCTATTTGAAACGGGAAGGCACTTATGTCCTGGCTTTGTCAGCCTGTCTGCATATGTCTGTCCGGTCGTCCGTCACAGCATCTAGTCCCAGACAAAAAGATTTTTTCAAAAAAAATTCAATCCAATGGGTAGCTCATGGTCTTAGGACCAGAACCAAGAAAAATCTTGCCGAAATAACAACAAACAATTACAATAATAATACTTTAGTGTGACGTGGCATCGTCGATGGAATACTGCACTTCAGAAGATGACTAGATCTTGAAGTTACGACATGCGGACAAGAACCAGTTCTCATGAACATACATGGCCACATTAGTGGGGTCGGTACGCGACGAAAATCCCTTGGATACTGCACTTTTGAGTAGAGTTATGAAACTTGGCACACAGTTTCTATGGACCATTAGAAGAAATTTCACCCGATGTTCCAAAAAAAATTTCCGACGGAATCCGATATATAGGCCTCTTTTTCCAAAATGGCGTCCAAATTTTGAAAATTGGCGATTGGTCGTACAGTGGCGCGCAAAGTATCAATTCCTAACATTTCGAACATAAAGAGTTGACTCAAGCCACCCCTGACTCGATCTGTCTAATATTTTGGCCATTTGGGACTTTTTTCCAAAATGGCAGCCAAACTTTGAAAGTTGAAATTTGGTCCTGTAGTGGCCTGCAAGGTATCAATTCTGGACATTTCGACCATGACAAGTCGATTAAAGCTTACCCCGACTCTACCCAACCTAAGTTTTGGCCTCAATACTCAATTATAGTGCTGATTTAGAATTTTTTTTTCATCTTGAGAAGAGTTGTGAAAAACCCGAGGGAAAACCACTTCTTGGACTTTTTGTGTGTCCAACATGTGAGTAATCCGGAGAGCAGAATCACTACATTTTTCCGAAAGAATGAAATCAGAATCAGAATAAATTTTATTTCCATAAAAAGCTCCGCCATTGTAAAACATAGGCTCCCCCCAGTGGCAAAACCTATTTCACGCTAGTATAAAACTGTGACAACCATAAAAAAAAAACGTCGGAAGTACATATTTACATACCAACTGCAAGTTGTTCCAGAAAATTGTCATCAGTGCAGAAGAAATTTGGCATGTTGATTGGAAATAAATCCTTGCAAGGTTTGATTTTCTGCATGAGAGAGCGTCCCACTGATGTAGAGTATCTGAGTCGACTGTGCGCTATTTATAAATTTTGCACGTTTGCACGAAGTATCAATTCGTAACATTTTGATCATAACGAGTTGATTGAAGCCACCTCTGACTCGATTCGGCTGATATTTGGGCCATTGAGGCCTTCTTTCCAAAATGGCAGCCAAACCGAAATCGGCAGGTGGTCGTATAGGGGCACACAAGGTATCTATTCCTGGACATTCCGACCATTTCGAGTCGATTAATACCCTTCCCGACTCGACTTGACTCAAATTTTGACCTCAATCCCCATTTATAGTCCTGTCCTATTGTCAGTTAAGATCTCGGGGCATCAAAACCGCAAGAAATTTCGAAGTGCAAGTTGTTTGAATATGTACGGAAACGGATCAAGATAAGCGGTTTTTACCGATTTATACGTCGATACGAGTTGTACTTGAAAAGATTTGAGCAGAAGACAATCACAATGTACCTCTTAGGTATTGAATATCAACACCAACACACTCTTATCTAGTGTGTCTAAGGCACAAAGATCTCTCCTATGGGTCTTAGTTTGTCCCATGTGACACATTTTTGGCAAATAATGTAGGTACAGTGTTAGATGTTTTGCACTTATAGCCGTAAAGTCCCTCATTATTAAAATTAAAACCTGTTCCTGAATTGCAATCAGATTTTTCAGTATCTATGGTAGAACGAATATTATATCTCGAGAAAAGCATTACAGCTTTAGCGCCTTATGTACATAGTTCTTTCCCAACCTAAGTGTGGCAGGGTGGTAAGTGACAAAACGAGTATAATGCAACATGTAGCAATTGGATCACCTACAGGAATTAGAATTGAAAAGGGATTCAAGATAGGTGAGAGCTCTGTTCTTCATCAATGTAATAGGTAAAGAAAACAGTGAAGAAGAATGTAGGTGAGCGTCTCGCACAATCGCTTAAACGCAAACGTGCAAATTTCCAAATAAGTTGCATCCCATATCGGCGCACAGTCGACTCAGATGCTCAACATCAGTGGGACGCTCTCTCATGCAGAAAATCAAACCTTGCAAGAATTTATTCCTAATCAACATGCAACATTTCTTCTACACTGATAAAAAGTAACCGGATTCTGAGGTCTGAGAGGCAGAGAGAAGTCTAACCTCCACACACAACTGAGAAACAGCAAATACACGCGATAGAGCGCAGATCTCTCAATCACTGTTATTTCTGGTAATGTAATATGTAACCTGACTTATCTTTTAGCACAAATACAAATTCTGAAACAACTTGCAGTTGATATGGACCGGTGGTAGCCGAGTGGTACAGGTGATGGCAAGCCAAACCATTCGCGCTGCCCTGTGTGAGTTCGAATCCTACTTCATCCATGGATATTTTGTGCTGTCCCCGAGGTTGCATGGTAGAGCAGCTTATAGCTGAATGCCGCCTCGTAAAATAAGACAATTAAATAAATAAATATAATAAATAAATATGTATGTTCTTTCGACATTTTTTTTTATGGTTTTTACAGTTTAATACATGCGTGGAATAGGTTTTGCCAGTGGGGTGGGGAGCCTTTTATTTCTTCGGAAAAATGTAGTGATTCTGCTCTCCGGATGACTTGCATGTTGGACACACAAAAAGTCCAAGAAGTGGTTTTCCCTCGGGTTTTTCACAACCCTTCTCAAGATAAAAAAAAATTATTCTAAATCAGCACTATAATTAATTGAGTATTGAGCTCGGTATTGAGGCCAAAATTTAGGTTGGGTAGAGTCGGGGTAGGCTTTAATCGACTTGTCATGGTCGAAATGTCCAGAATTGATACCTTGCAGGCCACTACAGGACCAAATTTCAACTTTCGAAGTTTGGCTGCCATTTTGGAAAAAAGTCCCAAATGGCCAAAATATCAAACGGATCAAGTCAGGGGTGGCTTAAATCAACTCTTTATGTTCAAAATGTGAGGAATTGATACTTTGCGCGCCACTGTACGACCAATCGCCAATTTTCAAAATTTGGACGCCATTTTGGAAAAAGGGGCCTATATATCGGATTCCGTCGGAATTTTTTTTTGGAACATCGGGTGAAATTTCTTCTTATGGTCCCTAGAAACTATGTGCCAAGTTTCGTAACTCTACTCAAAAGTGCAGTATCCAAAAGCGTACCGACCCCACTACATACAAGGTTATATTTAGTGGAGAACTTGAACTTTCTTTCACCACAAATAACCACTGCAATAGATGATGTCTGTAGTCTGTAGTCTCTCAGTAGTAGGCAGTAAAGAGCAAAAATAGTCATTGTTGAGATGTATTCACTTAAAGTCAACATTTTAATGTTGACAAATTTTAATAAAGTTCGTCAATAGGACTGAATGTAGTTATATTTCATAACTATATCATATATATAGCGGCCGTTTCACTTTATCATCTGACTGGTTCATAAATAACCGCTTTACGGGTGCTAATTACAGCCATTCACTAAATAATGTAATAAGTTAGGTACTCGGTAAACTCGGTTAGGTATGTTAATGTGATGGTGATTGCATGTAGTGGGTAGGTTGTTGTTCTATGTATTAATCAGTGAATTATAACACAAAAGAACATTTAAAGTGGTGGGATTTTATTTCCCGACATGCCATCCATAATCCTATAAATATGTCCGCATGCCCGTGGTGCATATACCTATGTATACGAACAATGTTTCATAACAATGGTCAGGGCTGGGCGGTATTTCAAATACAAGTATTTGAAGTACGTATTTGCAATACTTTTGAATATTTTGTATTTTGTATTTAAATACATTTGATCAAGAAGTATTTGTATTTTGTATTTTGGAATAGTTCAGGCAGCTAGTATTTCGTATTTTGTATTTTAAATATATTTTTCGGAAAAGTATTTTGATTTTCATAATACAAAATACAAAATACATTTGTTTCCCATGCTCCTCAGTCTGTTCGGGCCGAAATTGTTTTGGTGATACTGTATTCACCCCATTGACATTTCTTGTTTTTGCACACTATCTGGGGATCGATAAAAAGTTCGATTGCACCTTTTACGTTTTACGTTTTACTGGCGAGTGCATCCTATTGTCAGTCACGAGAGGTTCCATGTCGGATGCATGTCGGACAATACTTTTGAAAAGCTGGTTGTCCTTGAAGGAAATTAGCATTTGTTATTTTGAAGAATTGATGAATGAAGTAAGGAATAGGTTTGAATATGAAGTTTTCTTTACTTCATGTTTGTTTCATTTGTCTTTTCATAGTTCATAATAATTTACTTATTGTTGCGACTAAATCAATGAAGTGTTCCCATTAAAATACTTGCATTTTACGGTTTTCTCAATAAAATGGTTGAATGACGCGATAAGAATGTATTTTGCATTTTGTATTTGGAATACTGGGTTGTATTTTGTATTTTGGAATTTCTTGGTTTTCCAAAATACGTATTTTGTATTTTGTATACAATACAAAGACATTCCAAGAAGTAGTTTGTATTTTGTATTTCGACTATTTTGGATCGTGTATTTTGTATTTTGTATTTAAATACATTTTTCGAAGTATTTTGCCCAGCCCTGACAATGGTTTCAGACTGATGATGATTAGCTGCGGAGCGACAGAGACAGATTGAATTTTCAGGCAAATGAAAAATCTAAAAATACTCACTTCGAAAAAATACTAACCTTAGAAAAATCAATAACGTGACAGAAAGGTAGATGTGTTGGAAAAATGCCAACTAGCGTCTAAAAACCACGATATTTCACGGTTATCAAGGCATAGTTATCTACTAAAAATTATGTACTTTTGCATTGGATCGCAATTCAAATTTACTTTTCCCGCCACTAGATGGCTGCCAAATGTGGATTAAAATAAGTAGTGACAACGGAACCATCAATGACATCTAATGGTGGTCTTACATTGAGCATCAAATGCTGTAGCTTTTGTAGCTGCGACTTCCGAATGGAACTAACGTCTGTCATTGCTGTCAATGACCAACATGTTGTGATGCCTCAAAAATTTTAGCGAGCCAGTCTGGCCCTGCAGCGTGAAATTTGCAGAACGGTTCCTTTAATGGGGTTGTAGTGGCAGCTCTGGCGTACGTCACCTGTCCACTGTCACTACGACAGCCGTCAGCCGTCGCAAAATTTTTCAGCCAGCAATGTGTAGCTAAAATCGCAGCGTCTTGCGGCCGCCCCTGCCTGCGATTCCAGGTGAGCAATCAGCGGTTGATTTTGGCATGACGCAGAAGTCACGAAAAATTTGTGTTTCAGGCCGCTAGAATAGGGCAGAATTTGTGGCCGTGCGAGGCGACCCCGCTGAACCCTGGTCGCACGCTTGTTTAAACAAAATGGTGACGACACTATGGCACCGTGAGCACACCGACTGTTTTTATCTCGGCTCTTGAGAGCCCATCCCGCCCGAGGAATTTGTCACACGCCCCGTGCACCATGTCGAGCCTTGCTGCCGCATATCGCCGCTGCCGCTGCCAATCAGCCTTGGGTGTGGGTCCCCTTTCCCGTTCGGACTATCGCCAGCCTGACAGTCCAGCGGAGGCCATAGGACACAACGGTCGTGTACCCCCGTCAGCCACCGCCGATGAGGTGCGACGGTCAAGCCGTCGACAGTGGCGAGCCCACTTCATTTACCGAAACACCGAACAAAGCTGAGTGTTTGCTTCAGTTTAATTTGCGTATACAGACGGTTTCTCCTATTTGTTCACTATGCTTGTAATTTACTTATTTTGCTAAAATCGTAACATCCCCGTTGTTGAGCGTTGACTCTACCGGGTCGGCCGTCTGCCTCCGGCTAGGTTTTCTTTTGTTTATATCTGGTGCCTTCAGCTTTTCATTCACAGCTGATCGAGGTCGTTGACTCCGAAGTAAAATTATTTGTTACATTCTATTCTACATGTTGTCGAGGCCCATTAATCTGGCGGTGTTTTGTGTTGTTCCAGGACGTCGGGTCAGGGCCCCCTTTCCTGCCTTCTTCACCTCAGCGTCCGCTGCACTGCACCAAGGCACCAGGTGCCACATCAGCCTCCCCTCAGCGGTGGCTCCACGATGACACAAGTGAGCTAGTCGGAACATCTTTTTTGGGGGCCACCTGGATGCCGCATTGCTATGGCAGGAACAGGGCCCAGCTGCCGGCGATCCTGGGAACACAGAAGCCACACTGGGCAGATTTTGAGGGCCTCAAAAAAGACCTCGGTGACGTATACTTTGTTTATGTTTCATTTCCACATCACGTAATTTTTGAGGGGCCTTCTGCCATCATCATTTGTAGCTAGGTTGCAGTTCTAGCATTAGATTGTACCCAGGTAATTTGAATACTGCCGAAATCTGCCGAATCTGCCGAAACAAGCCTTGTTTGACTCCCTCCACCGTCCGCACTCCCGGTGCAGTCCTTGAAGACGACGCCAGCGACAGCATGGTTTGTAGTTTAGTGGGACTTTTTGCCACGCCGGCGTTGCCCTGAGCGTCGGCATAGCCCTCTCCCAGCTGAGCTGAGAGGAACTGCTCTTCTGGCCCTAGGCCGAAAGGGTAGAGGGTAACAATGTGACCAATGAGAGCTCGGCAGCTAAAAAGGCTGCAGCATTTGATGCTCAATGTAAGGCTATGAAAATACTTTTATTTAGCTTCGCTTAAAATTAGTACATGTCGTAGGGGGGGGGCTAGCCCCCCCCCGTCAAGTTAACAATGCGTTGAAAATTTATACTAAATGCCGGGGAGGCATACCTCCCCGGTGGGCCAGGGCCCGTGCGCGCGAGGCGATGCGTGGGGGAGGGGGCATTTAGAGCAAGCTCGGGTGCCACCTCCCCCAATGGGGCCGCCGAAGCGACCCTGAAAGTAAATCACCCCATCCCAACTGTTCTTTATTGATGTTGTTGTTGTGGCAGTTCTGATCTTATGTTATTATGTGGCAAGTTATGTGGCATGTTATAAGTGACGTAACAATGGCAACCAATCATTATCAACGTATGCCGCTCTTGGCAGCCATCTTGTGGCGGCAAAAATTAATTTAAATCGCGAATTTATCTAGAACTTTGACAACCTGGTGCACTCTCCATTCTTGTGTCTTAACCCTACAGTTCAAGTGTTCTATGCTACAATTGCTACAGTGTCTCAGCTGATCTTATCGACAGGAACAGCGAAATTACAGAGTAGATATTCTTCGCGATCTGGAAAAAAGTTTTCGTGACCATCTCATTCGCTCAGCATTATACATTTAAACTTACGCCAACACCCAGCTGGTAGTTGACGGACATATTTTCAAGAAAATCAAGTCTCAGCGGTTCACGACTCCTTTGCATCATGAACAGAAGCGTCTTTCGATTACTCTTGTTCCATGTTTGCCATCGGGTTTCCATGAGGCGTAGGAGAAGTTGTCCACTCTGGAATACTTTGCGTTCGAGGCATCAATAATGTCAACGTAATATTAATCAGTTATCACCTGATCTTCAACAATTTGACCTGAATGGATCGAACGACAAAAAATGGTGAGCACCAGTGCGCTTAAAGCTGCTACAATGCCAATGTTTTGTGACGTGGGCGGCAATAAGTTTTTGTAAAGCTGAAAAATAGTGGAAGTTTAGTGGAAAAGATAGTTGAATGCACTTATTCAAAAGACGTATTGCCCATAACCGAACTCGTGTGTCAAATGACGTATTTAAACTTTAAACGTCTGCGTCTGGCGGCTCAATTTCAAGTCCGACTTGCGCAACGAGGCGCAAGCATTTATCTAAATTACTCTGGCCATTGGCAGAGAGGGATCACGTGACCACTTGGGCCTCGCTGCGTGGTAGATAGATAGATAGATATACTTTATTCTTTCCCGTTTCATAGGTTTCAATACAAAACAATTAGCCAGTAGCTGTGGAAGTCGTCATAAATAAATAAACTATATAAGCATAACAATAATAATAAATAACAATATAAACAGTAGGTAATAAACACAAATAACAAAAGCAACAACGAAGCCATCACAGATGGGGTCTCACCAGTTACATGATATTTCCATTCACAAAACAACTATTCATCATCGAAAAACTCCTGAAGGGTATAATAACTTTTATCAATTAAGAAGGCCTTGAGCTGCGCTTTGAAATTTCGATGCGTTACGTTCTCAAAGCGTCCATCCATCCGGCTGATCTTGTTGAGACATTTAATTCCCATGTAGTTGGGGTTACTTTGGCCTATCGTGAGTCTTGAGTATCTTTGCTGGATCTCATTTGCACCTCTAGTGTTGTAATGATGGGTGTCGGTTCCCCGAAGCAGCTGTGTGTCTTTCACAAAAAGAATGACAGAATAAATGTACAGTGTCATAAGAGGCATGATTTTTAAATTTTTGAAAAATGATCTGCATGACTGCCGATTGGATGCGACACCCATCATAGCTCTTATAATTTTCTTTTGTATTTTAAAGACCCTATCCGTTGTCTGAGACAACCCCCAAAAAATAAGCCCGTATGACAGGATCGACTGCACTAAGCCAAAATAGGCGAGTCTGAGAACCTCATCCGATAACGTCGGTCTCAAATTTTTAATCAAAAAAAGTTTTGTGCTCAGCTTTTTCAAGATATTCTCGGTGTGAGTTGCCCAAGTTAATTTTTGGTCAATGTGAACACCCAAGAATTTGAAACTAGGCACACTCTGCAGCGAGCCAGATGGAGTACGAAGGAGCAGGCTAGACTGAATTGTGGTGTTCTTTGTACAGATCTCGAGTACAACAGATTTTGAAGTATTAAGCGTGATACCATTTGTCAAGCACCAGTCCTCCATTCTGGCTACTCAATCACGCGCGGCAGTGGCAGCTTCATCTCTGTTTTTTGCTGATACTATGACACTGGTGTCGTCCGCGTAGAGAACCGGATGTGTTTTCTCATTCTCAATGGTATTTGGTAGATCATCAATATATATTAGCCCAGGCGCCAGGGAGCAAAAATCAGCTCAATAAGGAAATAATTGTTTCCTGGCTGGAAACTAGCTTAAAGCGATCTATGTGGCTTAGGTTTTGACATACTAATTTCCCCCCTTCCGGAAATGTCGGCGTCATGTCGCCATCATCAACAAGAAGTGCACCAGCGTGGTTTTTGCCGAATATCTTGATTTTGGGCCATCTAACAGCAAAAGATGTGGGAAGTCATTTTGAAACCAATGAAATTCCCTACGGAACAGTTTTTAAATGACCTTTCTGCGACCAATGGTTTTTGAGATAGAGCTTCTGGAAGCGAGAGGCATTGTCGTAAAAGCTCCATGGCCACTTGACTCAACAAAATAAAATGTCGATGTGACAAAAAAAATTCAAAATGAGATTTCTCGAGAATCCTTCATGCTATAGTTGCGGTGATGGTCTTAAACTCTTTCTCTTGAATCGTTGATTACGAATATAGAAAAGTAAAAAACGTCACATTGTACATATACAGGGTGTACTGAAGGAATCAAATCAGATCAGAGAAATTTTACATATTTCTTCGATTCAGCCTAGATGCGACACTCTAAGCACCTAACACGAGTCCAATATCAATATGGATTTGCTCTATAAGCTTCACTTAATACACTTAAGAAGTGGTCAGCTCACAGCTTCACCGTAAAATGTTTTGAAGGCACTCTGAAATCATCAAAATATTAAAAATTTACAGTATCAAGGAATGTATATAACAGTATATTATACCAAGGGACCAAAGTGAATTTTTAATTTGGGGATTTGGATTCAAAGGACCCTAAGCCAAAAAATTCACCCAAGAGATCAAAAATTCACTTTGGTTCCTTGGTATATAATATACTGTTACATACATTTCTTGCTACTGTAAATTTTGATGATTTCAGAGGGCCTTCAAAACATTTTATAGGAAGGCTGTGAGCTGATCACTTCTTGAGTGTATCAAGTAAAGCTTACAGAGCAATGCATATTAATATTGGACTCGTGATAAGTGCTTAGAGTTTCGCATAGGCTAAATCTAAGAAATATGTCAAATTTCTCTGTTCTGATTTGACTCCCATAGTACACCCTGTATATGTACAATGTGACGTTTTTGACTTTCCAATATTCGTAATCTACGGTTCATGTGGGAGAGTTTAAGACCATCACCGCAACTATAGCATGAGGAATTCTCGAGTAATCTCATTTTGAAATTTTTTTCGTCACATCAACATTTTAGTTTTTTGAGTCAAGTGGCCATGGAGCTTTTACGACAATGACTCTCGCTTCCAGAAGCTCTATCTCAAAGACCATAGGTCGCAGAAAATTTATTGAAAAACCAAACTGTAGGGAATTTCATAGGCTTCAAAATGATTCCTTACATCTTTTGCTGTCAGATGACCCAAAATTAAAATATTCTGCAAAAACCACGCTGGTGCACTTCTTGTTGATGATGGCGACATGACGCCGACATTTCCGAAAGGGGGGAAACTAGTATGTCAAAACCTAAGCTACACAGATCGTTTTAAGCTAGTTTCCAGCCAGGAAACAATTATTTCCTTATTGTTTTACCTGGCGCCTGGGCTATATGTCAAATAGAGTTGACGAGACACAGGAACCCTGGGGGGATCCCACCGGAGGGACGGCTCTTCTACGCGAACTGATCCCGCCAATCCGCACCTCTTGAGCCCTTCCTGTCAGATATGACTGTATCCACCCACGTGGTGGTCCTCGAATTCCTTTTTTTACTGTTTTTGCCAAAAGTGTACCGTGGTCGAGACAATCGAATGCGCGAGTCATATCGAAGAAGAGCACAAGCACGTGATTTTTGTCATTTAAGCCATTGTGGATAACGTTTAAAGCTTGATTCAGAGCCGTCTGCGTAGAAAGCCCGGGTCTGAATCCATTTTGACAAGCACTCAAGATGTTATTATTTTCTAAATAAGAGGTAAGCCGTTTGTTGAAGCAGAACTCAAAAATTTTCGCAAATTGGCATTGCAGAGCTACAGGTCTATAATTAGATATATCATTCCGATTTCCCTTGTGCTTGGTGGTCAGATCTAGGACAAATCAGTGAGTTTCGTGATGAAAGGAAAGCGCCTGTTATATTAATTCATTGTTATGACCTCAGCCTTTGAATTTGCTCTGTAAACTTGGTTGGTAAAGTCGGTTGAGAGTTGTCTCGATCCTTACAACGAGTCCAATCTCGGTTCAACCAATAAATGCGCCCAAATCGAGGGTGAAACAGAGTAGACTAGCGACAGGGTCCTTGCACGACATTTTTCATTGTATCAAATGATGCCATCTTACGGCTCTATACCAAATTGGGGCTGAGACCGCCGTAAGTGCGGTTACCATAGCAACGGCGGATACCAACCAATCAGGCCGCTGTATTTGGCGAGTTATGCCGTCCCAAACTTTGCAACTTGGTATCGAGCCCTTAGCCAATATCTTGAACTGAATGGTTTTCCGCAAATTTCCATGATTTTTCGAATTTCATAAATTTGAAACTCAGAAAATAGTTAGGTAGGCAACTTCCATGCGCCTGGGCCTCGTGCGGTATGACGTCGACGCGTCTTAGGGTTATTTTGTTTCACACCGAACAGATGAATGCCCTGCGTAACAGAAATCGTATATCCCAATGGCGGACTGAAAGGGTGTCCAATGTGTGCAAAAGACACGGGTTCGTAGCCTTGGGGGGCCCACGGACCCCCTTCTACAATAATATAATCAACAACAAATTATTGTAAATTTTTTTTCAAACAAGGGGGCGGTTGAGACCACATACTTGTTGAGACCGGCAAGTTGTTAAAATATAGACCCGCGCAAAGTCACTACGCCACTGCTGATTCGATCATCAACGTAAAGATTCAAGATCATCGCGTGATGATTTAGTGGCTGCAAACCTCGCAAGCAAAAAACTAGCAAACAAAAAAACTGCAGGCGTGACGTCAACACATTTTAGTATAAGGTCGTTTTGAATGTAGACGCAAATGGCGCGAAAAAACTAATAAGGATGGTTTTTTTTTTTTTTTTGGACGCACATTATTGTGAATAACTTTTTTAATCATTTTATGAAGTGATCGTCTTGAAAATAAACCCAGACGTCTGAAACTTCGTTGACGGAGAGAAGAAAATTTGATCTTATCCATTAGTACTCACCGCATAAATCAGCATTCCTTGGCCGATTCCTAGGCAAGTGATAGAAACCAAATAAAGTGGAAACCATCCATGGAAAAAAGGAAGTGCAAACTCTGTCAAAAACCTGTAGAATATATATTTTGAGAAAATGATCTAAGATAGCTAGCACATAGGTGGTTATGTACTCACTTGATGAAGTCAATGTGGCGCTGAATGAAAAACTTCAACCTATCACGGGTCACGTTTTGATACTCCAAGTTGTCCAGTAATCGGGAGTCATCGTAACTCTGATAATCCCAATTCAAGTTCTTCAAATGTTCCACGATCATCATACTTTGGTACACGAAGTGTTGCTCAATGTAGATCATCACGAGCGGAAGTATCAACATTGCGTAACAGATTGGAGCAGTAATGGCTTTTCCAACAATAATAGATACGGTTCTCACAGTCGTATGGGTGCTCGCATATTCCGGATATCTCAAGTCGCAAAGTCGTATACTCAAATAAAACTCACCTTGAAAAGTAAAATTCAACTTTGATGAGAATTTATTCTGTAATGTCCAGGCAACGAGACCCAAAACTCCAAAGCCACGTGCTCCGCCCCTTGTGGAATAGGGGATCATCAATGCGTGCGATCAGGCAGATCCAGATCAGGCTTTTATACCTGGACGCCTCGTCGCACTGATGAGCCTCCACGAAGGGCGAAACACGTCTCTGTAGAGTAGCGGGCCGGTTGCATGACTAGTGGGGTTTCGGATTAATTGTAACTTCTTGTTCGTGGCCAGTATACGAGTCAGGACCATTTGTAAAAATACAATTATTCACCATCACTAGGATTGGGTAGCACAATCAAGATTGCATATGCACAGATCAAAGGAAAGATGCCGGTAAAAATTTTCTGAAGCAGCAAAATCTTCTTCGCGATTGCCTTTTCTGCAACAGGTCCGCCGCTGTCCAGTGTCCACCGATCGAAGTTTTGCCACACATTGGCTATGGTTTTTCGGTGCATCATAATAGACAGCAAGGATAAGAAGCCCTTGGGGAAAAAAATGAATTCAGCGAAATCTGTTCTACAAATCGAATTGATGTCGCATAACAAAACATACCGGCCGCAAATATCTCACCAGAAATGTTCTTGCTATAATATCTCAGCCTCAGCATATCTAAACAAAAATAGTGAGAAAGATCCTGAAACATCATCAAAATATGTAGTGCTACGTGTTTCGCGTTTGGATTCTTTTTATCAATAATCGTTTTGAAAAACGCACTGTTCATTACTGCCTACTACTCTGCTATACATACATGTTAACAAATATCTGCACTTGGGTATATCGCCATTTACTACTCGCTGTTATTGCTCTGGATTTAATACTGGTCCGTCCGTTGATCCATGACTGTTTATATACCTCCGAGTGTTATTCTGGGAGCTTCCACCGGCTCTCCGGCAAGTCGCATATTTATCACGGCATACGGCTTCGAGGCGACTCTCGAATAATCCAACACCTTTCACGTGCATTACCAACGTGTTCTCAAAGCGGCGCCTCCGCCAATTTGGCTGATGTATCTTATTCGCCTGTTGAAGTCTCCAGGTGTTCTACGAGCCAGAGCCACGCGTCGCGTATGCTCTCGAATGCACTAGAGCTTCGCGACTCATAACACTGTAATCTGATGTGAACAGTCTAGAAGGACCGCGTGTGCTGGTGCTCTCAAATGCACGCTAGGCTTGCTGCTCGTAACAATAGGATATTGGCGTGGTTTTGAGAATAATTTACTCGTACATATTCATATAAATTGACCGGAGGTAACACCTTGACAAGGTCCATGTGTACACAGTGTATACAGTTATGTACTTCAGACCAACGAAATGTTCTATTCCTGAAACTGAGCCAATACTTTTATTTTGATATTTCTGGATATTTCTGACCCAGATATTATTGTCCAGGTAGCTATGTATACATTCAATATTTATTTTTCATTTTATTTTGTCTTGAGATATTCTTGGTCGCAACATTATTGTCCAGCTCTATATTCTGAAGCAGATATATTTTTGGCTGAGATATTATCGCCGGGATATTTGTCATGAGATATTTTGAGGTTGGGATATTTTGTCGCCACACAAAATTATTTCGTACGTATTGCTTTACCATCAACCAGGGGCCGTATTTGAGAAAATAACTCGGATTGTTGTATAACGCGTACAACTCTACGAGGAACGTGGTGAAACAAATCAAAGAAGAGGCTTCAAAAATCAACCTTATTGGCTTACGCTGGAAGACGTCGACGCCAAGTAGAAACAATAACCACAAAGGATCTTCTGAAACTGGATTTTTTAAAATAGTATGTACCTACTGATAAAACCCTACGACGAGGGAACCTTTCATAATATTTTTAGGACCGAAATTCATTCTTTTGAGTAGAGTTCGTCAATATAGTAGAACTAGTAGGGAGGTAGACTAACTAGTGTTTCGTTTCACAGTATTATTTTTTAATGAATCAATGATAAATTGAGTTATAGAATATATTATGTTTACCTGAAGTTTTATATCTATTCGTGCTGAAACTGTTTAAAAATTAAAATTAATGTTCACTAGGTAGGTACCCACCTCTACCTAGCTGTTGAACATTAGGACTGCGGAATCATTAATTCTGCTTTCCATTATCAGTTATACAGGGTGTCCGTTTTTCGACGCTAAGCATGGGTATCTCGCTTATCTTGAGAGATACAAAGTCGGTTAAATTAGGAAAAAGTTGCGCATTTTTATGACGATCGATGATTCAAAAAGAAGTTTGACGTATCGATTTTAGTTTTAGAGATATCGTGAGAAAATAGGAATTTGAATTTTTGTTTTTATTTTTTATTAAAAAAACGGTTGAAGGAGGCCTTTTCTAATCTAGACATTGTCAGGGCACTTTTTCAAGGGGAATTCAAAGCCGCCAGAATCTTTATTCTAGCTTTCAAAACAACAAACAACATTCAACTTTTTGTTCTAATGGGCGCCATATTGGATTTTGATATTTTTGAATACGGTATTCTTTTCAGGTTACAACGATGTGCCACATGTCACTGTGCTACCTTACTACTCGACAATTCCGGTGAATTGTGACCGAATAACAAAGAGCACCCGGTCAGCTCGATGTTACGTGTAGAGCGGGGTTATGGGATCCGAAATAGGTTCTGGGGCGCCAAGTAATTCGATATTCAAAATTTAGAAAGGAGAGTTGTCTGAATCACCAAAGACAACAACAAAAATAAAATAAAGATGAAAGAAATAAATGGGGATAACAGTGTTTATTGTTCAATCAAACCAAGAGAGAAATTATCGTAATGAATTCAGATCAGCCTACAAATTTTAACAAATGTTCTTTTAGAAAAAGTGAAATAATGCCAGTACCGAACGTAATAGAAAATGACGATATACCTTTGTGTTTCTTTCGCCGAGTGCACTCCGTAAAATATAGCTTTAGGTATCTTTGTAAAAGCTTTGAACCCGTTCGATAATAGATATAGAACACCGTAACAATTGGTAATTGACAGTAGGTAAATAGACAAAAATAAAGGAAATAGGTAAACATGTAAAAAGGTAAAATCTGGCCTTATGACGTGTTCCGTCAAATCTTTCAAATCGCAGTGTTGAGAATGTCCACGAGATTCACAAATCCTCGTTGGATGAATCGGAAGGCCTACTGCGTCTGCACCACGAACGTCTGTGTCCTCTGTGTCCGAAGAAGAGCAACCACAACGAAGTTAAATTTCCACTCTTGAATCCCCAGACACCGGAAAGAAAACACGTCGGTGCTGGGAGGAATGGTCTTCTTACTTATTATGTGTTCGGCACTCGATACGGAGAATAGCTCTTGTTGGGTTGATTCGGCAAAAAGACGAGACGTGTGACAACGACGACTGCACCAAGATAAAGCCTCGGGAAAAAACCCTGGGTGGAGAAAATTGGTCTTAGTTTTGTAGGACGATAAATTGCTGTAAGTCAGGAAATGCCGGAAAAGCATCTAGTTACTTGAAACGAAAAGTGAAACAATGATTTGAATTTAACGTCTGGTTTCATTAATAATCAACTTTACAGATTAATGAAACAATCCAACAATCTTGGAAGCAAATGGGAGGCGGCGGTTTGGTCATGGTCATCTGGTTCTGAAAAGATAAAACGGGTGTGAGCATTACACTACTCTCATGAATTGATCTCAGGTCAATTTAGTGTTGAATTCAACTTCAACTCATCAGTCTTGAATCATTATGACTCTAAAACACTTCTACTCAGCCTTACTAAATACGCGACTTGGCCTTCTATAAGCATTACGGAAACATCACGTAAATACCAACCAGAGTCTAAGTAAACACCGTGATAATGAAACGTGCAATGGCACCCCCAACGAGCACCTGTTTCCAAAACCACATCACGTGTATCAAGCGTGAATATATCATTCTTGGTCTGTCTACAACGGGTGATCACCACCGATACCAGCAACCTGGTCCTGTGCCGATTCGTGCAATGGAGCCGCATAAGGGTCCTGTCCAGCCACACAGGCCACTCTAATACCGACCGTGCAATGAAGCCACCAGAGAGGCCCCCGGCCGCATATTAGCGCAGACAACCTCCAATCTACTTTGTATAAGCAATGCTGAGGTTATCGTGTCCGATTGTTTACATATGGATAGTCAATTACAGTAAATATATGCCGATCACGTTTTAAATTCAGCAGAAAATAAAACGCGGTTGGCCATGTTGCCTAGAGTGTAACGGACGCTCATAGACCAAGTTGCGCGAAAACGGGCTGAGCTCAAAGAGGTTAGAAAATTTTGACAAGAAATGCCAGTTCTGGCGTCTCCTTGCATCATATCCGCTGCCCTGTTGCCTTGGCCGTTGTTTGTCATGATGTCAGGTGAGTGTCATAGTTGTTTACATTCCTGGGAAAATTTCATTAGGTGTTCTGCCCTCGGTTCTGCTATTGCTATATTCATGGTTCTGCCTGTATATTTATAAGGTAAGTACGAGTAACACTCTTGTCTGAGTACTTAAGTTCATGTAAATTTTTTCTTTCATTCAAAGTTGACTTCAGAACATCAGACATCAGAACGTTCAACGGATTGTGATGGATTGCCACGGGATTACCACGGGATTTCCACCGGATACGATTTCTTCAAATTAAATGGATAGCCACGGGATTCCAGGGAATTTCCACAAATTGCCAACGGCTTGGGGCCACGCATGAATCACCACCAGAGAAAGGCGCTCTTGCTTTGCGGCGCTTATTATCACCTGAGGTCTCCACGCTATAAGGTTATTCATTAACGTTACATAGACCAATGGCAGATAGGGGATTTCAATTTTGTTTAGATTTACCAGCAATATTCCTCTGTTAAAACTTGTCAAGAATTACTGGGTAAATCAAAGTCTAGGGCCGCAGATTCGGAAAAATGTATCCCTGTGTTATTTGGTCAAATTTACATTTTTGGGAATACTGTTATCGGGTTCGAGCCATATTGAGGCAAATTTAATGGTTGACCTGCGATGTGACTCGATTGAAAAAAGTTGGCTTCTGTAATTTTAGCTTTTTAGGCCAGCCCTTCTGTCAACAGAGACAAGCCATGAAATGAATGTGAACCAATTCAGTCGAACAGTGAGTAGATTATGACCAGCCAAAAATGAAAACTTGATCCAAAGTTTTATCTTGTATTTTTTTGTCAAAACTGAAAACGAACTTTTTGGACAAATAACACAGATGTGCAAAATAAAAACCCGCCGATTTTGTGATTTTTCACTATGATATTTCTGCACATAATAAATATGTATTACGATTTTTCAACAGAATTTTGTCATCTTTCAGAAATGAGGATTGAATCCGAACTCTCTGGAGATAGAGACTAGAGCCATTCATCTGAACGACAGAAGCAGTTCGTCACCTCAATGTCAGCTTTGATGGCCGGACTTAATCTGCAGCACAGTCCCACTCCAAGTACCTCGGTGGGACCTTCGACCAAGCATTATCCTTCAAGATCAACTTGGAGAGACTCACTGCCAAGACGAAGACACGAATGAACCTGGTTCAGAGATTTGCGAGAACTACATGGAGTGTCGACGCCACTACTCTTTGGATATCCACCATTGTCTTGGTCTAGTCGACAGCGGAATACTACGCTCCTGTTTGGATGAATAGCACACACACACACAACATCATTGACGTCATTCTCAACCAAGCATTGAGAATCATTGCTGGAGTTGTCAAATCTACCCAGACTTTCTGGCTGCCAATTTTGAACATCGCAGCCAAAAATCCTTGCTGCAGATTTCGAGATGAAAAGACACTGGAAGGAAATATGGGATACTGAAGCCGCCGTCAAGAACAGAGCGATTGTAGAGGATCCGAAGAGCTTCTCCCTTCCAAGGAAAGTATGGATTCAATAGGATACGAACAGGGCAGGGAAAATGCAGATTTCAGTTCTATCAGTGAGGATATGTAGAAGATCCGAGTTCTGAGTGTGGAACTGAGAACCAGACCATGAACCACATCGTCGCGGAGTAGGTGTCCGCGGACAATGGCTATCAAAAACTGCATCTGAGCTAGACCTGTAGTTCCTCAACATCTCCATCGTCAACTTCGCACTCGCCCACTTGCTGCATCTACTCTACCCTCTGTTCCCTAAGATGGCCACTGATATCAGCCTCGCTGACATCTTTTCCTTTTTTTTTTGCATTAAAGCTACGTCGAGCAGTTTTTCTGTGGTTTGCCTATAGATCTTCGAGCGAATGCTGTAGCTGAAGTTAATTCATCTCACAGGTTTTCAAGAATTGTTGTATATATTTAGTTATAGTATCAATGTATCTTAAGTACCTACATATAGTGATACTAGGTACTATTGCACTATATAAGTTGATTTACGTTGTCACTAATATTGTATCCTTAGTACAGGCATAGCAATTAATTCAGAAAAATTGTGAAATTTTCGATTATTACCTTCGAGAGCTTGTAAAATCTATCACCTAGTGTTAAATTTAAAAGGCACAGATTAATTATAGATATCAGCTATTGACCTTTATTTTTGACCAAAAATTAGAACAGTTTCCTTAACGTAATTTATTATTTTATTTGAAAAAACCTTGGAAAAAACATTCCACCAGTCGCCCATTTAAACTGGCGAAAATCTACCAAAATCAAGACGCCTTGAACGTTTATACAATCTTGCAACAGCGCTGTACTCGATTGACAATAAAAATTCAAGGTCATCTAGGGAAAAAGTGATCCAACATTACAAATTTGAGCATCCCCAATTATTGCAGAATTGCCAACTTGGCGTAAGAAAATTACCGTTCTAGTGCTGAATTTAAAAGCTGATCGGCATATAAGTAGGTATATGCTCGTGAGAAGACTCACCGTTCAGATGCTGACAGCTTCGTAAATTTGTCACAGGGAGAAATGCACCTTGCCATCAGTAACTATGCAATCATTTCACACACAAAGGTAAACAGAGTACAACCAACTGTTGTTGCCAATTGTTATAAAAAATAGGTGTCTTACATTCGGCCATCCTGAAATTCACCGCGCCTCGAGGTGACACTGGTTTCTCGTCCGAAGACGTAAACGTAGGTAGCCGATTATGACTAATCGTTATCGTTTGATAAAAGAAAACGTCAACGTGGAATCTAATGCACAGAAAGAGCCTCCCCAAAGACTTTTCAAATATAGCGACTACCACGGTCTATTCGCACTTAGCAAACATTGCATAGCTAACAATGTCCAGTCCTTCTACAACCGTTACCAATAAGCAACGAACGACGAACTCATCAGTCAGTCTTTACGTGACGATAATTCCGATAAATATCGAAGAGATGTCTGCTGATAAGGAGCCTTGATCATCTAACTTATCCAGGAAGCATGCATGTGACGTGTTTTCAATCTAGAAAACACACTGGGCAACTACGACTCAAGTGACAGGTATGGAACTGATCTTGGAGAGACCAAACAATCAATACAGAAGCGCAATTTTCATCAGAGCTGGCGTTGATGTGACCCCAACATCATCAACCGAAACTAGTAATATTGTCATGAGCGGGTTAAACTACAATTAGAACATGGATACACAGGGTTAAGCTCACACAATCGACAAGGAGCTCTAATTGAATAAACGCGGCAAAAGCCAACCAATCCACTTCAACGGGACAAACCAGGCGCGAATGAACAAGCCAATACAACAGACATCGGAGCAGGAAGAAGAGGAAGCACGTGAGTACATTTTGTGCCAGTGTCAAAACAATCTAGTGCGATGGTCCGAAGCGTCAAAGGTAGAAAGAGACGCAACTAGCAACCGGCAGCGAAACAAAAGACAGAACGACTTCCACACAACATAACGGCTCCAAGAGAAGAAGACTAAAAACGCAAAGCGAACTTTTCTTTTCTGCTCTGGAAAAATACATAGTGGCGTCAGCAAATACTTACTCCAGAAGTGCAAGAGAAAAATCGTACTAAGCACGTGACTATCGAACTCCATCGATTCTCACTATAAAATCAAAGAAACCTCGAAAGAAACTAAAGCTTCAGGAGTTCAATCAAAATCTGTACTTGCAACCCTCGGTTATGCCGGATTTCATAATTGTGATAATTTCTTTACTTCTTGTGTAAAACATGTAAGTAAGTGTAAGTGAGTGTGATAAGAGTAAATGTGTGAGATATGCGAGTGAATAACTCGAGTGTAGTAGAGCTTATCTCTGGTCTCAGATGTCAACGTGTAGATTATGTGTTTGAACACAACTGTTGAAACTTTACCGTGTTCCAATAAACCATCCACCTATCCTGCATCTTGCATCTAAATCAATGCCTTCATTGGGCAGTCGTGTAGGGTGAGTCCTCAACCATTAAAACTCTTCGCGACAATATTGAAATACTTGCTATTGAGACCCAGCAGCTTGTCGTAACTTTGATATACAAGCCGCCTGAAACGAACCTAACTTTGGAGGCGTCTGCAGATTTCAACTTCCAAAACGTCAGCTTTATAATAGGAGATTTCAGTTGACAAAGTACCACGCGGGGCTATAACACAATTGATCTTGAATCATGGGTTGGGACAAATGACTTTGAACTAATTCACGATCCAAAACTACCATAATCGTTTAATAGTGCTAGATGAAGAAAAGGATGCAACCCAGACAACATCTTTGTCTCATGTAGAATTGCAGCACAGTGTGAAAAGTTAGTTGGAGATCCGATACCTTAAATTCAGCATAGACCTATAATTCGCATCGCTGGTACTGTTATTAAGTCAGAACAAGTACCAAGTACCGTCTGAAATGAAGTTTAATTTGAAAGAACAACCAGTTGAAAGAAACTTAGTGGAGACTTTGATAAAGGCATAATACATATCTCTCCACTGGCTGAGATGTATTACAACTTCATCCAGTTAGTGGCGAAAATCTCTAGAAGAACAATTCCTCATGGATGTAGAACTCAGTATATACCAGAATTGTCTGATGACACCAAATCTATGCTGTCACACTATCAACGGCTTTTCGGGGAAGATTCCGTTGGCAACAATAACAATACCAAACAGGTTGGTGAAGACTTAATCTTAGCAATTACTGAAAGTCGCAAAGCAAAATGGACTAACTTGATGAAGACCCTCGACATGAAGGTGAACAGTAGACGGACATGAAATCTCTTGAACCTCAGTGGTGATAGTACGAAACCGAAATACAACTTCACTAATGTAACAGCAGATCAGGTGACAACTCAGTTATTACTGAAGGGTACAATGCCAAAAGCATCTCATTTTCGGAAGAATCGAGAACGGATATTACGTGAGTCAACAAACGAGAATTATTCCTTCAGCAACCATTTGCCATGTCTGAACTGGAGGCAGTCATGTCCAAAATGAAGTTGAACAAAGCAGCAGGCATTAACAAACTGAAACTGGAACAACTAAAGATATTCGACAAAACTTGTGTAGTCACATTATTAAAACCCGGAAAGGATCAAAATGATTCAAAAAACATTCTTGGACCCGCATCGCTGCTGCTCTGTCACATTTTTAAAATCTTGGTACGTCTAACGCTCAATCGAATCTTGGAGTTTTCGGAAGATAACTTCATCCCTCGGTAGGCAGGTTTCCGCCAGGAAAAATCGTGTTGTGGACAAATTGTGAACCTCACACAGCACATTGAAAACGTTTTTGAACTAGGAGAAATCAAATGAATGGTTTACCTCAAGGAAGCGTCTTTGCACGTCGCTGACGAGACGAAAGACTAATCAAGGTCTGACACTACAAAGCAGTTCATTTATGCCGATGACACAGCCGTTGCTACCCAAGACTTGAGCTTATTGGAAGAGGTCGGAAACAACGGAGACTTTGAACACGCTGTATTCATATTATGATGCAAACTACCTCAAGCCAAATCTTAATAAGTCACAGGTTTCACAGGAAGCCTGACGACAGTTTGAAATAACGTGATGTAAAAGCAACCTGCAACATTGTCGGATGCCCAAGTACCTCGGTGTCACGTTTAATCATACGCTAACCTTCAACTGCATCAATACTAAAGGAAAAGTCTACAGAAGACCATCATCAGGAAGCTGATCAACAAAATTTGAGCGCCAATTCACATTCACTGGAAACAACATCATTAGCGTCATACATATCTGCCTCAGAATAACTACGCAGCAGCACGACGTAGCTGTAAACGAGACTGCGCGTTTGATAACGGGATGTATGAAGCCGATGGACAATAAAATGAACGAAAGTATAAATAAATTGAAAAAAGAGTAACTCATGCATGGTTAAAAAAATGATACATCAAACCATTCAACCATTCTGAAACTCGTGGTACGCCTTTTTGATTCAAATCAATTTAATTCAGTTCAATTATATTCAATTCAATTCAATTTAATTCTATCCCACTTCTGATAATTTGTAGGACGATAAATTGCTGTAAGTCAGGAAATGCCGGAAAAGCATCTAGTTACTTGAAACGAAAAGTGAAACAATGATTTGAATTTAACGTCTGGTTTCATTAATAATCAACTTTACAGATTAATGAAACAATCCAACAATCTTGGAAGCAAATGGGAGGCGGCGGTTTGGTCATGGTCATCTGGTTCTGAAAAGATAAAACGGGTGTGAGCATTACACTACTCTCATGAATTGATCTCAGGTCAATTTAGTGTTGAATTCAACTTCAACTCATCAGTCTTGAATCATTATGACTCTAAAACACTTCTACTCAGCCTTACTAAATACGCGACTTGGCCTTCTATAAGCATTACGGAAACATCACGTAAATACCAACCAGAGTCTAAGTAAACACCGTGATAATGAAACGTGCAATGGCACCCCCAACGAGCACCTGTTTCCAAAACCACATCACGTGTATCAAGCGTGAATATATCATTCTTGGTCTGTCTACAACGGGTGATCACCACCGATACCAGCAACCTGGTCCTGTGCCGATTCGTGCAATGGAGCCGCATAAGGGTCCTGTCCAGCCACACAGGCCACTCTAATACCGACCGTGCAATGAAGCCACCAGAGAGGCCCCCGGCCGCATATTAGCGCAGACAACCTCCAATCTACTTTGTATAAGCAATGCTGAGGTTACCGTGTCCGATTGTTTACATATGGATAGTCAATTACAGTAAATAAGTAGGTATATGCTCGTGAGAAGACTCACCGTTCAGATGCTGACAGCTTCGTAAATTTGTCACAGGGAGAAATGCACCTTGCCATCAGTAACTATGCAATCATTTCACACACAAAGGTAAACAGAGTACAACCAACTGTTGTTGCCAATTGTTATAAAAAATAGGTGTCTTACAGTTTTGATTTCTCTTCAAAGATTTGAACTTACCTTCGCACTATCGGCGGAAGGGTTATTGTAGGTAACGATAAACGGTAGTTTTTTCGATATTTCAGAGACTTTCCTTTTGACGGCCCTTTTTTTTTTTGCTTTTCGTCTGACCTTTTTTTTTTTCGCTACCTCTGATTTTATTTTGAATTTTCATTTCAATGAAAATTTTGAACGCTACAACTGTTGAATAAATGTTCAACATTTACATTTGTTTTTATTGTCGGTGCTGATTTTATTTCCAAAGCACTCTTTGAAAAATAAAAAAATAATTTTTGGCTCAAAAGCATGAATTCAACAGTGGCGTGTGACACATCGTTGTGACCAGAAAAAAATATTGTATTAAAAAATGTCAAAATCCAATATGGCGCCCATGAGAGAAAAAAAAGTTGAATGTCATATCTCAGTTGTTTTGAAAGCTAGAATGAAGATTTTGGCAACAATGAATTCCCCTTGGAAAAGTGCCTGCACAATGTCTTAATTAGAAAAGGCTACCTTCAACTGTTTTTCAAATGAAAAATAAAAACAAAAATTGAATTTTTTTTTTCGATATCTCAAAAACTAAAACGGACAAGTCAAATATCTTTTTGGATTATTGATTGTCATGAAAATTCGCAACTTTTTTCTAATTTAACCGACTCTGTATCTCTAAAGATAAGCGAGATACCCATGCTTAGCCTCGAAAAACTACGAAGGCGTAGAAGAGACACTACATGCATTATTTTTTCTCATCTCAGTAGCTTTGACTTATAACACGAAATTTCTAGTTATAACACGAAATTTTGTCTTATAACACGAAATTTCGTCCTATAACACGAAATTTCGTCTCATAACAGGAAATTTCTAGTTGTAACACGAAATTTCGTCTTATAACACGAAATTTCTAGTTATAAAACGAAATTTCTACTTATAACACGAAATTTCTAGTCATAACACGAAATTTCGTCTTGTAACACAAAATTTCGTCTTGAAACACAAAATTTCTAGCTATGTTATAAGACGAAATTTCTAGTTATAACACGAAATTTCGTCTTATAACACGAAATTTCTACTTATAACACGAAATTTCGTCTTATAACACGAAATTTCTAGTTATAACGCGAAATTTCGTCTTATAACACGAAATTTTGCTCGCGCATATTCTTGCTGATGACAACGCAAAGCAGGGGTGTACCCTGGGGTGTACCTAAAATGCGGAACAGGAACAGGAATGGAACAGACTTTGCGTGGTAAAAGGGAATAAATCCACAACGAGCAAAACGTTCGATTTTTCCAAGAGATTTATGTAACACAGACCTTGTTTGTGATGCAGAGAGCTAGCCTGTGATGGGAAAAAAATATTTCAGCTAGTAGAAACCCCGTTCCACCCCCAACGGAGGTGATAAATTACGTCTGAAGTCTGTTCCGCAGAGTGCGGAACGAGCAAACCGTGCACTTTTTTCAAACAGGAACTCACCAGAGGCCTTGCTAATGATAAGAAAGAATTTTTCAAATAGTCAGAAGTCCGTTCATCCCCAACGGGGGTTAACAATTGGTGCTAGGACAATTCTTCGCAAGCATTGCGCCCGCACATGACCGGGCTTATTAGGGCTTTAAAGGACACTTCAAGACACAAGGGGGCGCAGCAGGACTTGAAATCCTACAATGTAGACACAAGGAAGCATAAGGCTCTGAATATCACAAGAAGACCTGTCAGGGCTTACTATAGGGCCCTCAACGATACTTTAAGACACAAGAGGGCTAGCGGGGCATAAATCGGCACTTTGTAGACACAAGGCTGGATAGGGCTTCGAATCACACAAAAAGGCATGAAGGCTCAATGGGGCTCCAAACGACATTAGAAGACATAAGGGTGCTCAGCAGGGCCCAAACCACTACAATGTAGACCAAAAGAAGATAGGGCTGTAAATATCGTAAGAAGGACTGATTGGGCTCACTAAGGCTCCGAATGCCTCCTTTAGAAGCACATACAGAAGCTGACTAGAGCTCCGAAACAAAGACGGGTTAAAAAGGGGCTCAACAGGGCTACAAAAAATGACATATGAAGACACAGAGGGGCCTAATATAGGGCTCTGAGAAACCTGAGAAGACACAAGACAGCTTTCTAAGATGCCAGAAGTATCGAGAAGTCAGAAGGGGGTCACCGGTCAAAAAATTGTTATAAGACCAAGCTAATGATAGGAATCGTGCGTGTGTTCAACGATTTTCCGATGAGTCGATGCAATACTGTCTCCAATTTCCAACAACTATCCAATTCCTGGGAGCCCACTCAGCGGTCCACAGAGAAATCAGTCCACAGCTTAAACGTCCCACCGGAAAAAAGTCCACGACTCATTTATCCCCGAGTTCTCCCACCGCGAGAACATACGCTGCTAAAACGATCCACCGGAAAAAAGTCCACCACGCACTTATCTCCGAATTCTGGCGCCGCAAAGGCATCCACTGCTCAAACTGTTCACCGGAAAAATTCCACCACGCATTTATCCCTGAGTCTTCACACCGATAAATCATCCCTCGGCTCAAATGTCCCCCCGGAAAAAGTCCACTGCTCATTTACATTTAGCCACTGTCATATGCCGCCTACACACATAGACATTTCAAAACTAGTCAATGGTCTGTTGAATGTATATGTTTGGTTGCATCATTGGGCTGCGATTCAGGCCACGAACGGCCGATGGCGACCAGAAACACAGCCCACAAACTTCATCTAGTTTTGCAATGTCTATAAGCGAAGTCATCTGATAGTGGATAAATGCGTGGTGGACCTTTTTCCGATGGATCGTTCAAGCAGTGGATGTCTTCGCAGTGGTGAAACTCGGGGATAAATGAGTCGTGGACTTTTTTTTCCGGTGGGACGTTTGAGCAGTGGATGGATATCTTCGCGGTGTCAGAACTCGGGGATGAATGCCTTGTGGACCTTTTTCCGGTGGATCGTTTTAGCAGTGGATTCTTTGCGGTAGCAGAGCTCGGGGATAAATGTGTCGTGGACCTTTTTCCGGTGGGACGTTTCAGCTGTGGGCTGATTTCGCCGTGGACTGCTGAATGGACCCCAATTCCTGAGAAATACAATCGGGCCACGTACCTATTTCATATTATGTGAATTGAAGCTTTCAGATGAAAGTAAATGGTACCAATTTAAAGCTGGAGTCCAAGTGGAAATCCTGATGGAATCAAACTCGCCTTTATTTGGAATTTTCACCAGGGATGTAAACGACAAAAAAATTGAGTACGATAATTCAAGGACCCCCAATGAGCTTCGGGCCCTAGGCTGTAGCCTAATCAGCCTTACGGTTAATCTGGCCCTGACCCTCGGGGGTTTTCAGTTATTGGAGGGGGGGGGGGATTTCAACTTAAAATGTAGGAGATGAAACCTGTCGATTCTTTGGAAGCAAATACGTTATAATTCGACGCATCATATCCCGTTGATATCATTTTGGCACAAAAAGTGTCGATCATTGTTGAAGGGGGTCGTGGGGGGGGCGAAGCTCTACTAGGTGGTCCATTTTGTTTTCCTGACCATGTACGTAGAACCGATCACAACAAGTTTGGTATCTTTTTCGATTAAATTCAATCTCCTTGAACTCGAATCCGATGTGTAAATTTGGATAAAAACAAGTTTGAACAAGTTAACTTGAAATATTTTGTTTTTCTTTGATAATTTTGACAATTTTTTTTTCACTCTTAGAAGTGTTGTAATAGGCAGCTTAAAATTATTAAAATAAGGTTATAATTGAGGAACAAGTGAGAATTACGGGCGATATAGGAAAGGAAAGAAATGGGATACTGTGTTTGCGCCGGATTCCTGAGTGGCATGTTCGTGGGCCAGGGGTTTAGACGTGAGACGGGGGTGGTAACAGGAAGGGTCCGATAATAGAAACGGGGGTAGAAAAGAGATTCGCGTCGTAGCAGTCAATAACGGCAGATGTGCGTGAGGGAAGAAAAATTAATATTTATCAAGAAGAATGAATTGAGAAGAGTACTAAAACCATTGTTAATAGTTGTAGTGCATCAGTTACGAGAAAGGAACATAACATAATTTTTGCAGGCTGCTTAATTAGAGGCTCAAAGCAATAAATTGTAGGTACACCTGATTGCAGATTTGTGTGAAGTTATTTGACCCAGCGTGGAGAAGAGCTGCTGTATAAGTTTGTAAGTTATAAACTACAGCACCAGCCGAAAATAAATATCATGGAACGTCAACACTCAACTTTTATGTAAACTATTTGATCGATAATTAAAATAATGGCTATAAATTCGAAATACCAAGACAAAACTCAGTTAACAACAATCTCTTTCTAAGTACAATTAAATACTCAAGATTTCTTTTCGTACAAATGAAAAATGGGCAAGAAGAAAGAAAGGGTTGAAATTAAAACTCGACGAAGTAATTATTAATTATGCCCCGGGAATTAAACTCAAGTGCGTTAGGAAACGGGTTCACCAATAGGTCTGAAAATTAGGAAAATGCGTAACGGAATTAAATTGACAGGGTTGGGTAATTAGTCGCGGGGCTTCTCACGTAATTAGGGTGTACTTTTCTCTCAGAAACCGAATGTAAACCGAACTAACTAATTCCTATCGTTAGCTGGATTCAGCACGCCTAGAAATTATGTAATGAATAATTAAGCTGAACTTGACTAAATTGGCGATGATTGTTCAATCCGAAATAAAGACTAGGTGTGATGTTAAATGACTTTGTTTATTTCTCAATATTTATTCAATTCATCCTCTTTCATAGAACTGAGGTTACTCGCATGACAGGGGTACTATAGTAGGACTGAGGTATTGTTGGACGGCAAATTGAGGTAGGTGGAAAATTGATTTAAATGACTTAGGTAAAAGGTAATAAAGAAATTAAAACACAACGTAGGGTCACCAAAGGTATCACAGCTAATCAAATAAATTAAGGGAGTAAGCGGGTTTCTTACAGTGTTCATCTTTAAAAAAATTCCAAGCTCCATTATATTGAAGTCTATGCTTCACGAAAATCATCCACTCGATATATAATTTTGTTTCTCGAGTTTGAAAAATTGATTCGAACCTGAGCCGGCTTCTACTGATGACTAGAACACTACAACATGCACCTTCCAATAAAAGTAGCTCAAACTATTGAAAAAATAATAACTCATCTTTGAAAATTCAAGGATTTGTGCAGAACTGAATTCTCCATAACATAAACAAAATCGTCATGAATCGCAATGCAGGATTTTGAGCTATTCGAGGAGGAGGATAACATTTTGGCACGATTTATACTCTATGAACTGTTACCTCTCTTCTCAAATAACTCAAAACCCTGCAGTGCGATTCATGGCGATTTTGTTTATGTTATAGGGAAAGGGAATTCAATTCTACACAGATCCTCGAACAATGATCGACACTTTTTGTACCAAAGTGATATTTACGGGATACAATGCGTTGAACTACGATGTGTTTGCATCCAATGGATTGATACATTCAAGTTGCAATTTTTTACCCCACCTCCAATAACTCAAAAGCCCCGATAATAATTGAAAGCTGCAATTTTTAGATCGAATAACATCTTATAATAATAATAATAATAAGCTTTATTGTCCAACAACAAGAAGTCATAAAAAGGACAATGATTAAAATGAATAAATAAATAGTAAGTATATCATAACAAGTGACAAACAATTGCGTACAAATACATCGCGTACAAATAAGAACAAAGTACAACACACATAAAAAAAAAACAAGTGAAAAGCCTGTCATCTTGAGATGGATCTAGGCAACCTGGCGCATAAAAACACCCAACGAAGGGGAGCTTAAGTCCGTCTTGTGACAGACGTCGTTGAAGGACTCTGATCGCGCATGTGAATAGATACATTCACTAATTTACGAATTTTGCTTACGGGCAAAGTTTGTTCGTAATTGAATATGCCAAATCAGAAATTTGTGCTGGCACCCACATAGCCACGTAGCATAGCCTATTTGAAAAGGCAGCAGTGCCTGGCTGTATTTTTGGAATAATTTGTATTTTTCAAACTAAAATGAAAATCAACCAGATCGTTACTCGATCAACCAGACTTAGGTAACCTAAGTGAGATATTACATGTCATACGATGATTACAGCGGTAGCTTCTATGCTTATCATTAAAGAATTGAACACTATCATGAGTAAGTCTGTAATATTATAATTAATTGATATAATAATATAAAACGGACTTCTTCCCCAGCTCTGATGAAACCAACCATAAAATTCAATTTTTAAACAGTTTCATTACCTATAACTACCTACGTATATTATAAAGGCCAGTGCGTGGTTATAAGGTGCTTATGGCTTGATTTATCATTGGAAATCGGAATAGGTAGCAGACGAAACCCTGTATTCAGTAGATACCTGGTCAACCTATAACAATCGACCTGTGACACTAAATACGAAAAGATCGAGCAAACTGAATTCAAAAATGGAATTTAACCTCGAATTCGGCCCAAAAAAAATCATGAAAGGTTCCCTTGGTGAAACAAGTTTTTCAGTATTTGAAGAATTCCAATTTTAGAAGACCCTCTATGGTGGTTATTTCTACTCAGTTCGGGCATCTTTCAGCGTAAACCAATAAGGTTGATTTTCAAAGCCTCATTCTATATCTCTTTCGTTGTGTTAGTCATTGAGTTATATACATTATACACCAATCCGAGCTACTGCATTAGATACGGTCCTTTGATGATGATAAAGCAATTTGTATGTATATATTTATGTTTGTAGAAGTGTTTTTTGTTTGGTAAGGTAATTTATTCCGTAAGGGTTTCTTATGCATGTTGAGCATGATGAAGACGCGGGAAGTTATCGACAATGTGTGGCAACATTTTGATCGGTGGACATTGGACAGCTCCGGACCTGTTATACAGAAAGAAATCGAGAAAAGAATATTTCAGCACAAGGCAGTTATGATGACTATCTTCACTTTGGTTGGTGTATTTGCAGTCTTGATTGCGCTACCCAATCTTAGTGATAGTGATTTATATTTGAATTTACGAATTTTCGAGCTGAGATATCCGCAATATACAAGTACCTATATAAGAACTATATATAATATTTTTGGAAAAACTGTTATAGTTCCAACATGTTACTCAACGTTGATGCCACCGATCTTAATATTTTACCTTGAGCAACACGTCGTCGTTTACCAAGTTATGTTGATAATGGAATATATAAATAATGTGAGCTCAGATTTTGATAGTTGCAATGACTCACAATTACTGGACAACACAGAGTATCAGAAATTGATCCACGATAGACTCAAGTTTTGTATCAAGCGTCACGTAGAGTTCAACATGTAGGTGACATTTTTTTTTGTTCAAAAAAAAGATGTTCTCAAAACTATTGATTATTCACAGATATTTAAGAGAATTTCTACTTCCTATCATGAAGAGATGGTTTCCATTGTACGTGGTATCTGGCACCGGCGTGGGAATCGGCTTAGCAATGTTGTTTTATTCAGTTAAGTACCTACCTATACCTACTTACATATTGTCGAGCATATTGTACAGGGTGATTCATGAGTGACCTTACATATACATAGGCTAATGGGAGATGCAGGACTTCAAGGCGAGTCAGGATTCACAGGGGAATTTTTCTTATCTCCATTGGTTACGAAGATATAGGGTGTTTTGTGTGTTTCGTATGAAACTTTGATAAGCGATATTTTTGAACCGGCTAGAGTTATTGAAAAATCTATCCGCCATCGCTCATAGTGAGTGTAGAATGTAAAAATACAAAAAAATATAAAGAAAAGGCGGTCTTCCCATAAAACGTTTATAAAAAATAACTCCTGACTGCAGTTTTGGGAGCCTTTAGTCTCCCGTCGTCAGAGGTAAAATACTAAAACAAATTAAAATTTAAATTAACATAAAATTGGTGAGTATCGGCTGTCTGATTTCAACATGATTCCAGTGGACTGTGTTTCTGGTCACCATCGGCCGATCGCGGCCTGAATCGCAGCCCACTAGAATCATGTAGAAATCAAACAGCCTATATAATATACATAAAAGATTGTAGATATTTGCTTGAGAAGTATGAGTAAATTTTTGACATTGATTGTCAAATTTTCCAAGGTATCTTCTAGTGATGAGGACGTAATCTACCTGACGTAGACTACGTCGTTGTTTACGCGTAGACTATACGTAGATTACGTGACATTTTTTAAAGTAGACTATGTCAACTATGTAGACTACACAAAATAACCTCAAAATTAACTGTCAAATGTCAATTACGTAGGTCAGAGTGACGTGGACAAGAAAAACAAATAGATATTGACCTCGATATTGACTTTTTAATCAGCCTGTTATTGTCAATAGATTATTGTAGGTACACATGAGATAAACATTTTTACATATAAATTAAACTTGAAATAGGTTTTGGGGGTTTGGGATTATTATACAAAAGAAATAATCTGGTCATGAACCCAAACCTCCCAAAACAAATACAAAAACCAGCATCATGCATTGTTCTAAACATTTAGAGGTTATAACAATCAGAATTCTGACGTGCGGTTGACATAAAAATGGGGGAAGTAACTAGATAATCTACGTTGTCTACCATTGTCGAAATAGTTCACATAGTCTACGTTGTCTACTCGTTGTCGACGTATGTCGAGTGTCAAGTAGACAATATAGATTACGCGTAAACTACCATCACTGGTATCTTCAATTGAACAACAAAATTTTCTGAAAGATGGTTGTAATATAACTATAATTTAGCGAACAAACGATCAAAATCTAGAGCGTTATAAAAATTCTTGAAAGGAAAATCGACACAATCATTTGATAATTGTAATAGAGTGATCGTTTATGGCTTTACAAATTTCAAAAATTTCTAAATTATTTGAAAGTTTACCTTTATTACATATATGAAGAATTTCAACATTACTGTCAATTTTGAAATTATGGTGTTCAGAAATAATGTGATTTGCGAATGTCGAAGAGGTGTCTGTCGAAAAAGTTACAGAAACTTCTTAACTCGGACAGAGTTATTTTGTTGAAATTTACCAGTGATATTTCTCTGTTGGAACCTATCTAGGAGCCATACAGGGTAAGTCAAAATCCAGAGGCGGGCTAGAAAAAATGTGCTCCTTTGTTATTTGATCAAAAAGTACATTTTCTGACCGCTTTTCTCAAAAACTGTCCTCGGATTCGAAAAGCCAAGGGAAAATGCTTCAAGAATCACTCTTCAATTTAGATGACACACCTAAATCATTTCGACAAAATTAATAGTAAAATTGTTGGGTAAGCTTCCATTTTCGACCGGACATAAAAGACTCATTGTTCTATTGAATTCATTCAAATCGAGTCTAATTTTGTGTTTCACTCTTTCTTGATTTTGTCAATAAAAAAAGTCCGCCTCTGGAATTTTTCATTCAACCCGAGTTTAAACCAAGCCCTTCTATTCAACAGAGACAAGCCAAAAAATGAATTCGGATGCTGTTATTCAACTAGCAAAGTATTGTGAAATGTGCACAACTGAAGATAACTTCTCAATTTCAGCTTTACCAGAACTTATTACCATTTACATTCCACAACATAGCCATTGTTACGGTTCTAAACGCAATGGTGTTGATCATCGGGTGTCGCTTGATCCATTCAGGCCAAGTTGTTGAAGACGAGGCAAGAATAACACTACCTATTACTTTCTGGCAACTACATTTTTTATGCGTAAAACACCTTTATTTCAGAGTGGAAGAATTCTCCCACTCTTGATCGAAATGCGATGGCTAAGTTGGAACAGAAGCAATCGCATGACACTTGTGATGAGTTTGCAAAAAAGCGACCCCCTGAAAATGGCTTTTCTTGAGGATATGTGCATGAACTATAAGTTAGGGATTGAGGCAAGTACATGTCTATTTATTGTTAAATAATCTACTCGCTGGGGGGGGGTCCTGTGTCCATTTTTTGTCCAGAAAATCACACAAGTGGAAGTGTGGTCTCTATTGATACTGACGAGGGTGTCAGGCCGGCAGATTGGGTACAACGTCAGAATAGGGGTGGGGAAGGAGCACCTCACGTCATAATCATGACATTATTATTATTATTATTATTATTATTCGTTTATTGTATATTTGAGAATACATAATTCCCATGACAGTGGGTCAGGTGGGATACAGCCATGATTTTGAACAACACAGGTACAATAATTCCATTGATGAAGATAAAAAAAAAAACAAGACAACCAATATCAAAAGCAAACACTACTCATTTCTGCTAAAAGCCCTCAACTGCAAGACACCCACAGTGTAATTGAAAATTTTTCTACCTGAAGCCTTATTGTGATTGTCTAGGGCGAAAAGCACTTTTCTGAAAGTTCTCAAATTAGGTGGGAGAGAACATCTTATGCAGCGGTAAATGGGACATTCAAAAAACATGTGCTCCAGGGTCTCTTTTTTATTCATGTTACAGATGGAACAAATTTCTTCTTCAAGGATTTGATAGCAGACACCCCGGTGCACAAGCTTGATGTAGCCTTTACCAAACATTCTCAACTGGGCGAGTATTCTGAATTCTGACCACAGCTATTGGAAACCCCAATCGCGAGCGAAAAATCCCTGTACATGTAAGAAAATGTGGAATTTCTTACGACATTGATGTCTAATGAGTACAAACGTTCTTCGAAACCAGACAGAATCTCTTTTTGGCGTAAGCAAAGTGGACCAAAGCTGAGGGCACCCCACATCTCGCCCTCATTCATGCACTCAAGAAACGATCGAACCTGGGCGACCCAGTTATACCTTGGCGTGTCAGAGTTGAGTGTTAGAAGTCTGTTGAAACACATCTTGGGATACAACGTCAGAATAGGGGTGGGGAAGGGGCACCTCACGTCATAATCATGACATAAATATTCGTGAATTATTTTTTTCTATTTTTTTTTTCCAGAGAAAGACGTAATAACGAAAATACAGCCCTTGAAACTTGATTTTGGGGAAATTTTCCACAACTTTGACATTTTCTGGCCAATTTTTCTCAAATTTAGAAAAAGCATTTTTGAAGTCATTGTCTACAATACAGAATTTCACTTTTCGTTACAAGTGGAAATATCTATAGGTAGGTATCTATGTATTTATCTATGCAGACGCCACCGAGATACTGCGGCACGCTACTAGTCATTTCTGGCTTCTGGCCAAAACTGAAATGCCGAATCGTAGAAATAGACAATGACTTTAGAAAAGCTAGTTCCAAATTTGAGCAAAATTCGTTGAAAAATGCCGAAAAAATGCCGAAGTATGATTAAAATTAATTTTCCAAAAATCAAGTTTGAGGGGCTGTATTTTCGTTAATACGTATTTAGCGAAAAAAATTATGCAGAATATTTATTTCTCAATACTCAATCGACACTATCTATATGTCATGAACCTTGAATTCGAAAACAACTAGGGTACCCCCTCCTCTCCCCTATGCTGATGTTATGCCCACCCTACTAGCCTGGCACCCTGGGGGCCAATTTTTTACTCTTCGCAACTTTAAGAAACGTTCGCAAGTTTGCGATTTCTGTAAATTCCAATTTTTGAGCCATCGTTTCTTTACGTATGCGCATCGATACGCACGTTTTCATACGTTTTGCTGCGAGCGGACCTGGACCGGCGCAAGTCACTTTGCGTATACGCTTTTATGATGAAGTGAGGTTAGATATCAATGTTTTCATTGTTATCAATAAGACAAACCGCATTGCTGAAGGTATGTGGCGATCATGGTGCCGAGTCAGGCGGGTAATGAGGTACAGCACGGAATAACTTTATGGATGCGTCACGTAAATAAAGAATTACTCACTATTCTGTCATTCTTTTCAATCTTTGTCAGCTCCAGGGACACTGTTTAAAGCTTGTCACGATGATGTTTCATTTTTTCTTTTCATCGTCTGCAGTCTGCAGTAAAGCTTTGCATTTGCTTCCCACTAATAGTACAGGAAAAATAGTAAAAAAACAGCCAAACCTCGGAATAAATATGGACGTCCTGAAAATTTGATATTCTGTTCAGAATTGAATGCTCTACTACATATTATCCAAAATCGCCAAAGATCGCACCTGGGGGTTTTGATTTATTGGAGGGGGGGTAAAAAATTGCAATCTTAAATGGAGGGGATGAAACCTGTCAATCCACATGCAAATATATCGTAATTCAACGAATTATATCCCGTTTACATCATTTCGGTGCAAAAAGTGTCGATCATTGTTGAAGGGGGCTCGTGGGGACGCGAAGGTCGGCTAGGGGGTTCTTTTTTCTTCCTGCGCCATATTGAACCGATCACGACAAGTTTGGCATCTTTTCCGACTAAACTCAATCTCCTAAACTCGAATCCGTTGTGTAAATTTGGATGAAAACAAGTTTGAACAAGTTAACTTGGAAAAACTTGTTTTTTCTTTGACAATTTTGGCGAATTTTTTTTTCACTGTTCAAGATGTTCATCTTTGGAAAAATTTCAGAGGCCATTGAATTGAAGTGTATTCTTCAGGAAAATCGTCAAAAATAGCTCAAATTATCGAAAAAATAACAACTGATCTTTGATAATTCAATGATCTGTGCACAATTGAATTCCCTGTATTATAAACAAAATAGCGATGAATCGCACTGCAGGGTTTTGAGTTATTTGAGGGGAGAGGCAACAGTTCATAGAGTATGAATCTTTCCAAAATGTTATCCTCCTCCTCGAATAACTCAAAATCCTGCAGTGCGATTCATGGCACTTTTGTTTATGCTATAGGGAATTCAGTTCTGCACAAATCCTCGAATTTACAAACATTTGCTAATATTTTTTCAATAGTTTCAGCTACTTTCATTTAAAGGTGCATGTTGTAGTGTTCTGGTCAGTAGTAAACGACGCGCCGCGCCGGCTCAGGTTCAAATCGATTTTATTAACTCGAGAAAGAAAATCATACATCGAGTGGATGATTTTCCTGAATAATACACTTCAATTTGATGGCCTCTCAAAATGTTTCAAAGATGAACACCTCTAACAGTAAAAAAAAATCGTCAAAATTGTCAAAGAAAAAACAAGTTTTCTTAAATTCACTTGTTCAAACTTGTTTTCATCCAAATTTAAATAACGGATTCGAGTTCAGGAGATTGATATAGTCGGAAAAGATACTGAACTTGTCGCGATCGGTTCTACACGACCAAAAAACCAAAATGGACCACCTAGCAGAGCTGCGCCCCCCCACGACCCCCCTTCAACAATGATCAACACTTTTTGTGCCAAAATGGTATCAACGGGATATTATGCGTCAAATTATAACATATTTGCTTCCAATGGATTGACGGGTTTCATCCCCTCCTTTTCAAGTTGCAATTTTTTACCCCTCCCCTTCAATAACACAAAACCCCCGGGTGCGATTTTTGGCGATTTTGGATATGTTGTAGAGCACTCAATTCTGAACAGAATATCAAACTTTCAGGACGTCCATATTTTTTCCGAGGTTGAAATCTATCTTTCTTATACTATAACGAGTTCCAGGTTTTTGGAAATGGGTAATAATGTTCAGTTGTCTTCAACTGAACAACAAATTCAACTGTGAGTAGATAGATCTTGTCAAAATATTACGAAAACTTATAAACTACTTTATAGAGTTCGGCCTATTGTCAAAGATACAGCCCTTCATAGTTAATTTTTTTCGGATTTCAAAAATTTTCAACTCAGGAACATTTCGACAAAATTGGCCTAAATTTAGCGTTGACTGGTTTTATCGGCTACCTACTTGCTCAATTTTTATAATGGTATTTTTGGAAAATTTACTGAGTTACTTTAAAACAAAAAACAGCTTTTCGATTATTTTAAAACTTCATCACTTTTTCCTTTTATCACATGCATTTATGTTTTGTTGATTCCTGTCAAGTGTGATGCATATTTATAATCAGGATAAAAACCAACTGACTGGGAAGTAGGAAAGATGGTGCCAATTTACAAAAAAAAAGATAACAAGAAATGCGAGAACTATAGGGGAATCACATTATTAAGCATACCGATGAAAATTTATGAACAGATACTAGAGAAGAGATTAAGAACAACAATAGAACCTACATTACTAGAAGTACAGAGTGGATTCCGGAAAGGACACAGTGCACAAGACCACATTTTCACAATTAAACAGATCATACACAAGACGCTTCAGTACAACAAGCAAGCCTATTTTGCATTTATAGATCTTGAAAAGGCATTTGATATGGTACCACGGCAAGAAGTATGGAAGAGTCTAAGCCAACGAGGAGTAAATAGGAAATTGATCAGAACAATCAAAAGTCTTTACAAAAATACCACCAATTACATAGTCTGGAATTACAACACATCAGAAAGATTTGAAACCGATGATGGATTAAGACAGGGAGGGGTGATGAGCCCAGCGCTATTTACAGTTTTTATGGACGACATAATAAGGAAATGCAGACCAAAATTGAAAACGTTGAACACAGGGGTGCGACAACTGCAAAATATTCAGATTTCTGAATGTGCATTTGCAGATGACATTATAGTGATGGCGAGAAACGAAAGAGACCTACAACAAAATCTAAATGTATGGAACGAGACCCTTAAAGAAAGTGGAATGAAAATGAACATCAACAAAACAAAAGTAATGGCAATTACCAGGGAACCACAAACATTGACAGTACACTTGGAAGGAAAGCAGATAGAGCAAGTCACACAATTCACCTACCTTGGAGTTATTATAGAAGAAACCGGAAAACAAGACATAGACCTGAACGAGAGACTGAACAAAGTAAACAAGCTATACTACTCAATGAACAAGACCTTTATAAACAAAAAAGAAATAACAAGGAAGACAAAATTAAACGTTTACAAAACTATATTTCGACCGATTTTAACATATGGATGCGAGTCATGGATTTTATCTCAACGAATGAAGAAAAAAATTGAATCGACAGAGATGAAATACCTGCGACGAGTCAAAGGAATCACACTGAGAGACAGAATACGTAATACCCAAATAAGAGACGAGCTAGAGATCAAACCAGTAACAGAATTCATAGAGAGAAGACAACTTGCCTGGTGGGGCCACCTGCAGAGAATGAACATTAACAGACCAGTGAAGCAAATATGGGAAGCAAGAATCCAGGCAAAGAGAAGTAGAGGACGACCGAAAGAAACATGGGATGACGTAGTGAGGAAAACACTGACAGGAAAGGGACTGAGTTGGATCGAAGGAAAGACGCTTGCAAAAGATAAAAAACAATGGACCAAGTTCGTGCATGAAGAATAGATTATTTAGTTTAATAGAACAAGAATTATGAATTATGTTATTATAAATTTGTATAACCCTACACCGAAAGGTACAAGGGGTATTTATTGATTATATATATATATATATATATAAATCGGAATCGATTACCATATCAGAAGAGGGCGTCGAATGTAAGAAAAAATTTTTATGTTGGACTCTGTAACTGATATCCACAGACATTTTTCGTCGACAGATTAATCGTTTTTCAATTCCTGAATTATGCTCAAGGGGAAGTCTCCAGACGTATTCTTTGTTGTCAAATATGGAGGTTATGATAATTTATTAATCTGAATGACTATACGAACATCAGAAACTGACGTTTGAAAGCTTTGGTAGGCTTGGCGTGGCTTGAGTAGATAAAATGCACCGATATTTGCAACGTTGTCGCCTCTACCATGCGTTTATTTACGAAGACCCAATTCGAACGTTTTTCGCTTTGCGAACACTGCTCAAAAATTGGCAAACGGAAACGTATACGTAAATCTTGATACACAAATTTGCGCATACGCAACTTTACGTATATTCTCAAAAATTGGCCCCCTGGTCATATCAATATAACGATCATCCCACGGACATGATCCACTTGGGTGATTTCCTGGACAAAAATAGACATAGCGAGTGTATTGTTTAGGACGGAGTTGAACTGGTAAAATCAGCGTTGCGAAATCAACCCACAGGGATTGATTTTGCAACGCTTTATTTTATCAATCAACTCCGCCCTCAAGGACGGCATTTCCTAGCATAAAAATGGCTGAAACAGACTGCGGATTAGCTGCAGAGCGAAAGAGAAACAGATAGATTCTTGTGGCGTGAGTTTCTGCCAAATCTGAGCAGCTTACAATGTAACAAAATAAATGAGCTATTCAAATCTGGGCTGGCAAGAGAATGAGGGACTTTTTTTGAGAAAAATGTAAAAATTTTGAAAAAAAATTGAGTTTTTCGAAATTTTCAAATATGTACTTATTAATTTTCATTCCAGATTTTATATTGGAACTCTTCTTTTTTCAAGTCTCTTACTCCACTGATTCTCATAGTGGACGTGGTAGGAAAAAACAAGTTGCAAATGATGATAAAGGCAAACCACTTTGCAGGATCATAACTAAAACTTGAATAAACGATTTGACCCGCAGTGCTTTCATTTTCGTTCCTTAGGATTTGAATGGCGCCCCTTTTTCAAATAGGCGGATTTTATCTAGGGGCAGAAGGTATCGAATAGCCTGGTGATGTCCAGCTTCGTTAAAATATATGGAGCTATGTCTCGATCGGTTTCTGGGACATCAAACACTTGAAAAAAAAATGGTGGAACATTGACGTCTGTCGCAGGCAAATTTGGTGGAGGCGCCAAAATGAATTTAGTACGGTCATAAAAAAATGGCTATAACATTTTTATTTTTCAACCGATTTTAACACAAGATATCTCGTTATGTGGAAAAGTAAATTCTTCCTGTTATCTTTTACCTTCCATAAAAAAAGACATTGAGAAATAATGAAGAAAAAATAGAAAATAATTTGAAAAAAAAGATTTATTTTGTTTTTTATTTTCATGAAAATTGCCTTATTTGTAGATTTTGATGTGCCCTCTCTAAATTTTCACTTTTCTGATTTATGTCTTTGCAGTGCGCACCGCCACACACAGGCGGAATTTCAAAAAATCGTGGACAAAAACCAAAAATAAAAATATTGAGTTGATCAGGAACTATCCACTTTAAAATATTCTTGGATAATCTAGCTATAATTATCAGGTACCCTCAGCTTAACAGGTGCAAGGATAAAAAAGATACAGCGATATGAAGTTCATGCTGAAAAAAAGCTGTCACCAGTTATCAGTTTTGGACTTTTTCTTACTCGTTTCGAATGGCCCTTGACACATTGCTATGTGAATTTATTCAATCCAAATATATGGAGTCTATAGCAGGAGGTCTGTATTACATTTACATATAGATATTTCATTGGAAAATATCCACTGGTCATCCCCAAAAAATAATATTTGAAGTAGAGTTTTCAATCTTCGAAAAAAGTGAATTTTTGTTTACCTATAGACAAAAAGTATCCTATCGAGCACGATCGAGCAGCGATTTTTATATTTTTATAGGCCAAAAGGTATACTGTACATGTTCCAGGCAACATCTTTTGCTATAACTTGCTATATTACGAGAAACTAATTTTTTTGTTGACTTTGGAGTACATAAAATCGCAAAATAACGCACCACTCGAATTTTAACCAAATTTGAAAACTTGGTTCTATTGAACCGCTTCTCCTATACAGAGTGTTCCACTTTTTTTTTCAATTATTGAGGATATGGTAAGCATCGAAAAATAAGTAGTTTCGCAAATAAAAGAAAAATAAAAAATAAAAAGTTACAATTCTCGAGATGTGACAAAAATCAATATGACCATCTTGTATGCATATACATCAACTTATGATGTATACCAAATTTTATCAAAAATTCATTGATTGAACTCGAAGTAATGAAAAAAAAATCATTTGCAAAACTCAACTTTGAAAACCTCTATCTCCGTTATGATGCGTTTCCGATGTTTTTTTTTTTCGAGAAAGTCCACATATTTTTTGATACTCTACTATCTCCTGAAATATTGACAAAAAAAGTGTAACACCCTGTATGTGTACCTTGATTCTTAATTATCAAGACAAAAACGTATTTTTTTTCCAACCAATACTTTAATTTTAGATTCCCGATCAGAGTTTATTACCGTAGGCGTAGCAAAAAAATAAGCTAGTTCGTATCTTACAATTTTGTCAAGCTCCTAACTTCATGGATAAGTGCAAGCCATTTGCTAAGCCAAATCAAACAAGTTACCTGATGTGACGACCAGGACTTGTCATCGAAATCCAAAAAAATGAATGATTCTCAAAAGTAGTGAAACTTGTCCAATACATGCTGTAAAGGAGGTATAGGAAAGATAGTGAGAAAATCTTTTAATAATTTTGACAGAGCTATTTTAGAGGATGTAAAGTGAATAAATTTTGAAACCTCACTAACTACCCTCATCAACCCAAAGAGACTTTTTTCCACTATTTTTCCTGTAATCTGGAGCTTGGTATTGGACCAGTTACGTAAATTACAAAATTTTCGCCGAATAACTGGAAATACACCTTCTCTCCGCCCTACTCGGAATCAATTAAATGGAATTTGGCTATAGGATCATCTGATACTTTATTGAATATCTACAATAAACTGGATTTTCAACCAAATCTATGTGTCAAAAAAACATTTTATACGAAATAATTTTTCCATGAGGTCTACGCGACGTTCTAAAACATTTATTTTGTTTCTGTTCACAGAAAAAAGTTTTTTTTTGTGATTTTTGAAGAATTGTATTCAATCTAGCTATTTTTGAGCGAATTCCTGCAAAAAAAGTAAAAAAAAAGTTAAATTTAATTTTGTCCACGATTTTTTAAAATTCCGCCTGTGTGCGCCATGTTGAAAAAATGATATCTGAAAAAAAGTTTTTGACAATATCTGAATTCAAGTACAAGCGAGAATAAAATGTTTATATACGTATGAAAGAACATTCAATTCTCCACGTTTTGACACCTGAATCATCTCTGTGTGACTTGGGGTTCTTGAGCTTCCGGAAATATCAATTTTCGGTGTTAAATAGTGACCGCGCCTATCGGATTTCACCACTAGATCACCACCATGTCTTAATCAAGTTACCCATCAATAACGCGTCGTCATTTATCTCAAATCATGAACATTGGTGGACCTGGCACAGCCCCAAGAGGTGATTTTTAATTCTTTTGGAACCGAAAATTGATACTTCCAGAAGGTCTAGCTCAAGAACCGTGGGTCGCACAGAGCTGGTTCAGATGTCAGACTGTGGAGGATTGAATGTGCTTCCATATGTTTGAAAACATTTTAATGTCACAAGGGCCAAAATTTAGATATTGTCAAAAACTTCTTTTCAGACATCATTGTTTTTTTACGCGCCGTACTGCAAAGATATAAATCGGAAAAGTGCAAATTTAGAAAGGGCACATTGAAGTCTTCAAATAGGGCAAATTGCATAAAAATAAAAAAATGTTGAAAATCTTTTTTTTTTCAAACATTTTTTTTCAACATTCCTCAACGTCTTTTTTCGATGGAAGGTATAACGTAAGAAGAAGAATTCACTTTTTCACAAAATGAAATGTTTTGTGTTAAAATCCGTTGAAAAATTAAAAGTTACAGCAATTTTTTTATGACAGTACTAAATTCCTTTTGGCGCCTCCACCAAATTTGCCTGCGGTAGATGGCAATGTTCCACCATTTTTTTAATTAGTGTTTGATGTCCCAAAATTCGATTGAGACATAGCCCCATATATTTCTTGTAAGCTGGACATTACCAGGCTATTCGATACCTTCTGCCCCTAGATAATATCCACCATTTTAAAAAAGAGGCGCTATTCAAATCCTAAGAGACGAAAAGAAAAGCACTGCGGGTCAAATCGTTGGTTTAGGTCTCAGTTGTAACCCTGCCGAGTGGTTTGCTTTTATCATTATTTGTAACTTATATTTCCTATTTCGGTTGTACCACGTCCACTATCATGAAACTCACGTTTAAAGAAAAAACACTAGGAAATGCCGTCCTTAACAAGTAAAAATTAACATAATAGGTTTTTTAGATTGTGAGAAATATATATTCTGTGGTTTCGCTATTTATGTCCATCCGATCAAATAATGATAGTTCATAAGTATCAGGTATTATTAAATCTAGGTGAAATAATTTCAGTACTAACTGAAACACAATCATGAAGATGCACCTCGGGTCCTCGGGAGACACTTGATGCCTGTTGCACCATAAATTTCACATGTGACAAGAGTAATGTTTGTTGTATCCTTTTGTTAGTAATGTTTTGTGAATAAATGAGAAAGGTGTCTTCGCCAACAAGTTTACCTTTATTTGGTTATCCTGCTCTCCAGTCGCTAACAACACTAACCCAACATCAAGCAGACGCTGGAATATAAACGCAAAGCACAAGATATAAATACTTACTTAATCCTTTTGCCTATTTTACCCTTACGGGCGTAAGGCGGTTTGTGGAGTCAAGTACTCCGTGGAGTCCCTTCTCCATATTTCTCTCCATCCTGTCCGATCTTGTACCGACCGAGTCCCCTCCACCGTCTCGCCCCTCTTCTCCACAGCTTTCCGCACTTCATCACACCACGTTCTTCTAGGTCTTCCCCTGCTTCTTTTCTTTATTGTTCTAGCTTCAAACACTCTCCTGGTTATTCTGTTTTCATCCATTCTCTTGAGATGACCGAACCATCTTAATTGTCCTTTCTCTACTGTTCGATCCACAGGTTTTGTGTTAAGCTTGTCTCTAAATGTTGTGTTCTCTATCTTGTCCATGATTGTCTTGTCGTCTATTTTTTTAAGAATCTCATTTCTGTCACTACAATCTTTCTTCTTTGTTTCTTTGTCAAAGTCTAAGACTCAGACCCGTATGTCAAGATTGGGGTGACGACTTTCTTAAATATTTCTGTTCTGGTGTCTTTGGGGAATTCTTTGTTTCTTAGGAATGTTGTCTTTATGGACAACCGCTGCTGCAGGTCTTTCCGCTGCTGTGGTTCTCTCAATGATTTCTTCGTCCAGCTTTCCGTCCTGTGACACGATTTAGCCTAAGTATTTAAATTTTTCGACTTGATCCAGTTTTGCGTCGTTTAGCTCAATTGTGTGTTGTTTTTCTTCTTTGCTAACAGTCATGCTTTGCGTCTTACTCTGGTTGATGTTCATGTTGTACTTGTTGAGATGAGTTCGCCTTTGTATATATGCATGTTTCTGTTCAGTGTTTCTTCGTTTTTTGCGGTTATGACCATATTGTCGGCGTAGCATATTTCGGGAATCTTGATTCTTTGCATCTTCCAGTAGCCTATGTTGTATTGTCTTGCATCCTTTCTTGTTCCTTTTATAGCCTCGTCCAGTACCACAGTATAGAGCATCGGGCTCAGTATACATCCCTGTCTTACTCCCTTCGTTGCCTCGAACATTTCAGATGTTTCATGTTACGATCTTACGTCATTTGTCCTTTTTCTATACAGGCTTTGAATGCTCTTCACTGTGCTCTGCTGTACCACCCTTTCTCGTAGTGTCTTCCATATGTCGTTTCTGTCGTTTCTGTCGAAAGCCTTTTCCAAATCCACGAAACAAAGATGTACTGTCTCTCCTTCTCGTATGGCTTTTTCTGTTATTTGTCTTAGAATGAAGATGGCATCTTGTAGTCCTCTGTTCTGAAGCTCTCCTTTCGACAAAAAGAGTTGAGAGCATAGTATAGCATGTAGACAAGGCTTTTCAAATGTCGATCCCCAAAGAAAAAAGTCAAGGGGGTTCAAGTAGGAAGGCCGCGCAGGCCAACGTCGGGGACCACCTCGTCCTATCCAACGGTCAAGATAGTGTTCATTGTAGGCGAAATGGGGTGGCGCCCCGTCGTCGGTCGTGCGGAAACCAGCCGTTGGTACGGAAAACAGGTGGTACCTCATCTTGTAGATCAGGAAGTTCGTTGGTCAAGAACTCTGCAGAGACATCTCCTGTTGAACGTGCAGGAAACTCAAATGGTGTAACCTAGAGAGAGAAAGGATTGAATTACGAGGTACGAGGTAGATCAATTCAGACTGTTGACATACCACACGGTCCCCCAATAGGCCAGCCCAAAAATTTACTGAAAATCGCTGTTGAAAAGCTGCCGGAAAAGTGCTCTTGGATTCTCCTTCGCCGAAATGTGCCAATTGTGAGCGTTAAAACAGCTTTGCCTGCCGAACATCGATTCGTCCGAAAATAGAATTCGCGAAAAAGAAAATTCTAATAGAGTTTATAATATGGGTAGGTCATTAATTAAGCTGTACGTGGTATGAGTACTTATAGTTAGATATTATACGAGTAGATACCACCATCGGTCTTATACATGCCGTTTTTTTTAAACATTACTCAGGCAGGTACTATAGGTATAAACTGAGTGAAATATTACATGTTACATGATGATTACGACGGTATCGCATTAAGGAACTGCATATCTACTATTATAGATAACCCTGCATTATTATAATTAATTGATATAAAACGGAACTGGTTCCCAGTCCTGATAAAACCGACTATAAATTTCAATATTTAAACAGTTCCATCTGGTACTTCCGTTAGCTATATAAAGACCAGAGTCCGCATGAGAACAGCTATAGGTGCCTAGCCATTAGATTGATTCTTCATTTGGGGAGTGGAATACATAACAGACAAAACCCTGTATTTGGATACCTATAACAACCGATCTGTGACCTGTGACACTGAATACAAGAAGATCAAACAAACCCAATACAAAAATGAAATTCAGCCCCGAATTCGGCCCAAAACAAATCATGAAAGGTTTTCTTGGTGAAACAATTTTTTCAGTATCAAAGTGAATCCAATAATTGCAGAAGACCCTTTATGGTCAGTATATCTACTTAGCTGTGGCATCCTTCAGCGCAAACCAATCAGGTTGATTTTTAAAGCCTCGTTTGTCATCTCTTTCGTTGTGTTCGTCATTGAGTTGTATACATTATACACCAATCCGGGCTACTGCTTTAAATACGGCCCTTTGATCATGGTGAAGCAATTTGTACGTACTTACCTATTTATGTTCGTAGACAAGTTTTTGTTGAATTGATTTATTTCATAAGTGTTTCTTATGCCTGTGGAGCATGATGAAGAAACGGGAAGATATCGACAATCTGTGGCAAAAGTTTGAACGGTGGACGCTGGACAGCGCTGGACCTGTCACACAAAAAGAAATCAAGAAAAGAATGTCTCAGTACATGATACTTTTGATGAGCATCTTTGGTGTGATGTTTGTATTTGTGATCTTGGTTGCGCTACCCAATCTCAGTGATAGTGAATTATATTTGAATTTTCGAATTTTTGAGCTAAGGTACCCGCAATATGCGAATACCTTTATAGCGACCATATATAATATTGCTGGGAAAACTGTTATGGCTCCAGTTGGGTACTCGACGCTGATGCCACCGCTCACGATATTTTACGTTGAGCAACACGGCATTTACCAATATATGATGGTAATGGAACATTTAAAGAGTTTAAGCTTCGATTTTGAAAGTTATAATGACTCAAAATTGCTGGAGAATCCAGAGTATCAGAAACTGATACACGATAGACTCAAGTTTTGTATTCAGCGTCACATAGAATTCAACACGTAAGTGACATACCTATAGTACCTACCTATACATACTGCTAGAAAAATCTTGTTTAGATTACATTTTTCAAATTATTGATCATTTACAGATTTTTACGAGGCACCATATTTCCTTTTTTGCGGACATTTTTTCCAATGTACACAATATCTGGCACCGGCGTGGGAATTGGCTTATTGATGTTGTTCTACGCAGTTGAGTATACCTATACAGGGTCCTGCAACAGTGCGTCGGGCTTTCCTAGCGCCCTTATCTTGCAAAATAGAGAAAAAGGTGTAATACATGAGATTATTAGTTTGAAAAGTTCTACCTTGTAAAATCATTTTCAACTATACAGGGTGTTCAATTTTTGCGCTATAACAAAAACAAAGATTTTCTTGAATAAAATGCCCCACTTTTGATTCAATTTTCTTATTCAGCTTTTTAAGCTCTATTACAAGTGTATTTTTTGTTTTTTCAATTTGTGGCAGTGCTACCAACTGAAAATTAAAGATTGAAATTTTTTGTAATTTCAAGGTTCACTTCGAAAAATCGTAGAGGCCTCGTTACTTGGGATTAAGGAATGAAATTTGGCATAACGGTAGTCGAATAGAAGCTGAATAATTTCATGACAAAAAACTTGAGGTTTAATTTCACAGGGTGTGCAAATTTTTTTTTTGAACTTCGCAAACTTCAAAATGCCATAAGTCATTTTTTTCAAATAGTATGCCCCATATTTTATCTCACCATTCGATAGCTTTTCTTTTCCTCTTTAGTTTTTACTGGAGATATCCTACCTCAAAACTCCATAATTTCAGAGATAATCGATAATTTTGATAAAAATTGTCGTTTATTTGGATTTTTTATGTTCTTAGTAGGTCCTGATACAGAAAATCATGTGTCAAAATGAACGCACCTCTCAATTTGACAGTTTGAAGGTTTTTGAAGTCGAGAAAACCACTTTACTAAGCTCAATTTGAATTTTCTTTTTTCCATCGGGCAACGAAATTCGTTTTCAAGCATTTTCTTTAGATTGGAATTTTGCGCAGCTATTCAATGAAAAAACCTTATTCTTAGCATCAAACCAAGCAAAATGCGTCAATCAGACATTTGTTGATGATCACTATGGCCTGCCCGGCGTGAAAAGTTTTAATAAATAGCACTTGTTATCAAAATTATCGATTATCTCGGAAATTATGAAATTTAGGGGTAGGGTACTCCTAGTAAAAATGAAAGAGGAGCAAAAAGCTGTCGAATGGTTGAATAAAATAGGGGGCATTTTATTTGAAAAAAATGACTTATGGCATTTTGAAATTTGCGAAGTTCGAAAAAAAGTTCTGAACACCCTGTATCAGTGATTCTGAAAGTTTTTGTCATGAAATTATTAACCTCCTATTCGACTATTATTGTGCCAAATTTGATTCCTTGATTGCAAAAAACGAGGCTCCTATGATTTTTCAAAACGAACCATGAAATAACAAAAATTTTCAATTTTTAATTTTTAGTTGGTAGCACTGCACTAAATGGAAAAAACAAAAATACGTTTGTGATAGAACTTGAAAAGCTAAACAAGAAAATAAAATCAAAAGTGGGGCATTTTATTGAAAAATATCTTTGTTTTTGTTATTGCGCAAAAATGGACCACCCTGTATAGTTGAAAATGATTTCTCTGGTTATAACTTTTCAAATCAATAACTTTATGTGTTACATTTTTGTCCCTATCTCGTAAGGGAAGGGCGCTAGGAAAGCCCGACGCACTGTTGCAGGACTCTGTATAGTTACCTAACCTACCTATACCGGGTGATCATTTGAAAACTATCCACCTGCAATAACTCCTGATTCCTAGTTAATATTTCTTCGGGCAAAAACAGGTCGATTTTCATATCGAGGGGGACATCTGAAACATACATTGGCAAATTTTCATCTTCAGCCCCCTCGCCCCCACCCATCCCAAAAATAAAATTTCAAATGACACTACCTACCTTGCGATACATCAAATTGAAGAAAAGTAGATTCTCTTTTTGAAAAAGATATTTTCAAAAATTTTAACTCTACCCCCTTCTTCCTAAAAATTCTCTGAGTGTCCCTTTCAATATTCTGGACCCCTCAATTCTTTTCAGTTTAGTCAGCATCATCCCGAATAGCTTCAAAGAAGAGAATTTTTGGCGGAAAAAGTGCCACCCAAATTGACCCCATTGCTCTTCCCCCCCCCCCTCAACAATCAAATTCAACAAAATACTACCCACTTTGTGATACATCAAATAAAAGAAAATCAAATTCTCTTTCTGAAAACTATTTTTTTGAAATTGTCAACCCCTCCCCCATTTAACTGGACATTTGGAGTATTTTAGTAGGAAAACGGTGGTTTTAAAAATTTCGAAAAAATTGTGTTCAGGGAGAGAATTGAATTCCCTTTAACTTGATGTATCACAAAGTAGGTATTGTCATATTTTAGATTTTTAAGGTGAGGAGAGATTCCATAGAAAATTTTCTCTTTCGATGCTGTGCAGGATGACGTTGACTGCATTGAAGAGAATTGAGAGGTCAAGAATATTCAATTGGACACTTAGAGAATTTAGGGGGGAAGAGGGGTGGGGTCAAAAATTTCAGAAATATTTTTTCAGAAAGAGAATTTAATTCTGTTGAATTTGATGTATCGCAAAATAGATAGTGTCATTTGAAATTTCAAAGTTGGGATAGATGGGGGCGAGGGGGCTAAAGATAGAAAATCGCTAATGTATGTTTTAGATATCCCCTTCGATATAAAAATCGACCTGTTTTTGCTCGAAGACATTTTCACTAGGAATCGGGAGTTATTGCAGGTGGATAGTTTTCAAATGATCACCCGGTATAGCTGTTTCATTAATGGCGCATTGTATCAGTAGGACGGTATAATGGAATCTTCTACGAAGCCCGCAAACAACAGCCAAAAATTATTTGACTTTCATCTTCGAAGTCATGAAGGGTTTAAAGCTGATTGTTTCATTATTTGAATTTTTTTTTTCATCATCAAAGGCATGGAGGTGAAGTTTGTATCCCTAGTCTCATGGTTAGAGACCCAAAGTACACTCTTCCAATATGTGGGAGGACCGTGGTCAGTGTAGTCGACAATTGGGATTTGAAAAGCTTCCGCGACCACTACTGCTTCCATATACATAAATATTACGGAAAGCCAATAATAGATGGCACCGCACCGCACGGGTGTCATCTTTAGTGCCATCTCCAGTGCCATCTATTTCTCGATATTCAGATCTCTATCTCTACATATATTCAGATCGCCGAGCCCCAGCTACGAATTGAGTACCCTAGCACAAATGAGACAACTCTTCGAATATATTTCAGAACTGTCCCTGAATAATCCCCTCATCCTTTGATATCACCCACCAAAAACAGTGAACTTTTCGGTCTTCCGGTGATGACATTTTTCATTTTCGACCTATTTTCGAGCTCCAGGGTTCATATTGAAGCTGGAAGTTTAGATAAACAAAAACTCTTTGCACAGACTCGACTCAAGACAAACATTCAAAACATAGGGTGAGGGCATCCAAAGTGTCAAAGTGACGTTCCAAAGTGTATACATCGGTTTCGGAATCCGGTCGCAAGGAGAATTAAATGTAAATCAGCAACATTGTCTTCGGACCAAGCATTATTTCTGAACACTCTTTGATGTTTAATGATTGATTGTGACACGAACTTTTGACATAGGGACCAAATCACAACTGGAGGTTTTTTGAGGGATTCATACGCAACAAGCCAAAGCACATTCGTCCGACATCTCAAACCTTCCAACGAGCGTCACGACTCATTATGCCACAAATTTTAACGGCGCGCGAATCTCCCAAAGCTCAAACATCCGACCGGAATTTGTTCGTCCACGCATTTCTACCACAGATAGTGCAACTGCGCAGATCTCGCAAAATTGAAACGGCCGAAATAACTTCCACCTAACAAATCCGAGACGAGCTAGCACTGAGTGAACCGAATTTCGAAAATTTTGATAGATCTTTGACACCAAAATACTAAAAACGGTCCTGTTACATCCAAGATGCATGCAATTTTCCATACGCGCGTACGATTGTTAACGTATTATACCATTCTTCTGTCACTTCCAAGTGACATCCAGATAAAACAAAGTTATTATAACGATAATCGAAATTTTCATTCGGGAGCTACCACCGAATTGTGATTTTATGCCAGTGCTAATGCTTTGCAACGAAATCATGTAGACTGACGAAGTTGAATTTTCAAATTCACCTTTCCACAGACCAAAGAATCAACGAGTTGGTTTTTTCTGACTAATTTTCCAGTGTTCCGTGTCAACACCTACCAACGTACATATAAAACAAGCGAATATGCCTCATGGGCATGAGGCTCAGTAGCGCACTTCCTTTCTGTAGGGTTAGTGAACGCAAGATGTTAATTAGGGTTCTACCGTTATTTGGGTAGAAATTTCAATATGGCGGCCAAAATAGCGTAAGAATCATGAAATTTGTCTTAAAAATCAAAATGATCGTACTATAGACAAGGATAAGTTCCAAGTTTCATGAAAATCGTTCCACTAATAAGAGATTTCCATATGGCGGCCAAGATGGTGACAGAATGTTGGAATTTGGCTGGAGAATAAGAATGATCATACGAAACAGAGGTAAATCCCAAGCTCCATGAAAATCGTTAAATGATGGGAAATTTCAATATGGCGCGGCGGCCAAGATGGCGGCAGAACATCATTTGTCCAAAATCGGATGTATTTTGATGAAGTTCACATCGCCTGTGAATTTCACGCAAATCGGACCACTTTCAGAGAAATTCAAAAAGGCGGACCAAAGATGGCGGCCAAGTGACAAAAATCATTGGTCAAATTTATATGGTGAACACGTACGTATTCGTTTGGCGTTTGCACCACATTGATATCTCTTTTCGTTGAGGCATAATTCTCCTAGTTCTATCACTTTAAAACATGTTCAATAGTGAGAATACAAGATGGCGGCGGGGCATCAATTGTCAAAAATTGGATAGATCTTGATGTGGTTTACATTGCCTGCAAATTTCATTTCAATCGGATCACTTTTAAAGAAATTCAAAATGGCGGATCAAAGATGGCGGCAAAATAACAAAAAACAAAAAGTCAACTTGACATCCTGGACACATGTATTATTGATCAGCGTTCACACCACATCGATATATTTCTTCCCTGAGGAGTTATCCTGAGTACGGACGGACGGACGGGCAAAGTGAAGCTAAAAGCTCCTTTTTCCCATTTTTTTGGGAAAGTGCGCTAAAAATGAGCAATTTTTTATTCACTCTGTTTAATCAGTTACTGATTCGTCAAAATTTTTTACAAACCATGAAACAATATGGCAACGATCAGAATTGAAGATATGAATTTGCTAGAACCCTGGGGTGAAAAATGTGAAACAACTAATTGGTGTGACGGTGACCTATGGTTGTCCAAAGCCGCGGTAGCTCTAGGGTGAACAAGTTATTCTATTCCGAAAATCACCAGTGAGGGAGACGTGGTACGAAGCACCGAGGTCTAAGAGGCATGACATCATCCGAGGTGCGAAGCACCGAGGTATGAAACTGCAAAGGGATCAAGCGAAAAACGTGAGAAAAGTAAATAGTATAAATTCTGAGAAGTCCAAATTGGCAAATTACCAAATACTCGAAACAGCATGAACAGTGATCCAGCGCACCCACCATTTGAACAGTTTTGTTGTTTGATTGAGCATTGAAGTTTCCAGTTAACAAAATTGTGGAGAATGCACAAGTGAGAAAAATGGACAGTTTTTCGTGTAGTTCATGGGAAACTAATTTAAACTTCTACGTGTTTTTGCACTCGATAATCAATACAAAAATTTTTTCAACGAAATTCTCAAATGGTATATAAAATGTAACTATGGATAGGCAGCGCATCCGCCTATAAAGTCGCTAGTGGAAAAGGATACATATTTTTTGCACTGGGGGCATCCTAATCTTGTTTACTGGGAACTTTAATGTTTGGTCAAGCAACAGAACTATTCAAATGGTGGATGCGCTGTATGAACACACTGCTCGCGTGCCCGTGCTGTTTTGTATATTTGGCAGATTTTGCCAGTTTGAACTTTTTGTTAAAATGTATATTGTTAAATTTTTTTGATTTTTTCGCTTGCGAAGAGCTACAACGCCTTTACTCATCTGCAAATGCCGTGAATTATGTTACGGAAATCGGAGCAAACAGGATGGTCTCTCCCTGATTGTTCCGATTTTCGCAACGTTGATTACGAACATTTTCATACGAGTGAGTAAGCTGATTTTCACCCAAAAACATGCAGTGTAATTTGGTTCCTATTAGTCCAGGAATTATAGAAAAAATAGCGAACAAAAATTAAAACTAGCCGGATTTTTGTATAGATGCTCAGTTAGGCATGTAGTTCAACATAATAAAAGTCCTTAAGAATCCGGTGTGAGCTTCGGCCGTTGTGGCCTCGAGAAGAACTTGAGGATCAGTTTTTCGTGTTTATCTCGTAAACGATGGCACTTGGAGGAAAAGTTCTCAAAGCAAAATTGTTGGAAATTGTGTTGTCTACAAGAAAGGTCCTCACATATTCATCATCAGTCCACTCCTTCTTCATCAAAACACAAGAAAAGCTAAAGAGTTCAGATGCTCAATGCCTAAGACTATACGGACCTTGAGTTTTATGATGGCAGGGTGCCACTTGGTAGAGGTATTGTTCGATCTATTCTCTTTTGATTGAAACTTGATGTCATCAATACCAACTATGCCGGCGGCATATACAGGGTGAAATGAAAATAAGAAGTTGAACAAATGTACCTCAAGAACCAAAATAGGTGAAGACATGTAAATCGCCAAAAATATTTCTAATTTCATGATCATGAAGTCGTCGTAAACTTGGATCAAATATGTTGAGCCGTTTCTGAAATATCTTCAGAAGATTGAATTCGTTACGAAAAAAAAAATAGTTTTCCGTATATCAGTAATTCTTCAGATATTGAATCAAAACTTGGTGTTTTAAATCGAAACAATGATAAATTACATTTAAAATTAAATTACAGTGAAAAACCCTCTCCCGGCCAACTACTTTTCAGAAAAAACACAGTCAACTTTTTTCTGGTAACAATCTCAGTCTTTTCAAGATATTTCAAGAACGGCTCCAGATATTTGATTCAAGTTTACGACGACTTCATGACCATGAAATCAGAATTATTTATGGCGATTTACAGGTCTTCACCTATTTTGGTTCTTGAGGTACAAATGTTCAACTTTTTATTTTTATTTCACTCTGTATATGCCGCCGGCATAGTTCATATTGATGGCTTCAAGTTTCAATCAAAAGAGAGTAGATCAAGCAACACCTGTACGAAGTGGCACTCCGCCATCATGAAACTCAAGGTACATACAGTCTTAAGCATCGAGCATCGGCACTATTTGGATTTTCTTGTGTTTTGACGAAGAAGGAGAGGACTGACAATGAAATGTGTAAGACCTTTCTTGTAGACAATAAAATTTCCAACAATAGGGTAGTGACCGATTTTTTTTTTATTATTTTTTTTTAAAGTTCACTTCTTGATAAGTGACGCTATATAGTTAACAGATTTTTTTTCGTAAGTTTTCTTGGTAAAAAAAATTCATGAAAGTTTTCGATCATTTCAAATTTGGCGCGATGACGTCGCAATCTTTCATAGGCGGAGAAGCAGGCTTGACAACATTATACAGAACTTACTACAAAAAGCACTAGCGTCAACCCGTCAACGCTCATAACAGCTGATTGTTATATTGTTAACGCTTTGTGTATCTGTGCGGTGATTCGTGTTGTTTAGTTGTTTTGCTTGAAAATATGGAAAGTTGGTAAAATCTTTCATGATTTATGAATATTTCAAGACTACATCAGACTTCAATGGTTATGTTATGCTGGCAAACGTCAACGTCAACACTGACACACAGGCAACGGAGGTGTGGTCATCCCCACTACTGCCAAAAGATTGAAACGTCACAGCCCGCCTTACAGCTCGGTAGATTTGAAATCGTTCGCAAAAGTAGCCACTTTCAAGGCAGATTTTGAGACACTTGGAACTTTTTTTTTCGAATTTTCACGAAACGTAGTCTTGTTATTAAGGCTCTACATTCGATTAGTATGATTTTTTTCTATATTTTTGGATGGTGGTCACTACCCTATTTCTTTCCAAGAACTTTTTTCCCAAGTGCTACTGTTCACGAGATATACGCGAAAAACTGATCCTCAAGTTCTTCTCGAGGCCACAACGGCCGAAGCTCACACCGGATTCTTGAGGACTTTTAGTATGTTGAACTACATGCTTCACTGAGCTTATATACAAAAATCCGGCTGACTTTCATTTTTGTTCGCTATTGGCGATTTAAACAGCTAAAATTTTCAGACTATATTTCAGAGCTCTTGTCACAGTCAACCACGAAACAGTAAAGAGTGTTCAGAATGACTTCGTCCGCGGACAATGTTGATTTTAATTCAATTCTCTTTCGACCGGTTTTCGAGGTCGATATATCCCTACATCACTTTTGATACCGCTCTGTATACTTTGAATGTATGTCTTTGAGTCGATTCTGTTGATAGGCTATGTGCATGACCTTGAGCGGTCAACGCTAGGGCATACAGAGCCCATGGTGGTAAAAATTAGAAATTCCCATTGGACTTCTTTGACAGCAGACAGCTTTGAATTGGTTGTATGGTTACTTGTTTTGACATTTATTTGTCGTGCATTTCAACTGCAAATTGGTCGACAGTTTGGTTCACGGTTGACAGAATGGCGGCAGCAAAAAGTGACGTTTATTGTCGACGCAAGCGCTACCTAGTGAAATGTTCATTTTTCTTACCTGAAGCTCCAGTTCCAATGAAGCCTTGGATTTTTAAAATTGGTCAAGAATGTAAAATGTTATTACCGGAAGACCACAGTGCCAGAATAAATGAAAAACTTTTCCAATGACATTGCACTAGCACTACTTTTCTAACATCCGGTAGAAACCCCCAAGTTGACAGATTTCCATGTTTGAATTGCTATTATGCACACCTGCTCTGTTTCCAGAGGATCAAACTCTCAAATCAAAATGGTTTGAACAGATTTGAAATTGTTTGAGCCAGTCGCAGCAGATTTTGTGTATAGAAAAAAGGTGACATTTTGGAGCACGACATCTATTTCGTTGCTTCCTCGTTCAAAAGAGTTCAAAGGACCATACTCTGGCCCCATATAACTTCGAAAATAAAATTTAAAAAATGTATGGGGTTATTGGTAATATATTCCATACACCGTAGTACTGTTTCAGTGTGGCATTTCTAGGACACCTGTAAACAGAGATTCACCGTAAAAAAAAGTCCAGGACCGTTGGAAATTTTTTGGAAAATCCACGTTCTTTATTTTTGGAAATCTGGGGGTGGGGGTTCATCAAAGTGTGGGAGTTCAACGTTATTTTTGTTGTAAATGAGTGTTGGGAATCCCGCTCTTTGACCCTCTCATATTTTCAATAGAATAGGCACTCTGCGGATTTGCTTTAGCGCCAAAAGTTGCGGTTTTTTTGTACTTTTCCTACAGGAAGTTATCTATTTCCATAACAACAATGCCATTTAAATAATCATACCACCTGCAAATGTCAATTTCAACAATGCATGAACTTCAATTTTGACAATTTTCCTCACACATATGTTCGCGACTGCCGCATGAGGGTGCTGAAACGGGCGGGATATTCAAAATGTGCAGAGCGCCTATATTGTAAAACAAGTGTTACAATAATTACGACTGTTGTAATACGAGTACGTTTGTCTAACGACCGCGAAGCAGCAAATTAAGCAGTCTCCAAGTATAAGAAGAAGGAATTACCACGTATTTTCCATAATAATTTTCCCTAAATTCACTTAATAAAAATGAGAACAAATGTACACATTGACATTTGAAATGTGCTTATGTTATCAATGACAGCCAAAACAGTGGCACCTTGAGTGGCATAAAGTGCTCTGTTTTCAGGTACACAAAGTAGCACTATAAACACAGTTTTTGCAAAAAGTCACGCCTAACCGAAACAGACAAAACCATTTTTTTTGAAATCTCATAAAATCACGGTATAGGTGGTAGAGAACTAACTTTTTCGATTCCAGCTTTACCAGAATTTATTACCATTCACATTCCACAACACAGCCATTGTTACGGCCCTAAGTGCATTGGTGTTAATCATGGCTTGTCGCCTAATCCATTCAGGCCAAGTTGTTGAAGACGAGGCAAGAATAGCACTATACATACCTATACCTAAGTACTGCTTTTTGGCATATACATTTTTAATGCATAAAATACATTTCAGAGTGGAAGAATTCTTCCAGTTTTGATGGAAACTCGATGGACAAGTTGGAACAAAAGCAATCGCATGACACTTATGTTGTGTTTGCAAAAAAGTGACCCGATAAAAATGGCTTTTCTTGAGGATTTGTGCGTGAACTATAAGTTAGGGATTGAGGCAAGTACATAAAACAGGGAATGATCACGAAATGACGCGCCAGAACCTACTATGCGATATAATGTGAAATATTGTATAAAGCTCACAAAAGTTATAATAAACAAATTCTTCGACTTTTATTTCCGAAGTTACGAAGGGTCAAAATTTGGTCCTCCTAACCCAGCTAGTTTTTATATTTCAAAAGATTTTTGTAAACTGTTGCTGGCAAAATTATGAGAAATAAATACCAACCTCTGGATATGTATCTGGGTATACTAGATTTCCATTTACCATTCAGGGTGAGTCATGATCATGAAGTAAAAAATCCTCTAAAAAACTCCTCTTGAGAAAATTTCTTGGTGGAAGCTCATGTGATACGCTCTACATCCGTTGAGGGATCAACCGAATTGTTTGGAGGCATTCTTTAAGAATAATAATTTACGAAGTTTCTGACTTGAAAACTGTCTGACTGAGATGGAAATTCAATAAATATCCAGTGGCTGATATTTCTTTCCCGTAATTTTGCCACTTAGAGGCACTGAAATATTTTGCAATAACGAAACTAGAAGGATTCGAAGGACCAAACTTTGACCCTTGATAGCTCGCTTCATAGTTGCGAAAATAAAAGTCGAAATATTTGTTTGTTATTCTTTTTGGGCTTCATAGAATATTCCATAAATCCTGGCATTATTCTAGTGCGTCATTTCGTGATCAGCCTGTATGTATGTATAAGAAATATCCCAGAATTTAGTATCTGCCGCGAAAAAACCCTAGGTACTTGATGTGAAGATGAGGACAAAGTAGTTCACTGGTCACCAAGAACATGTTATGTAATGCAAATCCCAAACTATGAAAACTCGTGGAGGTGCTTGCAAATCTTTTGAAATAATTGGAAATCTTTGATGATAATTGTTAGAAATCATTGGGAATCACAGCAAAATGAAAATCAGCTGGACCAAATATTGGCCCGTGCACAACTATTAATGTCGTTCCGACTTTTTTCTGCTTTGTCCCCCAACGCCTAAAGCAGGAGTTTTTTTTTGTAATCAAATATACAAATGAAAAATCTAGGGCCACTGTTTGGGCTACTAAATTCTGGAATTCTGGAAACACCTGTATATTATTTGTTAGGCAAGTAAACTAAACATATGGCTTTTTAGATGGCGAGAAATATATATTCTGTGATTTCGCTGTTTTTGTCGATACGATCAAATGCATAATTACCGATTCGGTATAAGTATTCAACTTAAGTGAAACAATTTTAGTATAGTAAAATGCACGAGGACGCACCTCGGGATGCACCTTGGGGTTTATTGCACGATCAATTTTACATTCATGTACCTGCTAGAGTAAAAGGTAAAAGTAAGTTTGCACTACGAATTTTGACTAGGTTTTTCTGAGAATAATTGAACATGTAACAAAGTCTGCTTACACCATCGAACGCCTGAGCAAGAAAGGAACTCTCAAGTGTTTTGGCCCTTTGGACCTAATCAGTGAGAGAAAAACCAAGTAGAACGTTGTCAACATGTCCAATAATCCTCACGAAAACCACCGCAAAATTTATTGTTCAGTTTATGGCAAAATTCATGGACACAAATCACTTTCATAGTTTACATTATGCGATTTGTCGAATGATCTGGCGAGCGATCAAATGAATCGACAGGTCATGCGATTGGAAATCACAAGACGCTCCTAATTTTCGAGGCTGTTGAACGATGAGTTCCCTCGTGAGTTCCATAGCGTGACCATTAAATAGGGAGTTTGCGATTTTATTGAACGTACGACGTAACGCAACGTAGAACGTGAAAACTCCCCTGTAACTAAGGAATTGAGGATAACAAACTCGCCAATTTTTACGTTGAAAGTTACGTTACGTCGTAGGTACGTACGTGTGGACGCAAACTCTCCAATCACATGCGATTCGACTAATCTTTCGATCATTCATTCGACGAATGCATAATGTTAGCCCACTTTAATGTTTGTTGTAGGTACCTATATCCTTTTGCCTTTTCTTTGTAGTGTTGTGTGTGTTGCGATGAAATGAAAAGGTCAACTTTGTCAACAAGTTTCTCTTAATTTTGAATAGGCTAGTGGACATGGGTTTTTTTATTTCTTTTTATGAAAGATCCTCCCAAAATTGTTGCATTGACAGGATGATTTTATTTTAAAAGGTTTTTGTACATATTAAAAAAAACATGAAAAAGATTTGTCTGTTTAAATGGCGCGGCAAGTGCGTGACGTCACATTTTGAAGAGCCAATAGAAACTCTATTTGTCCATTCAATGACTGAAGAACACCTTCTCGTTGTGAACTGATTTTGTGCCAAAAAAATATAATGAAATGCTGGAGTGCTATGGTTTGACCTCACATTTTGGTCGATTCTTCCTTAAAATTCACTTATTTTTATTCGTGCAGGCTTCGATTAATGTCACAACAGTGTTATTAGTGTAGGGTTACCAACCGTACTCTTTAAAGAGTACAGGTACTCTTTTTAAGGTGAAAAAGTAGCGTACTCTCACTTTTCACATTCTGAAGCTAAATGTACTCTTTTTAATTTATTCGGACGAATTTTTCCCATTCTATTTTTTCTATTGCTGTAGACCATATAATATTAAAATCTATGACTCCACAAAACAGGTATGTTCTTGGGCGCATGCGTACTACTGTAGATTCAAGACACAATCAAGACCACAGATATCAAAACCAATAATATCAGTCCACTGCTGTGACTACTGTGCAGTGCGATATTGGTGATATCGATATCTGTGTCAGTAATGTAACCACTAACCAAAGATCCCTGTACCTACTATCACGTTCGCATGCAATCATGCATGCGGCCAAGATCCAAGAATATGAGGAATTTCTAACAACTATATTTTTGTTATATTCAACTTTTCCGTTGTGTTTCACATTAGGACGACATCATATTATACAATATGCAATACACGCGAAGCAGAGGGTTTTCATGTGTGAATATCGCAAAATTTTGATTATCAATAATTGTCAAATTTGAAGGGTCAGCAAATCCTTGAAAAATTCAAATTTGACGAGTGTCATCGAATTTTTTTGCGAATATCTTTATATGAGAATCCGCCTCAAGTCTTCGTGGTATTCAAAACTGACTGATCACGCCCCTTTCCCCAAAAAATTTTCGCCCGCGGCGCAATTTCGGTCGCTTTGCTCACACTGTACTCTTTTCGTGTGGTTTGAGGATGGTAACCCTATATTAGTGTCATATGAGTGGCAGTACTGCGAGTGTCACATGCCATATGTCAGGCCCACGTCAAATAATCTAGTTTTTTTTAATACAATTTCGCTTCATAATACATAATAACTCCATGCAATGGCATCAAAAATAAGTTCCTTGTGATAAAGTTGTGCTCGTACGTGAAAATACACCACTACGTAATAGATCCAGAACGAATGCTTCCCTCGAATGTCAAATGCGTTCCCCTCTCCTTCCTCCCTCCCACCTCCTAGTTCACTTTCAAGCTGTGACGTAGCATATTATTCCTGATTTGAATAAGTCCTTTTTCAAATTGATATTTCACCGAAATGAAATCATATTTCGAAAAACTTTTCCAACTACAAATTCGTCATTCAGATATTTATCAGGTTCATGATACTTTTATACTGAAATGCGATTGATGTCCAGTAGCCTATTGTTCTAATGCAATTTTCAGCTTATTTCATCCTCGCTATCCATTCTACGTATAGCAGGGGTCAATTAACCTCTCCGTGGTCATTGCTGACGGTGGTTCTTCATCTGACAGCCTCCGTTGCAGAAGGTGGTAAATCAGTTCAACTGGGTTCATATCAGGCGACATGGTCGGCTACACCATGCGCATGATGTTGTTCCTACAAAAACCTTCGATTTTTGAAACCGTCCATCCAGATCAAACGTTACAACCTCCCAAAGCCGAAGTTGGTGGCAAAGATACTCTTCTCTTAACTAAAATATTAGCTAGCTAGCTTAGCTTATAGCTAAGCATATAAACTGCAGACTGTAGTTGATACCTAACGCATGAACAGATCACATTTTGTCAAGTTTTGGCTGAATACTCTTTGTCAGGAACAGGAACAAAGTTTACTTGTAAATAGTAGAATGTACTGAATAACAAACCTATGGCTACCACAGAGAAGAATTTTGTGTCGGTTGCAGCTAAAATATTTTGCTGCCACCACTATTTAGTAAGTACCTACACACACTATCTCTCACATGTCTGCCAAGTTTTACTGTAATTGATACAATGAATGAAATAAACACTCTTGTTAGTACTACTTATCACACTATTACTTATCACAAAAACCTATTGTGACACCACAATACTGTCACATCGAGTGTCACATGTATGGTCCGACGTCAGCCCTCCCCCTCCTGCACAATGCCACGCCACTGACGGGTTGAGTGTCAACTAATGAAGTACTATACTGTAGCGGTGGATCGGGGCTGTCCGACCGTTCCAAGGGAGGATTGGCTTGCCTGTGTGTGCATGATAGATAGATAGATAGATAGATAGATAGATAGATAGATTCATTTTATTTGTTCCGTACAGAGTACATACAGGGCCGCAAAGGCATTGAACATGTAAAGGGAAGTCAGGTAAAATAATTATAAACCATCAGATGCCAAATCACTTTTGAACGAACTGGGAAAATTAATAAAGGATAAATCCGGAGTGCCTCAAGCCAAAAAGTACCTGCAACAGCACATCAGCATTGCCATTCAGCGAGGCAACGCTGCTAGTGTTCTGGGCACAGTGGAGAAGACAGATGGCATTGAAGAAATTTTTTACATGTTTTAACATTTATTTATTGTACTATATTTACCTTTACTACATAAAAATAAAGTCCACAATTATAAACCTATTCCTAGATAGTACAATAAAAGCATTTATTATCATTATTATTATTATTTTTATTATTTCGTCAAAACGATTGACAGGCCAAAGCCCAATTAAAGGTCGAGTGTTGAAAAAGCCCTGTATATGGAGGCAGGGGTGAAAAAACAGGATATCGAAGTCACCCACAATCAAGTTGTGGTTTGAATAGATTCTGCCAATAGGAGAAGCAAGCAAAATATTTGTTCTGGCAAAAGGTGGGTGAGAATGAACTTTTTGATCTGAGATGTACACCGGGTAGGTATACACGGAAATCGATAATGCCCAGGATTTCAGAGCAGTCAATCTCTCCACATAAGATCTTACAGAGGAAGACTATAGAGTGAAGAGCTCTACGGTTGTTGAGGCTCTGCAGCTGAAACCTGCTAAGCAGCTCTCCATTTGGAAAACCTGTTGCAGGGTTAAACACCGTCGAGCCTGAAAGACAGAAACTTGAGAAACCTACGGTGCACATTCTGAAGACCTCTGATGTGGGTTTTGTACTCGGTTTTGTATGAGGGACTCCAAACAATTGACGCGTCTTCAAGTCTCGATCTGGTTAATGTGAAGTAAAAGCAAGCAGACTGTGGCGATGTCTGCGAAGTCCCGCGAGTTTCGAATAACAAAGCTCAAACTTCTGAACGCCGCTCTAACAGTCCCGCATCGACATGAGGCCTGAACAAAAGCTCAGGATCGAAAGTGACACCCAGATCCTGAACACAGCCAGGCCTCAAGAGAATTATGCAAATAGGTCGTAATCGAAATGTAGGTATTGGCGTGCGCTTCCGGGTGTAAGGAAGTACGTAGCACCTCGAGGCATTAATTGCTAAAAAGTAAGCCCTGCACCATCCAACAATCCTGTCAACATTAGCTTGGAGCAACTCACAATCCGCACGGTTCACAATCGTACAAAACAATTTCAAGTCGTCAGCGTATAGTAAATGCTTCACTGAAAGGTCAGTCACAATGTCATCAGAGTAAATATCAAAAAACGATGGACCGAGATTAGAGCCCTGTGGCACATCAGACAGCTGGACAAACTCTTTAGATTGGCAACCGTCGTGCTGAACAGATAAACGCCTATTGCACAAATATGACCTCAGAAGCTCAATCAAGGAAGGGAAAAGGCCAAAGGAGGATAGCTTATGCAGCAGAACGTCGTGGTTCAGCGTATCAAATGCCCTAGAGAAGTCGGTATAAATAACTTAACCTGACCAACGGAATCCACAACCTCACTGATAAACTGAGTCTTACACATAAGATTGGTTGTGGTCGACCGACCTCTCATAAAACCGTGCTGACTCGGAGACATCAACCTGGAGGTAGGTATGGTTATATCGAGGGTTATATAAATGGAGCTGTCACCGGCGCCGGCAAGCCGTCGCCTGGGTGACAGCTATGGTTGAAAAGTAGCCAGGGAATTTGTTCCACTGACACCGGACAAGTGGAAAGGGAATTGTATACATGATGTTGATTTTCGGTTGTTTTAGGCACATGTCAGGTTTTACCTGTGCGAGTTCAGTAATTTTATGCAAGTCCGTCGATAGTGTGTTGGTCAGATGAAGTTTTCCAAGAGGCGTGAGCAATTGATTGTGTACGAGTAAAAGGAATTCGAAAAGATGTTTGTTTTTCGCGTGCTTTGAAATTTCCGCCTCGACTTGTAGAGTTCTATTATTGTGAACGAAACGCATGTCCGTGGTAGTGTCTGGTCAGTGAAGAGTTGTCGGGAAAAATCGATACACCATTATTTTGTTTATTAATATGTATTTCTACTTTTGTTCAAGGTAACTACTAAAAATACTGGAAACATGATAAAACTTTGAAAATGAAAGCGACGATATGTGTTATGGAAACCTGAACCGTGAAGAAGATACTGTCGTGAAAGACACCGTGTACTGGGAGAGAAAGTAGAACCGTGTATTTGTATTATTTGGGAGCCTTTCTAATGATTTGTAGAAGAAATTGAGATGAAATAATAATAGGTGCAAAATTCCAAATTTGACAGTTACATTCCATTTGTTCATCTGAACCAAGTCTAGGTTTGAAAACTCAATGAATTTGGCTAAAAAAGCAAGAGTTCAGTACGGCGGCTTCAAATTGCGAAAATGTCGAATTTGACAAATGCGTTTCGATTATCCATCTTGACTGAGTATTTGTTCAAAATCTCAATATAATCTGTGAAACTACAGAAGTTCAATATGGCAGCCTTGCAAATGTCACAATGGCAGATTTGACAGATGCATCTCAATTGTCTACTTCAAGTAGGTAAAGGCTTGAAATCTCTTGAATCGTCAAGAATCAAAATTTGACAGATGCATTTCCATTGTCAACCACAAGTTGGTATAGGTTTGAAATCCCAATCAGATCGGTTAGAAAATGCAGAAGTTCAATATGGCGGCCTCTGAAACGTCAGAAATCAAAATTTGACATACACTATCGGACAAAAGTAGAGCAACAAAATTGAAAAATGGAACTTTGATCCGTACGTTTTGAAAACTTCACGTTGACCTATGCGTCCTAATCGCTCTTGATTTTCTATCTTTTCCGAATGTTATCACGTAATCTGGAGACAGCTGAGAGATATTCAAGTTGGAAGAAAAAATTCGAATGAAGAATTGACAAAAATACTCACGACAAAAGTAGAACAACATTTGTCAAAAATAAAATATAATATATTGGTCAACGTTAGAAACAATAAAACAAAATTTTTATTTAAACAGTAATATGAAATGGCATCAGTAATTAATGGAATATCCTTTGTTGCGTATAACTTTCCGGAAACGTTTGGACATTGAACCAATTAGATTATGGAGAACTTTGTGGGGGAGATTTTCCCACACTGCTTCAATTTTATCAACAAGCGACTGCTTGTTAGGGAATGTTGCGGTTCTTATGCGTCTCTTAATCTCTTCCCCAAGGTTCTCTATTGGGTTTAAGTCAGGCGACTGAGCTGGCCACTCCAAAACCCTGACGCTGTTTTCTTCAAATCATTCTTTACAAGCCGAGAGTTGTGTTTAGGGTCATTGTCCTGTTGAAAAATGAGACAATAGCATCTCCCACTCAGCATAGGGCAACATGACGTCTCTGAGGATATCCCTGTACATAAAACAGTCCATAATGCCATCAATGAAGTGCAAAAGGACCTACCCCGTTTGAGGAAAAACATCCCCATACGAAAACGCTACCTTTGCCATGTTTTATGTGTCTACAGAGGCCATAGAAGTAGTAGCTAAAGAATCACACGTAATACCTACTCCCTAAAAAAACACACGGCACTTTCTTTCTTAATTTTACCATTTTTCGTTAATATCGCTCTTTTTTTTCCTACTGTATCACTTTTGGCCATTATTTTTCCAGCAAGCTGAGTTTTTAGTGAACTTCATTTATTGTAGATGCTGTTAGGATCAATACAACTTGAATTAGGTTGAGAAACAGCCGAGAAACCTATAGGACTAAAAGTCATCATAATTTTTAGTTCTTTTCTAATTCCGGTCGAACAGATTGATATAAATGACAATAGATGACAGCAGCGGATAAAGAATATGAATTCACGTATTTCTAAAAAAAAATTCTTCAAATCGGATAAGAATGAAGGAAGTTAGGTCCGAATAAAAGTCACCGGAAACAAATGACCGCCATTTTGAAATGACGCCATTTTGAAAGTGGCACCAAAGCATTTTGGTATCTCCAACATATAGGACTGTAAGAAATAAAAGGTCTCTTGCCCCTTTCACGAAGGAGCCCACGAGATCAGTTTTTTGAACCTATGGTACCTGACTAAAACGAATCTACGAATAACCGCAATTAGTCAGGGGGCATAGGGTCAAAAAAAGCTTGGCCGTGTGCAGCTTCGTGAAGATATATAGGGATATGTCCTAATCGATTCCTGGGCGATCAAGGACCATGAAAAATTATGGTGGAATATTGACATCTGCTGCAGGCAAATATGGTGGAGGCGCCAAAATGGGCTTCATCTGATGATGAGAAAATGGCTGTAGCTCGTTTGTTTTTCAACGGATTTCAACATCTGAAACATCATTTTGTAAACAAAAAAATTCTCCTCTTATTTTATGCCCAAGTTTACAAACGTCATTCCGGGAAACTGTCAAAATTGTCTACATAAGATATGCTAAATTCCGTCCTTTTTTCAAGGTTATCTGATATTTTTGAATCTTGGCAGTATCATAGATCTTGAGGTGCCCTTTCCGAATTTTCACTTTTCCACTTCGTATATTTGCCATTTTGGCCGCCATATTGGAAAGATGGCACCCAAAAAACAGTTTTTTGTCAATATCTTTATTTCGGTCAATGTGAGGTGGAAGCGTTTGTATGCGAATGGAAGCTTATTCAATTCTCTACAATTTGACACCTTACTCGTGTACGTGCTATTTCCGGTTCTTGGGTTATGGCTTCCAGAGCTCCCTGAAGCATAAACTTTTGTCATCCTATCAGCATGTCAAGTTGAGCTTAGCTCCACGTGGCAGTCAAATTAACCGTAAATAATGATAAATTGTCAACCACAGACCATTAATATCCAAAAAATCAATCATAGTAACGGTTGCTATGCAACTACAGGGTGAACTCTAAGGGATTATTACATACAACGCCCTTGATTATTAGACCTACAAGGATAATATTCACTTATCTAAATCCCACTGTCAATAGCAACGGAATAAAATTCATGTAAACAACAAAATCTGACAGCTGTCACTTCGGACTTCTTTTATGTAATAATCTTCAAAATATCACTCGTGCTCGAGATTTTCCCAGATAATTTTGGCCAGGCGTTTCCCTCGGGCTGATTGTCCCTGGATAAATGCCCTCCTCCTACGGAGTCGGGCATTTATCGCTACAATCAGCACTCGCGATCGCCTGACCAAAATTATCGTGAAAATCTAAGCACTTGTGATATTACTGTTGAAAATTAACTTTGAGAAGGTATAGCTTGAGAACCGTAAATCGCACATGAGTGAGTCAGACGTCAAATTATAGAGAATTTGATAGACCCAGGGCCGATTCTGGCTCGTCGGCCGCCCTTGTGCGAAAAATATTTGGCCGCCTGCCAGCTGTAACCCCGCAGCAATTTTCTAGCCGGGACGCGTAAAGGCCAATGCCTATATTGCTTGCTTATATAATACCTATATTATATATATATATAATACCTATATTGCCATTGCTTACTGCGGTACAACTCGGTACTGTGTTGTACAATAGTAAACAATGCCTTTACGCAGCCGGCGTGTCTGGGCTCTCTAGAAATTGCACCACAGGCGATTTTTTCACTTTTGCGGGCCTAAAACCGCCAAAGCCCCCCTCATTTTAAACAAAATTATGAACAATTATAATCTATTTTCCGCTGAGGATCAAGGTGCGTCCATGGCCACCTCACTTCAACATATCCCTCGGCACACCCTATAGGTCGCGGGAGCAAAAATCGCGTGCTAAAGATGGGGATTTGGTATAATGTTATTGTCACTAGTACTTGTGAATACCGTTTTCTTAAGTTGTAGTAAATTATATAGATGATTTTATTGAACAATTGCCACTTTATCAAAAAAATAATTTTGCCAAACTCAAGATTTGTCTGAGAAATGTTAAAAACAAACGAGTCTCTACAGCGGTACTTTGGCACCCTGTCTGCGCTTGCGCGAGCGTTCCATGTCAATTCAACGACGAAAAGAATGCGCATTGCGCAGTTGCCACGTCAGGCATACTTGCAACGTTGCCATAGCGGGTGCCAAAGTGACGGTTATGTTCCCGCGACCTATAGATGAGTTTTTAGGCACTTATACCAATTCATAGGTAAGCATATTGATTTTGTAGTTGGATGGAATCAGATAAAGCTGTTCAAATGAACTGGGCAACAATTGAACTGATTCACTGGAAAATTTTGCCTCACTTCAAATGTGAATATCTCAGGTACAAATGGATCGATTTTGAAAATAGTGGTCATGCTGGATAGCGTGTTCTTTTGGCTGTAAGATACTTGGATGGTACAGAGGTTGAACAACGTTGAGTGAGCTATACAGGGTGAAAACAGAAGAAGTGCAAAACCGGTCCACAATATTCAATGCCCCGCTTCTGTGAAAAAAATCCCGGATTTGTTCTGAGTGCAGTTCTGTAAAGCACATATCAATATCTCTAAACGGTTTTCGAAATTTGATCGTAGTGCGGTTTTTTTTTTAAGTTGTTAATTTTTTTTGTACTACACCGTATTTTTTCACGCCGATCCGATTTCAAACAGACTATCCGAAATGTTACCAAAAGATGAAAATTCTTGCCCTTCCTCAGATACTTATCTGAGAAAGAAGTCTGATATCTATAATAGTTGACGCAGGGCGGCCGCCTCGCCTCCATTCTTGACAACCTGTATTTTTTCGGCACTAAAAAATCACAATTTACGCAGGGCGGCTGCCGTCGGTCTCGAAAATCATAACATCAGTTCCTTTTTCGACACTCAATTTTTCGTTAGAAAAAATTGGCGACTTATCGCCGCCCTTGAATTTTGGCCGCCCCTGTGCAGGGGCACACCCAGCACACCACTCAGAATCGGCCCTGGATAGACCTCCACTTTTGATATGAATTCTTGAGTTTTATGACAAATTTTTGAGAAAAATCGAGAATATCTTTTTTTGGGCGCCATTTTTTCAAAATTATGGCCAGAACAGCAAAGATACGAAATGGAAAAGTAGTTATTCTGAATGATGACCCCAAATCTCATCATAATAATGAGTTTCGAATGTATCTGATATCCTTCAAATGCTATACATATTACCTTTATTTCTTTCTAAAGTCAGTTTGCTTTCACAGTTCACCCTGTAATTACACAAATAACATCACCATGATCGATTTTCTAAATTTCTATCATCTATGGTTAATGGCCAAGAGCTATTGATGGGTTATTAGCCTACTACATGACGGTGGTATCAATTTAACATGCTGATTGAATGCCGAAAGTTGATGCTTTCGGAAGTTCTAGAAGCTCTAACTCAAGAACCGTAAATCGCACATTAATGACTGATATGTCAAATTGTAGAGATTGGAATGGGCTTTCCTCCACATACACACATTTCAATCTTGAGTCAGTTGAATTCAAGATATTGACAAAAAAAACTGTTTTTTGGGCGCTATCTTTTCAATATGGCGGCCAAAACGGCAAAGATACGAAGTGGAAAAGTAGAAATTCGAAAAGAGCACTTCAAGATCTATGATACTGCCAGGTTTCAAAAATATCGGATAACCTTAAAAAAAGGGCGGAATTTAGCATGTCTTATAAATACAGATTTGACAGTTTCACGAAATGACGTTTGTGAATTTAGGTATGAAATAAGGAGAGAATTTTTTTGTCTGCAAAATGACGTTCCAGATGTTGAAATCCGTTGGATAACAAACGAGCTACAGCCAGTTTCTTATTACCAGATGAAGCCCATTTTGGCGCCTCCACCATATTTGCCTGCAGTAGATACGAATATTCCACCATCATTTTTCATGGTCCTTGATCCCCCAAGAATCGACTAAGACATAACTCTATATATCTTCACGAAGCTGCACACGGCACGACCTATGCCCCCATACTAAATATGAAAGCCAGAGTTTAACAATTATTGTCACTTTATTCGCAGTCGAAGGACATTATGCACTCATTTGTGTCAGTGTGTTTAGGTACATCATTATTAGAAAAATTGCCTACTCATCATTTTTACAGCTATGTTTACAATAATTAATTATCAAAGTAAGTACATGGGCTATTAGCCACCTAACAGTTATGTGCATTGCGTTTAGGTACCCATTTAACAAGTCAATATTTCAAAGACATTTATCTTGCTTACATTACATACGACATACACTAGACATTACAATATTCACATACATATACATACACAACATGATTAAACAGGTAGGTATACAACTTCTTTCAGTTTCAACATTTTCTTTGTCTTTTCGTTCCTCAAAAGTCATGTTCGTTGATGTTGTAATAGATGACCGCCAATGGATAATACTCGTCCTCATTGAATTTCATGATGTATTTTCCACTCAAATCGTACACGGTGTCAACGTTCGATGGAATCTGCAAGCCCGAATGCAGATATAATTTGGACTGCAGAAGTTTAACCACATATACAATGTGTTTAGTCTTGTGCAGCGAATCCCTAACGTTTCGGGTGAAGATAGTCTGAAAATAAGGGTCACTATTATCACGTATTATCGGTATGAAGAGATTTTCCAAGCTACGATTGGCCATCAATTTACAGCTCGTTGTCGAAGGTACTATAACGGTAAAAAAAACCATCACTCACCCCTGGTCGATTATTGACTTCTTGATTCTGTAGCTTGTAGCTAGGCTTGAAGTTGTATCTAGCAATCCTGTTTCTTTCAGATAGAGTCATAGCTCCGGTATGATAGCAAATTTTTTCCTCCACAACGTTGCCGTTGCTGTACAAGTCTTCCTTTTTCCGGTCGTAAAGGAATTGCAGCATTTGATTCTCTATTGTGTCGATTCTGGTGATATCAATCACGTTCTTATATTGGTATCCCAAGTTGTAGTAGAACAGATCTTGGTATAAGTTGAACTTCGGCGTGCCGTACGGCAAAGCGTATTGGCACTCATCGAATCGGATCGAATTCTGTATCAGAAGATCGTCGCTACTGCTGGGCCTTTGAAAATCATCATATTCGATTGTTGAATATGACGTGTTGATGTTATTGTTGTTAAAATCTGCAAAAAGTAAATGTGGTCAAAAAGGTGGTAACGTGGCTATCAATATTGAGAAATTACCAGTTTGATAAAACATTTTTGATCTAGAACTTCGATCTTTGCGGAAGGCGAACAAGGTATTCGACTGCGGTTTGGGGCTTTTTTGCGAGGCAGATAACAACTTTTTAGTATCTCTTGCTTTTTAATGCAGCTTTTTCAACACAGATTGAACTTTCAGCTCGAGTTTCAGCTATTGTAAATTTTGATAGGGTATATTATTTATCTCGTTTGTATTTTGAGAAATGGCGAAGCTGTAATTGCATACAACCTAAAATATGATTTAATAATACAAAACAGCCTTAAAAGACAGCAGGGCTGGGTATAAATGAGCCCTAATAGGCGAAAGGAAGTTTGAAGGCTTTGAAAGAGTGCAAATCATCAAACTTTGTGTGTATAGATACCTTTTATGAAAAATGTGCGTGTAAAAACATGTCATTCATGCGTTCTTATGCTATTTTTGCAATTTTTTTCAGCTTTGGGCTTCTATTTCTTCTAGCACAATGGCTGAAGGCGCCGGCGCCGCCGCCGGCGAGCTTACGTCACCCATGAGCTCCGTAAAACCTTGGTTCGTACGAAAAGTCCTCGAACTCCCAGAAACAGGCGACTGGAGCGGCGGACCTCACGCCCCCTTCAAACTCGTCGACCTGCTCACCACATCCGAAGAATTCAAACGGGCGGAAGCTCGTTTCCAAGCCACGGTCCCCGCGACGTCCGTTTTCAGAATCCAACGGGTCGAAAACCCGTTTCTGTTGGCCGAATTTCTCATGAAAAAGATCAAAATGGGTCCTTCGGTAGCGGAAAAGCGTCTCTTCCACGGCACGGGCAGTGCGCACATCGACGGGATTTGCAGAGACAATTTCAATTGGAGACTCAGCGGAAGTTCCAAGGGCCACAAGTTCGGGCAAGGAACCAGTTTTGCGCGGGACGCATACTATGCGACTCACTACACCCAGGGTAGCAGCACGATGATATTTGCCAGGGTTCTGGTTTGTAGATCTACGATCGGTGATTTGAGCACCGTTATCCCACCGGAACCGTTCGATGCTACGCAGAACTATCCAGGAACTGTCACGGTCAAGTACGAAGATGACGATTGTTATCCCGAGTATGTCATTCATTACGAGACTTTGGGAAAGACGGATGACGGGAAATTGAACAGAGCTTTGAATGATTTGACTATTAACGTTGAGCAACTCCAACTTAATCTTGAAACAATATATAAATCTAAGAAGTAGGTCTTTGGTTTTTGTAGGTACCTACCTAGCTGCCCAATCAAAAATCAATTAGGTATTGTTCACAAAATTCCTCGCTAAATTCACTTACCCGAGTTTTAGTTAGTGGTAGCAGTTACTAAATAGCGAAACTACCCGCAGATATAGGTATATAGTCCAGGACCGATTTGAAACGAGGTAGACATCTTTGATATAAAGCTGAGTTTTTGCAGACATTCGGGAGCATGTTTTTATTCTTAAAAAAAGTCCCCAAGTGTCCCGTTGGCGCTAGCCGAGTTATGGGGTGAAAACCGCCCCTAAAAGTGACATGGTGCTGGTTGTTCTCATTTTCTGCCAAACGGTTACTTGCACGTAAAATAAGTATAGGACTCAAAATATTCCCCACCAAATTCTGCATCCAAAAGGTCTGACCAACCACATGCTTAGGTCCCACCCAATTCGCGTAAATGGCGGTTGAAGTGGGGGGTAGTTTCAAGTGCGCCACGATAAATCTATGTAACGCTGTGTTTCAAGGTAGATATCCGATAAATGGCTGATCTGACAAAAAAACCGTTAGGGAAAATTGTTCATCAACATGTTTAGCATACGATGCATGAGTTGCCAATCCCTCTGGGGAATTTTTTTTGGGTTATATCACGAAAAGGTGCCCTATTAGCGCGGCAAAGATAGTTTCTAGGGTCAGAAAAATTGATTCATAAAATTTTATTATTGATATCGACGCAGAATAAAGTCCCAAAAAATCCCCTCATTGGCTTTTTCTATAGTCGGTTTCAAAGTATGGTGCGTTCACAGTAACCAAAATCCAGGACGATTTTCTGTTTTTGTCGCTATCACTTCACTGTTATGGTTCAAATGATTATTACATTTCACTGCCATGGTTCAAATAGTCCACTTCACTTATGAGGACCACAGCTATACTTTTTTCGGAAAAAAACAGTCCCCGTAAGTGAAGCAAGCAAAGACGTAACTCGCAATATCAATAGGTATTCACATTTTAGTACGAACGTTAGGGGAACCAACCTTGCATTTCATTCCGATGCAAAACGCTTTTGCACGTAAGTAGTAGGTACCTACAGGTAATTTTTAAGAAGTGGTGCCCCGATGAAACCCGCGACTGGCGTGCTTTTTAAGAGGTCGAAGGTCCAAAATATCACCATTTTTGGAATCGTTGCTTTTTCATGCTTTTTTCGCTGAAGTATACAGGGTGTCCCGAAATTAGCCTGCCATACTTCAGCAGCAGATTCTACGGTCAAAATAAGGAAAAAAGTTCCTATTAACTTGGGTCTAAAAATGCCCCATAAGGGAGCTACAGCCCCCTAAAGGTGGGTCCCTGAAGATGACTTTTAATTAATATCTCCGAAATTATTTGGAGCAAAATGATACAGTTTGACACATGCCCAAAAGTTTTTATGCTTAACAAGATGGGGCAAAAGTCATTTGAAAAATTTGCCCGAGAGTGGGGTAATTTGGTAGGAGGTGGGGTAAAAATTACCCCAACTTTTTTGTGAATATTTTGTTTCAAGATTTTATGCAAAATTATTGAATTTCAGGGTGATCTACGGAAAAAAGGTGCTCTTGTTGAACTTCGATAGCTTGCCCCGTTTCCGACTAAAATCGTTCTGAAATTTTCTTGCAGACTGAAGAATCGAATTTGTTGACGATCGACTTTTTTCTAGTTCCAAAATCAGCTCTGAGTATTTCATGAGCGTATTCTACGGTCAAAAATAAGAAAAGAAGTTCCTGTAAACTTGGGTCAAAAAATGCCTCATGAGCAAGCTACAGCCCCCTAAAGGCGGGTCCCTGAAGATGATTTTTAAATAATATCTCCGAAACTAGTTGGAGCAAAGTGATAAAATTTGGCACATGGCCAGGAGTTTTCTATGCTACACAAGATGGGGCAAAAGTCAATTGAAAAATTTACCCGGGAGTGGGGTAACTTGGTAGGAGTTGGGGTAAAAATTACCCCAACTTTTGTGTGGTTGTTTTTTTTCAAGGTTTCATGCAAAATTCTGAAATTTCAGGGTAATTTACGGAAAAAAGTGCTCCTGTTGAGCTTCGATAGCTTGCTCCGTTTTCGAGCAAAATGGTTTTGAAATTTTTTTTGCAAACTGAAGAATCGAATTTGTGGACGATCGACTTTTCTTGGTTCCAAAATCGGCTTCGAGTATTCATGAGCGTATTCTACGACCAAAAATAAGAGAAAAATTTCTCAAGCAACAAGAGCCCCTTTTTTCCGTAAAACACACTGTTTGAAATTTCATAATTTTGCCTAAAATCTTGAAAAAGGGGACACAAAAAAACTGGGGTAATTTTTACCCCACCTGCTACCAAGTTACCCCACTCGCGGGCAAGTTTTTTTAATGACTCTCACCCCATCTTGTCAAGCATGGAAACGTCTGAGTATCTGCAAAATTTTATTATGCTGATCCAACTAGTTTCGGAGATAATAAATAAAAACCATCTTCAGGGGCACACATTCTGGGGGCTGTAGTCCCCTTATAAAGCATTTTCCGGCTCATGTTCATGGAAATTTTTCTCTTATTTTTGGTGGTCGTAGAATGCGCGCATGAAATACTCAAAGCCGATTTTGGAACCAAAAAAAGTCGATCGTCCACAAATTCGATTCTTCAGTTTGCAAAAAAGTTTCAAAACGATTTTAATCAAAAATGGAGCAAGCTATCGAAGTTCAACAAGAACACCTTTTTTCCGTAAATCACCCTGAAATTTTATAATTTTGCATAAAATCGAAAATGAAACAAACACACAAAAGTTGGGGTAGTTTTTACCCCAACTCCTACCAAGTTACCCCACTCCCGGGCAAATTTTTTGAATGACTTTTACCCCATCTTGTTAAGCATAAAAACTTCTGGGCATGTGCCAAATTTTATTATTTTGCCCCAACTAGTTTCGGAGATATTGATTAAAAATCATCTTCAGGGACCCGCCTTTAGGGGGCTGTAGATCGCTTATGGGGCATTTTTTGACCCAAGTTTATGGGAACTTTTTTTCTTATTTCTGCTCGTAGAATCTGCTACTGGAGTATGGCAGGCTAATTTTGGGACACCCTGTATATTCAAGATCGGGGAACACAACGCAATAAGTTTCGAGAATGTGTCAAGCACCAGTGGCGTACCAGACGGCTGCGAAGGGGCCGAGGTGCGATTTTTCACAAAGTGAAAACCCAACAAACCGTGACTAACACTTTTTTTGATCCTATGTTTGGACTCATTTCTGACCAAATCGCACATCCTGATTCTGAAAATGAGTATGAAATTTTGATAGAAACGTGTTCAACCGGTTTTATCAGAAAAAAAAAACATGATTTTTTTTATTCTCAAAATTGACGTTTTGTGATTTTAGTTCCATCATTGTCCAATGAGCTCATAACTATGATTTTGACTTAGACAGTTGCTTTGGGCTATTTCACACACAAATATCGTTTGCTGAAACTTTTTCCCGTTTACAGAAAGTCACGGAGTGATTTTATTTCTTGAGATGTTGCATGTCAAAGCTTGATGTGATGAAACGTTCTATTTCACAGAAAAAAATTGTCTTTGGTCAGAATGTAGCTTTGATTTGGTACTTTATTTATTTCAAGGCATGAAAATAGTTTTCTCCATCAAACAAAATACATAAAACTGGAATCGGAGCCGAATTTTAGTCATGACATTATTTCTTCCGACATTGCGGAATAAATTTCGTGAAAAAACGCGAAGTTTCGACCCATAAATTTTTCTGCACCAACCACGAACCTGTAGTATAGCTGGACTGCTAATTCCCCAGATTCCCCCAACAACTTATGACCCCTCCTCTGGAAGTCGCCATCTTATTATGCACTGGTACCCAACATCCCAAAACGTTTGGTAGCGGCCTCGAGAGTGGCTTTCAATATTCAACGGAGCAGTTTTATGTATTGATGACTATGACTATATGTATATTCTATTTTATAAATATATATAATTTTATTGTATTTTAATATAATTTTTAGCTGAATTTTTTACCGATCCATGAAGATTTGCAAGAGTTTATCGTTATTACATAGAACGTTTGAGGTTTACTGGAAGAATTTTCGCTCGGTGACAGTCGGTGCTTGGCTGTCAGTGCCGCGCCATCTTGATCTGGGATAATATCTTGATTTCTGGTTTTGATTTCGGCGACTTGTACCCATATCCCGTTCACTTATTATTTTCAGTAGAATGAGTTTTTAAATCAAAAATAAAGTGACAAGCTGGGGGGCTACGGCTACGGCTGATGGCACCTGCAAAGTTTTGGATCAAAACTATCAGCGGCCGTCAGCCGTATCTCCCCAATGCTCCAGCTTGTCACTTTATTTTTGCTCCAAAAAGTCATTCTACTGACAATGAAAAGTGAACGGGATATACTTAGGTAAACTCGTAGAATCAGACCGTTGCCGTGGCAGGTGATGCCAACCGTTGCAAACAAAAAACTTAGTGACCACATAATCTCATGGCAGCGCCCACTTGGCGTCATTTCCCCCTTTGTTATTATCAGTCCAGCTATACTACAGGTTCGTGGCACCAACCCAAAGGTGCCTGACAAAAATCAAAAATCCGATATATCGGATTTATTTCCGTTATTTCGGATTTTTCAAAAGCCCGATTTTTAGATGTTCAAAGGCTGTAAACCATTCTACAGAGATCACATGGTCACTATTTATACTCATACAATATTTCCCTCCTTCCTCGCTACGTTCTGCACCAACCCAAGGTGCCTGACAAAAATCCGATATATCGAATTTATGTCCGTTACATATCGGATTTTTCAAAAGCCCGATTTTTAGATGTTCAAAGGCTGTGTAAACCATTCTACAGGGATCATATGATCACTATTCATACTTATACAATATTTCCCTTCTTCCTTGCTACCCTCTGCACCAACCCAAGATGCATGACAAAAATCCAATATATATATGATTTATTTCCGTTATATCGGATTTTTCAAAAGCCCAATTTTCAGATGTTCAAAGGCTGTAAACCATTCTACAGAGATCATACCGGTGCAGAGGGTAGCGAGAAAGAAAGGAAATATTGTAGAAGTATAAATACCTAGTGATAATATCATGATCCCTGTAGAATGGTTTACAGCCTTCAAACATCTGAAAATCGGGCTTTTGATATCGGATTTTTGTCAGGCAACTTGCGTTGGTGCAGAGGGTAGCGAGAAAGGAGAGAAATATTGTATAAGTATAAATATTGATCATGTGATCTCTGTAGAATGGTTTACAGCCTTTAAACATCTGAAAATCGGACTTTTGAAAAATACGATATGTATAACGAAAATAAATCCGATATATCAGATTTTTGCCAGGCGCTTTGAGTTGCTGCAGAAGTTAGCTAGGAGGGTGAAAAATCCTGTTGAAGTATGAACAGAGATCATATGACTCCTGTAGAGTGGTTAACACCCTTTATACATCTGAAAATTGGGCATTAGAAAAATCCGATATAATGGAATTTTCCTTAAAAATTGAATTTTATATATTTTTTATTTAAATTTTATAAATTTTTCATTTTAATTTCATAATTTTTTTATTTCAATTTAATTTTTTTGTGACCCCCGGACGCCTACGTAGCTTATCGATGCTCCTTGGACGCCTTTAAAAATTCTCTAATTAGCTTTTCCAAAAATTCGCAAATCCTAATGTGCGACCCTTCACCTTTTTATGTCTTCACTGACGCATAACGTGCATAATTTTGCACTATAAGTAGGCTTCCAAAGAACACTCCTCTGAGAGAGTACCATCCCAAACAACCACCAATACACTTATTCAATAAAAACTACGATTTACAAGTCAAGTTCGTGCTTCTGCTTTCTTCTCCGAGTCCCGTTTAGCCCGCAACACTCCTGATGAATTTAGATTTGAACATTCGAATTCAGAAGACTCAGAATATTCATAACATTTTGAACGAAATGCAATAATTTTAGATTGTTCTTTTCTTTGTATCACTAGATATTTGCTTTTTTTAGACCTAAGGATGACCCCACTTGGCGGCGTTGAAACATTGTAATTTTGACAATAAATGAATTATTGTGGTGTGCTGACTTCAAAAGAAATTTGATTATTATACAGGGTGCCCCAACGAAAACACAACAAGGGGTTTTTTGGACATATTAATTTTTTTTTAAAGCTCAGACGGGTCAATTTTTATATCAAATGAACGATTTGACCCGCAGTGCTTTTTCCTTCGTCCTTTAGGATTTGAATGGCGCCCCTTTTTCAAAATGGCGAATTTTATCTAGGGGCAGAAGGTATCGAATAGCCTGGTGATGTCCAGCTTTGTTGAAATATGTGGAGCTATGTCTCGATTGGTTTCTGGGACATCAAACACTATTAAAAAAAAATGGTGGAACATTGACATCTGTTGCAGGCAAATTTGGTGGAGGCGCCAAAATGAATTTAGTACGGTCATAAGAAAATTGCTGTGAAATTTTCATTTTTCAACCAATTTTAACAAAAGACATCTCATTTTGCGGAAAAGTAAATTCTTCTTGTTATCTTATACCTTCCATAAAAAAAGACATTGAGGAATGTTGAAAAAAAAAACTTGAAAATAATTTGAAAAAAAAGATCTTTTTATTCTTTTCATTTTCATGAAAATTGCCCTATTCGTAGATTTTGATGTGCCCTTTCTAAATTTGCACTTTTCCGATTTATATCTTTGCAGTGCGCACCGCCATCTTGAAAAAATGATATCTGAAAAGAAGTTTTTGACAATATCTAAACTTTAGTCCTTGCAAGATTAAAATGTTTTTATACGTATGAAAGAACATCCAATTTTCAACGATTTGACACCTGAACCATCTCTGTGCGACTAGGGGTTTTTGAGCTAGAGCTTCCGGAAGTATCATTTTTCGGTGTTAAATAGTGACCGCGCTTACCGGATTTCACCACTGGATCACCACCATGTCTTAATCAAGTTACCCATCAATAACGCGTCGTCATTTATCACAAATCATGAACATTGGTGAACCTGGCACAGACCCAAGAGGTGATTTTTAATTCTTTTGGAACCGAAAATTGATACTTCCAGAAGGTCTAGCTCAAGAACCGCGAATCGCACAGAGCTGGTTCAGATGTCAAACTGTGGAGTATTGAATGTGCTTTCATATGTATACAAACATTTCAATGTCACAAGGGCCAAAATTCAGATATTATCAAAAATTTCTTTTGAGACATCACTTTTTCGATATGGCGGCGCGTGCGGCAAAGATAGAAATCGGAAAAGTGCAAATTTAGAAAAAGCACATCAAAATCTACAAATAAAGCAATTTTCATGGAAATAAAAAAAATGAAAAAATCTTTTTTTCTCAAATTAATTTTCAACTTTTTCTTCACTATTCTTCAATGTCTTTTTTTATGGAAGGTATAAGGTAGCAAGAAGAATTCACCTTTCTACAAAAAAATATGTCTGGTGTTAAAATCGGTTGAGAAATAAAAATGTTACAGCAATTTTCTTATGACAGTACTAAATTCCTTCTGGCGCCTCCACCAAATTTGCCTGCGGTAGATGACAATGTTCCACCATTTTTTTAAATAGTGTTTGATGTCCCAGAAACCGATTGAGACATAGCTCCATATATTTCAACTAAGCTGGACATCACTAGGCTATTCGATACCTTCTGCTCCTAGATAATATCCGCCATTTTGAAAAGGGGGCGCTATTCAAATCCTAAGGGACGAAAATAAAAACACTGCGGGTCAAATCGTTTATTAAGGTCTCAGTTGTAACCCTGCAAAGTGATATGACTCTATCATCATTTGCAACTTATATTCCCTATTTCGGTTGTACCACGTCCACTAATTCTTAGCCCCCTCACTCCTACCACCTCAAGTTTCAAATGACACCATCTATTTTGAGATACATCAAATCAAACAAAATCGAATTCTCTTTCTCAAAATAGTATATTACATACCGAGACGGGAAATACATCATTACTGCTGAGGGCACAGAGAGCCTCCAGGCTTTGTCTGGAGGCTCTAGCCCGAAGCTGGAATGATGTACTTACCGTCGAGAGTATGTATACTATTCTACTCACAACCATGTACTCAGCTTGCAGGATTACAGGCGTTCAAAAGTTGAAATCTGAAAATTAACTTTTTGTCATAACTTCCAGATAGGCCGATTAATTTTGCTGAAACGTGGTTCAGGAAATACTGATTAACACACTTATTGTTTGGTTGGATGCACATTTTGAAATTTCCCCTCTAAAGCTACAATTTTTTCACTTTCTCGGGAGGTCGGCAAGGGGTCACTTCCCGACCTCTTACTAGGTATGTAATGAATCAATTACCATAGTGGTTGTGAGTAAAATATTTTTCAACCTCACCCCCTTTCTTCCTAAGATTCTCTGATTGTCCTATTTTATATTCTCGATCCCTCAATTCCCTTTAATTTATTCAGCGTCACCTAGATAGCATCAAAGGAGAACATTTTTGTGGAAAAAGTGCTACCCAAATTCACCCCTCTGCTCTCCTCCACCCCAACTTCAAAATTTAACAAGACGCCACCTACGTTGTGATGGTACATCAAATGAAAGGAAATTGAATTCTCTTTCTTAAAACACTTTTTTTTTAATTTTCAACCCCTCCCCCAGTAAATTGAACATTCGAAGTGTTTTAGGGGGGAAGGGGGGGGGTTGAAAATTTTGAAAATATTCTATTCAGGAAGGGAATTCAATTCCATTCAATTTGATGTGTCACAAAGGTCATTTTAGATTTTGAAGTTGGGGTGGGGGAGTGACGGGGGGAGTGAAGAAGTGAATTTAAGTGATTATTACATACAACACCCTTGATTATTAGACCTACAAGGATAATATTCACTTATCTAAATCCCATTGTCAATGGCAACGGAATAAAATTGATGTAAACAACAAAATCTGACAGCTGTCACTTCGGACTTCTTTTTTGCAATAATCACTAAAATATCACTTGTGCTCGAGATTTTCCCAGATAATTTTGGCCAGGCGTTTCCCTCGGGCTGATTGTCCCTTATCGCTACAATCAGCACTCGCGATCGCCCGACCAAAATTATCGTGAAAATCTAAGCACTTGTGATATTACTGTTGATTATTACATACAACGCCCTTGATTAATAGACCTACAAGTTTAATAGCCCGTCCACAATGATGTTATTGTTAGCGTAATGTTATCGGCAATGGCAATGTTAGCATTTCAAAGCAACGCGTTTCAATGGGTAATGCTTACCATTGCCACTAACATGATTATGAACGTCACCATTTGGAACTCATTGCTTTGAATGCTAACATTACCATTGCCGGATAACATTACGTTAACATTAACATCGTTGTGGATGGCCTAGAAGATTCACTTATCTAAATCCCACTGTCAATAGCAACGGAATAAAATGGATGTAAACAACAAAATCTGACAGCTGTCACTTCGGACTTCTTTTTTGTAATAATCATCAAAATATCACTCGTGCTCGAGATTTTCCCAGATAATTTTGTCCAAGCGTTTCCCTCGGGCTGGTTGTTCCTAGATAAATGCCCTTGTTCTACGGAGTCGGGCATTTATCGCTACAACCAGCCCTCGCGATCGCCTGGCCAAAATTATCGTGAAAATCTAAGCACTTGTGATATTACTGTTGACACTTTTCACACAGAAAATTTTCTCCCTCGATGCTGTGCAGGATGACGTTGACTGTACTGAAGATAATTAAAAGGTTGAGAATATTAAATTGGAAACTCAGATAATTTTAGGAAGAAGGAGGGTGCGAGGGAGGGTGGGGTTGAAAACTATAGAAATATTTTTTCAGAGAGAGAATGTAATTCTCTTCAATTTGATGTATCGCAAGGTGGGTGGAGTCATTTGAAATTTTGAAGTTGGGGTGGGTGGGGGTGAGGAGGCTTGAGCTAGAAATTTGCCAATGTATGTTTCAAATGTCCTTCTCGATATAAAAATCGACCTGTCCGAGCTGCTTTGAAAAAAATGAGGTGAAATGCCCAAAAACCCCTCTGTTCTGTTTTCGTTGGGCCACCCTGGCATACTTCTCAACATGCCACTTAAAGAACCGGACTTCTACCATTTTGGAAAAATCGGTTAGAAAATAAGGACACCTATGGCAGGTAGGATACCTAATAGCCCAGGCTTTTTAGTCGAAAAAACGGCAAAACATGAAACAAATTAAAACACGATCAATCTCTTCAGTTTTGGGTTCACTAGACTTTGCTGTATAACATACAAAAAGTCCCCAACTTTCCCCCGTGTGCGTCATTGTTTTTTTGACAGGCAAAGATGAAGACACCTCAAAATGCACTTCCCGATTAAAAATGCTCCTAGTTCTTAACCACCCAATCGATTTCTTTTATCTTGGTCTTGAATGAAAGATAATGAATCAATGTGAATGATTTGAGATAGCTTCTGTTAAAAATTTGACACTAACAGTCTTAATTTCTTGATAATGACACTTTTCTCGTGTTTTTTTTTCTCATGCTCCAGTTAACATTTTACTTTTGCATCGACCACTTAATATCACTTGGTATTATTATATGCAGTAGATTCCCTACAGTTGTAGCTTCAAAATGACGTATCTTTTAGCTCCATTGTGAATTGTCCAGCAATTCCAATAAGGATTCTATGAAGTTACGTCAAACGCATTATATGGGGAAAATCACTTCAACATTATTAACCTAGACTTTGATCTGTGATAATTGATTCTACGTTCAATATACACAGCATCGTACTGACTAAATCTGGTCTGGTAGTACTCGTATGAGTAGGTACTAGGTACAGTTTCTCAATTTTCCTCTTTGTGCATCATGTTTTCATAGTTTGTTCTTGTTATTGCCGTCTGCAGTGTCCGGCAATATCTCAGCTACTAAACTTCGGATTGCGCTTGGGTTTTTGCTAGATGATAGCTTAGGTACTCTAGATAGACAAACAACAAAGATATTTTATTTCATTATTCGTCCGTCCGTCCGTCTGTGTGTCTGTCATTTCACGCAATATCGCGGCTCCTAGACCTCGGATTAACCTCTGGTTTTCGCTAGATAATAATAGCTAAGGTACTCTAGATGCAAACAAACAACACGGTGGGCTACGCGGGAGCACCCACGTGTAGTTGGTCCCCGTCAAGACGCATCTTCCTCCAGCTCCGGAGACTCTTTTGAAGATAGTGTCTTGCAACTGCAAGAAGAACTGCGGTCTAAAATATAGATGCAGGCGATCTTCCTTGTCTTGTTCGCAGATGTGTAAGTAAGTTCTGTAGGGGCACAACATGTCGTGAGAGTCTACCCCACCTTGTTGAGTATGACCCTAAGGACGATCTGTTATTTTTATAAACTTATGTATTTAGTCCCTTTAGGTGCTAGATAACTTAGCTATTATTTTAGATGGGTATAGGTACTATCGGTAGGTATTCGAGGTAACTATCGATTTATTGTTTGGGAATCAACAGACGAGTTTTAACGAAACTAATATATTGGACAAAATAAGCTAAGAGTACGGATGGTAAGCTAGATGGGATTTTTTTTGACTACTAGTAAACTTGAGATTATAATAATAATTATTCGATATTTTTTGCAGAGCATGGCTATAAAAATCTTCCTGTGCTGTGCAGACTTCCAATACATCATTAATATGTAAATACAATGTTGAAGCTCTGTTTTGGAAAGATTGTGGGCATTTTTGATTTGAAAAAAATGATGATTTGCTCTTGAAAATTGTGGATTTTTAATTTACGATATTTTCACGTTTTATACATCAATGTTCAAAATTTCGAATAGGATGAATAACTGCAATTATTTCACGCATTTACATCAGGCATTCGACATAATTATCATTTCTTGAATACTATAAAATCGAGTTGGTTTGATGTGCGGTGTAAGCCAGCTTGAAACTGAAAAATGTGGCTATACCCGCGGGAAAGTTGCTGTTGTTATATTATTATTATTTTAATGTGGAGTGTTCTTTTTTCGGAAGCTAGAGAATTGTCTTGGCTACAAGAAGAAACCTTGAAAGATGAAATCAAAGCCATATTAAAGCTACAATACATTTTTTTCAACTGCGCGGAGATATTTTTGAGTTACATTTAGGACTTCGACATTTTTTTCAATAAATTATTTTTCTCACCTTGTAACCACTTACGTCGCGTTTATGATATGATAGTCTAATGCAGAAAAGCCCATATAATTCACCCAATCTCAAGTCCAAATGATAAATGCATCAAACGCAAAAATAACCCAAATTGAAAAACCGGCTTTATTTTGGTCCCAAAATCACGTTTTTCTGCCAAAAATTGCTCAAAAGATTTTTTAAACAGAATTGAAATGTCATAATCGGATTTGCAAGGTCAGATTTAGTGGGAAACGATACCCAACATGCCAGTATTGTCTCAATATTATTGGAAACCAAATTTCTTGCATAGGTCACCAATTGCCCCCCTCCCGAGCTCCCCTCACGGAAACCATAGACATCTAGTTTGTCAATAAGTTTCACTTATAACCCACTGTATCCAAATATTATAAATTTGAAGCCAATGACTAGATTACTCTTGTCCTAGAATTTTTTAATTGAAAATTTTGCCCCCCCCCCTCAAAAATTATGACGCACACGGAGGAAAGTTGGGGACTTTTAGTATGTTGTTAAGTAAGGTTAAGCGGGTACGATACCGTGAAGATTGCACGTGGATTAATTTGTTTCATGTTAAATGCTAAAAAGCCTGGGCTATAACGTTGAGTCAATTATGCGGAAAAAGAAAAACGGAAAGTAGGCTTCGCTTCAACTAGTAGAAGAGCTTCTCAGCAGATGACCCGATTTGATTGCTTGCGGTCTTGGATTGACAAGGAAGGTCCATTTTTTCATAGTAAGTACATTATTGGTTTTGACTTTCCGACAAGTTTCAATAAAAAGCAACGAGAACAAAAGAAGGCATATTGTCAATTGTTTCGGTCATCTTGAATTTTGATGTCGGACATTTTGGAATACGGAGATGGTAGTCTATTCAATTGGTTAGCCAGTGCTGCTGTGATAAAATCGGTGGAGAAATAAAAAAATTTGAAACGACTATTCCACACAACATACTTCTGACCAATCAACACGTTTGGAAACCTTCGAGTTGAACCAATGAAATTAGTTTTATACTGACTATTCCACACAACATACTTCTGACCAATCAATACGTTTGAAACCTTCGAGTTGAACCAATGAAATTAGTTTTATACTGATAAAACACCACCTTCGTACAGTTTTATACTGATAAAACTGTGCCTTCCTTTTTATAAATAAACATGATACTTGATTTAAAAAGTTCCTGAAAATCGTGCCTGCTATAAGCCTTTCAAGCGTCACCTACACACAGTGACACCGCTTCCAAAAGTGGTGGTATTGCAATCGGTATATATACTCATCCCTTGTGTCCAACTAGAGGTGAGATGTAGTTTACTATATTTGTGAAATACCACATTTAGGCAGTTCCTAATTCAAATAAGTAACAATAATTTTGATCTGCAATGATTATCCATGGAACATTATGTAATTTCTGTTTGTTATAATTGCCGCATTATTATTATTTTTGCCACAACGGCACCGTACGTCGCCGTAGGTAAGGCAGGCCAGGCCACCCTCCTGCACAGCAGTTGTCACATTGACAATGAATAACATCCGTAATCCGCGTGGGGCACAAAATCGCAGATCTAGCCACAAAGAGGACCAGTTCATCACTTCTGTAAGGTTATGGTTATATTTTGCGGCCAATGTGGTTTCGTTTTTTGAATGGCAAAGCTTTGGAAGACGTTTTTACGATTGAGAATCACAATAATAATTGAAATATAAGCTGTCTGTTGGAATGTAAGTGCACTTGATTTCCAAAGCAACTTGATTTAATTAGCATGACCGCATGACAGTGTCACAACGCCAAAAAACAATTCCATTTTACTTTCCCGGCCCGTCCAATTACTTTCCCGGCCCGTCCAAGGGAAAGTTATGTAATGATGCAGGATGCAGGAAAAACGTTCTGACACGATAGCTGCCGAACCGATAGTCTGATCGACTTGAAAGTTGGTATACAGACAAGGTCTTGCTGTTAGATGAGCTGATTAGTTTTTGGTTGTCATCTGTCAAACGGAACTATCACTATCAAAAAATGACAGAAGCTATATCTCACAGAACTTGACTTGCAAAATGCCGTTTCAAAGCCCATAAAAAAACTGTATTCAGAATGGTTTAAAATATTGCCCTTTCTGTCATCTGTCAAAAAATAAAAAATGTTAAAGTTCAAAACTTTACCATTCAATTATTCAAAATCTATCCGAAGAATTGGGACCAAATTTGGCAGGAAGCAACAAAACATAAAAGTCAAATAAATTCTGCAGTTGCAATTTTCCACCATTTTCCCGTCGGGCGTCATGAATTTTCAAAATTTCTTCTAGCCGTTGCCACCCGAGAGAACGACTCACCCGGATTTCCACCAGGATGACTCGCTTTTGATGCAGCACTCCACTCAAAAATTCATTCCTGCTCGAGGATCGACTTTTTTCGAAAAAATTTCGACTGATATCGGAAGTAGATTGAACTGGGCGTCTTGTAGATCTATTTTTAAAATCGACACAGCTTCGGTTTTCCGACGGTAATTTTTTCAATAACTTTGCACATTCCGTGAATTTGAAAAAACTGCAGCGTAAACTTCAACATGCGGTGAGCCACACGAAATATTCATTTTAGGTGCAGACATGCTACGAATGAAAGTTGGAGAAAAGACTGAATTAATTTTTGAAGGAAAAATTCTCAAAATCGGACCAACGGTTTTCAAGTTTTCCTCTCTGGAAAAACTGGAAATTTTCCAACTTTTTATTCCGCGAACAGATTTTTACCATTTGTTATCAAGGAATAGATAACTGGTTGTTGAACATTTTCGAACAATTTTTCTCCAATTTCCCGGAAATTTTCCTGCTGGGAATATAAAACCGGCCTCGGTTATCGAGACCGGACTTAAATGATGGAGCTTAAAGTGGAGCTTGATTGGCGATTTCCACAATAAGATGATTTGGAAGAAAAATTGAGGTTTGCTCTGAAAATTCAAATTTTCCTGACAAAATTTTCTATTTCCTGCAAATATTTTCAATCCTTCTCTCCATTCTAACTTCCCATCCGAAGGGACGTTCCGATCAAAGTCATTACTGATGTCTCTGGATACCGCCGGGAAAGTTTTGTGTCGCCCACAACAGATTTTTTGATATGGGGTGGAGTTGGAATCAAAACGTTTTTATATTTTGATTTTCACGTTTTGTGGAATATTCTCCGCAAATACCACTCGAGCTAGTACGAGTTTTATCAAAATTTTCGAACTGTTTCTCAAGCTTTGTTTTCATGAAGCAATTCAACTCGTGGAAATGGTCACTTTATTATCAAAGACAAAAACCCTCCAGCTACGCTGTCGGGTTTTTTTCAGATAATAAAGTGACCATTTCACACTCGGTGAATTTCTTGAAAACAAAGCTTTCGAGATAGTTCGAAAATTTTATCGATAAAACTCATAGCTCTTGTGGTATTATATACGATAAAACACCACCTTCGTACAGTTTTATACTGATAAAACTGTGCCTTCCTTTTTATAAATAAACATGATACTTGATTTAAAAAGTTCCTGAAAATCGTGCCTGCTATAAGCATTTCCAGCGTCACCTACACACAGTGACACCGCTTCCAACAGTGGCAGTATTGCAATCGGTATATATACTCATCCCTTGTGTCCAACTAGAGGTGAGATGTAGTTTACTATATTTATGAAATACCACATTTAGGCAGTTTCTAATTCAAATAAGTAACAATAATTTTGATCTGCAATGATTATCCATGGACCATTGTGTAATTTCTGTTTGTTATAATTGCCGCATTATTATTATTTTTGCCACAACGGCACTGTACGTCGCCGTAGGTTAGGCAGCCTAGGCCACCCCCCTACACAGCTGACACATTGACAATGACATCCGCAATCCGCGCGGGGCACAAAATCGCAGATTCAGCCACAAAAAGGACCTGTTTATCACTTCTGTAAGGTTATGGTTATAGTTTGCGGCCAATGTGATTTGGTTTTTTGAAAGGCAAAGCTTTGGAAGACGTTTTCACGTTGAAAAGCACAATAATAATTGAAATATTAGCTGTTCGTTAGAATGTAAGTGTACTTGATTTCCGAAGCAACTTGATTGAATTAGCATGACCTTATGACGGTGTCACAACGCCAAAAAACAAGCATTTTTTGGATATGGGGTAGATTGGGGATCAAAACGTTTTTATATTTAGATAAATTTCACGTTTTGTGGAATATTCTCCGCAAATACCACTCGAGCTATACGAGTTTTATCAAAATTTTCGAACTGTTTCTCAAGCTTTGTTTTCATGAAGCAATTCAACTCGTGCAAATGGTCACTTTATTATCAAAGACAAAAACCCTCCAGCTACGCTGTCGGGTTTTTGTCAGATAATAAAGTGACCATTTCACACTCGGTGAATTTCTTGAAAACAAAGCTTTCGAGATAGTTCGAAAATTTTATCGATAAAACTCATAGCTCTTGTGGTACTACATACGATAAAATTGCTAGCAACCTTTTTTTATGGCGCACCCTGTAGGTATATTATTCCATTAACTCGATAAGCTCAACGATTATTGATCACATTCCATCATCAAGTAATTCAAGATTCAAATAATAAGAGCTAAAAAAGAAATAAAGAGCGTGATAAAATCACACTGCTTTATTGTTATTTCACTCCTGTGAATCACCCAAACGTGCTGGGTTGGCAACATTGGGCGTACCCCTTCCGTCGCGTATCTCGGTGCTTCCAGCAGTGCAATAATTATTGCGTTTCAAAGTTCGTACAGCAGTGCGTCAGATACTCCGAGATTACGAACAATAAGGATAAATCTTATCTTTTTTGTTCACCTACATAGGTAAGTACCTAGAGGTATCTACATATTACCTATTGTATAATTATTGGCGGTGAGTACTTTCAACAAATCATCTTAATAAATTATTACTTACCGACCTTTTTTATGAATAATTTTGCATGCAAACAAATAATGGAAAGATTTACGCACGGTTTACTGCAAGACATTTTCCTTATCAGCGGTTATTTCTAGAATCATGGCTGAAGCCGCTGAGGTGCGTTCGCAGATTTCGTTTTCCGCGAAATTCAGCTTCGAAAAACCGTGGATCCTGGACACAATCGTCAAACTTCCAGAAGCACGCGAATGGTCCGGCGAGCCCGAGGGCGAGCCTTACAATCCGTTCAAACTGGTGAATTTGTCCGCAAGCTCCGCAGAATTCAGACAAGTCGAAGCGCACTTCAAAGCTTCGGTCTATGCCACGCCAATTTTGAAGATCCAAAGGGTCGAAAATCCGTTCCTGTTGGCCCAATACCTGATGAAGAAAAAGAAAATGGGTTGTTACGCCACGGAAAAGCTTTTGTTCCACGGCACGAGGCAGGCGAACGTCGCTGGGATCTGCAAGGATAATTTCAACTGGAGACTTCGCGGCCGATCCAGAGGTCATAAATTTGGGCAGGGTACTTCCTTTGCTCGCGACGCCTATTATGCAACTCATTATTCCCAAGGGAGTAACATCATGATTTGCTCCAAGGTCCTTGTTGGTAATTCCACGATCGGCAGCCCGTACACGATTGTCCCTCCCCGACCATTTGACACCACTCAGAATGACAAAGGGACTGTTATTGTCAAATACGAAGACGACGATTATTACCCAAGCTATATCATTCATCACGGAACTGTGACGAAACTTGGCCCGACAAGATCAAAATCGAGAAATTACGAGTACGACGATATGTTGGACTTGTTTGATGATTTTTCATTATATTATTGTTAATCGAAATCGGGTGAATCCAAAATCCATGCGGAAGAGTTTTTTTTATTCACCTATACAGATATTCAGGTATTTTTTTTAAGTGAGTACTTTTGAGCTTGGACTAATCAAATGTTATTCTATCTCCTATTATATTTTTATACTTATATTATTATGTCCTGTTACCTTTTCACAGTTAATCATATTTTTATATACATAAATATGTATACTTTAGTTACATAGTATTCGTGTTCTACAATAATTATTATGTTTCTAATATTTTATCATAATTGGTCTAGCTATCCTGTTGTACCAAAAATAGATATGTTTCTATATCTGAACTAAGTATATCTACCTAATAAGTTGGTACCCACTTTTAATTTACTTTAAATTTGGAATTTCTCTTTACTGAGATCAGTGACCATGATTTGAGAGTGGGCGGAAGGGGGAAGGGACAAAAACAACGACGAGGGGGCGAGTTCGCGAGTGATGGCGGCGCAGCCGATTCTTTTGGGCATAATAATGATAAAAGATACTGTTTCTGGCAAGAAAGAAAATTAGAAAACGAATTAGGTTCAAGCAACGAACTGCAAGAATAAATGGATTTTAGGCGCATTTTCCAACTTGATGAAAATCGCTATTACAACCGCTTTGTCCGTCCGTCCGTCCGTCCCAAGGTCCGTCCGTTCCTCTAACTCCTCGCAAACTAAAGGCCCTAGCTTTCTAATGTTTTCGCTGTTAGATAGCTGCCACTCCCAAAGCTGGGCTAGGCTATATTGAATGTCTGTATTGCGCCGCCAACATAGAGAAAACCGCCCCCGATCAATTTGAAATAACATGATATTGCAATTTCTCCCAGACCTAATGCTCTGGTGTTATCATTTCATGAATAATACATAGTTGCCACTTGGAATGATTGCCCCCCACTCTTTTACTAATCACTAAAAACCGCCCCCTAATCAATTTAAAATGAAAAACATAAACCCGAAGACATATACCTAGCGATCTAATTCTTTCGGTATATGAAGAGCTGACTGAAAATGGGAAAGTATAGACTTAGTCCAGTAAATTAGGTTTTCATCTCGCATAAAATCATAGGGTTCCAATTTTTTCAGAAATGTGTAGAGGGTGGTCCCCTGAACAACACCTGATAAAGTCCCTTCGATTTTAGACGCCGCCGGGCGGGGGAGGGGGTGACAAATGTCACTTTGGTCAGCTTTCACCGTTTATTTCGAAAACGGTGCGTCGCACAGAAATTTTACACAAATTTAAATTGAAGCTGATGGAATTCTCTTCAAAATGGTGTATTCACGTTCCACCTTAGTATAACCGATTTTGGGATATGAGCCGTTGAATATAAAAATGGAATTATGAATACGGACACTTCTGGTGCCAAAGGGGCCTTGGTCTTGATTGAGATAAGGTAAAATCAATTTGGAGTTATCTCGGAAGTTAGTCAGTAGTGAGTTAGAAGAGAAAGCTTGACGAAATATTCTAAACGGCTCTACCACTCAGTGTCGGACTGGGCCACCGGGCAACCGGGCAAATGCCCGGTAGGCCATTCCCCAGTTTGGAGGCCAAATTTTCCACATTTGGAAAAAATTGCACTTTGATGTTTTTTTTTTAATCCAAATTTTCAATTTTGTATCAAAGTCCGATCCACTTTTGTTTGTGCTATTTAGTAGTCACTAGTCATGGAATGACAAGATTGTATGTGTGATGCTCCCGCAGTTGGTTTGTTTTATCTGCCATCTAGTCGTGCTCTTTCTTTACCGTCTATGTAGAATTTACATATTCAGCCACATGCAGAAATTATCGACAAATTCGCAAGTAGATCAGTATCTTTGAAATCAAAACTGTTGATGAGCTTATATGCAAAAAACCGGCTGGGTTTCATTTTTGTTCGTTATTATTTCTGTAATTCCTGGACAAAATGTTAGAATGATTTTACGAGCGGCGATTCTGGATAAAACGCGATCTTTCTAGACTTTTCCCGTTAGATCGCAGTGTACTAGTGCGGAGCGTTCTGGTGTGTTCCGGAGCGCGCGTGTAGGCTTTTCCCCGTACAACTGTATGGAGACTTCAGCAGTGGGTCAAGCCACATCTGTCCATTTTGGCGGAGGCGCCGGTTCTAGAGCACGGCAGAATTATACATACGGGTAATGTGCAAGATTTTTCGGGAGTCGTATGGAAACCGTATGTTGGGTCACTGTGGAGACTGCTGGAGAATGCATGAGACATCCGAGATGAATCAGTCGGACCTATACATATACAGGATTATTGAAATGTCCGGGAAAAAATTAATAATTCTTGACCATATTTTTTCCGGAAAAAAACGCTTGAACAGGTCGATTTCTGAATAAAACAAGCCGTTTTTTCATGACAGGGGTCTTGATCTACCGTCAACACCTTGACCCGTAGCCACCCTTAGTATTTTTTTCAAATGGCACCCTATGGCTTGTGGGGGCTCGTTGGAAAGCTTGTCGTATTCAGATCTACCATTGAAAGTTAGATCGAACGCTTCACCATGAAGTTTTGAGAAACCCCATCAGGGTTAGTCAAAAGTCCGGAACAAAATTCATAATTCATTACCATATTTTTTCCAAAAAAGCTCGAACAGGTCGATTTTCAAAAACAGTGAGTCATTTCTCTATGATACGTGTCATGATCTACCGTCAACTCTCTGGTGCTAGGACAATTCTTCGCACGGACAATTCTTCGCGGACAATTCTTCGCCGGACAATTCTTCGCGCGGACAATTCTTCGCCCAACCACCCTTAGTATTTTTTTGAATCGCATCCTATGGTTTGTGGAGGTTCGTTGGGAAGCTTTTCAAAAACTGTGTTCAGATCTACTTTTAAAAATGGTTGGACGCTTAAGGGGTTGAGGGTCAAGAGCTTAGAGGCGGCCAAAACACAAAAATCGAGTCTATATTTCATTTGACTAGCTTAAGGGGAAGGTAGTTCAAGAGTATACGGAACAAATCTAAGTATTCCATACGAGTCCGATCAGCCGATAAAACGCTTTGAAAATATTATCGTGACGTCACTTGGGAAGATGTTTTCACCTAGATTTTCACCTATCACGTACCCATGGTCTTGTTATTGCTGTTATTCTCGTTCTGACAAACGTCATTGTCTTTAAACAATCAGTAATAACTATGGCAGGCTTGAAACCGTCGTCATCCCATCGGCAACGGAATCAGGTACAGGTATGCCCGTGAGTAGCTATAGGTAGCCCGTGAAAATTTGCCCCTATGACGTCATTGTCGAGATGAATAAATTCACAAGACCCTGTGCAATCGTTCTAGTTTTTTCAACTCTTTCATCTGAGACTGACTTGTATTTTGTGTTGTGGTCTCCTTTTCAAGGATTGAGGGGTTGATGGTAGATTATGACACGTGTGATGGCAAAATGACTCACCGCTTCTAAAAATCGATCTGTTCGAGCGGTTTTTCTTCGAAAAAAAAAAAGGTTAGAAATTATGAATTTTGTTCCGGACTTTTGAGTAACCCTGGACTTTCCTGGTGAAGCTTTTCATATAATTTTAAATGGTAGATCTGAAAAGGAGCCTCCCTAAGCTATATAGGGTGCCATTTAAAAAAAATACTAAGGGTGGCTAGGGGTCAAGGAGTTGACGGTAGATCATGACGCGTGTCATGGAAAAACGGCTTGCCTTTTTCAGAAATCGAACTGTTCGAGTGTTTTCCCTGAAAAAAAAAATTGTCAAAAGTTATGAATTTTATTCCGGAGTTTTGAGTAACCCTGTATAAGGCATTAATCGTCGCCTCACGAGCAGTTATGAATTGGAATGCGAAATGGTAGCCAGCGCATTAAAAGCGAGTAGTAATCACAGCGATATTCCTAAGTAAATAATTGTTGGCGTGTATTTATTGTAGTGCGCAGTAATAAACGGTGTGTGTTTTGAAATGACCGTCTCAAAAATATTCGAACCCGTACGTGAAATACGTAACAATAATAAATATTTTTCTTTCCTCCGTTGTTATCGAAGTGTATTTCAAGCAAAAGTTTTGAGTTTGAAGAAATCCATAGACAATTTGGTCAGCGTCTTTTTTGTACTATCAGCATTATTATTATTATTATTATTATTGAAAAAAGTCGTCTGCGGCGCCAACGGGGGGGGGGGACTCCTCTGACTCCCCCTCCGGTTCCGAGGCCACTTTCATTCTTTGCCCGGTAGGCCAAAATTTGCCAGTGCGACGCTGCTACCACTACCACTTTTTTGAAAAATTTTCATATTCAACGGCTCATATCCCGAAATCGACAACACTTAGGTAAAACGTGGATACACCATTTGGAATGGAATTTCATCAGCTTTAATTTTGATCCGTATGAAATTTCCGTGCGACGCACCGTTTTCAAGATAAACGGCACAAACTGACAAAACTGACATTTGTCACCCCCTCCCTCGCCCCGCGGCGCCTAAAATCGAAGGGACTTTTTCAGGCGTTGTTCAGGGAACCATCCTCTACACATTCCTGAAAAAATTACAACCCTATGATTTAATGCACGATTGGCCGCCATTTTGGGCTAATTTGACTGAACTAACTACTTTTGATATGGCGCCGCCTCCAGCTTCCGCCCCCAAACAAAATAATGCAACTTCCACAATTTTCACTGATTGTCATATTCCCTTGAACATTTGGAAACACTGTGCAACAGTTACTTTGCCAAATGCTGCCGCCCCCACACGCTGCCCTAAAAGTAAGAGATAAATGAGAAACATAAACCCGAAGATATAACGATCTAATTCTTTCGCTATATGGATAGCTGACTAAAAATGGGAAACGATAGGCTACTTTTGATATGGCGCCGCCTCCAGCTTCCGCCCCCAAAAGAAAAAGTGCAACTTTCAACAATTTTCACTGATTTGGATGTTAATGTTACCTCAAACATTTAGAAACTCCCAACTGAAACTTTGCAAGAATTTCTTCGCCAAACTCTGCCGCTCCCACACGCCGCGCCGCCCTCAAAGTAAGAGATAAATGAAAAACATAAACCCGAAGACATAACGATCTAATTCTTTCGCTATGTGGATAGCCGACTAAAAATGGGAAAGAATAGGCTACTGTCGATTCGTCGCCGCTCCCAGCTCCCGCCCCCAAACAAAAAAATATTGATGATTGAAAGAATTTTCATTCAAATCTATTCCATTGGCAAGTACCCCATTCTGATAACAAAATATCACAATGAGTTTCGATTGAAGAGAGTGAGCAAAGAATGGTGTTTCTCCTTCAACCAAATTTCTTTACATTCACAATATGCCTCTTCAAGAAAATGCCGCTACTGAGACTCACGCACGTGAAGATATACTCACTTGTTACTTACTTATTCATAATAAAATTCTAGCTCTGTAAATAAAAGCAAAAACTAGGGTCGCTATTTGGAACAGGAAAGTTGGGGTAGCTGGGGCTGAGAAGCCCAGTTCTAGTTAGACGGCAGTGACGGCAAAAGTTGATATCTTGAAGATTGTGGAATTGACGACTAAATGATTTCCAGTGTGAGTTTTCGCGTGGACACCCGGTATAAGTTGGTACCCACTCCACTAAGTATTCATATGATATAGTCGAGGATACAGTATAATATGGCAACAAAGGATAAAAGGAAGGTAGTGAACACAACACAACACTTTTCCGTGACAATTTCTGTGAGTCACTCCAATATAACTCAAACGAAAAATTAGATTGGCAGAACCGAGGGCAGAACTGTGCATATATATCATCCTCATACCGTACCGTGTGCTTCCCATGCTGTGCGCGCCCATGCGAGTAGATTCGCAGTTGGCGCCTCTGAGTTGGCGTTTGTTGTTTGTTGGCAAACCCGACAATAAGTTCATTGGAATCGCATCGAAATTGCGAACAATAAGGAAGCTGATCAGGCCTTAAGGTGCGAGTGCCATCATCCATCCTATAAATAATCAGACAGGAAGTGAGGTAAGTAGATAATAACATAACTATCTGATTCTACAAGACTTTTTATCAAATCTCCAAGCCACATGTCTGTTTTGCAAGTCGTAAATAAACTATGCAGCAAAAAAAACGTAGGTACCTCTAACGCAAAATTTCACCCAATTTTAGAAAATAACTTTAGGTACGGCTCTAATGAAAGTTAAAAAGATTGAAATCTGTAATGGAGTATTATACTTTTAAAAAATATTTAGTTTTCGATGAAAACAGAAACTAAACTGCGCAACAAATATGTTGTCGCGAGGGAAAAATTGGTCCGAGTTTGGACCCCAATTACTTTTGAATGACACAAACCATTTTGATTCTGTTTTGACGGTTAGTGAGATCAGTTTTTTCGTTATTTACCTTCAGGAGGTGAAGATCTGGAAGCTCCATGTAAAATATCTACAGGGTGGAATGTAAAACAGTACAAAATTTCAGCAAATTGAACGGACCCCCATTTCCAGAAAATAAAATTTCTCGAATGCAAATGGAAGGACTATGAAGCGTTATGTTTTAGCTTGCGCCAAGTTTTGAGATTTTTGAAATCGGAAGTCTGGCTCTGACTTCATGATTTTTTCTCTTGGAAGATGCCGATCTATCCTATCGGTACAAAAAAGACTATGTTACTCTGATGATGGGAGGTTGCAATTCACGAATATTGTTTCTTGAACGGTTCTCAGCAACTTAACTCGCAGACCATCTGAAAAACCTTGATCAAGGCTTCAAAAAAGGGGCTCATTACAAATGGGCGACACAGGTGTTATTCTTAAAAATTGAATTGGATCAGATTTTCACAACTGAAACAAGCTTTCTTTGTGATTTTGACCTCTTGAACTTGATGCTGATGGTCAATTTCAGTTTTTGATGATAACAGGCTCCTTAGGCTAACATAGTCTTTCTTGTAGCGATAGGATAAGTCAGCATCCTCCAAGAGAAAGAGTCAGAACTAGAGTTCCGATTCCAAAAATTCCAAAACTGGGCGCAAGCCAAAACATCACGCTTTATGATTCTTTCATTTGCATTTGTGAAAAAAATTATTCTGAAAATGGGAGTCCGTTTAATTTGCTGAAATTTTGCACTGTTTTACGTTTCACCCTGTAAATATTTTACATCAAGCTTCCTGATTTCCACCTCCTGAAGGTGAATAACGGAAAGACTGATCTCACTAACTGTGAAAACAAAATCAAAATGATTTGTGTCATTCAAAAGTTATTGTGGTCCAAAGTCGGATCAATTTTTCCCTTGCGACAACATATTTGTTGCGCAGTTTATATTGAAAAATAACTGACCCGTATTTTTTTATTTAGCCAAAAATCGTATGGTTTGGCCGCAATAAATAAACGAAATTCCGATATTCTACCTATTTCTGACGTCATTTACACAGGCAGTATAGGCGGTGACTCGCTGTGACGTCAGAACTATTTGATGTTATTTATTTATTACGCCCAAACGATACGGTTTCTGACTGAATAAAAAAACACGGGTCAATTATTTTTCAATGTAGTTTCCATTTCAATCAAAAATTTTTTTAGTATAATACTCTATTGGTTACGTAGACGTATAAAAAAGTTGGGATCATCTTAATCCCCTTTATTCCCTCAAAAATTTTAAAATTTTAGAACATTTAAAAAGAAATTAGGTTTTGTTAGACTCGAAGCAATACCTAGATATGTAAGTATATTCGACTACTTTTCTATTTGATTACTAAATAATTACTAAAATATTGTAGTAGATGACCTTCGAGATGACCTTTCTTTTATCGCGTGTAGTGAATTCTTCGATGCTCATCAGTCATCACTGCACTACTGGTATCGTAAACAGGAAAATATAGCAAGTAGATTTGTAAATACATAATCGGTAAAATGATTTTTCTAACATATCTACTAAACTGCTCAATGAAAAATAGGGATAATAAAAATGTTCCTCCAAATTCAAGAGAGGATATCTCGAACAAAAGAAGGGCGATCTCAAAACGGTCAGCGCCATCTGATAGGACATATCTTTGGCTACAAAGTGCCATACAGGGTCAGGGCATCATTCACATAGGGGACCATATACAGGGTGGGAAAGGAAGGTGTGTCGAACAAGTTAATTTTCAAACGCCCGTTACTTTGTTCAAAAAAATTGCAGATTTTTTCCCATGCTATTTTTGGAAAGCCCATATCAATATCTAGAAACAGTTCGAGATTATTTTTTGAAATAGTTTTTTTGAAAGCTTCTCAAAAATAGCATTGGAAAAAATCTGCAATTTTTTTCAACAAAGTAACGGGCGTTTGAAAATTAACCTGTTCGACACACCTTCCTTCCTCACCCTGTATATGGTCCCCTATGTGGATGATGCCCTAGCCCTGTATGGCACTTTATAGCCAAAGATATGTTCTATCAGATGGCGTTGACCGTTTTGAGACCGTTTTGAGACCGCCCCTCTGTTTTTCGAGATATTTTCTCTTGAAAATTTCTAATATCCCTATTTTTCATAGAGCAGTTTATATTAGATGTGTGGTGATGGATATTTTATGTGGTGGTAAAGTCCTGTACAAAATTCATATTTCCGTTGATGATTTTTTTTCGAAAAAATCCTAAAACAGGTCGATTTTGATTTTATCCAACCCACTACACTGTACAAAGGGAACACGCGAGAATGCTCCCCCCCCATATGGAGGCAATTTTCTCGATAGATTTCAAAATTGGAAACAATATTATTTCACAACTAATAATATACAGGGTGTCACAGAAAACTTTTTTATTGATGCGACACCCTGTATATTTGAATTGCAATCGGTGTAGTTTTTTTCCGGATACAAATATATACCACAATGTTGAGTTATTTCCGAAGGCAAATTGTCAAAAAAAATCCCAAAAATCTCATGATACTGACCTAAACGTACGTTAATTTGGCTGAAAGGTTCTGAAATTTGGCCCACAATTTTTTCGACCAGTGTTAGGCTTATATTCGAGTTTTAAAAGAAATCCCCTCCGGAAAAAATTCTAGCCAAATGATAGGTCAGGGGCCAGGCGGTATGTCGGTAAAATAACTACAATCTGGAAAAAAAATCCGACCTAAGCTTTTATGGTGTCAAACTCTTCGTTAGTTCAGTAGGTATCTACCACTAAGTTTCCGCCCAAAAACGAGATGTGCTGATTCCTCCACATCTGCGCAGAGCTAAAGGATGCCTTGAAGGTGCAAAAAGACCTGTTCAACTCCCGTACTTTTTCGTTATATTCGCCTCAATGCAATGCAAACTTACATCTCTTACGCAAAGATTGGAAGCATTTGTCATCATCCCTGTGCCAGTCTTACGGTTGAAAAAAAATGTCTTTGTACGGGTCAGATAAATCACATTCAATTGTTTTTCCATACAAAAAAACCATCGGACAACATGTATTTTGGTTGTTTTCTAATAACTTGTATCCATTGAACCCATTTATGGCGTTAAAATTTCACAAACAGCATTTTTGAAGATGTTAAGACCTGAATATGTCTTAGTGCCTGTTCAAGTGTTCAGCAACAATTTTTTCAATTTTACCAAACACCGTTTGCGGAAATATTATGAGGAGTGACGAGCTGGAACTGTTTGCTAACGATATTATGTCTGGCTTGACCGCGGCACGCACTTGAAACTCTAGAAAACTGATTTCTTTTCAAGCGGCTCTATTTAACCCGCGTGCGGCCGTGTCTACTTGACGTAGACCGGACTGATTATACGAGCTTGGAAATGTACTCTCTTCCAGCTTTGAAACAAGACCATTATTATTGAAACTTTGTACATTGACTTTTGAAGAAATTATATAAACTGCTCAACATTTGAAATGTCGGTATCGAAAACTTTCCCCTTTTTCAAAATGGTGTTACGTTGAATTGTCTCAACCGATTTCCATTTTGTTTTCACGGTTGCTTAGATACATCTTTCAGCAATCCACTCCGTTGGCGAGAACTTCCAATTCGTTTCAATTACATTCGTTACAGGGTGGAATGTGAAGCATTGCAAAATTGTGCTTAGTTCAATAGATCCCCGTTTTTGTGAACAATTTTTTTTCAAATTCTAACGATATAATCATGAAGCCTGATGTCTTGTCTCAAAACGGTTCTTGAATTTATCAGATCAGAAGTTCAACAATGATGATATGTTTTTTTTTGTAAAAGTTGCATTTTAGACATCTTGAAAAAATAAGGGATTGAGGTTATATTTTTTAAACATATTCAAACTTAAATTTAAGAATGTTACCAAACCAACCACTAATGGTACTAAACCAACAAAACATCTACATATCCAATTTGAGGTCCGTACGTCAAAAATTCCGATATTGATACCTACGATGCAATAAGTGCGCCCTCTGATGGCGGATTTCAACCAAAATCACATAAGTTTATAAGACGCCTATACCATGGCCGCATACCAAATTTCAGCTCCATTAAATATACCGTTTGGGAGTTATCATGGACGATTACACGTTAGACACACGGACAGGCAGACGGACCGACTATGATCTGAAAATGGTCTGAATAAATCGATTAGATGAACCTTGAAAAAAAGTTATTCTTGGAAATTCGGGAACAAATTCTTTGCGCGTTCACATTATTTTCCTTCTCATTCGAGAACGCAAACCGGGAAAATAAAACGGAGGTTTTTGAAAGCACAGCAGTTTTTAACAGTTCAAGCAACAAGCATGCAAAGTTAAAGGTTCTTATCATCAAAAATGCGACTTTATTGCCAATCGAAATGACTAAAATGCAACTTTTACAAAACAAAATCATGTCATTATTGTTGGACTTCTGATCTGGAAAATTAAAAAACAGTTTCGAGATAGGACATCAGGCTTCATGATTATATAGTTAGAATTCGAAAAAAAAATTGTTCACAAAAATGGGGATCTATTGAACTAAGCACAATTTTTACAATGCTTTTCATTTCACCCTGTGACGGATGTTAATGAAATAAATCAAAAAATCTCGCCAACCAAGTAGATTGCTGGAAGATGTATCTTAACAACTGTGGAAACAAAATCGTAATCGGTTGAGACAATCCAAAGTTATACCGTTTTGAATAAGGGCCAAATTTTCGATAGCGACATTTCAAATGTTGAGCAGTTTATTATTTTATTCTTATACCCAATATTTCCGCAAACGGTGTTTAGTGAAATTTAAAAAGTTGCTGCTGAACAGGCAATAAAAAATATTTACTTATTCTTAGCGGGTAACATCTTCAAAAATGCGGCTATTGAATCTTTACCGCCATAAATGGGTTCAATGGATACTTATATTAGGAAACAACCAAAATAGATATTGCCCGATGATTTTCTTGCATGGAAAAATAATTGAATGTGATTTATCTGACCCGCACAAAGAAATTTTTTTCAACAGTAAGACTGGCACAGAGATGATGATAAATTCTTTCAATGTTTGCGTAAGAGATGTAATTTTGCACAAGGGTAAATATAACGAAAAAGTACAGGGGTTTAACAGGTCTTTTTGCACCTTCAAGACATCCATTACCTTTGCGCTGATGTGGAGGAATTAGCACAATTCGTTTTTGGGCGAAAACTCAGTGGTGGATACCGACTGACCTCACGAAGAGTTTGACACGATAAAAGCTATGGTCCGAATTTTTTCTATCCAGAATGACCTAGGTATTGCCTGACCTATAAATGGAAGTTAAGATCAGTATTATGGGATTTTTGTAAATTTGTTGAGAATTTACCTTTGGAAATAACTCAACACTGCGGTATACAGGGTGGTCCGACTTTTATGTCATTAATTTTAAGGATCGATAGAGAATGAAAAATGAAGTGGACTTTCTTCAGAAAACATATTTGAGAAATGCCTAATAACAGAGATACAGCCCTTCAAAGTTGGGAATAAATAATCATTTTTTCCGCATAACTTTTGAACCGTTCAACCGATTCGATTCAAAATATAACCAAAGGTTTACTGAAATTATCCCCTGTCGAACAATCATAACATGTTTCATAAAACAGTTTCAGGGGCGTAGACATTAGGGGGTGTCCCTACTTTCCCCCCCTATTTTTTACCCTCCTAGTTATTTTCAAAAACTGTTCATAACTTTGGATTCTACGTTCAATTTTGAAGAAAAAACCACCATTGCAAAATTTTGATTAGAGACTTTGTTTGGGAGATATTCAAGTTTGAACGTTTGGAAAACATCTCAAAAGCACAACTTTCAAAGGTCTAAAAATTAAAATCTAAAAAAACTCATGATTTCTCAGCTGAAATAGGTTTTCTAGAATTCCTAAGTTGATAAACCCTGTATATTATAGGTTGTAATAGTATATTACATACCGAGACGGGAAATACATCATTACCGCTGAAGGCACAGAGAGCTTTGCCTGGAGGCTCTAGCCCGAAGCTGGAATGATGTATTCACCGTCGAGAGTATGTATACTATTTTACTCACAACCATGTACTCAGCTTGCAGGATTACAGGCGTTCAAAAGTTGAAATCTGAAAATCAACTTTTTGTCATAACTTCCAGATAGGCCGATTATTTTGCTGGAACGTGGTTCAGGAAATACTGATTAACACACTTATTGTTTGGTTGGATGCATATTTTGAAATTTCTCTTCTAAAGCTACCATTTCTTCACTTTCTCGGGAGGTCAGCAATGGGTCACTTTCTGACCTCCTACTAGGTATGTAATGAATCAATTACCATAGTGGTTGTGAGTGAAATGATATAGTTTCCAATTTTTAAATCTACGAGAAAAATCGCCCAGAAGAAGTTTTTTCCTTTTCAAATTATCTCGAAGACGGAACCTCCAGTATGGGGAGGAATTCTCGCGTGATCACCCTGTACCTATAAAAAAAATCACGTTTCCAAAATCTGTGTGCAGTTTTTGTACTTACCTTTTCAAAAAAATTGATATCTCAATTTGAATAAAAACCAAAGCTGTGATTTTATGAAAAAAATTTGGTGATTGTCATTTAAAAACTTGATCACGTCATCATAACTCAAAAACCGAGTCAAAAACAGTCAATTAAAAATTAGTATATTATTCAACAAGTCGGTAACGATTGCTTCTTACTCATGAGGATGCAGTTTGCCGACACGAGCCTTGGCGAGTGTCGTAAAGCATCCGAATGAGTAATAGCCATTACCCGCGAGTAGAATACTACGCTTTATCCAGTTTTATTGAAAAATGCAGGCATGTATGCAGGTGATAATGCGTGCATTATTCAATAGGATTGGATAAAAGTTTTTTTGATACAGTTTAGTGGGTAGTGGGTTGAGTTGGATAAAAACGGGGACGGCCCCGTGGCACAGGCGGTCGAGCAGCCGCCTGTGGTGCGAAAGGCCCCAGGTTCGATTCCTGGTCTTGTCTGGGTGTTGTGTATGTCCATGATTTGCGCTTATTAGTGATTTTTCAACAGTTTGTACGTTTGATAATAAAGCGCAAAAACTCTTATGGCGTGAGGAGCCGATAAAGTGAAAAACATTTATTTTTTATTTATTTATTTACCCGCGAGTAGAATACTATGCTTTATCCAGTTTTATTGAAAAATGCAGGCATGTATGCAGGTGATAATGCGTGCATTATTCAATAGGATTGGATAAAAGTTTTTTTGATACAGTATAGTGGGTAGTGGGTTGAGTTGGATAAAAACCAAATCGATCTGTTTCAGGATTTTTTCGAGAAAAAATCATCCACAGAAATATGAATTTTGTGCAGGACTTTATCACCACCTTGTATGTATATCGAATTGACTGAGTGAAAAACAATGGTAAAGCCGACTTTCCTATTGCAATATCATCCTCAACGGTACATTCGAGGGTAGATTTCTGTCGAGATTTCCGATGCAAAAATCTGTTCCAGACAAATGCCATTTTATATCAAATCAACCTGCACCCTTGACAATTTTAGGAGGAAAAATGTCTTGAATCGGAAAAAAAATATCACCGCTGTAAAGAAAGTTATTGAAAGAGTTCTAAAATTATGTGTCAATTTATCCCCGCTATTTCAACGGCGGCCACCCTCCTGTATCATCTTGGGTTTCTGTGTCTGATGTAACTGAAAAAGTGAGTCAAGTCAATCGGTTGTTGAGAAAACAGAATCGAATTCGGCATGCGACTTAACACTTAACCTACGTCGCACTTTCCCGAGCATTTTCCTGATGCGCATTTTAATTTTTAGCACCATGGCTGAAGCCGCCGAACTTGCTTCCAGCGTCAGCTCGGCAAAACCGTGGCTCCTGGACACAATTCTTGAACTTCCGGAAACAGCAGAGTGGAGCGGCGGACCTTACACTCCGTTCAAACTCGTGGACGTACCCAGGACCTCGGCAGAGTTTCGCCGAGTCCAGGCTCACTTTGACGCTTCGGTCTATGCCACGCCCGTTTTGAAAATCGAAAGGGTCGAAAACCCGTTCTTGTTGGCCCAGTTCCTGATGAAGAAAAAGAAGATGGGTCGTTCTGTCCAATTAAAGTATTGTTTCCACGGCACGAGCTCGGCAAACATTGGCAAGATTTGCGAAGAAAACTTCAACTTTCGACTTCGCGGGCTCTCAAGGGGTCACAAGTTCGGCCAAGGAACTTCCTTTGCCTCCAACGCGTACTATGCGACACACTATGCACAAGGAAGTAACAAAATTATATATTCCAGAGTTTTGATAAACAGATCTACAGTTGGATATTCGACCACGGTTTTGCCTCCCGAACCTTTCGATACTACCCAGAACACCCCAGGAACCGTCATTGTTAAATATTATGACGACGATTGTTACCCCAGTTATATAATCCATTTTGGAACTGTGGGAGAGATCGATACCCCAGCCTACAATAAATATGTTCAAAAAATGCTTGTTGAGTTCGAACGAGTCATGAATTCATCAGGTTGGTAGATTTTCAAAAGTACCTACCTATAGATTTGGGTCGCCCATCCCCATAATAACAATTGTGATGAGTTTTTTCCTATGATGTGCTTATTCTAAATTCGTCACTTATATCAATAGTTACATCTCTTTGGGGTAAAATGTATTATTGTTTTGTGTTTTGTTAATATTTACCTTCAAGTTTTTGTTTTTCTTTTGTTTGGTAGCTAAGCTACCTACCTATTACCTATACCTAATTTTTCACCTACCCATTTGAGTATTGTATTTTACATTTTCACATAATTATTGCATTATAATTAATAAATTTATTGTATATTTTGGCGTTTGGCTATGTAGATACCTATTGCTACCTATGCTGTTCCAAATGGGATTTTATACGATTTTTTTTTATTCCTTTAAACTAAAGTAGGTACAATGTGAGATTACCACAGACATATAGCAACATAGTATCTCAGAAGCAACTACTTTTCTTGAAAAAAAAAATTGAAAATCGAGACGCGAAGCAGAGCGGTTTGATTTCAACGTCTAGTGACGTAACTAGACGTTGCGTGTTGCTATGACAACGATGCTGTCGTTGCTGCTGATACGTTGCTCTCATGTCGACCTTGTCCATGCTTTGTTTCCATTCGTGCTAACGCTGATTTCGCTTGATTTAAACCGATTGACTGGAGGAAGCGAAACTTCAATTACTTTTTTCACGGCCGATTTTTTTTATATTTGTGTTTTAGCTGCAAAGTTGCTAATTTTATCTATTTAATGAAAGGTCCATACCTATAAAATCGTATTTTGTGATTCTTGTATACGACCCCATTATTGACATTTTGGGGGGGGGGGGCACACAAAAATTGGCATTTGTGTTGGAAACAAATCGCTTGGTAGGTCAAATCGAGTTCAGCATCACATTTTATTATAGTATCACAGAGGTATTATTATCAACAATTTGTAAATGTTTGGTGATAACCTCTGTGATCGAGGGGTCGAGGGAAAGACTGGCGAAATTTTTTCTAAATGGCTGGATGATTGGTCAAAAACACATTTTCTCTTCAGTTCCAGTAACCTTATTCTCTGGAAGAAAAAATCACCTTTCAGGTCTCTTTTGGAAGTTGCAAGAATGGTCTTCAACGTAACGAGCTGAAAGGACCCCGCACGATTCCTATGGAAAATGGGTCTCGGTCAAATTCCCTAATTTTTCAATATTTTGTAGCCCAATTTGACACGAGCCAAAATCCATCGTCTGTTACCCAAAAAAATGGACAGTTTTTTTTCTATAAGGGGTTGAAGATGGGTTATCTCAAGGTAAAGAAATATGTTCCCACGTAAGTGAGAACATTTCAACGTCCCCTATAACATATATGGCTCATGACAGTTCCCTTTTTCTCATGTGAAGAAATCAACCCCCTCCCTCACCCCCAACCCCTACTTGTGAGTATCAAATTCGAAATTACGTTTGAAAGTCATGCAGATGGTTCTATTTTGTCGAATTATGAATTTTGGCACAAATTGTTTTTCCAACCCCCAAATAGGGGGTGGGGTTGAAAAAAAAACCATCGGTCAATTCGGCTGAATTTCTGATATTGTGCTTTATCAGTTACGCTGAACAAGATGACCAAAGGAAAACTCATTCGTATGACCAGTTTCCACCCCATAGAGGGTTGAAGTTGACTATAATGAAGCATAAAACATTCTTCCATGTCATAAACCAAATGAATGAAAATAGTAAACTTTCATGACGTCTTGTTTTGTAAAAATTTCTATTCTTCAAAAATAATTTCAACTCCGTCTCCCATCCCCTATCCTTGTTTCCGAACATCATATTCGAAATAAATCTTGAAAATGTAGGAGAAGGTCTATGGTCGGATTCTCTGCATCTGATTGTGAATCCCCTCTCAAAATTCACTTTTACTATGCTTACGTTAGAGTGCTAACATAAGCAGGGTGGGATTTTTTTTTTTGATTTTTGACTGGATATTATTATCCAAAATATTGGTGTTCCTATCAAGTTTCAGCTGCACAGCAGGTTAATTATGTTCACCTGTACATAATTCTCAACTTTTTTCTTTTGTACGGATACACCTTTATTTATAGTTAAGATTGAAGAATTCAATGTCATTTGAAGCGAAAGCTGCTCAATCAAGGCAAAATATTATGTCACACTGTTATTCCAGCTACTGCGACCATGTGAAGGATGAAATAAAAATTATTGTAATTTTTGAGATTTATTTCGAATATGATGTTCATAAACAGGGATAGGGGATGAAGGACGGGGTTGAGAGTATTTTTGAAGAATATACATTTTCACGAAACAAGATAATATGAAAGTCCACAATTTCCATTAATTTGGTTTATGACATGGAAGAATATCTTATGCTTCATTGTAGTCAACTTCAACCCTCTGTGGGGTGGAAACTGGTCATACGAATGAGTTTTCCCTTGGTAATCTTGTTTGGCGTAACTGGTAAAGCACAATATCAGAAATTCAGCCGAATTGACCGATGTTTTTTTACCCAACCCCACCCCCTATTTGGGGGTTGGAACAATAATTTGTGCCAAAATTCATAATTCGACAAAATAGAACCATCTGCGTGACTTTCAAACGTAATTTCGAATTTGATACTCACAAGTAGGAGTTGGGGGTGAGGGATGGGGTTGATTTTTTCACAAAAGAAAAAGGGAATTGTCATGAGCCATGTGTGTAAGAAAGGACGTGGAAATGTTCTCACTCACGTTGGAACATATTTTTTTACCTTGAAATAACCCATCTTCAACCCCTTATACACAAAAAACTGTCCATTTTTTTGGGTAACGGACGATGGTTTTTGGCTCGTGTCGAATTGGGCTACAACATATAAAAAAATTAGAGAATTTGACCGAGACCCATTTTCTATAAGAATCGTGCGGGGTCCTTTCAAGTTTTTGGAAAAAAAATAATTTTTTTGAAATTATTCATCAAAAATTTAAAATTTCAGCTTGTTGCGTTGAAGACCATTCTTGTAGCTTTCAAAAGAGACCTAAATGGTAATTTTCTTCCAGAGAATAATAGACCAAGAGCTAGCAACGTTTTATTTACCTCATAAGCAAAATGCAATTTGACTTATGGGGCATGTGGAGATTATGAATGGCTTCCATAAAATATTTGTCTTATGAAAAACACGCCTTGCTTTCTCACAAGGCAAGCAAAGAACTGGGCCATTTGACAGCAATATTCAATAGCGGTTTTTCTAGAGCTCTTATTCGATATGAATATCAATTTTATCATAAATGGATAGGTTGAACTATCTTTTAACTAAATTGAATGGGACAGAATCTCAAAATGTATTAGAAACTCAAAAACCAGACTTTCCAAGCGGACGAAAGTTGGCACCAGTTTTTCTAGTAGGCGTGATTCGAGAATCGGCCATCAAATGCGATCCAAACAGCTCGGCCTAGCCTACTAGTTTGAACATACCAGTTGAGAAAGTCTGTTATTTTGTGGTTTCTAATACATTTCAAGATTTTGTCTCATTCAATTTAGTTAAGAGATAGTTCAACCTATCCATTCCTGATACAATTGATAATTATATTGAATAAAAACTCTAGAAAAACCGCTGTTGAATATTGCTGTCAAATGGCCCAGTTCTTTGCTTGCCTTGTGAGAAAGCAAGGCGTGTTTTTCATAAGACAAAGATTTCATGGAAGCCATTCATAATCTCTACATACCCCAGAAGTCAAATTGCATTTTGCTTATGAGGTAAATAAAACGTTGCTAGCTCTTGGTCTATAAGGTTACTGGAACTGAAGGAAAGCTGTGTCATTTGACCAATATTCCGGCTGCTTTATGCTTTTTTTGGGAAGCGCACATCAATATCACAAAATACTCTTTTATTTTGTTTTATAGCTACTTTTTTGGAGAGGTGACAATTTTTTGGTGATTTTTACGTTCCTTGAAGTTAATTCTATTAACTTATGTTACCATATTGTCGCTCAGATTTGGCAGAAACGTATCATTTCACTCAAGAGCCGTCCTATGAAAATATCTACTATACTTGGTGGCCTCTAAGGCGACTACTTCCTGTAAGTGTCTGTAAGACGCCCTATGGGATCGGGTCATGTTGCACTGGTAAATAGTCGTCTTCATCATAAATCAAGTGGGCTCTATTTTTGCTGCCGAGTGTACCATAGTGACCATATCAGTCCTTCTTACGTCATTTTCGAGGGACTATTTCATTCCTAGGAGTCATGAAGTTCACAAAAAAAAAACGTCAGTTTCACGAAGCAAACCATGTAGCACCTGCAAAAAAAAACAAAAACGTCTGGGAACATTGTTGTGGGTTGCCCAAAAGGAGCGTCAGAGAAATCTGTTTTTTTTTCTATAAAAAGTAGGGGAGTTCGAAAACTGACCTCTTCGACACTCCCTTCGTTCTCACCCTACATACGATGCACAAGGTATGTCCAATCAGATCACGCTAACCGTTTGCGTCAAAGTCGAGACTTTCACACCACACATATTCGATGAAGTTTTCTACATTTTACACACTTAGACTATACACTATACTATACACCTCGCTCTACACTTGAGTATATATCTTTTATATTTTTATCTTTATATATTGTATTATGATGTCTCTTTCAATGCTTAAGATCGCCAAGGAACTTGGTCTCTTTTCTCCCATTGTTAAAGGCAAAAACCTTTTTATCAATTTTAATCGACCGAAAGATCTTTCGGCGGAAGCAGATGTGATAAGCAGCGTCAAAAATATTTTATACAAAACAACATTCTTCGGACAACTATCTTTCAAACTATTAGAGTATATGAACGATAACATTTTTGAAATATTTGGTTTCTACTCAATTCCGAAGAAACCTCCAGAAACAATGCTCTGAATTCCTTATATTCACCCACTGTGATTTTTGAACTTGGAAGATCAGACTTGTAAAATGAAATAAGAAATAAGGTTCTTTCAATCGTTTACTTGTGCTTCGTCTGCAAAATTATCGGGATCTGAAGGGCCGAATATGGAAGTTTTTACAAAAAAATCTGTGAAACATTCACCAAAAGACATGACAATTTGATCTAATCTCAAAATCTTAATAGGTGGGTGAGCGCACCCACCTAACCCTCCCCTAGTTGCGCTACTGGCCTAGGTAATACTAATAACAGCGTAACAAAGCGAACCAGCTGCGCCTCATGCTTAGAAAAGGGATAAACAAAGGCAAATTATACTCAAAGTGTGTAAATAATGTCTGCATATACTAACTTAGTGAACAGATAGGTTTTCACATGTCAAATGTCTTGAAATTGTGAATATTAAAAAAATATAAAAACATAGATCTCTAGGTATGAGTAGTTGTGTTATAGGTAATCAATACAAATAAAGGCAGAATAAACTGGAGTTTTTCACTGAATACCTAAATATAAATGCATGTACATAGATATGTATACATATACAGGGTGCCTCAAAATAGCATTCTGACAGTGCTACAGTAGGTGCATCGAATAATTTTCTATGAAGCACACAAAATTTTACGGAATCTTTGACACCTATTTCTTTTTCGGAGTTATTAAGGGCAGGGGTGGTCCTCCGATCCCTTCTAGTTTCTCTAGTTTCGTTAGATTTCTGATGATTATGGTAAAATTATTAGTAAAAGATATAAACAAATGAAAAATCCAGTTGGAAAAAATATCTTTCAAAAAAATTTCAAAATTTCATTTATCTTATAGGCATAGGTCAAAAAAATTGAAGTGAAAAACTTGAATAACATATTGTTCAAGATTTATGACTCACCCTGTATGTTTCGAAACAGAAACTCAATACACACCTAACGGTTGATATTTTTTACCATAATTCTATCATTATTAGTGTATTTACTGATGTGGAGGAATGACGACAGAAAAAGCCGAAGAACCAGCCTTTATAAATTCGAAAACAAAAATTTGACTCTTTTTTTATATGTGGGCATCATTGAAAATTCCATGTACCTGCTGTCAGAATGCGATACTCGTCAAACACCAACTTGTAGTATACCTACCTACCCTATTGCTCTGAAGTTGAACATAAATTTTTTCAACCTATGGTAGCAGGTACCATGTTTATTATATCATGAGACGAAATTACTACACAGCATTCATAGCAATCATTTTACGCTATACTAATCATCACTTTCGTCATCAATAATACCCAAATCAAAATTATCATCTTCACTGAAATAAACATCAACACAATCATTCATATCAACATCAATATCATCATCATCATCATCATCATCATCATCATCATCGTCTTCATCGTTTGAAAGAAAATATTCACTCTCATCATTCATGTCAATATCAGTCATTTCATTAATCGATTCAAAATCATCAGGTTCATCATTTGAATAAAAATCATAATCATTGTCGCTTTGGTCATCCATATCAACATCATCAACATCGTCAGCGCCTTCAGTGCACGATTCGGAAGCATCACATTGATCGTTTATATCACAATCACAGTCTCCGTCTGAATCAAAATGATCGGAGTGATATGAACTGACAGTAAGTGATTCTTCAGATTCCGGCATCGTCGGAACAGTTGAACAATGATAATTTGAATGATTAAAATCATCGTTCGTCAAATTTAAGCCGCAAAAAATATTTGAGTCAGGATTATTCAAACCGCTGATGAGAGATCCTACGGCATTCGGCAATACGGAAAGATTTTTTGTGCAGAGAGTCGTCTGCACCGTAGCTAGTGTAGCAGGTACCACAGCTACTGTAGTCTCCACAGTCGCCTCCAGCGTAGCTACCGAAGTTTCCACCATAACTGCTGTAGTATCCACCGTTGCTGCCGTAGCCTCTACCGTCGCTGCCGTAGCTTCCATCGTCGCTGCCGTAGCTTCCATCGTCGATGCCGTAGCTTCCATCGTCGCTGCCGTAGCCTCCACCGTCGCTGTCGTAGCTTTCATCGTTGCTGCCTTAGCCTCCACCTCGGCTTCCACCGTCGCTGCAGTAGCCTCCACCTCGGCCTCCACCGTCGCAGCCGTAGCCTCCACCGTAGCTGCCATAGCCTCCACCGTAGGTCCTGTAGTCTGCACATCTTCATAATGAATGACATAATCTGGATAATAATCGTCATCGTCATACTTGACGAAAACCGTCCCTGCATTATTCCGGGTCGTATCGAATGGTTCCGGTGGGACTTCAGTGGTCTCCTCGCCGAGTGTAGAGTTTCGAACTAGAACCCTCGCATAAATCATCGTCTTGCTGCTCGTGTAATGTGTTGAATAGAAAGCATCACGAGCGAAAGACGTCCCTCTACCAAATATGTGGCCTCTGGAACTACCACGGAGCCTCCAATCGAAATTGTTCTTGCAAATCCCAGCAATGTTTGTGCTGTCGGTGCCGTGGAAGAGATGTTTTTCCGTTGTGACGTCCATTTTTCGCTTTTTCAACAGGAACTGGGCCAGAAGAAACGGATTTTCGACCCTCTGAATTTTCGAAACGCGATAGGAACGGACAGAAGTTTTGAAGTGGTCTTCTACACGTCTAAATTCGGCAGCAGAGCTGCCGGGTAAATCGACGAGTGTGAAGGCAGCATCGTACGTTCCGCCGGTCCATTCGCTGGTCTCTGGAAGCTGGAGGACGGCGGCGAGCATCCAAGGTGTTACGGAGCTTGGTGACGTAAGTTCGGTCTCTTCAACCATTATGCTAAAAATAGACGCGCTTAAGGAAAATGCTCTGATTGAATCTTATCACCGTTGGTTTAGGTAAAATAATGGCAGTGAAAAGAAAAACACGCCACCCTTACTTTTTTTTATACTCGATAGAAGTTACCTACCCAACTAGGTACGTAAATAAGATGGCACAGATGAAGTTTAACCATTGTGCCATAAACAATAACAAATTTATTACCCGTGTTGAGCTTTTGGAAATGAAGATAAACATTTGTGGGCTTTTCTACTTATTTCTGATTTCAAATGTACCTAATCTATAAGAAAGAGCCTAGCTGAAATGTAGTCATCTAATGAAAATCAAACTTGGACTACTTCAGTAAAAATGAAATGAAAAATGCAGAATTCATACTTACCCCCTCGCTTCCCCTGATCTTATTGTTCACAATTTCCGAGATTATCTCTGATGCACTTTTCGATGCAGCCTTTGTATAAGATAAAGTAAGCAACAACCTATCCCTCGACCTATCCACTTTGAACCGCAATCCGCAATTGCGATTGCGAAATCAGCGAAACCAACGTAGGTACGCGATAGGCAAGAAAGATTCAATGCCTTGCCAACTCAGCATTAGGACTATAAGTAGGTACCAATGAGTCTGTGTTGTGTTCTGTGCTATGGGGTGACTCACAAATCACAACAATGTTATCACTATCAAGTAACGACTAACGAGTTATGTACCAAGTATATTCTTCTGGATTTACTTACTGCATGGGAATCTGCTACAACATTTTTACAATATAGGTACTATACATAACCGAAATACCTACACACAAGTTTAGTCCTCGGGTTGGTCCATCCTTCCTTTAGTAATTATTTCATAGCGGCCTTTTCTCGGGCCTTTTGCTGTTTGAAATATATATATATATATATATATAAAGAAATCCTGCGCGAAGTCGAAGAGTTCAAGAGTTATAAATTATGATTTCAAAATAGTACTTACAACTTACAACTTACAACATAGTCGTAATTCGTACATAGGTACCTACTACGTGCTACTACCTATATTATACAGGGCGCCCTCGAGGGCGCCCCAGGATCCAAGCCCGATTGCACAAAGGTGAAAGTAGGTGGAAGGTAACCGGCGAGGTAACCGGATTTGAATTTTATTTCACTTTTCAACATTTTGATCCCCTGATTGGTACCGAAGTAAAATTTGCTACCGCTTTTGTGCAATCGAACCCCGGATCGAACATAAGTGTGTCACAACAATGTTCAAAAAATTGTCGAGTTTTTATTTTTAGAGATTGGGTTTCCTCTCTAAAGCGAGATTCCTGGACCTGGTGGATTGGGGTTAGAGCTTAGATGGAGCTCTTGCGCGTGTATTTCTGAATGGGGAACTATAGTGGCAACCGTCTGAAGTAATGGCGCTCGTGTTCCATGCACCCCAGCTGTCATTAGTGTCATTTTAAGCGTACATAACCTCAAATATGGAAGTGTTATTTCATTTTCATTTGTCAGCACTCAGCATATAACCAGCGGTTTGCGTCACTTCGTAAATTAAAAAGCAGAGAAAAGTCGAAAAGTCGACAAACGAAAAATAGCGGTGAAAAAAAAGGTAGTGCCGTGTTAAGTACCAGGCTGCACCTTTGCACCAGCTCTTTTTTTCCTCTCAGTGGGGCTCCTTTCCGCCTCGACTCTTCTTTGAGCATTAGCACTTTTCCCCTTTCCGTACATTTCTTTGAGGGAGGTTATGTACGATAACTGTCAAGAGTGTCAATATGGGTGCATGGAACACGTCGCCCTCTACAATCCGTTTTGCCTATAGTTCCCCATTAGCCCACATGTGCTGGTGCCTGCTCTGCCATTAAATCACAGTCAAGCCTTCATCTTTTGTTGGGTGTCTTTCACAGAAGAGATATTAGAGACCTTGGGCCCTTTGAATGATTTGAATTGTGTCTGCGGTAATCAGAGAGCCAAACCCGGTGAGAGAGTTCTAGAATCTTACGCTTTATTAATTTTTTGAACCGCGGAAAATCTGGTGAAAAAATGGTGATATAAAATAAAATCGTGCTTGTTTATTCAGGGTTCGGACCCTTCCATAGATCGCAGTTAATAATAATCAGTTTAGAACAATCCCCCTCTTGAAACTGATAACTTTGTTTGAGCGTGCAACTGCATGCCATGCAGGGAAATTTGTCACCTAGAGGAACATCTGGTTTGTTCTCGCGAAACTAATGATTTTGTTGCAGCATTCTCCTCAAGTTAATAGCGGTAGCCTGCTCGTGAAATGGAAAATCTATTGGAAGCTGGTCGTATAATCACGTGGACACTTGACGACGCGACGCGACGATTCAAGAAATTTGTATAATCCAGTGTCGGGGCTCAATTAGTTAGTTTGGCGGTCTGATATTGACTTGGGGGAATAATAATGAAGTCTTTTCGCGTTTAGTGCGTCGGCAAGCAGCTTTGTAGGTTTTCACCAATAATGGGTCCGCTTCCCACAAAAAGATCTCTACATGAAAGTTTAGTAGGTACTACCTGATTTGAGTAATTGTTTCGCGTACACCATTGGTTTCGAGGTTTTTGGAAGGGTGAAATTGGGTTCAACATTTCCGGCTATAGTCCAGTCAAATTAGCCCAAAATGAAGGCCAATCGTGCATTAAATCATAGGTTTGTATTTTTTTCGGGAATGTGTAGAGGGTGGTCCCCTGAACAACGCCTAATAAAGTCCCTTCGATTTTAGGCGCCGCGAGATGGGGGAGAGAGTGACAAATGTCAGTGTTGTCAGTTTTTGCCGTTTATCTCGAAAACTGTGCGTCGCACGGAAATTTCATACGGATCAAAATTTAAGCTGATGAAACTCCCTTTCGAATGGTGTATCCACGTTCTACCTAACTGTTATCGATTTGAGGATATGAGCCGTTGAATATGAAAATTTTTCAAAAAAGTGGTATAGCCGTTTAGAGTATTTCGTCAAGCTTTCTCTTCTAACTCACCACTCAATAACTTCCGAGATAACTCCGAATTAATTTTACCTTATCCCAATCAAGACCAAGGCCCCTTTGGCACCAGACCGTGTGCTTATTCATAATTCCATTTTTATATTCTACGGCTCATATCCCAAAATCGGTAACACTCAGGTGAAACGTGAATACACCATTTTGAAGAGAATTACATCAGCTTTTAGATTGGTGTAAAATTTCTGTGCGACGCACCGTTTTCGAGATAAACGGTGAAAACTGACCAAAGTGACATTTGTCACCCCCTCCCCAGCCCGGCGGTGCCTACAATCGAAGGGACTTTATTAGGTGTTGTTCAGGGGACCACCTTCTACTTATTCCTGAAAAAATTGGAATCCTATGATTTTATGCGAGATGAAAACCTAATTTGACTGGACTACTACAGACACTCGCGTTTGTGATATCCTTCCAAGATTCAAGGGTAATTCAAAGTGAAAAACAGGTTGAGCCCTCCACAAAGGCAAAGCCACATCCAATTATTTCCAAAAAGTACAAAAGAGACCACAGCCTAAAAGCAGCAAAGCAAAACGAATAGTCCAGATATAGGAGACGAATCCTTTGAAAAGAGATCAATGAGGGAGCCCTGCACGCACCTAGCCACGAACTTACATTGTAGTGAACACTGGGGGAAAAAAGAGTAAAAAGTTCCTACTCCATCGCGAAGTTCACTCACTTCTTTTACAGCGTCTTGAAGCTGGGTCTAGCCCTATAACCATAGCCTCTAACACTACCTAACATAAATGTTGGGTCTGATGAAACCACAATAAAAATTATGACATCGAAAACAGTGTGTCTATTTGGAGCATAATAATAATAATATTTAATATTTATTTTCGTCCGTGATTTTACAGTAAGTGTAAATCACGTAAATGTATGTGATTTACAGTATGTGTAAATCACATATTATTAGTAAACCTGTTGTTTGAACAATATACTTACCTAAATATCGATGTTCTTCTGTCTATACACTACTCTATTAAAAATCGTTGTCTATTTTTCGACCAATATATATTTCGAGCTGATGGCGCTCATCTTCAGGGTTTTTTTGCTACAAATAAATATATAAATGGTATGAATATACAGAAACCAAAATTCAAAATAACTCACTTTTCATTATTATTGTTAACAATTACCAAAATTCAAACTGACAATTATTTTCCATCCTGACATGAAACTTTTTTCAAAATTCTAAAAAGTGAGTTATTTTGAATTTTGGTTTCTGTATATTCATACCATTTATATATTTATTTGTAGCAAAAAAAACCCTGAAGATGAGCGCCATCAGCTCGAAATATATATTGGTCGAAAAATAGACAACGATTTTTAATAGAGTAGTGTATAGACAGAAGAACATCGATATTTATTAAGAAACACACTACAGACATGGAAGAATTCCTGTGGAAAATATACTTACCTATTTAGGGCGGCGGTTAGTGACTGTTTTAAGACCCAACCTTGCATTTTGGCGTATGGCACTGCCATCCTGACAGTCATCAGCCTTTGAACATTGAAATACAGACACTAATGTTCTTGTGGTACATGGGCAACGCAATTTTGCGCATGTCACAACCGTCAAATCGCATTACTCTCTACTGAAACCCAGCTCAAGACATGGGTTCTAGGTGGAGTTATAGAGGTCACGTTCGTCACGTGACTCTGAGCCGTATTCATATCTCGCTTTTAGGGGCTACCTATTCATATTTGAGTGTTCAAAATTACACATTACAATTATTACATATAGGTAGCCCAACATTAGGGGTGGAAAATAATTTTCATGTCAAAATCCATAATTTAAATCACAGAAGCCATCTGCATGGCTTTTGAGAGTAATCTCGAACTTTGTGATGGTAGATAGGGGATGGGGGTGGAGGAGGGGGTTGATATTTTTCTGCCAACTAAATACATTTAGCATGAAACACAACTTGAAGCGAAACCAAATAAAAAGCTTTTATTTACGTCAGAATATCATAGTCTAGGCTCAATTTTTCAAAAGTGCTCTCTAAACTGTGTTCAGCGGCATGGAAAGGTTACCGGTTGGCGATAAAACTTTCAGACTAATTCGACCCCGCTGGATCCGAAAATCCCGGTTTCCAGAACGAAAAATGGTGCCTTCTGGGGCGGAGCCCCTATTTTCGACAATTTTTCCAGTTTCAAGTTTTTCCAATTTTTTGCGTTCAACCAGCTAGAAGTCTGAAACCATAGTAAATACGGCAAATTTTCTTACATAGTTCTAATGCTGGGTCATTTTTCAAGCGTTCAGAATAGTTTTCATTTCTCAAATGTTCATAGTTGTCTCTCCAAATCATTAGAAACCCAAGAAGTACAAAAATATGACACAAAAACTTTGACCTATGGGGAACCACATCAGTTTTTCAAAATAAGTCCATACATATGCGGAATCATGTGTGGAGAAAACTTTCAAAAATATTTTGGGGAAGTCTGGTTGCTCCAAATCTCACAGTTAAGGAGTCATAAATTTTTCAATCAACAGGCAAGTCATACATGCGCCGCGGCGGCTCATGGTATAGCTTAGTCGATCTAGACTTAATATCATAAATACCGAGAACAAATTCGCCCAAAGCTGATTTTTGGTTAAGTGAGTCCTTAGACCATGAGAACTTAGTAGAAATTTTCTCGGGACATTCTCGCGTGTGCTTCATGGTCTTCCAGCTCTTCGAATGTTTTGAGTCGCTGTAAATTGCAGTACTCACCTGGAATTCGCACCACGGCCGCAAAAATGATCAGATTGAGCCCAAACTGGTCTCAAACGAAAAGAAGTAGGTCATAAAATGTCTTACAATGCATGTGGCTAATGGTGGGCCACTTCCGGTAAACGCGGAGCCCGCCAAATTCAAATTTTTGCGCCTCAGTCAAATCAGTACGGGAAAGAGAGTAAAAAAATCGTCACAACCTCGGAAAAAACATGGGCGTCCTGAAAATCTGGTATTCTGTTTAGAATTGCCTATTACTTATTCAATATCGGCGAAAATTGCACCTCGGGGCTCTGAGTGATTGGAGAAGAGGGTTGAAAAATTGCAACTCAAAGTGGAGGGGATGAAATCCTTTAACCCATTGGATGCAAATACGTCGTAATTCAATGTATCACATCATGTTGATACTATTTTGGCACAAAAAGTGTCGATCATTGTTGAAGGGGGGTCGGAGGAGGGGAAGCGAAGCCCGGCTAGGTGGCTCTATTTGTTTTCCAGGCCATATAGTTTGGTATCGTTTCCGACTAAATTCAATCTCCTGAACTCGAGTTCGATGTGTAAATTTGGAAAAAACAAGCTCCAACAAGTTAACTTGAAAAAACTTGTTTCTTAATTGACAATTTCTGTAGGCGGTTCAATCACGCCACACTGCTTTTGGTAACCTTCGTTAGTTCAGAAAAGATCACAAAAAAAAATTATTTTGAAAAATATGAAAGGGTCAACAATATGAAGGTTACTTAGAGGTATTTCGAAACAAGGTTTAGGGAAAATAATCAGTGATCCATTCATAAAACAAGGTGCATGAGACAAGAAATTTATTATACAGGGTGGTGGGTCATAAATCATGAGAATAATCTACTCTTCCTCAGAAGAACTAAGGTGCATAATTTCGAGTAGTTTCTGAACCGATCTAGACCACAAGATGACTTGGTCATTTATACAGCAACGAAGATTGCCAAAACAGCATTGCATTGCAGTTTAGCGTGATTTTTCGTAGACACCGTGAGAAATTAAATATCGCCCCTACGACTCACACCCGACGCTCGCAGGGCAATTTTCCTGGAATTACGGCAGATACGTAAAAGTGATACGCATCTTTTTTGTAGACATTTTGATGGCCTTTTATTTGAACCAAACCGTTTTCCGATGGGATCGCTATTTATCGAGATAATTGAAAAAAAATACCCAATTACACCAATAATCCGAGATGGCGGCGACTCTACACCAACTATATCGATGAGTACTTTTCACACAATAATCAACAAGCTTTCGAAGTCATCCCTACCAATTTTTAAAAGTACACGATTTATTTTCGCTTTTTTTTTTCCTCGTTGACTGGACTAAATAGGTAATTTCCTGCTCTTTGACTCACACTGCCTTAGACATATTCATAATTTTATCCAGATAAAGTGTTACTGCTGTTGTTTTGTATCACCCGGTCTGAACAAATACACTTGGAATCATGAAAATTGTGAAGAGAATCGAACTGAACAAAAAAAATCTGTCTGTTTCTGGTTCCTAGTAAAATCATAGTGCTAGAATAATCACCATGGAAAATGTATAGCTTGCATTTAAAACCAATTCCGATTGATCAGGAGAGTTCAAAAACCTAAAAAATGACACTTAAATTTTAATCCTAGGACTCCTAGAACCCTGAAACAAGACATTTCCGGTTTACTTGCTCCCTGTCCGCCATCTTGGATTTTGAAGCTTCCGGTAAAGTTTTCGAAGTGGAAACCGCGATTTTCATATTCAGCGGGGTCGAATTAGTCTATAACGTCATGTTGTCAAACAATAATAGTAAATGCCGCTGAACTCTCTTATTTTCTGTTTTGTGCCTAGTCTATCATTTTGAAGCCATCAAAATCTCCAACTTCAACCCCCTGTGGGTAAAAAACTGTCCATTATTTGAGTTTGGGGTTCATGGTATTTGATTAGTATCTCATGAGCTACAACATATTAAAAATTCAGAGAATTTAACTGGGAGCCATTCCATTATCCATAAGAATCGTGCGGAGTCCTTTAAATATGAACGGACGGCCCCTAAAAGCGTACCTCTGAATCCGCTTTTAGCTTAAAAGCGAGATATAATACGGCCTAAAGGCTTTAAATGGCGCTGACTTCTAACCCTAAGCAGGACTCAAACCGCCAAAACGTGAATGTTTTACTTCGAGTTATTACTCTTTACGTAGGATCCATCGCCAAGGACCGTTTTAATAAGTCGAACAAAATGAGATGCATTCTGGGAATAGTCAGTCATCGGCCGGTAAAACTACGTCAAGTTGACATGGACAGAAAATGATTGTATGATGGTCTGGGGTTTGCCTTTGGGCACACTAGTCCGGACGTTAAGCTACATATATGGGACCCACCTTGCATTTTAGAGACAAGCGACGAAATTTGGCACACTTGTTCACTAGACCCTACTCTTCGATTCAAGAAATGTTGCCACCATCTGAGGAAAACGTGCAGACTTTTTATACAGGGTTCAGTAAAAAAAATTGTTGGAAAATCGTAAATCGTGAACCATAACCGGTGGACGTATGTAAATCAGGATATTGATGACTGATTCCATGCCCATGGAGATGCTGCAAATAGTTTTGAAATATCTTGAGGCGTTTCCGGAATACGCTGTAAAAAGTGAAATTTCTTCACCTTTTTTCTTTTTTCAATAAATCAGTTGTTTCTGGAGATATTGAGCTGCAAAAATGCTACCAATTGATATTGGAAGAGTTTGGAGGAATGTCTGCTGTAGTTTCAAGTTGAACCGAAATGGATTTTTCCATCCTACTTCGGCAGGAGGGACGTCGAAAGTGTTGCCACAGCTTAATATTTGACACGTTTTTTGTTGAATATTGCCAGAAACGCTCCAAATATAAGCTGTAGCAACACTTTTCACGTCCCTCCTGCGAACTAAAATGTAACAATCAGTTTGAGCTTGGCTTTAAACTACGGAGCACATTCCTCCGAATCATTTCAGTATCAGCTGGTAGCACTTTTGGGTACATATTTTCTTCAATCGGGTTTGAGGGCAGAAGGTGACCCTGCATTTTTGCATTTTTCACAAATATTCAAGCAAACTTTTTGTTTAACTGTTGCCAAAAGAACACCACTTAACTGATGATGATGAAATTTGGTGACTGACGTTGAAAAACAATGTTGATTGAAATATCGCAAACATTAATTTGATCCAAAGTTTGATTTGGTCATGACTGCCATGTAAGTTGAGGAAAAACAGGAAAAACGAACTTGATAACGTTTCTTGGGCGAAGAGGTCATTGCCACAATTGAGTACCTGGTTTTTCATGATGAAACATCGTGTGTGTCCAATAAAGTCGTTACCTGTTGTTTTTTCAACAATTTCACGAAGAGCAATTTGAAGATGGCGCTCATGATGGAAAAAAAAGTTGAAGATCTAAGTTTCGAATCTAGCAGGCTTTGTCGATGGCTCCACATCGCGTTTCATTGAAAACATATTTGTTTGCCGGAATATCAAGTTGCTGCTCAATATCTCCAAAAACAACTGATTTATTGAAAAAAGAAAAAGTTGAAGAAATTTCACTTCTTCCAAAATAATTCGAAAACGCCTCAAGATATTCCAAAACTGTTTGCAGCATCTCCATGGGCATGGAATCAGTCATCAATATCCTGATTTACATACGTCCACCGGTTATGGTTCACGATTTACGATTTTTCAACAAATTTTTTCTACTGAACCCTGTATAAAGTGTCTACACGACCGCAGATGGTGGCAACATTTCTTAAAGAGTCTTCGAGAAGTAGGGTCTAGTGAACAAGTGTGCCAAATTTCGTCGCTTGTCTCTAAAATGCAAGGTGGTTCCTCTTAACAGCCGGACTACACTGCTCGAACTGCTTCTAACCACGTTCACATGCTTTCTTTCCACGCTAATGCAAAACCAGTACCTATGTACCGTACCTATGTCCTGATATCTAAGCAATTCTGATAAGCAAACATTTTTATCCCAGATTTTTAGAGCCAGTAAAGTAAAATGTCATTAAAAAATAGTAGTTTACGTCACTAGGCAGGAAAGTGAATCTTTACCGGACAAGCAGTAAATTTATTTGTAATTTGAAAAGTCAATGGCGAGGTCAATGGAATAAAATTGGGTAATGCCATGTTGACATGAACTCTATCTCCAAGGTTATTCAGAACTTTTATCAGGAGTTGGATATATCAGCACTAAGGGACGAGAAGAATGTTTGCACTTTTTCTGCCACAGTTAACTTGAATCTTATAGAACAATGAAAGTGGAAGGGATGAAAATCCCATCCTTCAACCCATTATAGGTTCAAGAATACAAATCAAAGATCTTTTTATCATTCAGATTCTTTCTGAGCACAATGATATTCTACATGAAAAATTTGGTCAATTTTCGTAAAACAAACTAAATACTTAGGTACTTCATCTGAAAATACAGTCTTGCAGGAACATGCATTTATTAAATCCTACATGAATTCATCTGAATCATTACCATCCTCGTACTTTGACATATTCTCATTGCTCATTAATGAATTATAACTTCTCAGTTCGGCATCTTCCTGCCTTCTCTTCTCCTCTTCCTTGTCTTTTTCCTTCTGTTCCCTCAGCAGCTTTTTCTTATCTTCCCTTTCTAACCGGTCCCGTTTTTCCCTTTCGGCTCGAAAATCTACAAACAAGAACAAAAACAAGTGTTTATACACACTTTTAATCTGTATGATTTCAACACCAAGATATACCTGGATGCTCCTCTCGTTTCGTCTTATTCAACCTATTGACAATATCGTTTATCCTCTTGGCAACCTTCAACTTCCTCACTTCTCTTTCTTTATGGAACCCGACTTGTCCCACTTCCATGCCTTGGGTTTTCTTCAGATTCGCCCACATTGTGTACACAATTTCGATATCGTTCATCTTGTTTCCCATTATGCTGTTGGCCTTCACTAGCTGCGCAGCATCTTCCAGGACTGAGGATGGAATGTCGTCGATGGTTTGGCCCTAAAACGACTCTTGTGAGATTCAAACGAACTATATTTGTAAGTATGAAACCTACCGGCCTGAGGCGTAAATAAACGTGCGCTGAAGACACCTTGTCAACGTGGAACCATACGTCTTCGGGCCAGCCCCACTTAATCAAATCTTCGTCTGAAATAATCAAACAAGTTGTAGTAGGAGAGTTTGAAAGAAAAGTTTGAGGTTATGTTGCTCACTTTCGTGCTTATCCAGGCCCATGAAGAGCATAACTGGGGGCGAAACTATGGTACTTTCAAAGTAAAACACCATTTTTGTCAGGAATTATCACTGGCACGTCTGTGAGTAGAGGAAAAACAGATTTTGAACGGTTTCGAACCGTGGATTTGACGTTTGTTGACATGCGAAATCTGGGTCTGGGAATTTTTATTTTTCATCGTGTGGTGTTGGCAACGCATTTACTTCGGTATACTTAAGCGGGATTTTCAAATGTTTAAGGCTGGCCTTGCATCATTTGAAGGCTCATCACTAGAGAGCGGATTTATAATTTTTTACATGTTTTATTCGCTAAGTTGGATGCAACTGTCGACTTGCAGCTTGACGTTTCCATCTATAAGGAACCTAAATACCAAGTTTCATTTCGCATATAATTTATTATTTTGATTTTTTATCACATACAAATTGATAGTCCATATAATCGCATATTGCCCCATATTTAGTCCATATTTTTGCACATAACTGAATATTTGTCACTATTTTGGCCATTTTATCTGAATATATGTGCGAGAAAATCACGATATAGGCCAGGCGGTATGTCGGTGAAATCACTGCAATCTGGAAAAAACTCCGACCAAAGCTTTTATGGTGTCAAACTCTTCCTACGGTCAGTAGTTATCTACCACTGAGTTTCCGCCCAAAAACGAGTTGTGCTGATTCCTCCACATCTGCACGAAGGTAAAGGATGCCTCGAAAGTGCAAAAAGACCTGTTAAACCTTCATACTTTTTTGTTATATTTGCCTAAATGCAAACGTACAACTCTTAGGCAAACATTGGAAGCATCTGTCATCATTTCTGTGCCAGTCTTACTGTTGAAAAAAAAGATTTCTTTGTGCGGGTCAGATAAATCACATTTAATAGTTTTTACACACAAGAAAACGATGGAGCAACATGTATTTTGGATGTTTTCCAATAACTTGTACTCACTGAGCCCATCTATGGCATTAAAATTTCAATAACAGCATATTTGAAGATGTTGCCAGCAAAAAAGTGAATAATTTTCACCCGCCTGTTCAGCAGCAATTTTTTCAATTTTACCAAACATCGTTTGCGAAAATTTTACAAGGAATGAAAAGCTCAAACTCTTCTCTAACGATATCGTGCCTGGATTAACCGCGACACGCACTTGAAAGTCTAAAAAACTGTTTTCTTTTCTAGAGGTCCTGTTTCACTCGTGTGCGGCCGTGCCTACTTGACATAGACCGGACTGATTACACGAGCTTGGAAATGTACTCTTTTCCAGCTTTAAAACGCGACCATTATTATTGAGACTTTGTATATTGATTTATGAAGAAATCATACATTATTTTATCATTGATGGTCGTGTTTCAAAGCTGGAAGAGAGTACATTTCCAAGCTTGTGTAATCAGTCCGGTCTATGTCAAGTAGGCACGGCCGCACGCTGGTAAAATAGAACCGCTCGAAAGAAATCAGTTTCCTACACTTTCAAAAAGCGTGCCACGGTTGAGCCAGATATAATATCATTAGAAAACAGTTCCAGCTTGCCATTTCCTATAAAATTTTCGAGAACGGTGTTTGGTAAAATTGAAAAAACTCCTGCTGAACAGGCTGGTAAAAATTATTCACTTCTTAGCGAGCAACATCTTCAAAAATGCTGTTATTGAAATTTCAACACCATAAATGGGCTGAGTGAGTACAGGTTATTAGAAAACATCCAAAATACATGTTGCTCCATTGTTTTCTTGTGTGGAAAAACAATTAAATGTGATTTATCTGACCCGCACAAAGAAATCTTTTTTTTTCAACAGTTAGACTGGCACAGAGATGATGACAAATACTTCCAATGTTTGCGTTAGAGTTGTACGTTTGCATTGAGGCAAATAAAATGAGAAAGTACGGGGGTTTAACAGATCTTTTTGCACCTTCAAGACATCCTTTACCTTTGGGCAGATGTGGAGGAATCAGCACAACTCGTTTTTGGGCGGAAACTCAGTGGTAGATACCTACTGACCTTACGAAGAGTTTGACACCATAAAAGCTTTGGTCGGAATTTTTTCTATCCAGAATGACCTACCGCCTGGCCTAATATTCTGATTTCAAGGAAAAAATAATTTGAAATTTTCAAAGACATTTTTTTTTCTTTCGATGGTCAAAGTTGGTGTGTTGGTTTTACATGTAAATGTTGTATTTTTCACTATTCTTGCACCTTATATCACATATTTACCCGCATATATGGCTCTATTTGAACGATTTTACCGCATATTTTGATACTTTTTAAGCGCATATAAACTGCATATTTTGGACTTTTTCACCGCATATAAATCCGCTCTCTACTCATCACTACCCATTTTTTTCATCATTCCAGCTGAGGCGTTAGGTACAGGTTTATCACCGTAACCTTATTTATTCAACAGGCAAATTTGAAGCCTTTGGCCCGTATTCATAGTCAGATCTTATATATAAGGTGGTCCTCGAGGTGGTCTTAAGACCATGTTTATTCAGACACAGGCTTGAACTAGGATGATTTTATACTCATAGTTATCATCTTGTGAATATTTTATAACATAATCAAACCCAAGCAGCAATTTAGGCCCAAATTACCAAGCTAAAGTCAAATTGACTTAAAGAAGGCGAAATATGCATGAATTTGACATAAAATTTTCCTTATATGACAAATGCTCTATAAAGTCATTATTTAAATCAAAAATTACCAATATTTAACCTTGCGAAAACCCTAAATTTACCATCGACTTCATAAAGTTTTTGCAAGTTGAAAATTACCTAGATTCCACCTAAAAAATATGCCTTCAAATTCTTTAAAATTTATAAGGCATTATCTAGGGCAAAAATTAGTTCATTTTCGCTTGACTTTCGCCGTTAAAGTCCATTTTACCTCTGAGGTTAATTTAAGCTATCAACGGTAGTCGCAATTACTTCGAAATTACCCTAATTTTAACTTCAAAGTCTGGTTATGAATAACCTCTTTATACTAGTCCAAATTTGGTAATTTTCAACTTTATACAATGCCTTACAGGTCATGGTAAATAACAAGGGTTAGGTATTTTAGTGAAAAAGCGGACCTATTCAATTTGAACATGTGACTTTGAAGTCAGAATTACAATAAAAATTGACTTATTAAGGAACACTGGTCAAAAGGAGGGCGAAAGTACCATTATAGTGAACTGCAAAGAAAATCCGTCTTATGTGGCTTTTGAGGTCAGAAAATGAGCTGGCTCTTTGTTGTTTGGGGTTTTTCATGCAGATCATCTCTTGTCAGTGTTACCAGTACCTGCTGTGCTGTGAAATAGTGCAAAGCAGAAAATTTCCTCCAAGAAGTTTGAGCCGTATAGGCACACCGCAGGTTACTATCGCCTATTAAAAGAAAGTGTCACTGGCGCGGCTCAAGATCCAACTCCGCTTTCGTCAGAAATGGCGGACATCGACATACCAGCATCGCGTCAACGTCAGCACAAAAGGATGTATACTTTTGTGGGTTAAGGACGGAGTTGAATTGGTAAAATAAGCGTTGCAAAATCAATCCGTCTGGAGTTATTCCTTGACGGATTTTTACAAAAATTAGAAATATTTTTTTTGATTTTTGGATTTTGGGAATGCCAATGGACTCAAACCAAAGTACATCCTTGTAGCTTTCGAAAGAGACCAAAATGGTAAAAATCCGTCAAGGAATAAACCCAGACGGATTGATTTCGCAACGCTTATTTTACGAATTCAACACCGTCCTTAACGGTAACAACTAACAACACCAGAGATAACAACACTAAATTCCCTAAATCTTCTGCGTGCACTGGACCTATGCACTGGACCTATGCACTGGACTCCGATTTATTGAGCGCGTAATTTAAAATTGTAGTCTTCATAGTTTAAATTTGGTCCAAATCGGTAATTTAGGGAAAGTTGACTCTGAAGTCGATAACAACAAAAAACCATGAGTAGACTATGAGGTAAAATTTACCTAATTAGGTCAATTTTGACTTCAAAGTTCGAATTTCAAGTAATTTTGTCCTGTTCGAAGGGAAATTTTCCCTATGAGTGAAAAACAATAGTAAATTTGCCCTGAAAGTCAAATTTCGAAATATCACCAGACACGCCATCTTACTCCAGCAGGTTCCACGTCCGCCATTACGATAAAAGCTGTTCTGTAAATTTTTTTTATCCCTCAATTACTTGCTTTTCGCCAGGCACCAGGCAAAAAAAGTGTAACTAAGAAACACTGTTCAATTTAAGAGCTTAATATTAACATTTTAGTGCTCTAAACTGAGATTGACCAAAAAAAATTTAAGTTATTTCCGCAAGTTCTGCAAAAAATCGATTTTTTCAAGGCGCATTGCAATATTTGGAGGTGCAAGAGGCACATTTGTCAAAAATATTTCCTTCGTGTGAATATTATGACCAGGGAGGAGTCACTAAGTCCGCAAAATGTTTCGTGCTATAGGTATAGTAGGTATATTTTGCTATGAAGGACGGAGGTCCGCCATGAAACTCAATCACTATGGTAACACCAACAACACTATTGTGCACTAATGTCTTTTAAAGTCGTACGACCAACATTAAGTCGAGAAAACCCAAAATAATACCACAGTGGATAATAATACCTATTCAAGTCTTGTAAGACACACAGGTAACAAATTAGTAAAAATAGGTCTTAAATTACTTATTGTTACCAAAAATGTAACTTATTATAGGTTTAGCCGACTAACAGGGTATCTGACCTATAAGTCAAATCGACCTATGTGCCCAATTTTCGACGTTTAAATTACTCACTTATTTTTCCCCACTTACCTGAATTCGACGTCGATTAAACGTAAATCCGACCTATTGAAAATTGGTCGCTGACCAATGGTGAGGTAGATTTTAACCTAATTTGGCCCTAATTTGTTGCTTGGGAATACACCTAGGTACATCCTTTTAAGGTTCTGTTTGGGAAAAATCAGCGTTTCAAAATTGAATAAGGTCGTCTTAAGACATAAGATCTGACTATGAATACGGGCCTTTGGGTCATTTTTTTCTCGTTGAAAATTGATAAAAAAAACTCGTGATTTTTTTTGTAAAGTAGATACCGTATGATCAAAAACTTTCCTCCTCTAGGCAGGCTGTGGTCTGGTCATTGGCAGGCAAACAAGGCTGATTTTGGCCAGCCTGCTTAGAGGAGGAAAGTTTTTGATCATACGGTATAAAGATGCGGGTATATTTTTTCATATTAGGTATGGATACATTCGTCATAGCATTGAAAAGAGTCATAGATAAGCTATGACATCTGCTTTGTTGTGCAGTGTAACCGACTGTTCACTGTTCAGTGCGTATGTATACTTAGGTACCTATACCTACAGGGTGTCCCACGAACATACCGTTATAGTTCAAGGGTAGATGTACTTTCTCGAGGCAAATCAGAATCTGCCTTCGAAATTTTACTGACGTCTCCCGTTTCCGATATACCTACAGGTGATTTATGAGTTCAACCCCGAAAAGTTTGATTAGCCATATATCTCAGAAACACATCAATAGAATAGGTATCTACTGGAATAGATTTGGAGGTATATTCTAAAACCAAGAGCCTTATTTGTAGCGCCCTATTCACTTATAAAATAAATACAGGACCGTACCCAAGATTTAGTTTTTCGAGTTTCTGTTGAAAAGTCATCCTGTGTGGATTTTTTTCCAGGACCTGATGTCATATTCGGAGACTACATAGAAAATGCTACAAAATGCGGTTCCTCAATTGTTTAGCACTAATTTAGCTGATCAAAAAAATATATCTATTACCAGGAATTCAGGAATATTTTTAAAAAATTTCAATTTAAATCAGTGAAACGCCATTCCAGATGGTCAAACAAAGTCACAATTTCAATTTTGATGTTCTACCAAACTGATTATAGTTTCAAGAGAATTTTCTGGAAACATGTATTTGGTACCTACCTCAGATTCCTATCCAAATCCATGTTTCCAGAAAATCTCCTGAAATTATTCTCAGTTTGGTAGAACATCAAAATTGAAATTGTGACTTTGTTTGACCACCTGGAATAGCGTTTGAGTGATTTGAATCAAATTTTCAAACATATTCATGAAAAATCTCTGTTAATAATTTTTTTAGGATCGGCTAAATTAGTGCCAAACAATTCAAGAATCGCATATTGTAGCATTTTTATGTAGTTTCCGAATATGACATCAGATTTTGAAAAAAAATCTATACAGGATGAATTTTTCAACAGAAGCCCAAAAAACAAAATTTTGGGTACGGTCCTGTATTTATTTCATAAGTGAATAAAGCGCTATAAAGGCTCTTTGTTCTAGAATATACATGCAAAATTTCAATAGATTCTACTGATGTATTCCTGAGATATGGCCAATCAAACTTTTCGGTTGAACATGTGGCGGCTCTCGTATGGGCATGTGGCGGAGGAACTGTTTTCTTCCCGATAGCTTAGTGGTCAGAGTATCCATCCGGCAAATGGAAGACCCGGGTTCGAGTCCCGGTCAGGGCAGACACTTTTTCTCCGTCACATCGCGCCATAAACACATCGGAAACGGGGGACGCCAGGAAAATTTTATTTATTTAATTGTCTTATTTTACGAGGCGGCATTCAGCTATAAGCTGCTCTACCATGCAACCTCGGAGACAGCACAAAATATCCATGGATGAAGTAGGATTCGAACCCACACAGGGCAGCGCGAATGGTTTGGCTTGCCATCACCTGTACCACTCGGTTACCACCGCTCCCTAAAATTTCGAAGGCAGATTCTGATTTGCCTTGAGAAAGTACATCTACCCTTGAACTATGTCGGTTAGTTCGTGGGACACCCTGTATAGATCGACATGCATATACCTACCTGCTCACCTTCACCCTCTACCGTGTGTTTTTCGAAGACCGCACTAGACCATAACTCTTTTCCTATGTGATATACAGGGTGTCCGTTTTTCGAGGCTAAGCATGGGTATCTCGCTTATCTTTAGAGATACAGAGTCGGTTAAATTAGAAAAAAGTTGCGAATTCTCATGACGATCAATGATCCAAAAAGATATTTGACTTGCCAGTTTTCGTTTTCGAGATATCGAGAAAAAACAGATATTTGTAATTTTTGTTTTTACTTTTTATTTGAAAAACGGTTGAAGGTAGCCTTTTCTAATTAAGACATTGTGCAGGCACTTTTCAAAGGTGAATTCATAGTTTCCAAAATCTTCATTCTAGCTTCCAAAACAACCGAGATATGACATTCAACTTTTTTTTCTCTCATAGGCGCCATATTGGATTTTAACATTTTTGAATACAATATTTTACAATTATACAATTTTTCAAAGAGTGCTTTGGAAACAAAATCAGCACCGACAATAAAAAACCGTAAATGTTAATCATTTATTCAACAGTGACATGTGGCACATGGTTGTAACCAGAAAAGAATACCGTATTCAAAAATATCCAAATCCAATATGGCGCCCATTAGAGCAAAAAGTTGAATGTCGTATCTCGGTTGTTTTGAAAGCTTGAAAAAAGATTTTGGCAACTTTGAATTCCCCTTGAAAAAGTGCCCTGACAATGTCTAGATTAGAAAAGGCCACCTACAACCGTTTATTGAATAAAAAATAAAAACAAAAATTCAAATTCCTGTTTTCTCACGATATCTCAAAAACTAAAATCGATACGTCAAAGTTCTTTTTGGATCATTGATCGTCATAAAAATGCGCAACTTTTTCCTAATTTAACCGACTTTGTATCTCTCAAGATAAGCGAGATACCCATGCTAAGCCTCGAAAAACGGACACCCTGTATAGATTTGAAATTTTACTGGGGTATTTGAAAGCACTTTTGCTATTTTTTGCGTTGATCATAAAGCAACTTTTGATTTCCTAATTAAACACACCTGTATTTTTTTGATATTCGGATGGAGATTTTTTCTATTGGCACAGTAGTGGTCTTGAAAATTCTCTATGGTAAAAAATGACGATTTTATAGGTCGCGGGAACATAACTCACCTTGGCGCCCGCTATGGTAACGTAGCAAGTATGCAAGTACCTACGCATACGTGGGAACAACGCAATACGCATTTTTTACGACGTTGAATTGACACAAGACGCTCGCGCCAGCGCAACTCAGGGTGCCAAGGTACCGTGCAGAGATTCATTTGTTCTTAACATTACTCAGACAAACCCTATTAGGTATATTGAGTTCAGCACAATTATTTTTTTGATAAAGCGGCAATTGTTCAATAAATTATCTATAAATGTATAACAACTAAAGAAAATTGTATCAACAAGTACTAGTGAAAATAACATTATACCTACCATATACCCATCTTGGTGCCATTTCTGTTCCCGCGACCTATAGCGAATTGAATATAATTGAAGTAACATTAGGCCAAAGGTGTCTGAGAGTAGACCACACTAATAATCGACATGAACATTAAACTAAATTCTAACTTCAGATTTTTATTTGTGGTCGCAGCCACCTTTGCGGTACTAATAATTCGAGTAATAATTCAATCATATTTCTGTTAGGTACATTCAATCCGCTAAAAAATCGGTATTTCTCATCATAGAGAATTTTTTAAACCACGACTGTGTTAACAGGAAAAATATCTATCCGAATATCAAAAAAATACAGGCTGTTCCATTTGAAAATCAAAAATTGATGTCACTCAGGTTACTTCCGGAAGTGAGAGCAGCTTCATGATCGACGCAAAAAATAGCAAAAGTGGTCTCAAAACTCAAATATCCCATACAAATTTTAGATCTATACAGGGTGTTTCAGGGATGATAGCAAAAATTCAACTGTGGGTAGATCACGTCAAAATATGACGAAAACCTATAAACCATTTTGCAAAGTTCGGCCTAATGACGAAGATACAACCCTCCAAAGTTCACTTTTTTCGGATTTCAAAATTTTTTAACTCAGGAACGTTCCGACAAATTTAGCTTTAATTCAGCAAAAACTGGTTTGTCATAATTATCCATCAACCTGCCAAATTTGGGAAGAATCCAACCAGTGGTGTAGGAGTTATGAGGGTCAATAATTTAGAAGCATCCGAAGAAAAGTTGACCTAAGGTGACCCCTCATAACTTCTACGCCACTTTCCTGAGTTACAGATTTTCGAAATTCGAAAAAAGTGAACTTTGGAGGGCTGTATCTTCGTTAATAGGCCGAACTTTGCAAAATAGTATATAGGTTTTCGTCATATTTTAACGAGATCTACTCACAGTTGAGTTTTTTGCTATCATCCCTGAAACACCCTGTATAATCCCATAGGAAAAAAGTTATGAGCTGCACACGGCTCGGCACACGGTAATCACGGTATGTGTGCGGGCAAAATTTTATGCCGTTAATAAAGAGTAGGTACCTACCGTCGCGTGCAAAATAACTTAGTACAGTGAAAACTTATGGGTACCTACCTAAAAATCAGGCTTCGATTATTTGATGAAATAAAAAAGCTTTTGCCTTGCCATAAGTCATAAGTTGCAGCTCTTAGGTCAATAACTTGAGTCAACATGAGCACGGTCGACTCGAAGGTCGACTGCACCACACGACTAAAATTTACGAAAACCAAGTGTCTGGATTTTTTCACTGTACCTGCAATTGGAGTTTTCCACCATTTTCCAGTCGGGTGTTATGAATTTTCAAAACTTCTTGACACCCGAGAGGGCCTCTCACCCGTGTTTTGAATTGACCGGGATAACTTGCTTTTGATGCAGGACTACTCCACTCAAGAATACATTCCTGCTCAAGGATCGACTTTTTTGAGAAAATTCCAACTGATGTATGTAGACAGAAGATTAAATTGAGCGTCATGTAGATCCATTTTCAAAATCGACACGGTTTCGGTTTTCTAACGATAATTTTTTCAGAATAAAAATCGAAAATTTACACATTCCTTGAATTTAACTGCAGTGCAAACTTCGACATGCGGTGTGCCCCACGAAATATTCATTTTAGGTGCGGACATGATGGGAATGAAAGTTGAAGAAAAGATAGAGTTAATGTTTGGAGAAAAAAAATTCGAAATCGGAGGTACGGTTTTTGAGTTTGCCTCTCAGAAAAGCTGCAGATTTTCCAACTTTTCATCCCGTGAACAGATTTCCATGATTTCTTTCCACCAAGAGGTGGTTGTTGAACATTTTACAACCGTTTTTTCCCAATTTCCCGGGAATTACCCTGTTAAAAATGTGAAACCGGCCTGGGTTATCGAAACCGGACTTGAATGATGGAGCTTAAAATAAAGCCTTAATTGACGATTTTCCAATAAATTGACCTGGAAAAAGACTTCATCAGGTTTTTCCGGAAAAATCCTCGGAAAAATCAAATTTTCCTGACAAAATTTCCAATTTCCTGTAAATTATTCTCTTTCTTTCTCTTCGATTTCAACTTCCCACCCGAAGGAGCGTTTCGAACAAGAATTTCCATAGGTTCCTGCATATTAGTCGGGAAAGTTTTGTGTCGCCCACAACAGACTTTTTTATCCAGGGTATGACGATTCAGGTTTTGTTCCATCCTATTCGTAGAGGTATATTTTTTCCGAGCATGTTATTGTCATACATCTGTGATTCTTTTCCGGCTGTGTTTTTCCGGGTATGTTATTGCAGGTGAATAGTTCAAGTTTATTCATATTAGAGACAGACAAATATAGGTACTTGGAGTAGAAACATTTTCTATTGTTGTTAAATTTCCTCACGTTTCTTTGACGTTCAGATTTTTCCTCTGCTTCGTGACAATAAAATTATTTGTCTGGCATATTAATTTGCTCGATAGGTACTTACTTACCTAAATACATACCTACATGTGGAGGTAAATAATAAATGCATCACAAAGCCGTTACTTTACTTATTTTGTCTTTTTGGAAAGTCACTCATTTCTCCATCAGATGAGAGGATGTCCGAATTTTTGTAGCAGAAGTAAGATAAAGGTAAAAAGAAACACAATTTTATGGGGGAAAGCAGAAAACTTTTTACGATTTATTGATTTTGTATAAAAACATTATATACTTACACCTCGCCACATGAATATCTATAGACAATTCTGTGCTCGATACCGTGGTGTGGTGCATATAAGTCATAACTGTGCATTACTGCTGCCTGTTCAAAAGTGCTATTTGTTGATAAAACTCAACAGCCCAATTTTTATTTGAACGGGTAGGTACTTAATGGTAGAGAAGAGTGGATTGTTAGGCGGTCGTACTTCTCCTTTACTGCTAAATTACATACCTATTCATTTTCTATTGGATTAATATTGTTACGAGTTGCAAGGCTCACGTGCGTGTAACGTTCATTTTTTGATCTAAGACCACTCGTGGTCATTGGCTTAATTTAGGTCCCTGTATTCAGTTTTCCTTCATCTAAGTAATTTCTTTCTTTCATTTAAAATTTCGCTTTGCCAAATTATAATACCGTAAATTATTACTGGAGGTACCTGATAGGAGTTTATCGGACCGAGCGAAAAAAGCAGCTCGTCGAAGAAATGCGCGATAAGGTCTGAGGCGCTAATAAAAAGTCTGGTAGATGGTTCAAGTTTGAAAATTTCGACGCTCGAAGAGACTTCTGCACTTGATACTTTCGCATTTTGTGATTACTCCAGCTGGAGGATTTGTAATTATCAGTGCAGTAGAAATCGGTTATTACCTACCGGATAATTCCGTCGTCGTCTGTTGTATATGCCGAATTTTGGAGCTAGTATTTTTCTCGAACATTTATGGTAGCTTCTGTGAGCAAGATTACTTCATCCTGGAATAGTTAGCCGTTGTGTGCTTTATTATACGTGTTACCGTAATTATTTCTGGACCCAATCACTAACGTTTCTTTTCAACATCTGAACATTTAATTGGGTCTTTTTTTCTTTGGGGTGCGAGGAAGTTTTCGTCCAATTGGAGCCCTGGTGTACCATTTGTTTCTGTTCCACTTTTCCTTTTTTTGTGGAGGACCAAGAGGATTTGACATTCTGGCGTCAAGTAGGAAGGATTTAATCCTGTCGGGACTTTCCCAGGATCCAAGCTAGGTGGCTAGAGATAAGATCCGCCGATTTGTCAATTCCAAAGAATCCCCTTAGATTGTGCGCCGTGTAATTTTTAGTGCGGCTTAATATTTCATTATCAGATAATTAATTGTTATTATTACAAGTGAACGGTTACACGTTATTAATTAAGTAGTGCTGCAGCTGTATGTACAGTTGAGTTTTTCGGTTGATCGGTGTAAATTCGTGTGTAAGAATAACGTAGCAATTTTCGTTTCAAAATTATTTTAATCACGCAGGAGAATAGGTGCTGGAGTGCAGCATAGACAGGACCGGATTGGGCAGCGATGGCCAAAAGTATTTCTTTCGTGCACGAACGTCTATACCCGAAAGGTCGATAGTTATTTTCATCTATTTCTTAAGTAAATTGTTGAGTTGCCTTGATCTACCCCGTCGCGTGCGGAACTTAGCCCTTCCCCTTTTGCGCTTTTCAGATATAGTTTCAGAAATTTTGCAGTGAAGTAACCGATTTTCTGAAAGCTTGACTCTCGAGTTTTCTGTAACAACATTTAGCCTCAATCACAATCTCGTCTTGTTCATAATCCACGTTCAATTATTAAAACTGTACTTTTTTCATAGTTGTTTTTTTGTCTACAGTGGTAGGTACTTTTTTGTGTTTTTTTTGAGTTGCACAATTTTGTCGACTTAGGTCCTCCGACAATCGCCATATTGAGGCCAGGACCTTGGCGCCCTTCTCCGAATTTAGGTCTTTTTTTCGGAGACCGAACTCACGCCCTTGGCCGGGCACAATTGTCCAAACTAACCGGGACCAACTCTTTTTCGTTTTTGTTTTTGTTTTTTTATATAACTGTTTCTCAGACGAAAAAGTTTGTGACATGCGATTCCAATACGTTCGAGAGCAAACGCGGTGATTATAGATTAGTCGAGCAAGCTGGAGATCCCAACGTGCGAGTAAAATACATCTGCACAATGGGCGGAGATGCCGCGATCCGGAGCTTGCCGGAATACACGCGAATCTGATGGACGTTTTTGGAGCCGCGGTTCTCTACTGAGGAGTGGTTGGGCTGGAATGAATACAGGGTGAGTCATTGATATGGGCAAGCTCGATTGCGCCTACACCGTTGATGATATCGAAATGAACCAAACGGTTCTGTGAATGGGAGGCCAGTGTGCACTTGCCACTCCCTTGCCAATCCAGAGAGGGTCGCTGGATTGGCAAGGGAGGTCCTGTGCCATGGCCTGCGAGGTCACCTGACTTGAAAAAACCCGATTTTTTTCTCTGGGGCTTTGTACACGATCGGGTGTACGAAACTCAGGTCACTACGATAGAAAATATGAAAGAAAGAAATAGAAATGCATTCCGTAGCATTGACTATGTTACACTTGAAGCGGTGAATGATTCATTTTTAATAAGGGTTGACGAATGTATCCAACAAGAGGGCCGTCATTTCGAACAATTTTTCAAGTAATTGTTATTTAGATGTTATAGCCATTCCATTGATTGTTCAATAAATAATGTTTCAATTTCTTGTTCCGACATTCTGTTTCTTTAGTTCTTATTTTCTTAGTTCATAATTTCTCGTCAAAATTTTCAGAGTGATGTACAATAAACGTCACTTTGACGTTGGTATGTTAAAAATTTTTGTTTTTCATGGCACGCTATGTTAATAATTGATATGATTTGTGTTCATTTATCAGAAAAACCAGATTATCTCCCAAACTATCAACTTCTGGAAAAAAGCATAGGAAGTGAAAAAATGCGGAATGAGATGCTGAATACGACCAAGTAATAAAATATGGGAAGTGCCATTTGAAAAAAAAAAGTTATGACCCTTCAAAGTTCACCAAAATCAATGTGTCACAGTAAAGTAATGCCGCAATGAAAATTGACGGTCTTACCGCCAAAAGATACCCCAGACAGTTGTCTAGACATAGAAAAAAGTCCCAACTTGATATCTTGAAAACCAAGTGCTCTGCGATTTTTTGAATAAGTGCCTGCAAACGCATTAATTTTAAGAAAAAAATTAATAACTTCCGAACGGTTGAATCGAATTGCAAAAACTAAATGGATTTATAAAGCCTGAAAAAGGACAAATTCGAATATGTAAAAATATACAGGGGGTGCCATTTGAAAAAATTAAGTTGAGGGTGGCCCTGCAAAATTGGTACACCCTGTATATGGCAAAATAATTTTACAAAGTGCACTCTGGCCTCCCATTTACAGAACCGTTTAGTTCATTTCGATATCATCAACGGTGTAGGCGCAATCAAGCTCGCTCATATCAATGACTCACCCTGTATACCGGAGAACGTTTGGAATGTTCCCGCAGGTGACACTCGGAGTATATAAGCACAGATGAGCCCACAGATACTAGATTTAAATTAACAGCGACAACAGCGAGTGATGGGCGGAGTTGACCGAAGCGATATACTCAAGAACAAATAATTGATTGATAGGTACAGCGCATCCAGCGGATGTTTTGGCCGATATCTCAAGAGACACCTTCATGATCGGACCAAAAGACCCAGGCCTGCGTCAGATGGTCTTGATCAGCAATCCAGCCAACATCAGCGATGCACTCAACCAGGCGATTCGCATTGAGGCAGCCGAGGATGCTTCGCGCAGTCAGCGTCTTAGGGAGGTGAATTTTGACGAGTCCAGAGCATCACATACTCCCGAGAAATCTGTGAAGGGGGTGTTTGAGAAACCCCTCGGCGCTTTGTCTCGGAACAAATCCCAAGGCGAGACAAGAAATCGAGGGAGACCGCGTCTGCTTCGGCTGTGGAGAAGCGGGACATCTGCGTCGGGACTGCAGGCAAAGGTCGAGTTCAACTGATCGTTCCACAGCGGAGAGGAGAACTCCCAGATGACAACGTCGCTCTCCGGAAAATTAATTCAAGCTAGGGCTAAGGAGCGCACGCTGGTTGGCAGTCTTCAATGCCCCAGGAGTTACTCCGTGTCATTGCTGCGCAAAGATTTGCATCAGACAAAGAACGCAGGGACCAGGGAACAAAGAACTTCCGAATTTGCCCTCTTCCTTCGATAACTCAGACATTCAGAACTTCATTGACAATTTGGGTGGGCCACTTCAGTTGGGTCCGGGCATGCATTTTATTCCGAGACGAAATGTAGTACCTTTGTATGTATATGTAATATAATGTGCCATGCTAGAGGGGATTTTTATAAACTCTTGTGGAGTAATTCATTTCTACAAGTTTAGCCCAATTTCAAGTAGGTACTTACCTACATAATTTTGTTCTTTTTCTGTTGCGGCTTGCGATTTAAGTACCTGGTGCTCTTAGTTCAAAAGTGACCCTATTCTCCAGTAATCACAAGTACCTACCTATCAACGGATATGTACTCCGCCTATACAGGGTGGCCCAACGAAAACAGCAGAGGATTTTTTTAGGCATTTCACTTAATTGTTTTGAAAAAAGCTCAGAGAGGTCGATTTTTATATCGAGGGGGACACTGAAACATACATTGGCGAATTTCTGTCCTTAGCCCCCTCACTCCCACCTACCTCAACATTCAGATTTCAAATGACACCATCTACTTTACGATATACACCAAATCAAAGAGAATCAAATTCTCTTTCTAAAAAAAATATTTCAATTCATACCCCCCCCCCCCTTTCTTCCCGAAATTCTCTGATTGTCCATCTCTCCCATTTTATATTCTCGACTTCTCAATAGTACCTTTCATTATCCAGCGCGCCATCAGCGCGCATACTCGTCTTCTGAAGTAATGGCGTCAAATACAAAATTTGCGAACAAATGCTAGAAAATGGCGTGAAAAACCGCCATAGAGTTGAAAAATACGCGCCGCAGCAAACAGGGTAATAGGCTAGAGGTTAATACACACTAGTGATTACTCATTTTTCATCAAAAAGTCCGCATTGTTCATTAAATTATAAATAACTGCGTTTTACATTGGTCGGATGTGTGTACGCAACCCATAATGCAACCCCCAACAACTCTATTTTCAGTTTGACTAGCGAAAGTTCGCAACACTCGCTACATCAGTGTACTGCGGAATGTATTTTACTTCCAGGGACTTTTCCTACACGATTCAAGAATAGCGGCCCTGTGCTCTTCAAAGTATAAAAATCAGTTTTTTCGAAACTAAATCAGCGGTGTTATCCTTCCAAAAATCATGGAAAAACAAGTGAAAGGGGCCGTGAAACATTGTGCTCATGGGAATTGACACAGTGGTGATAGTCGGTATAATGACAAAAATATGTATTTCTTTATCCGATTCCCAAAAACGTGCTTAAAATAGCGTAAAAACTTGGTACTGGAGAAATTTGAAAAACACGCAAAGTCTTGCGAGGAATGTGACAATGTGCACGGTGGGTGAAGCTGTGTAACCGCAAAAATTTCACTCCGAAACGGGTCACCAAGGATAGATTCAATACATTCATACACAATACTAATACATTCCGGAGTACACTGATGTAGCGAATGTTGCCTAAAATCGTGGTTTTTGGGCAACTTTCGCTACAGAAGTGTAGTACCTACGGATTATAAAAAACTCCCAGGGACTTTTCTCACACGATTCAAGAATAGCGGCCCTCTTGTTCACAAACGTACGACACTCGGAGCGAACTCCAAAATGGCGAATAAATAGTTGATGTTGACAGCAGACAGCAGCGGAAAGTCACGGCCGTTGCCTGTCAAACTGAAAATAGAGTTGGTGGGGGTTGCATTATGGGTTGCGTACGCACATCCGATCAATGTAAAACGCAGTTATTTATAATTTAATGAACAATGCGGACTTTTTGATGAAAAATAAGTAATCACTAGTGTGTATTAACCTCTAGACTATTACCCTGTTCGCTGCGGCGCGTATTTTTCAACTTTGTGGCGGTTTTTCTTGCGATTTTGTAGCATTTGTTCGCAAATTTTGTATTTGACGCCAAAATTTGGCGCAAGCGTTGGGTATACCACTATAATGAAAGTTACTATTCTCTTTAATTTAATCAGCGTCATTCTAGATAGCATCAAAGGAGAAGATTTTCGGTGAAAGAAAGTGGTTCCCAAATTCACTCCTTTGCTCTTTCCCCGCCTTTGTGCCACCACCCCAACTTCAAAATTTAACAAGACACCACCTACTTTGTGATAGGTACATCAAATGGAAAGGAATTGAATTCTTTCTCTGAAAACAATTTTTTCCAAAGTTTTCAACCCCTCCAATATATTGAACATTCGAAGTATTTTAGGGGGTAAGGGAGAGTTTTGAAAATTTTGAAAGTATTCTATTTAGGAAGAGAATTCAATTCCATTCAATTTGATGTATCACAAATCGTGATCACAAAGTAAGAAGTGTCATTTAAGATTTTGAAGCTGAGGTGGGGGAATGAAAGGGTGGATTTGAGTGGCACTTTTTATACAGAAAATTTTCTCCCTCGATGCTGTGCAGGATGACGTTGACTGTACTGAAGAGAATTAAGAGGTTAAGAATATTAAATTGGAGACTCAGAAAATTTTAGGAAGGAGGGTGCATGGGGTTAAAAACTATAGAAATATTATTTAAGAGAGAGAATTTTAATTCTCTTTAATTTGATGCATCGCAAGGTGGGTGGAGTCATTTGAAATTTTGGAGTTGGAATGAGTGGGGTGAGGGGGCTAAAGATAGAAATTGGCTAATGTATGTTTCAAATGTCCCCCTTGATAAAAAAAATCAACCTGCGAGCGATTTTGAAAAAAATGAAGTGGAATGTCCAAAAATCCCTCTGTTCTGTTTTCTTTGGGCTACCCAGTATGATATAGCACCAAGCCAAGCACTGAGTAAAGCAAAATCAAATAATTTTAAAAATTATGAAATCCTCCTATCGACTTTTCTCTGCATTTCTGAACGAATTATTTATTCATCACAACTGTTTACCACCTAAATAGTTTTATTCAATAAAAATAAGTAGGTATGTGATTTCAAATTAACGTGTTAAGGTCGAATTTCATAGAGGCGAATGGCGATGAGTGGCAATTATTATTGATGTGATGGTTAAAGTAACAGTTTTGCGTTAAATGAAGGCTGAAAAATACAAATATTGTGACTTATTATTATTAATAGATATTTTTGGTATATCTACCTTGTAATACACTCTTCTATATAGGTAGGTACTTGCGAAACTTCAACCTGGCCACTCGTATTTGCTTATCTAGGTATCTAGGCAACGAAAACCAAATACTAAATACTTATGTGTACCTATCTACTAACTTACATGCAAGCTACACACATATAGTGTGTTCCAAATTGATGGTGATATTTCAATGTAAGAAACTTTTTCTTATTGTGGGTGGCGGAAAAAGATCTAAAAATCAAAGTTCTAAAACAATAGGTCGAAGAGAAAAGTATCTAATGATGCGATTCTCTGAAAAATTACATTCCATAAAGGCTCTGTTACATTGTCAATACCTAGGCAACAGCCAATGGCCGAAACGAATTTTTACATAACAGAGAATGTTATGGATGATGTTGATGATGTTATTAATGTCTATGGAATGTAATTTTATTTTACAGAATAGCACTATAAAGCACATAATATCAAAAATGCAAACTACCTATCCGAAACACAAAATATCTAAAACACAAAAGACAAAAATGCAAAATATCTAGAACACAAATGGCCGCAAATGCAAAAAGTTTCAAAATACAAAAGATTAAAAGTACAAAAGAACGAATTTCAAAATATCTGAACAATAAAAGATCAATGTTACGAAAGATGTGAAATTCAAAAGATCTAAATAATAAAAATTCAAAAATAGAAAAGGTCTCAAGTGTTACTCCTTCTCCCACTAGTAAACGTGTTACTTTTTTGCTTAAGTTCCCTCCTCCTTTAGATAGTGCGGATGTGGTGCCATTTATTTCGACTAATATCGGAAAATATCATACTTTTGGTGTCATAACCAAGCGGTACCTACCTACTACCTTTAGGAAGTAATGTAAAACAACCGAAATTGGAGAGTTGATGACTGAGAATAATGTGAAAAATTTGTTGCCTGCTCCTCATAAGAAACTGCCCTCGAAACTGCCAATAGGTGTCTTGTTCTCTTGGCTCTTGGTCTTGGCATTCCTTAAATTGGTCTCATATCATTAAAGTGCTCCACCGTAAATGGAAATTTTTTACAATTTAGCCGTCCAAGTTGCCAAATCTTGAAGAATTCCTGGTTAATTACCTAGGTACAAAACGCCATTGATGCGATTTACGATTTACCATAACCTATTCTTCTACTGCATCAGTAATCAGTATACAGGGCGAATCAGTTTTAACCGTTCACACTTTGGGATAAGATTCTCCTCATCCTCCTTTTTCATATAAACTGCTCATCAAAAGTTAAGCACAGACCAAAAACCAAAATTTGCTCCAATTTCAAGTGAGGATTTCTTCGGAAAAAGAAATCTAATTTGAAAAAAATGTATGGTGCTTGGTAGAGCTTTTCTTCAGCTACAAGATGCTATGTCGATTTACGTCACCATTGACTTTGTCCATGATATACAGGATGCCAAAGAAGGAGTGTCAAAAGTGTTAATTTTTGAAGTCGTAAAACTTTTTTAGAAAAAACTCCGGATTCTTTTTCTTGAGTTTTAGAAAGCGGATATCAATATCTCGAAACGGTTCTTGACTTTTGATCGTATTTTGTTTTTTCAAAGAGTTCTTGATTTTTTTTATGAAATTTAGATTTTTTGATGCAGAATTTGCTAGAGCAGTCGTTGCTTTTTCTTGAAAATTCACAGAAACGTACACAGTTGCTTAATGAATTATACCATGAGGAAATTGACCTCATGGACCTCCAGAAGAGGTCATCCCCACTGATAAAGTATGAACGTGAAAAATTTGCACATCATGCTCGAATGACCAGTAATGTGTCCGATTGAAATCAAAAAAAGGATTTGGCTCTATCTCTATTCGTCTAGGAGATATCACTTTTGAAAATTTCCAGTGACTTGGGCAGTAACAAAATCACCCATGTTGGGACTAATTGGTAGCCATGGTAATTTTGATGCAACGTATGGTTACAAGTCTTGCATTTTTATCCATGCTGGGTTCAATAAGTGTCAAAGTGATGTCGCAGCATGCTTCATTGGGCATGTCCCCTGAAGAGGTCCAAGGAATGACCTCTTCTAGAGGTCCATGAGGTCAATTTCTTCATGGTATAATTCACCCAGCAACTGTGTACGTTTCTGTGAATTTTCAAGAAAAAGCAACTGCTCTAGCAAATTCTGCATAAGAAAATCTAAATTTCACAAAAAAATCAAGAACTCTTTGAAAAAACAAAATACGATCAAAAGTCAAAAACCGTTTCGAGATATTGATAACCGCTTTCTAAAACTTAAGAGAAAAAAATCCGGAATTTTTTCTAAAAAAGTTCCACGACTTCAAAAATTAACACTTTTGACCCTCCTTCTTTGGCATCCTGTATATCATGGACAAAGTCAATGATGACGCAAATCGACATAGCGTCTTGTAGCTAAAGAAAAGCTCTACCAAGCACCATACATTTTTTTCAAATCAGATATCTTTTCCCGAAGAAATCCTCACTTGAGATTGGAACAAATTTCGATCTATGCTTAACTTTTGACGAGCAGTTTAAATATAACATACTATATTATGTGCCTCTCACTCGTTTCCTGAAAAAGATACAGGGGTCAAAGTTTACTTTTTTCGTTTTTTAAAATTGGTAACTTGCGAACTATCAAACCAAATTAGCTTAAATTCATAGGCTGGTTTGTCGGGAAGATCTACCTACTTGCAAAATTTCGAAAGAATCCAATCAGTAGCGTAGGAGTTATGCGGGGTCATTATTTTGGAAGTATCTGAAGAATCTTCCAAAATCAATTTTCTCTCCAGAACTCCCACGCCACTGATTGGATTCCTTTGAAATTTGGCAGGTAGGTGGATAATTTCAACAAACTAGCCTGTGCTGAATTTAAGCTAATTTGGTTAAACCGGAGAAGGTAAAGTGTACACTTTACCTTCCTCCGGGTTAAACAGTTCACAAGTTACAAATTTTTAAAAATCGAAAAAAGTCAACTTTGACACTCTGTATATCATATTTTTCTGAATCAGGAGAATGAGGAGAATCTTATCCCAAAGTTTGATCGGTTCAAACTGATTCACCCTGTATAGGTAGGTACTGACTAGTACAAAATGGTACTAGTTTTACGGGGTACCTATATTTCATTACATACCATTAGTAGGTATCCACACCTGATGTACCACAGGTCCATGCCTGTACCTGATAACCAATCAAGATTTAAAATCAGCTCTTTATTATTCGTGCTCATGAAAAACTCGAGCAAAGGAAAAATGTGAGAAAGTGACCTTTTGACTGCACATGTGAGAGATTATAATGTAAAATGCACTTTGTTGCAGTTATTAAATGGATGTGTCGCAATGACAAGAAATGATTGGGTATAGGTAGATGTACGTGGTTTTTAAGTTGTCCGTAAGTAGGTACCTACCTACCACCTACCATAAATAATAGTTATAGGTACCTCGGTAGGTACTTAGTCAAGATTAATTTCTTCAATCGGAATTGCATAGGTGCGATAATTAGGCAGTATATTGAATTGCAACGAGTGAGAGGACGAAGATCTGTTGCATATTGCATGTGATGGTGCATTCTTGAAAATAAGATGTCATTACGGCAGTCTCAAGGGCGCCGTATAGTTGGATCTTCATCCTTTTATGCCAATAAGCTCTTGCTCTTGTTTCAGCAAAAGTGAGTGGATCAAGGTCAAGTTTATTTTTTCCCCAAACTTTTTGCAAATTTTGAACATCGACTATCATCAAGAGATATTATACGGTTGTCAATTACTCTACGAGAGGTCAAAGAGGAAAGTAACTGCAATTATTTGCATTCCATCAAGCATACCGTGTTACTTTATGATGGAAAGTGAATAGGACGCGTATTGAAGAAATGATCGAATGATTTTTACGAGGATTTTTATACCCAATACACTCTGTCTGGTTTGTTCTAATATTTTTGCTGGAGACTTAGGTACCTACATTTTGGTATAGGTACATTCCGTGAACCACCCCCATCAGTTCCGCCTGGGAAACTGTGGTGTAACTTCCAAGAAGACTTTCTTGAATGTCTAGCCCTTTATGTCTAGTTCTGCGGAAAATATTCTTCTGATCTTCTGAATACGGATATGTGGCTATTTATACATTCAAGTAGGTAAGTACCTACCAAACTGTGTATAAGGGCCAAAGCACTTATTGAAGAAATTGGTGTTTGGAATCTGGATATGATAACCATTGACGGTATTACCAATATACGGAACGAGTGTTTACTCCCATAAAAATTTACGGCTTGCACGTTCCTTACGCAAATGCACTTCACGAAGAACCATCCAGATGACTAATGGTCATTTTGTAATCATTTGCCCATCTATTGTGCATGCTATTATACTCCTGCGAAACAAATTTTGAAATTATTCCTGAGCGATAAATCAATCGGTGAATTACCGACGAAGCGCGCAATAACCCCGGCGTTTTACTCCGACATAATGTACCTACACATATACCCAGTGAAGAGAGAAATTGCCCTGAAATTACTTGAACGATGAGAGGATCTTTTCGTCCTTGAAGATCGATGATTGATGGTGATAAAAACAATCGATTTCTGGACTTTCTATTCGACACTACCCATGGGAGTCCTGTGGACTTGCCCCAAATATTTCAGAGTGCCTTCATCGTAATAATAATTATTGTGGCATTGACCCTCCAGAGCATGGTGTGTAGATAAGAAAACATGACGAAATCTAGGTGTAGGTAAGTAATTATACGGTGAGTACTAATTCACGTTTGAATGCATCTTTTTTTTGTTGGTTGCAAGTGTAGCTACGTCTACATCTCGGTCTACGTACAATTGCAAGCTGCAAGGTGAAATCTGGAAGAACTCGTGTTAGCAGTGTTGGCACGCACAAGGATTCTCATTTCTTTTCGTCCTGTGCTGCAAATACAATACATCGGTCGGGGGTATACCCATGTATAATACCTACGTAGGTATTACCTATTCGATTTTTCTTCAGGCATTCATTCACGTGATGAGAGAGAAGGTTACAACATTGACTGAAGAGCATCATCACATAGAGAATTTTCTTATCTAAGACAAGGTCGCTTCGTCAAGACTTTCCTTATTTGTTTTGGGTGACATGTTACTAGTTCCAGTGTCATCCTGTACTTACCTAGCATAGTTCGATCAATTAGCATTATTTTTTTTTGCAGTTGATGATGGCGCTAGAATGTAATTAACACTTTGATATAGGTATACCTAAAAGCCAAGAACACACGGTAATTGCGAAGAGGGTTTTTTCTTAAACCACGTAAAATCGTTAATGATTCAGTCATAGCCTCGGTCATAGCGGTCCAAAGCCATTTAGTCAAAAGTTTATCTGTCCCGAGGTCTGTCCTTAGTTCAGACGGGCAGTTTTCAGCGCGATCCAAATCACTTTTTATAGCATCAGCTCAACATTTCGCCTCAAAGATTTGAAGAACACGCCAGAGAAACGACAAGTTGACGAAGTACCTTCATTATATTTTGAATAAATACTAGTTAGTTACGAGCATTTCCAGACGAGTGAGGTAGCTTATTCTTTTCCAAACACGTAAGTACTTACTTGAAATTCGATAATAATAGGCAATAACTTCGTCCAAATCATCCAGTGGCGTTAGGGAGATGTCCCTTTTTTCTACCCTATTTTCTACGTCATTGATGGTTTGAAACTTTTCGAAAACACTCCTTTCTAGGAGCTAAAAATCAAAGTCCGAGAAAACACATGATTTCTTGATTGAAATAGGTTAACTAGGTATTTTAAGTTGATAAACTATCATTTTTGATCAAAAACAACAAGTTTTCAGGAAACAAAAATTTCAGGCTCTTGAAATAAGTGATGTTTTCGAGATATCTCCAAGATGTTTTTCAAAGTTTCAAACCCCAAACCCTTAGTTCTTGGTTCATTAGAACCGTGCCTCTAATCAATAATTCGCAGCAAGAGTGCTGAATGATCTATCAAAAAGTTCCCGTAGTCAATAACGTATGGTCCGAAAGTTTTGGGGAATTTTTTAAAAGCTTATAACTTTTTTTGGATAGTTTTAATTTTGTAACTTGATACTGCAAAAACTAACATCATCCATAACGATACCAAATTCATATTTAACATATTGAAGATGGACCATTGTCTTTGATGGCTCTCAGTTTTCTTCTGCCATGTTCGATCATTCTCTGGACAACAGCAGGATCAATTTCTCTGAGCTCCACCTCCCAGTGTACCGCAAGCTCGACCAATATAAGATTTTTGGTGAATATTGAGCAGAATAGTATACAAGGGATGGAAAACTGCAAATGAAGACCAATTACGGCGTCGCATTTTTCAAAAACATTAGAGCATTTCGCATTGGAAAAATTGATCCTGCTGTTGTCCAGAGAATTGTGGAACACGGCAGAAGGAAATTGAGATCCATCGAAGGTAATGGTTCATTAGCAATATGTTGAATACGAATTTGTTATTTTCATATTATATGTAATTTTTGTAAAATCAAGTTAAAAATAAAGACCATTCAGAAAAATAAATATGTAGTTCTTCTGTCTACACTACTTTATAAAGGCGTTGTCTATTTGACCAATATATATTTCGAGCTAGCGCTCATCATCAGGGTTTTTTTTGTTTTTAGATTTAAAAAAAAAATAATTTTACCCTGATGATGAGCGCTAGCTCGGAATATATATTGGTCAAATGGACAACGCCTTTATAAAGTAGTGTAGACAGAAGAACTACATATTTATTAGAAAACACACTACAGATGGAAGAATTCCTGTGGAATATTCAGGAAAAGTTATTAGCTTTCAAACAATTTCTCAAAACTTTCAGACCATACGTTATACCCATCTTCTTTGGTTTAGGCACAAAGCGCTGTCAAAGTTGGGCGACAATCAATCATCGAAACGTCACCTGAGAAAATAAAATGAGTATATGACCTCGGCGACTTCATGATAGATCATTTAGCCCTCTACAGGTTGTTGAACAGTGTTTTAAAAAATGTTCACGTTTATTTGATCCATTGGGAAAGATTGCAGCGACTATTCGCAAGCCTTCCATCCTGATATTCACCAGAGTTCGAGAGTCTTGATTTCGAAAAATATTCAAACTCAGATTCACACAGTTTATCAAAGCCATAGACATTCTAAATGATGATTAATGTCGCCTTTAAAATAAATAAATCGAAGATTAATCTAAACACGTGTGCGGAGGCCTTTCTTTTTACTCGCCGGAACCCTTTTTCTCTCATCTAACACACACCGCATCAATCAAGCACATTTCATTTACCTACTTCTCGAGTTTTTCACGCTTCATTTCACACGGATTATTAACCGCACCAAGGCTGTAATTAAAAAATATACGCACAAACCAAACTAATGGTAATTATAATGTATATATACCTACATCTCAGCACCGATATAAGTATGTTTTTTATTTATTATGTATTTCATTAATTATGTTTACAATCACCGTCATCTTTTACCTATTTCTATTTCTTCTGAAGTGCATAGAAAATGAAAGTGTTGGTTACCTACCTTACCAAGGAAAATCGGCAAATTTCCTCATCACTGGATTATGCCATTTGTAAAGAATATACTACCTAAACCTATACTGTTGATAAAGCAATAAAGCAAAATTAATGTAGCGCACGCCTTTATTTCGAATTTTATGCAAGGTAAAGTTGGATTTATAGCATTTTTTTCACGAGCCGTTAATCCTGTACGATTTTCTCAAGATGCTATATTGCAATTCTCTAATTAGACGTCACGATTTTGGAATTCAACAAACAGCGAAAAGAGAATCTTTCGAAAAATCAAGATAGAGAACCTTTCGAAAAATCAAGATAGGCAGGTACCTATCACAATCAATTTGGTTGTGGTACTTAATTAGGTTTGGGTTGGGCTTCATACTGGAGTTACCTACCAAGAGATATACATATAACTTGAGCTTTTCTCAGAGCTGTGATGAGTTTCAAATAAATCTCAGCGAGCCTTTGGCTTATTACGTGAACTGCGGGCCATTATCGTTGATAATTCTATAAACACCCAATTATAAATTTCTAAACAATGCATTTTAAAGAACGCGGATATTTCTTATTATTAATGAGGAAACTTAACGAAGGCGAAGACGTAATTCCATAAACTATAAATTAAAATTATAACCTCTTTCCGGTGGTGGTCCATTTTAATGTATAGGTATAGAGGTAGTACAACACTGTTCATCAAAAGAACTTTTCGAGATTAATTAATAAATTATATGTCTTACCTTAACGCGTATCTGGTGTACCATATTACGTTAAGTGAATATTACATTGTGTGTCGGAAAAAAAGTATGCCGCCTTACTGGTTGATGTGAATGTCCTGTCGTTGTTAATTAGACATCATTGACAACTTCACGATTAAAGAGCGGAAATTCAAGGCCGCTTTGTCAATCTTGAAATTTAATCAGTGGCATATTCCGTCCAGAATCTTCAGGGTGCGTTTCCATGTTCAGCTTCCAACTCGGCACGCCTCGCAGGTCGGCACGAATTTAGCACGATGGTAGTTGGCACGGGAGCAGTTGGAAGGGTATAGCTCCGCACACGCGTTGTCTGTCTCTTTTGGGCCTTCTGGAATCTTTGTCTTCGACATTCATTAGCAGCACCAATATTCGCTCCATTTTGCGATTTGAAGATTACTGAACCTAGCGTGCCTTAAAAATGGAGAAATACCAAATTTGTACTTAGGGTTTTCAATTTTTTGTTGGTCTCTTTCTACTGTGACGTCATGCGTAACGTCGGGTTGTCAAAGTCATGTTTTGACATACGAAGTTTCGTGTCTGACTGATGACAACTAACACTGCCCAAGGAAGGAACAAGTAACAATATCCTTACGGGGGTGAGCCTCATGGGCGCATTTTCAAACTGCAGATGAGTAGACTGTTCACTCTTACCCGTAAAAAGATTGTTCCAAAAGTACCACAAGAAATTATCAATCTTTATTAAAACACGAATAGTCAAGAATAAATGGAAATAACACATCTCAACCGAAACTAGTAAATGTTATAAAATTGATATGTGAAATAATAATAGTATTTATTCAATAAATTGTCGCTACCTTTTCCATTCATTTTCCATTCAATCATAATTTTATTTTCGTGCAGAAAATGCCCTACAAGTAAGATTTATACAGGGTGATTCACCACCAAATGGACATAGCCTAAGGGTAGGGCTAGTTTTTTCCTGGCGAACCAGAATGTGGCTTTGAAATTTTTTTAACGCTGTTTGTTTCGAAATTACAGGGTGATTCATGTATTTTGTCAATTTTTTTAATCAGCCCTATCTTTGGAACGATCCAATTGATTCGATTGGAATTTTGTGGGTTAATTCTTCTATTGGTTAGAAGTAGTAGTTAGAAATTTTCAGGGCCAGCCTTGAAAAAACTTCAAAGCTTTTTTCAAAAAAAGACATTCTGTATGCATATTCCACTTCTCCGACCCCCCAACAAAATGAAAGTGGAAATATTTTAATCGTGCAGCAAAAAAGTTTCGAGACCTCAATGGATATATCCATTTTGAGGTCCTCCAAGACGATTAAGACCATTTTCAGAATGATGTCTGTCTGTAGGTGGGTGTGTGTTTGTAATCTCTCACGATAACTGCCGAACCGTTGACCCGATCGACTTGAAATTTGATACACTAGAACCAACATAAACATCATAAAAAAATCAAATTAAGTCTGCAGTTGCAGTTTTCCACCATTTCCCAGTCAGGCGTTATGAATTTTCAAAATTTCTCCTAGCCGTCGCCACCCAAGAGGGCCTTTCACTCGTGTTTTGACCAGGAAGACTCGCTTCTAATGCGGGACTCTACTCGAAAATTCATTTCAGCTCTGGGATCGACTATATTTAAAAAATTCCAACTGATATCGCAAGAAGACTGAATTGGGCGTCCTGTAGACCCATTTTCAAAATCGACACGGTTCCGGTTTTCCAACGGTGATTTTTTCAAAATACAATTTGCACATTCCGTAAATTTGAAAAAACTGCAGTCCAAACTTCGACATGCGGTGAGCACCACGAAATATTCATTTTAGGTGCTGACATGCCGAAAATGAAAGTTGGAGAAAAGATTGAATTAATTTTTGGAGGAAAACTTTTGAAATCGGATGCACGGTTTTTGAGTTTTTCTCTCTGGAAAAACTGCAAATTTTCCAACTTTTTATCCCGTGAACAGATTCCTACCATTTTTTTCTAACAAGAGGGAACTTAGTAAGTCAATAACTTTCAAGGAAGGTTCCGTGGCGCAGGTGGTTGAGTGGCTGCCTGCGGCCATGAAGGCTCCGGGTTCGATTCCCGGTAATGTCTGGTTGTTTGTGCTGTCCAAATATTTTCCAATTTTTCATCCCGTGAACAGATTCTTACCTTTTCTTCAACAAGAGGAAACTCAACAAGTTGATAACTTGTAAGTATAGATTCCGCATACAAATAGAGGTATCTTGTTCAAGAATGAATCAATGAAGTTCATTCTTCCACTAAAAATTTCTTCATTACTTTCTGCACGTTTCATTCGCTAGACGGATGCTCCATCTGTACTGGGACACGAATTGCTTCATTGTCGAAGTTTACACTGCAGTCAATACACACGATTTTCACTTTGTGGAATCGCGGGGTGGAACTCGCTTCCTACAAAAGCTGTGTCTTCTAGATAAATAAAGGAATCAAAACATTCTGCATCTTCACTTTGTGGAATCGCGGGGTGGAACTCGCTTCCTACAAAAGCTGTATCTTCTAGATAAATAAAGGAACCAAAACATTCTGCATCTCCGAATCTGCATATCTCGTTCGCTGGATGTAGGTATGCATGCAGCTAGAACGGTTCGCTAGATTCCTTGATGTAGAAGTTCACACTGTAGCTGTACAAACGTGGCCGTGGCGTGGCCGAACCAAATGTTTGTTGTGACTATTCCCATCCGTAGACAATAAGCAGTTATTTGCGAGAAACCCGATACCGCTACAACTTTTCGTTTAGATGTTCAACTACAAGATGGGCGGACTTCGAAGCGTGGCTAGTAGCTAGTAGCGGATTTCCTACAAAAATGCGCTAAAAAGTGTCAGCAATAACCAATTTTGCATCAGGGTATAATAATGGTTCGCGTGACAGTGACATGGACAATGGACATCGATGGAGGTAGTGCAAGCGGTACACCAGGATTATTAAAAAAAAGTGGCATTTGATGATACAAGCAAGCCACTTCGCATATTTGTTGTCTAAACCCATTAGAAAAATTTGACCCGCAGTTCCTAAAAATTCATCCCTTAGGACCCGAGATTTGGGGAGGAGGAGGGAATACTTCAAAAAAATACCAAACTTTTTCATCCAAACCTGCTAATGCGTGTTTGGTGTCAAAACTATATAACTCAGACCTCCTCGATACAATGACAATGTCAAAACTCTCGTGCGGTCACCGGAAGTCGAGTTAAGTCGTCATCTTTGAAAATTTGAGCTGAAGGTCAAAATTACAAAGTGAGCGTCAATTACCCATATGTTGGGTATCGATTCTTAGGTTTTCGGGGTCGCTGAAGACGTTTGAAATAAAACAGAAACCATTGGGTACACCGTTCGCCCATATGGTCTATCCATGGCCCCAGAAGTCAGGCAAGCGAGAAAAATTCTACAAATTTTCGAAAATAGAAGTGAAATAATAATGTGAAATAGCTCCAGTCTATACTTGGTGATGATGCTGTATCAGCTGTCCTATGTGAGATTCATGATGTTCACCTGTGAGCTGTCAAAAATCCAAAATGGCGCCCATTCAAAACACTCAGAGGAATAATTTATCGTGATTTTCTTTAGAAAGCTCCTACGTGTCACTAGATAGGCACATGCTGTTCATCAGTGAACAACGACTAAGAAAGTTCCTTACACTATTGGTGGTATCTTGCATCGTTTAAAAGATATCCGCCGCGAAACTGTTTCGGAACCGTTTTTGGACAATAGATTGAATACTTGAATAGGAGGAAAAACTTTGCATGTAGAATTGAAATAACCGACCTAAAGATATTTGCTTTGTTTCATGTAGTCATGTTTCATAGTTTAGATTGCGTGATCTGTCATTCCTGGTATATGGAGGGTCATAAATCCAAGATGTCCGCCGCTGTAGGGTCATTCAGAAAATTTCATGCTAACTGTGTCCAAAAGCGGAGGGGGGGGCGGAGAAACTCAAACATGGAAGGTCTACAAACAATAGGTTGATGCATTTGATCCAAAGTGCAAAATATCGAAAATACAAAAGATCCAAAACGCAAAATATCTAAATTAAGTACAAAAGATTCAAAGTACAAAAATCGACAGTACAAAAGAGCTGAAATTCGAAAGATCTATAGCACAATTCGTACAATGTAGAAAATTTCAAAAATATAAATGGTTTTGAGTTTAGGTACTCCCTTTTCTTCAAATTCACCAATGAGAAAGTTGCTTTTTTTGACTCACCAGTTGAGGAGCTGGCTTTTGACTCAAGTTGCCTCCTCTCCAAACCTATCAAAAGGAGTTGGTTTGTGACTCAGATTCCTCCTTTCCAGACCCACCAGATAAAAATTGCTCAATGATTCAGGTTTCCTTTATCTTTTCAGACCCTCTAGATATGTCTAGACTCTAGAGTCGTCGACTAAGTCTTGCTTAGTAAGTTTGAACAAAAAGAGTAAACTCGAGTCAAAAAGCAGCTTCTTATCTGGTGGACTTAGCACAAATTGAGGAAACTCAAGTCAAGAAGCATTTCCTGATCCAGTGGATCTGAAAAGAAGAAGGAAACTTGTGATCCTTTCTATTTTCGGTGGTTTGTATTTATATTTTGGACCTACTCTATATTAGACATACTAGATTTACATCTTAGGTACTGTAACCTTTTGTATTTTAAATATTTCGCGTTTTGGATCAAACGCATTAGATATTTTCTTAGATTTTTTGTAATTGGATCTTTTTTCTACCACTCTATTTCCTCTTGTTTTCTGCAACAGTGCAACATTATTGAATAAAACGGTGGCAGAGCGAAAGATTTTTTCATTAGTTTTTATCATGTAGGTGTCATTTTTCAATTAAAATTTCACGTAAGTACATTTTTACTTGAGATAGGTAGGTAGTTGGTATATCTCTCAAATTATTGAAGAAATAAAAATGTGAGGAACTCTTTAGAAATATATAAGTAATGTACAGGTGCGGTAGATAATTATTATTTATCGAAATCCAACAATAAAGTTGGTATGAAATTTTTAAACTTACAGAGGCGGACATCTTGGATTTATGACCCTCCATACATAGACCAGGAATGACAGATCACGCAATCTAAACTATAAAACATGACTACATATAACAAAATAAATATCTCTAGGTCGGTTATTTCAATTCTACATGCATAGTATTTCTTGCTATTCAAGTATTCAATCTATTGTCCAAAAACGGTTCCGAAACAGTTCCGCGGCGGATATCTTTTAAACGATGCAAGATACCACCAATAGTGTAAGGAACTTTCTTAGTCGTTGTTCACTGATGAACAGCATGTGCTTATCTAGTGACACGTAGGAGCTTTCTAAAGAAAATCACGATAAATTATTCCCGTGAGTGTTTTAAATGAGCGCCATTTTGGATTTTTGACAGCTCACAGGTGAACATTATGAATCTCACATAGAACAGCTAATACAGCATCATCACCAAGTACAGACTGGAGCTATTTCACATTATTATTTCACTTCTCTTTTCGAAAATTTGTAGGATTTTTCTCGCTTGCCTGACTTCTGGGTCCATGGGTAGACCATATGGGCGAACGGTGTACCCAATGGTTTTTGTTTCATTTCATACGTCTTCAGCGACCCCGAAAACTTAAGAATCGATACCCAACATATGAGTAATTGACGCTCACTTTGTAATTTTGACCTTCAGCTCTAATTTTCAAAGATGACGATTTAACTCGACTTCCGGTGACCGCACGAGAGTTTTGACATTGTCATTGTATCAAAGAGGTCTGAGTTATATAGTTTTGACATCAAACATGCATCAGCAGGTTTGGATGAAAAAGTTTGGTATTTTTTCGAAGTATTCCCTCCCCCTCCCCAAATCTCGGGTCCTAAGGGATGAATTTTCAGGAACTGCGGGTCAAATTTTTCTAATGGGTTTAGACAACAAATATGCGAAGTGGCTTGCTTGTATCATCAAATGCCACTTTTTTTTGCGTACCGCTAGCACTAAGGCGATTGGAGCTCGCTGTCCCCTGGATTATGAATGTAGCCACTGCATGGGTACTGTTACGAAACTCACAAGAGACCACAACGTGCGAATAAGACACATACCTGCACATTTGGCGGAGGAGCCGGGCTTCAGAGCTTGCCGAAATATTTGATAAGCCAATGGATTTTTCTCGAGTTCTCGCGATAGATTCAAGATTGGCGCCCAGTGATGGAATCTACTGGAACGACAATGGAAGCGATGAGAACGTTCGGGGTGTTTCTGGAAGTAGCTGGAATATTCTCGTCGAGCTTGAATACAAGACGCGCGTATTATGGCCTGGGAGCAGGTCACAGTTGAAGAGCGAGAGTGCGAACAGCGAAATTTGCTATCCAAGTGTAGCACGATTTTATTTTTCGAATTTTGAGCAGTTTACATCCTGTGTACCTACCACTACTCATCATTTATTTCCAAAGAACATGAAATTTCTCGATACTTGTCCAATAAATCAACGTTTAATTAACTTTTGAGTTAACCGAGTGACTTCCAAACAACACGTCGTCGTCCGCCTACACGTGAAATTGTGGCAATGAAAGTAAAAGAATCTTCTTCGGCAAACTGAAAAAAAGCTGTAAAAAACATGCGACAAGTGCTGAATTAATTCCGTACCACTTTCTTATTGGAACCCGCTCATGATGATGCGTGTAACAATTTTACTATATGCGATATAGGCATCTATACCTAATATCTATACTTATCAACTCATCTCATTTTCTGTCATTAACTTCTCCAAAGCGTTATTAAAACCAAATCGCCAACAATTTCTAAATATGGGTTAAATTCGTGACGATGCTGTGCGTTCCCTTCCACTGGGCCTAGTTTCTTTTGCAACAATCACCACTGCAATAAATGCCTAGAATTTTAGCAATTACAACACTTTTTTCAGTTCAATAATATTTACTTATTCTGGATATGAAAGTGTTTTTGAAAAGTTATTTTATTCCAGATCAAGCTGAGAGTCTGCGAGTCACGACATGGTAGTCATGGCACCTAGGACCTACGGATGAGGTCAAAATAGTAGTATACACGACCGAATTGAGTGAAAGCACCATGCCCATGCCCGAGGACCTGATGAAAATTTATTACCGCTTAAACAATGGCTTCGGTATGCTGCTGAATCGATCGGAAAGAACAGGACCTGCCCACTTATTGATGAATTTTTGCGGAAGGTATGTTAAAAAGTGATTATTGGCTCGGAGCATCGTAAACAATTTCGAATGATTGTTTCACATAAAGTGGGTTGACATTGAAATGCTGACCCAAAATGCAAAATTCCCAGTAAAAGCGCACCTCACGGAAAGACTTTTACAGCTGTGTGTGGCTCGCCGTGTCACGTCAAACCTAACATTTTTTATTGTGCGATTTAGCTATTCATCATAAACTTCCAAGGTTGGGTGAATTTTTGGAGGAGGAAGAACACAACGGAAAAGTCAAGGATTGCAGAGTTCGAGTACTTGACTCAAGTGACCTGCAGTGATTGAGCAAGTGCGAATTTTCACCATTGACCATGTTTGTAACACCACTAACATCCTCGTTCAAGAGCGATGACAGGCGTTTGGTTCTCTGGAAGGCGTTTCAAAAACATAATAATTATAAGGTGGCGATGCCGTGGACAATCTTCAACGAAATCTCTGTAAAGATTTTGGTATTTACCGCTTCTCAAGTGAAAGAGATGGTATGAATGACACCTGTGAAAAATTTATTCAACCTTATAATTTGCAACGCATGGAATTTTATGCGAGTGCAAAGATTAATAACAATAATTAAGAATTAACACGCTACCGTAATTTAACCTTTAATCGTTACGAAACGCCCAAAATCCGATGCCTATTGCCTGGCGCAGAGGTATCTCTGAAGTGGAATCGGTTACACTTTCTATGGGAGTTTTTGGATTTTGAAACAACATTTTCGACGGTGATGGACTGACGGCAGATGAAAGTGAAAGAACAAAAACAATAATAATTATTACACATGTGCTCATTTATATCGGAAACGGCCTTTTACAGCAAACATATCAGATTTATCGTACATCTTTTTCATAGAATTTCTATTATATTGTTGCGAGTGGCGAGCCTTGCGTGCATTTCAGAGTACACCTGATCTTTTTAGATCTTTCGATCATCGTGTTACGAAGTTGCGAAGCTCAAGGCATTCGAAAACATACGCGAAGGTTTTGATATAACTGGAGATTCAAATGACCAAGTAAGAAATACCAGCTCAATTGGCGGAGGCGCCGTTCGAAAACACGTCGGAAAATACACGCGTAAAGTGTAGGATTGTTTGCCTAGAAGACGCCTCGAAGTCATATGCCATGCCGCAGTCAATATGGAATTCTCTAGAGAACGGTTAAAACTTCCAGAATACCATTCAGAGGTATATAACACTAATGGGATTGACTGACGGACCAGTATTAAATTCAAAGCGACAACGAGCGGATAGAAAGGCGAAGTTGAAGCAATATACCCAAGCGCAAATAATTGTTGCCGTGTATTTGTTTTATAGTAGTACGCAGTAAATAACAGTGTGTGTTTATAGACGATGGTCTCAATAATTATGGAAGAACTCAACGCGGATTCCGTAACAATATCAACCGTACTTAATTTTGGTGGCAAGCAATACTTTTTTGCTCTTGAATCGCTCTTTCGGCATAAATCAGTGGAACTTTTCATTTTGAAATAAAATATATCGCACATGTACTTTTCTTTCTAGTGTTTCTGGATAGGTGATTTTGATTGATTTTTTTATGTAATCCATTACTTCTCTCGAGTGTTTTCGATGAAGATTTTTCTTTAATAGACCTTTTCATATAGGCGGCTCCCTTTGCTCGCAGCTCGGGCGCAGAACTTCAAGTATACAAGCTCACTGGTTCAATTGGCTATTCAACCGGGACCGCTTTATCGAATGGGCTGGTTGCATGAACTCGACCAATGACGGCACCAATATAGGTGAACCTGCGCCCTGAGGACCCCAGGTGAATGAGAATGGCTATAGACCCTTTCAGTCTGTGCTCAGGTGATTTTTCATTTTAGTATATTGGTAGATCTGTCCCCCCAAACGAAGTGTCATTCCAAAGATGTGTCTGTTATTGATTCATTATTGGTTTTCTTTGCTTGAGCTATAAACGAAAACAACTTCTGTTTCTGGTCTCATGCATGGGACAGGGACCTTTAAGCCTTTTCAAAGGTTCAGTTCCGAGTGTGACTTCCAGTTTTTTGTGAGCAAAGGTGCGTACTTACCTCATCATGAAATTTCATCGTCTATTTGTATCAGGCGCAACATTTCGCTCCTTTTTTCCATGAAACTTTATCCTCGACCTCGTCCTCGACTTTAGCACTCACTTATTAAATATTATATGCCAAAAAAGTACATTTTCAACTTTTCTAGCTGATCTAGAGCTATTGCAAAATACAACACTGCAAGGTAAAAACTGAACCCTTCTAAACTTGGTGCTGAATGCCGGATTCAGTCGACGTCATGTTGACGCTTGACATAGTGTACTTTTAAACTTTACACCTGTTCGCGCGTTGCTACAACTACCAATCAAAATCAATCACCACAGAATGCGCGCGCAACCAAGGTAAAACTGAAAGGGTCTATTCGAGAGTGTATAAAAAATTCCAGTTGATGTGAAGTGCTGGAAAAATTGATTTGAACATTTCCGTTTCCTATCTCCACCCCGCAAACGACTCCACTGGCAGTAGATTATTCGGTCATCACTAAAAATGGGATAATAATGCGTGACAATGGTCCCTAGTATTTGCTATTAGAATACGTTTGTGAACACACTTTCTTTTCGACCTTTGGACCTGCTTGGTGTTCTCGTGTCTCAAATCTTCCTCCCAATGTTCTATTCTTAAGCTATCCACGGGATGTCCCGTTTAAAAGTTTGTCCTTTTATTTTCCCTATTATCAACATATTTTAACCATTGAAAAACTTTTCTTGACTAGTTGTTTTCATGAGCTTTTTGTATCATCTGTAAAAACATTCTCTCTCTCTGACAGTGAATGACAGGACGGTTAAGAAAGTACTTCTTTTTAAAGTAACGACCATATTTTATTTACCAAAGAAAAGTATTGTAATCGTGCAGAAAAAAGTTTCAGAACCTTTTCAAGCTGGAATTCAAAAAATATATCACTCGTATATTCATTCTACTACAATTCTGCTCCCATTGTTTATGTTGGTTTATAATTGAGACGATCGTTTCAAAACACACACTGTTATTACTGTGTACTACTATGACATGTCAACAATTATTTGCGCTTAGATATATCGCCGATATTACTCGCTGTGTTATCGCTCTGAATTGGATACTAGTCCGTAGGCCGAGGATCGGTGCTTTATATAGCTCCGACTATTGCTCTGGAACCTTCCACCGATCCTCCAGCAAATTCAACAATGACCCAGCATAAATTTTCGCGGCGACTTCCGAAAAATCCTACACCTTTCGCGTGCTTTACCGCGTGTTCCGGAGCGGCAGCACCTCCGTCAATTCGGCTGATCTTTCCTACTCGGCTATTGAAGTCTTCCATGTTGTATGTATGATCTGGAATGTCCAGAGTTTCGCACTTGTACACTGCGGTCTGATGCGAACAGTCTAGAATCTAGAAAGACCGTGTGTGCTCCAGAATGCACGCAAGAATCGCCGCTCATAACAATAACAAGGTTTCAGGCATAATATTTCAGTGGCGTAGTCTGTTTTGATAAATTTCCAACGTTCCAACTTTCTTAAATGTTTTCTGCATTTTTTCTTTGCAAAAGATGAAAGTAAAATTCGCCCAGCAGCTCCAAAATTTACCTAGGCGGTGCTTTGTCAATAAAAGCTAAACGGGTATGTCCGTCCAGCAGAACCGTGATTCGAGTGACCTGGGACCTGGGCAAATTTTCTGGTTAATATAGTTAATTTTGGGTCTGCCACCTTTTTACTTGGTGTGAAGCTGCCTTGTCCAAAAGTCAAGTTATGTTGCCTGTCAAACTGACATCAAAATGTTGAGATGTTTAAAAGAAAAATTGACTGTGTCGTGCGTGGAGATGCGACTCGGGAGGGTCGCAGAGAGTGATACCACCGTTGTTTGAACACGAACTCGTCTCACGCGGGCCCCAAAACGGGAGCCAATGACAGCTAGAAGGCCAATTACATTGATTTATTCCCACTACGTAACTTTGAAAGGCTGCGTTCTCTGGAATCTAGATGAACAAACTTTCTACACATGAATAATACTGCGAAAGGAAACTGCCGAAGCGTTTCTTGCTTTGCCAATAATTCTTCAAGGCTTTTTGGTTGAAGCAGACCAAAAAGTAGTGCTTTCAATTACTCAGATTCAAGCGTCGAAAAACCAAACAGCTTCAACAGTTCACAGGCTACTTTAATTTCTTTGTTTGTTGAAAAAAATCACAAACAGGTCGAAAATCGCGCCATTTTCTGACAAAATGTAGAAAAGCGTCAGATATCACGTTACGCAAAGAATTCCAATGATTTGTAGCGGAAATATGCAAAAAACGTGTTTCAAAAGTGTCCCGGACAATATCGTATGTCGTCGTGAGCTATTCTGCCGAATATCGCCACTGCAGCAAAGTTTTGGGAATTTCCTATAGTTTAGATTTGAGAACTTGAAAAACATCTACTACCTTGCTACTCGACAATTCCGGTGAATTGTGACCGAATAACAAAGAGCACCCGGTCAGCTCGATGTTACGTGTAGAGCGGGGTTATGGGATCCGAAATAGGTTCTGGGGCGCCAAGTAATTCGATATTCAAAATTTAGAAAAGAGAGTTGTCTGAATCACTAAAGACAACAACAAAAATAAAATAAAGATGAAAGAAATAAATGGGGATAACAGTGTTTATTGTTCAATCAAACCAAGAGAGAAATTATCGTAATGAATTCAGATCAGCCTACAAATTTTAACAAATGTTCTTTTAGAAAAAGTGAAATAATGCCAGTACCGAACGTAATAGAAAATGACGATATACCTTTGTGTTTCTTTCGCCGAGTGCACTCCGTAAGATATAGCTTTAGGTATCTTTGTAAAAGCTTTGAACCCGTTCGATAATAGATATAGAACACCGTAACAATTGGTAATTGACAGTAGGTAAATAGACAAAAATAAAGGAAATAGGTAAAAATGTAAAAAGGTAAAATCTGGCCTTATGACGTGTTCCGTCAAATCTTCCAAATCGCAGTGTCGGGAATGTCCACGAGATTCACAAATCCTCGTTGGATGAATCGGAAGGCCTACTGCGTCTGCACCACGAACGTCTGTGTCCTCTGTGTCCGAAGAAGAGCAACCACAACGAAGTTAAACTTCCACTCTTGACTCCCCAGACACCGGAAAGAAAACACGTCGGTGCTGGGAGAAATGGTCTTCTTACTTATTATGCGTTCGGCACTCGATACGGAGAATAACTCTTGTTGGGTTGATTCGGCAAAAAGACGAGACGTGTGACAACGACGACTGCACCAAGATAAAGCCTCGGGAAAAAACCCTGGGTGGAGAAAATTGGTCTTAGTTTTGATTTCTCTTCAAAGATTTGAACTTACCTTCGCACTATCGGCGGAAGGGTTATTGTAGGTAACGATAAACGGTAGTTTTTTCGATATTTCAGAGACTTTCTTTTTGACGGCCCTTTTTTTTTGCTTTTCGTCTGACCTTCTTTTTTTTTTTTTTGCTACCTTTGATTTTATTTTGAATTTTCATTTCAATGAAAATTTTGAACGCTACACATTACCCCCTTTCGTAAGCAAAAGAAAAAGAATTTTTCTTTGATTAAGTCAATTCCTGACACTATCTAACAAAAAATCACTATTTACAAAAATGTAGGTACTTTTTTTGTATTTTTTCAAACTGTTTCAAACAGAACGAGACATGATGAGTAACTACGAGTACTAAACGTCCTGAAATAGAGGAGACAAAAACGCTTGAGCGTTGCATGAGGATGTAAAGTCAAAATCGGGAATGTATTGGCATGGATTTTTTTTTTAAATCTGCGTCTCGTTATGCGTCTTTTTTTTGTATCCTACTTTTTAAAACTAACTAATACTAACTAATCTATTTACAAACTATTTGACAGTTTCTTGATAGTTAAATACTATCTAAATTTCTGAAATGTCAAATCAAAAAAATTGTTTTTATGACTTTGTGAAATGCGGTTTCAAGTCTTTGATATGCCATTTTCCGGCTTCTGATCCGTCTTCATAAACTAAGTCATAAATCAATTTTGAAATCTTTTTTCGAACTGTACAAAGCACATAGCGAGGAGCTAATTTTTTGCTGAAGTCTTTGCTTGCGTCTGATAAAACAATATGCCGTTTCCACACGCAATCACCTTCAAAAAATTCAACATCGCGTTTTCTGAGATTATAAGCTCTTTCACCTTTTATATGCGCTGCTTTCAACTTTTCAACTATAACATCTTTCAAACGTGATAGTTTCTGGATTTCAGCGGCATATGCTTCTCGATTTTCACAATCAAAGTTACTGGTTGGTTGATACTGCTTCGAGTAATAATCACCAGTACATGGAATGACTCTCCCAAAATTCAAAAACGCAGGACTGTAACCAGTAACTTCATTGACTGCTGTTCTAATTGCATATCCGATTTTAGAAATCTCCGCGTCCCAGTCTTTATGATCGTTTTTAATGTAGTGACGAATCGCTGTGCAAATCGTTCTGTTATATCTTTCAACTGGATTGGCCTGAGGGTGGTATTTGGCAGTGAACCATATATTTTGAACTTTGTAATTCTGACACAATTTCTTAAATTCCCTACTAATGAACTGACTTCCGTTATCGCACAAAACACACTGTGGTACTCCGTATACCATAAAGACTTCATTTTCGAGAAATTTGTTTATGGTAGCGGCGTTAGCCTTACGCATAGGTGACATCAGAACATATTTCGAGAATAGATCAGAAATTACCAAAAGATAGCTGAATCCTTTTTTAGATCTAGGCAGAGGTCCCATAATATCGATCGAAATGACTTGCCATGGAAATTTCACTTTCCGTTCCTTTCCCATCAATCCTATCTGAGCTTGATTAGTCGACTTTTGTTCATTGCAACTTTTACACGTACGTACATAATTCAAAATATCATTACGCATCTTGGGCCAATAGTACTGCATTGACACTCGAGAAAATGTTTTCAAAAAACCGAAATGAGCGGCAGTCGGTGTGTCATGGCATTCTTGTAAAACAACGTGTCGTTGACTTTTCGGGACTAAGCATTTCCACTCGGTGGCGTTAGTAGAAAAAGGTAATTTAGATGAAACAAACTTTAAAACACGATTGTTTTGTACTTTCCACTGTGGGTAATCTTCAGGATTTTCTAGAATTTTTGTTCGCATTTGGATGTAAAAGGGATCTAAGTTTTCGAAATTTAAAACTGAAGGAACTTCAACTAAATTGACTTCCGGATTTTCCGCACAACTACGAGACAACGCGTCTGGAACTACGTGTAGTTTACCTTTTCGGTGTTCGAGATCAAAATCGAAAGCTTGCAACTTAACACTCCAACGAGCTAATCTTCCCGTCGGATCTTTCATGTTTTTCAGCCACAATAATGAATAATGATCGGTTATTACTTTAAACCGTGTACCTTCAACGTACGGACGAAATTTAAAAATCGAGAATAACACCGAAAGACATTCGCGCTCAGTAGTGCTGTAGTTTCTCTCCGTTTTTGTCAATGCTCGACTCGCATATGCTATTACCTTCTCTTCACCATCTATCGTTTGTGTTAATACACCGCCTAATCCAGTACCTGACGCATCACATTGAATAACAAAAGACTTAGAAAAATTTGGACCTGATAATATTGGAGTAGATATTAATGCTTCTTTTATCCGAACAAAAGCACTCTCAGCATCTTGGGACCAAATAATTTTTTGACCCTTTTTTGACCCTTTCGTTAAATCATTAATAGGGGAGATCAATGATGAAAAATGAGGTATGAAACGTCTATACCAGGAACACATTCCTTGAAATCTTTTCACCTCGGTCACGTTCTTTGGTCTTGGATAATTAATCATAGCCTGGATTTTTTCTGGGTTTGTTCGTAATCCTTGGTTATCTACTACGAAACCTAAATAATTTAATGATTGTCTGAAGAATTGACATTTTTCTATGTTGACAGTTAAGTTGGCTTCTTTTAATCTACTAGCGACTTCTTTTAGTAATTCCACATGTTCTTCAAAACTAGACGATGTGATAATAATATCATCTAAGTAAACAAAAATTTTTGGTTCCAATTCTGGACCAAAAACTGCATCCATTAATCTTTGTTGAGCTTGCGCCGCATTAACTAGACCGAACGGAAGGACTTTGAAGTGAAAAAGACCTCGTCCCGTTAAAGCAAAAGCAGTTTTTTCTTTTGAAACTGGATCTAAAGGGATTTGCCAAAAAGCACTTCTAAGATCAACGGATGACAAAAATTTTGCATCGTTCAACATACTTAGAATTCTGTCGACGCTAGGAAGTGGATAACAATCTCGTTTTGTTACAGAGTTCAGTTTGCGACCATCGAAACAAAACCTGAATTCGCCGGTTTTCTTCTTTACTCCAAGCACAGGACTCGACCATGGACTATTACTAGCTTCTACCACTCCTAAACTTATCATTTTGTCAAGTTCTTTGTTGAGATGATTAAGGACGTAGGGTGACATTAAATACTGCCTTTGCCTGATTGGCTTGGCATCCCCGGTATCGATGTAGTACACCAGCTTATTCGTTTGAGGAAGCCTTCCTTCGTTGTTCAATATTCGAAATAATTGTGTCACTTTTTCAACTTCTAAACGCTGATTTATGGTAAAACTATCTGTACTTTCTAAACAACAGTCTACGGCGTTTAAATTATGTGGAAAATCATCGTAAGAACTCAGTAACTTTGCATTCCTATCACTTGCTCTCCAAGAGTTATTTTCAAAATCTACTGTCAAATTGAACGCTATGCAGAAATCACTGCCGAAAATGAAGGGTTGTGTGATTTGAGGAACGACTAATGTTTTGATAACTTTACAAACTCCATCGACACATAAAGGAAAATCTATAAATCCAATTACTTCTTGTTTCGAGCCATCAGCTGTTATTATATTTTCAATTTTTTCTCGTACTACTCTGAGTTCAAATCTTTTTAGTTGTTCCAAACCTTTTGAACTAACTACCGAACAATTTGCGCCTGAATCTAGCAATCCAGTTATCGTTGTGTCAAAAATGTTGACGGCAATATAAGGACGGTTATCACCTTTTCTATCCAAAAACAAAGGGGTTAATTGTTGTTCCGAACAAGACAATTTTTTGTAATTTTTATAAAAATTTCTAACGTGCGACAACCAAACTTTCCAATCTTTGACTATAGTTTTTGTTTGAACAAAGTTTTTGACCGCATTATTTTTCGGAAACGTGCGCGGGCCTATTCCGTACATTCCCGTCTTCCGTTTCCCTGACACTTCGGACAAGACGCAACGGTTACCTCTTTGCGACCACACTTAAAACAAAACTTAGATCGTTTTAAAGCACAACTTGAATATGTATGATTGGGTTGGTTACAGTTCCAACACACCACAGCAGATATTCCCTTATTTGCACCTTGAAATTTCTTTTGTTTCTTGTTGTCAAAATTATTAGCCTTGAAAAATTTTCCACCTTTGTCATTGTTTTTCTGAAAATTCGAACTCTTCAACAACACGTCATCGCTTTTGGTTAGATAGGCCAGTTCGGGTTCAAGTAATGTCAATTTTTGATTGGAATTGAACGACTTTGTTATTTCGTTGACTTCTTCTAATTTTTTGCAGAGAATCGTTAATTCTGTTACCGAGCCGACGTCAGACAAAGCTAGTTGAGTAAAATATTGTGGCAATAAATTTTTTCGGATGTTTTTGACTTTCGTGACTTCACAAGGGGGTCGACTTAAACGACTGAATAGAGTTTGCATCATGGCTGTATACATCGTTATAGTTTCATTATTTCCTTGTTTTCTGTTTTTGATTTCTTCCCATAGCTGGTCATCATAATTGGGAGGCAGAAATTCACGTTTTAAAAGTGCAACCAAAGAACACCAATCTTGAACTTGAGATTTAACTGAACGATACCAAATTAATGCTTTGCCGGAAAATAAATCGATAGCGGATGCATAGAGAGCCTCTTTAGGAACATGTCGTGCCTCAGCCAGTTCCTCAACACGTACTATAAATGAATTGACGCTGCATTCTCTAGTTTCGCCGTCAAATTTGATTCCCAACTTGTACACTGGAACACCTTTTGGAGTAACGGTCATCAAGCTTTGTGTAGGAATTGTCTGGATGTGCGCGACAGAACTATTTGAATGAGAAGACAGATTTAGTTCTGGTATCGGATTTAACTCTTTCGCTTTATCGTACAAGTCAGCCTCAAGCATGAAAATCGTAGCCCTTGATTCATTTTTAAAATTTGAAATATTCGTTCTGACTTCTACGTCGTCTGTATCCTCTGCAGGAATTACAATGCGCTCTACACGTCCTAAAACATGCAGTAACCTAGCTTTGGCTCGTTTGAACGTCGAATCATCTTCTGAACCTTCGAATTCCTTAATTACCGATCGTAAGAAAATTAATTTGTTGCCGATGACGTCTTGCTCTTGTTCAACATTGTACTCTGGGTCGACCAACGCCAAAGTTCGTCCTCGTGACCTGTCTTGTAACCGTCTAAAAATCTTACGTTTTTCCGTTACATCTCTCGTAGTTATACAACCTCTTATCTTCAACTCATAGTCTAGTTCATCTACTAGAAGATAGTTTGGATAGATTTGTTCCATCTTTGTAAGAGAAATCAAAAGTAAAACGAATTTTGACCAAAATGTCAAATTGACTTTTAACCAGACTTTCAGACTTCAAATCCAATTTGGTTGTTTACCAACAGGTAGACACCTCTCAATAACAGTAGATATAGGTAGAATTTTGATAGAACAGTTTACGAGACAGTTTACCTTTTTTATTCTTCTGGTTTGATTGAATTTAAACAACTCTATTTCGGGCCTCACGTTGCTGTGCCACTTTACTACCTTGCTACTCGACAATTCCGGTGAATTGTGACCGAATAACAAAGAGCACCCGGTCAGCTCGATGTTACGTGTAGAGCGGGGTTATGGGATCCGAAATAGGTTCTGGGGCGCCAAGTAATTCGATATTCAAAATTTAGAAAAGAGAGTTGTCTGAATCACTAAAGACAACAACAAAAATAAAATAAAGATGAAAGAAATAAATGGGGATAACAGTGTTTATTGTTCAATCAAACCAAGAGAGAAATTATCGTAATGAATTCAGATCAGCCTACAAATTTTAACAAATGTTCTTTTAGAAAAAGTGAAATAATGCCAGTACCGAACGTAATAGAAAATGACGATATACCTTTGTGTTTCTTTCGCCGAGTGCACTCCGTAAGATATAGCTTTAGGTATCTTTGTAAAAGCTTTGAACCCGTTCGATAATAGATATAGAACACCGTAACAATTGGTAATTGACAGTAGGTAAATAGACAAAAATAAAGGAAATAGGTAAAAATGTAAAAAGGTAAAATCTGGCCTTATGACGTGTTCCGTCAAATCTTCCAAATCGCAGTGTCGGGAATGTCCACGAGATTCACAAATCCTCGTTGGATGAATCGGAAGGCCTACTGCGTCTGCACCACGAACGTCTGTGTCCTCTGTGTCCGAAGAAGAGCAACCACAACGAAGTTAAACTTCCACTCTTGACTCCCCAGACACCGGAAAGAAAACACGTCGGTGCTGGGAGAAATGGTCTTCTTACTTATTATGCGTTCGGCACTCGATACGGAGAATAACTCTTGTTGGGTTGATTCGGCAAAAAGACGAGACGTGTGACAACGACGACTGCACCAAGATAAAGCCTCGGGAAAAAACCCTGGGTGGAGAAAATTGGTCTTAGTTTTGATTTCTCTTCAAAGATTTGAACTTACCTTCGCACTATCGGCGGAAGGGTTATTGTAGGTAACGATAAACGGTAGTTTTTTCGATATTTCAGAGACTTTCTTTTTGACGGCCCTTTTTTTTTTGCTTTTCGTCTGACCTTCTTTTTTTTTTTTTTGCTACCTTTGATTTTATTTTGAATTTTCATTTCAATGAAAATTTTGAACGCTACACATCTCAGATCACTCGAATGATGGTTCCGCTGGACGAACTATACTAATCGATTTCAGGCTTTTTTTCGTAAGAGTAAGATATCGCAAAAATCTGTTGTGTTGGTACGAATTGTACAATGCTTACTTGATGCTAACGTCTTGGCAGCTAGTTGTATGGATACAGGGCAAAGAAGCATGCCTCAAAGTGTCATAAAATCAAAAATAAAAACAATGAGCAATACTGTCATAAAAGCGTCGTAAAACAGATGTGTGCATTAAAATTATAAAATATCATAAGATCTCTCTGTTTTTGCCACTAAGTATTAATACATACTCGTAGCTCATAGCTCGTAATATATACAAAATTTTATTTTCGTTACATCTCAAAATTACCTTATTTCATTCTTGATGTACTATGTACTCAAGCTGTCAGTACCAAAGGACGGTCATTGTAATTAGAAACTTGTTCATAGCTTGAGAATAGACCTAGGGTAGTATTAATGAAAAATTAGCATAGTCTGTAGCATAAGCATTTGCCAAGATTCCAGAGGAGTTGCTAGGGAAAGTTTAGCAACTCAAGAACCTTAGCAGATGCTTCTGCATTTTTTTTTGATACTACCTTTAGTCTGGCGGATTAGCTAATTTATTGTGCACTGGAAGGGGTTTCTGACGAGGCTGAATGTGGGCTAGTAGAACCGTTTTTTTTTGTTTTGAGAGCTTTTTGAAACAGAAAATTCAATTAATTTCCATGAAAAGAGATATCCTGCCAATGGTACTCGTAGAGGTGTTTGATTTTCAAGTTTTCAAAAAAAGATCAAAAAATTTACAAATTTTCAAACATTGTAACGAACAGGAGCGAGTAGAAAAACGAAGAAAAAATAAGAAAACGTGAGCTTTCTTGGAGTAAAAATTTGCTGCGGTCGATAAGGGACATCACCTCTACTGGTTGATGGCGCCTCGCTAATGCCGCTGGGTTACTAGCGGCCACTGAAGGATATGATGCTTGAACGCGGCAGTAGGTACTGAAAAAAAATGGAATGTAAATGCCCACTGCTCGGGGGACGGACATCTTCTGATGCTCATCACTGACCGTGGGTTCCACAAAACAGATAATACGAGATTAGTTGATTTGCGATTTTTGTTTGTCAATTTGTAGCTGACTGATCAATGAAAATGATGGTTTGTCTCTCAATAAGGGAAAGACGATGGGTCTAGTACAGATTTCAGGCATTTTTTGTCAGTAATCACCTAGCATTCAGCAGAAAAAAGTTCAGTTAATCTGCAATCAGCCTTGATCGCTGATCTTTTTTTTTGTGGAACTGACGGTTAGTAGTGAGCACTACCCACTTTGGCCTATACTTAACCAGCAAGCAGGTATTGAGAAGAAGATTTAAAGGGTGATTTTTTTGAAAAGGACCCACCCCAGATTTCTTGCGGTCAAAATTTTTTCCAGGAAAATGCCAAAAAAGGTCGAATTTTATTTTGAGGTTTTATCTTCAACCTTTTCGCCCCCACCCTCCCCCACTTCAGAATTTCAAATAGCACTACCTATGTTGTGATACATCAAATTGAAGGTAATAAAATTCATTTTCTGTCAAACATATTTAAATTTTTTTCAAGTCACCCCTCAATCCTTCTAAAAATTTTCTCACTGTTGAATTGTTGTTGAATAAGGAGAGCTTTTCTCCTATTAACTCCCGATTCTTGGGAAATTTATCTTCCTGCGAAAATAGGTCGATTCTTATTTCGAAGGAGGCATCTAGACACGTATCGCCAAATTTTTATCTTCAATCCCTTCGCCCCTAGCCTACCCTCCTTAAAAATTTCAAATAGCAATATCTACCTTGTGATACATCAGAGAAATTTTTCATGTAAAAAATAATTTCAGGTTTTTTAAACCGCACTCTGTTTTCAAAAATTCTCTCAATTGGGAGGCGAAGGGGTTGAAGATAAAAAATCGCCAATACGTGTCTTAGATGTCCCCTTCGAAACAGAAATCGACTTGTTTTTGCTGGAAAATCTATTTCTCAAGGATCGGCAGTTGATAGGGAAAAAACTTCCCTTTAATTAACAATGAAAGAATGAATAAATAAATAAATAAATAAATAGATTTATTGTTTTTATGGACTTGACGTCCAATAACAAGGTGAATGTTAAACAATGAAAGAATGTTGAGAAGGGTTGGGGGTGGTTTGAAAGATTTCAAGATATGTTTGTCAGAAAGAGAATTCTATTACCTTTAATTTGACGTATCACAAGATAGGTAATGCTATTTGAAATTCTAAAGTAGGGTAGAGTGGGAGCGGAGGTGTTGAAGATAAAAACTTGACAATGTGGTCCTAGATGTCCCCCTCAAAATTAAAATCGACCTATTTTGGCGTTTTCCTGGGAAAAAATTTGGCGGCAAGAAATCTGGGGTGGGTCTTTTTCAAAAAATCCCTCTGTATACAGGAAATGGATAGGTTTCATGTTGAGAAAATCTTCCAACACAGTTTACTTACACGCGTGTTTGTCTGGCCTCGTGCAGTCCAACTCCATTAATGTCCATCTAAGGAAGTTTTTTCACCCTTACCGGGACATTTTCATTCCATTTTCTTAGCCATCACCTTGCGTGAAACTGAATACTTAAACGAACAATGTAGATTTTGATTTCAGAAACCCACATCGCTATGAAACAGACTGATTATAAGTACCTATCAAAAACTAAACGTCCCTTTCATTGCCGTCCTTTCCCACGGCGACTCGCTTTGCCCGCCTCATCACGCCAGAAGACGTTGTTAAGCTTGGATGTAAAAGTATTACAATTAAAAATACCCATTAACCTGCAGCATGAGCCATCATTTTATTGTTGTAGACTTGTAGTATACAACAGGTACACACTTAGGCGCATACCATCGGAATTCGTGCACCTCGATATGTTGACGTGAAGAAAGTAAAGTACTTGCTGGATGGAAAGTGTTTGCCTTAGGTCTCCAGTTCTCGATTGAATCTCTCATCATCGCGCGAAATAATACTCCAAGCAGTGTTATTGGCAGAGGAATGCGAATGATCTGCATCCGTTATGGGAAATTGGATGGAAGGGGTTGGGCAGGTGCCTATATACCTATACCTATAATACCAGCTCATTTGTTTAAAAGAAATCCGGATGAGGTGGATACCTTTAGGAAAGTTGCCGTAAAATTGTGGTGTTGATGCAATAAATATTGATTTTATCTTTATGGAAGATGACTCGCACGAATATGAGCTTTTTCGTCTTTGGGAAAACCTGCCTACAAGAGATTTAACTTGGAAGACGAGCTCAGCATGGAGGTAATCAACGGGAATGATACTTAAGGATTGTAAGTACCTACATCAAATCAACGTAATTCCGGTTCTTAGTATAGCTTCAGCTACAAGAATTATTGGACCATAAAAGCAGTTTGTCATTGAAAATTAAGAGATGGTTTCACTAAATGCTTGTCTCGGAATACATTTTAAATGTTTTAAACGTGTACAACGGCCATGGCGGCCCTTTAGAAGTACAGTCGGTATAGGTGCGCGTTTTCAAGTTTGATTTATTTTCTTCTCTTGCTCTCTTGATTAAAGTGGCACATCATTGACAATAGCAATTAACAACAATGAACTCGTGGATATGTTCTGATGAGGTGAATGCATAATTGTGAGGTCATACGAAAAGCTAGTTTTTCAAAAATGAAAGTGAACACTGTCGAGATCGGCGACATCGCATCTTTACAAATAATGCAGCCGATGCTGATCAAGTCCGCTAGCAAGACGAACAGCCAAAAAGTCAGCGAAGTCAAAGTTGACGCCATACACAATTTCCTTTGAGCTATTTTACTTGAGTAAGTACCTATACCGGTCCGGCACTGGTACTATGATTGTTTTGAATGAAATTTCCGAGGAAATTCTCTTTAATAAAAATCAAATAACCACGGATTATATCCATTCAGCTGAGGTCCCCCAAGATGATTAACGGCTCCTTTACTTGGCATAAAAATGTGCAAAAGATGGATCGGCGGATTTTTGTTCGTAACAGAAAGTGGTTAAATGAAGAAAAAAATCATGAAATTGGAGTTGATATTCCAATTTGTGAATAAAACTTTTTTTTTTAATTTGAATTTTTTTTGGAAACGTCAATTTCTTAACATTAGCTTGACAATTTCCTTTCTGGTTTACAGTTTAGATTTACATATTGGAAACAGTTCCGCAGTGAAACCGGATTTTTCGTTGTATTGAAATACACGTCGCTGAGCGATTTCGATCATTCACCGATTTCAAATTGCAATCACTGTAGCTACCCTGAAAGAGATGACTCCCCGCTCGTACTTTGATGTGTGAATTTTACACACGTTTCAATGTCATCTTATCACGGTATCAAATCATGCCTCTTGTGAATCGTATTGTTGAATCATTTACTGATTTCTGTTTGCTTACCAGTTATAGCCTATTGTGACAGTAATAAAAGCCTGGGGGCTGTATTTGCCGCGTCAGAAGTGGCCAAATGAAGTGTACAATCTTTAGAGAATTAAGTTCAAAAGAAGCTGTACGGACAAGTTGAGCGGCTATCTGTAAATTAATAAAAAGACAACAAACACGCAAATATAAATAAATATTGCGCCTCTTAGGGCCATATAGCGGGCACCTCGCATCAGACACATGTTTCGCCTATATTGAGGGCTCATCAGTGCGCAGGCATTCAGCTTAACCATCCGATGCTGTGGGAGACAGCTTTGTTTCATTGAAAATGCGAGGTGCCCGCCATATGGCCCTAAGAGGCGCAATATTTATTTATATTGGCGTGTTTGTTGACTTTTAACATTGCTCTACTCGGCTTAAGTATACATGTGTACACCTACCATCGATGCTTTTGGCGACGGTGTTGCTTTACGTGGAATTGTGTTTAATTTCCTTGCATGCCTGATGCCCTGAAATATAGGATTTGCGGAATGCCTTTGATAGATGACGCCGCGTGGAGGACTCACATATTAGGAGTCCTCTTGGATGTATATTACCATGAGATCTCTAACTGTCACAACATCGGATGGTTGAGTTGAATGCCTGCGCACTGATGAGCCCCCAATAGGGGCGAAACACGTGTATGTGCAGTTTTGGTCCGACCGTCTGATGTCGTGGTAGTCGGAGAGCTTTGTTTCATGTTAATTAATAGCAATAATCCATCTGTTATAATGTAATTTCACGTAAAGCCAAGCCGTCACAAGGAGCAGCGAATGTGGTAGTGTACTGTCGTTCTAAACTTCAACGCCCTATCTACCAGGAAATCTAAAATTCAGTTATTGTCGCCAATCATTCCAAAATCATCTTATTTACATATGTATCAAGAGGAAAAGATGATTTTTAAAGTCTAAAGGCAAGAAGTTGATCACGACATTGTCGTGTTCATACAAGCAGCATGGCGAGAAAAAACTTTGAAGCCTAGTTCCGGGTGGGTCATAAAAAACTCTGCTCTGAATTTTTCCTTCTGGAATTTTTATTCCTCCACCGATTTTATCGACCTTTCCAGCATTGAATAGTCAATTGAACAGGCTATCATTTCTGTATTTCAAAATGGCCGACATACCAAAATTCAAGATGGTAGAAACAATTGAAAATAGGCCTTCTTTTGTTCCCGTTGATTTTTATTGAAAGTTACCGGAAAGTCAAAACCAATAATGTATTAGAAAGGATTAGACCTTCCTTGTCAATTCAACACCACAACCAATAAAATCGGGTTATGTGCTGAGGAGCTATTGCGAGTTGAAGCGTAGCCTTCTTTCCGTTTTTTCATTTCCGCATAATTGATCCAAATTTTAGTATCCTGCCCGCCAATCCGCCATATGCTCATTTCTAAACTGATTTTTTCAAATTTGGCAACAATGGCTAGCCAATTGGACAGGCTACCTCTTACATATTACAAAATGACAAACCTGTCAAAATCCAAGATGAAGGAAACAATTTAAAATAAAATTTCTTTTGTCGTCATTGCTTTTTGATAAAAATGAGCGGAAAGTCAAAACCAATAATTATTATGAAGGAATAGACCTTCCTCGACAATTCAAGACAAAAACCGATCAAATCGGTTCATCTGATGAGGAGCTACGGCCAGTTGAAGCGAAGCCTACTTTCCGTTTTTCTATTCCAACAAGGACGAATAAGACCCATTTTCAATAGTTTTCGCCATCTTGAATTTTGTCATGTTGGCCATTTTCTCATATGAAAATGGCAGCTTGTCCAATTAGCTAGCCATTGATACCAAATTTGAGAAAATCGGTTGGAAAATAAGGATATGGCGGGCAGGATTCCTAAATTTGGGTCATTTATGCGGGAATAAAGGAACCGGTAGGCTTCGCTTCAACTGGCCGTAGCTCCTCAGCAGATGACCTGATTTGATTAGTTGCGGTCTTGGATTGTCAAGGAAGGTCTATTCCTTCATAATAATCATTGGTTTTGACTTTCTGCTGATTTTGATTTAAAAGCAATAAGGACAAAAGAAATTCTATTTTCAATTGCTTCCGCCATACTGGATTTTGACATGTACGTCATTTTCTGATATGAAAAAGATAGCTTGTCCAATTGGCTAGCCATTGATACCAAATTTGAGAAAATCGGTTGAGAAATAAGCCAACGGCGGATTGGCGGACAGGATCCTAAATTTGGATCAATTATGCTGAAATGAAAAAAAAAAACCGAAAGTAGGCTTCGCTTCAACTCGCAATAACTCCTCAGCCGATGACCCGATTTTACTGGTTGTGGTCTTGAATTGACAAAAAGGGTCTATTCCTTCATAATACATGATTGATTTTGACTTTCTGGTAACTTTCAATAAAAAGCAACGAGAACAAATGAAGGCCTATTTTCAATTGTTTCTGTCATCTTGAATTTTGATATGTCGGTCATTTCGAAATACGCAAATTATAGCCTATTCAATTGGCTAGCCAATGCTGGAGAGCTCGATTAAATCGGTGGCGAAATAAAAATTTTAGAAGGGAAAATTCCGAGCACGGTTTTTTATGGCCCACCCGGTATATTGGTATTACAGTTTAGGGCGGCAATGTACACTCATGTACTCAGGCCGAGTAGAGCCGCATGGGAAACTCACATTTTATGAGTTTTCCAATGGTGTGTTTTGGAGAAATGACTGCTATTTCATCGGATCGTCCGACCCGGATGCCTTCGCACTGATGAGCCTGATTGGGCTGAAACACCTATCTGTGGAGTACTGGTCCAGCGGTCAGATGTTGTAGTAGTCTGGACAGCTCTGTTTTTAAAAAACTGTTAAGTTCGTTCTGACTCTAAGATGAGCATTCATTTCCATATTTTGTTTTTCTGCATTCAGAACGGTTAAAGTACTCCTCTATTTGTCATAAGTCAAAAAACAGAAAAAAATCTAAAACTCGAATTATGATATCGATAAGTTAAAAGTTACCCGGCAGATTTGAACCGAGTTCGACGAAAAGAGGGAATGTTACTGTGAAGTCCGACTTTTCCAGCGCTTCTGGAGTGAACCCACTGGAGGCAACACTGGAGGATGAGTCGTTAACATGGAGAGTTCATGTAAAGTGGTCAACAAAATAAGTGTCATAGTCGATATTTTCATCGGTTTTCAAAACCAGACAGCTTTGGATTCCTTTGATCGATTTTGGATCTGTTTGAACTGACCAATAGCACGATTCTATAGCTATCGGATACAAGTACTGTAGAATGGAAGAAAAGTCAAATAAAGTTTATACAGGGTGTCAAGTGAAACCGTGCAAAACTACTGAAGATTTGTTCATGCCCCATTTTGGCAAAAAAATATTTTTGGTCGATACCAGCACCTAGAATATGAACATTGATGTCTTCCCTCGAAACGGTTTTCGATTTGCACCCTTATTATGATTTTGGAAAAAGTTGTGCCATTTTTTCTTCAATGTACACTTATTGCAAAACTGCTATCAAATTTGAAGTTGTAATTAGAACTATCCCTTTTCATCATGTTCATCACCCATCCCTAAAAAAGCTACCACCGCAGTCAATGCCTAACCATTGTGGGCCGTAATTTTGAGGCTGGTACCAGAATCGGTACCTACGATACTGGAATAGCGTAATATCATGAAAGAGATACTCTTGTTTCAAGGTCAAGGGATTGATTTTTTTAAGGGTTGTTTCCATAAATTGGAGAATTGACATCTCCAAAAGCAAAAAAGATTTCAAGGAATTGCCGGAAATAAGCATTTTGAGATTATTGAAACGATCCAGACTATTTCGAGAGTTTTCTGTTACTAATATCTTTAAGTTAGGTATTTTGAGAAACAGTTTTACATTGAGAAATGGTGAAACTTATTTCCGTTAAAATTAAAAAAGTCGCAAAGAGCTTGTTTCTTTCCAGAGTAATGATAAATTCTCTTTTAGCTAAATTTCATCACCGAAATCACATTCAGGAGAACAAAATCTTGAGAAATGATACCAAACACTTCTGAAAAAGCACTTCCATTCCTTGCTAAAGGGTTGCTGTGAAGCACATCCCCGACCTATGTTAGGTATCAGCCTTTATGTTCTTGAAAAACATGCGTCAGTGTATGCAATGGAACATGAAGCAAGAATTTCTTCGCAGATTCTTTTTGTTCTCGAAATATCGATACATCAGTTCAAGTAAACAACCCTTGAGAACAATCCTTTGACCTTGAAACCAAAATTATCTCTAAGATGACACGGTATCATACTGGTTTATTGTGATACCAGCCCCAATATTCCGGCCCACATGGGTTAGACACTGCCCGCGGGGGTAATCTTTTTCAGAGGTGGGTGAGAAAAACATCCACAGAGGATGGTTTTTCGAGTGAAACCGATGAAAATATCGACTATGACACTTATTTTGTTGACCACTATAGATTCTGTGTGTAAGGATCTTGCAAGCGAATGTATGACACAATTGAGAACCAATGTTGGTCTTTCTACTTTGCTGAGATTTTATTATGGCTGTGCTCAGTCGATTTTGTCTTATGGAGTGCTGGCTTGGGGGAACGCGAATTGTAAAAAGTATTTCTTCTTCTGTCAAATATTAAAAAATATCAAAATTCAAAATTTTGCCATTCAATCATTCAAAATCTATCCAATGGAGTTGAACCAAATTCAACAGAAAGCAACATGAAAAAAGAATCAAATTAAGTCTGGAACTGAGAATTGTTCAGTTTTTTTCCTGGTCGTTGATACCCGAGACGGCCGCTCGCCCGGGTTTTGACCAAGATTACCCACGTTTGGAGGACTCTACTCAGACGCTCTTTCCTGCTCAAGAATCGACTTTTTTTGAAAAATTCCAACTGATATCGAAAGGTGATTGCTTTGGGCGGCGTGCCTTTGACACGGTCTCGGTTTTTCGACGATGATTTTTGTTAAATAAAATTTGCACATTCCGTGAGTTAAAAAAAAATGCAGTTCAAAGTGCGACCTGCGTTAAGCCCCACGGAATATTTATTTCAGGTGGAGACTTGCTGCAAGTCATAGTTGGAGACAAGATCCAGTAATTTTTTTTTTGGGGAGGGGGGATATCGGACCAACGGATTTCGAGTTTCCTTCCCTGGAAGAACTTCAAAACAAGAGATAACTTTAACTGGTTCTGGAACATTTTCTGACAATTTTTTTTTAATTCTTCGAATTACCCGAGAGGTTTCCCATTTGAAAATGCAAAATTGGCCCGGCTTATCGAGACCGGACTCGAATGATAGAGCTTAAAACGAAGCCTTGAATAACGATTTTTGAAGTCAGCTTATTTGGAGAAAGCTTTTGAGGTTTTTCCGAAAAATTAAAATTCTCCCAGAAAATTTCTTAGTTTCGTGCAAATTTGTTTCATTCTTTCTTTCAAATTCCTACTTCCTACCTGAAGGGACGTCTTCGACAAAAATTTCCATATAGGTTCCTGGATACTAGTCGGGGAAGTTTTGTGTCGCCCACAATAGATTTTTCAATTTTTATTCATTCAGATGGAATGGCTTGATATAGGTGAGGTACTTAAGAATATTTGATTGAACCTAGAACGTATATTTTCTTCATTCAAGATAATTGCTGGCCCACCCATCACGTACAATAAAGTACCTAGATATGTACACAATACACGATAGCGATAGTGATGGTCAAATGTCAGATGTACAAGAAACGTTCATCACGGGTGTACCTAGGCATGGGCATCGCGTTGATGATGGTCATCGGTCCGCAGGCACCGCAGGATCCGATGGAACTGCACCTACCTACAGGGGGACCCCCGAGGCTCCCATGGCGGCCGAATGTAGGTTACGCAGTTGTGGGGATGTAGGACGGCTATATACGCCGGCTCTGCATCTGCCAGACAGTTCATTCAAAGTGCCTCCTCGTTGCCACACTTGCTGGATATACCACTGGTAAGTCCTTACCACTTAGGAAGTGCGTCCATCATCACCGCGCCAACAAGTGCCATAGTTTTAAGTTTAGGCCGTATGAAGTTTTTGGTTCATTTGTGTTTGCGTTCTTGATTAACGGTACAAAAATCAGCCGGTGCGAAAACTGTTAGGAATTTTCGCCATCATCACCCATCATATACCAAGTTCTATACTTCTTGAGTTCTTGTAGTAAGTACCTACTTGGTGATGTTGATGTTTTTGCGGGAGTGGTGCATGACGATGGCGAAGGAGAAGAAGCAGAAGAAGAAGGCATAAACCAGTTTTTGCGGAAAAGTTTCGGAAACAAATTCCTCGAAGTGAAGCTGAATTTCAAAGCACTCTATTGCGCGGGTTAATGTCCTGCGCGCTCATCGAAGTCTCTATGTTACTAATGTTCCCTCTACCCTGCCTACTTGCTATGCAATATTTAATAAGTGTCAAAGTTTAAAATTATTGCTTCAAAACATCGACCGATAACAGCTTAATTAATTACTTAATATCTAATTAAAATCGGCAATTTAGGCAAAAAATGTGTCAGTATGTTTATTCAGATCATGGTTGTAATATAAATTTTTGTGTTAAGTGGAAAAAATTGGAAATTTGACATTCTAGTTGGCTCGTTAGGAAAGTAGGTAGTCCTATGTATTGTCAGGTCAGTGTGCCTCATTTTTCTTACCTATACCTACTGTTGTAGTATAGTGCTTACTTTGATCATAACGAATACCATGCTTGTATGTATAGAGCTATAAAGACGTAAAAACTGGCCTACTTTTTCATCAAAACATACGAATGTTTGTAAACACCCAAAAATCTGAAGAGGCAAAAATGTCTTCTTCCTTCATAAATTTGCACCTATTTATTTTTGACTGAAAATTACTATTTGTTAAAATATTCAATAAGATACTCTTGCTTGAAATACTAGTAAAGCATAGATCATTAGATCAGTAATAAGATAAAAAAAAAACTTAAAGTAGATAACTATACCGATTTATACTTTCCTGTAAAAATATACAGTTTTCGAAATATCATATTTTCGTTGTTAAGTGTCTAAATTTAAGTTGAATAAATTAGAGGATGTCTACCCAACTATAATTTCTTTTATAAGTACGGGGTGTTCAAATTACGAAAACAGGTTGTATTTCCAAAATCAAAGTGGCCATCTGAAGTCAAAATAATGTCAAACAGTTTTCTACGCTTGCAAAAAAAAACATCATCTTCATCCTTTGAATTATTTAACGACATTACCTATTGAGAAAGATAGAGAGGAAGAGAGAGAGAAAGAGAGGTAGCTAGTACCTATATCTAATGTCACATTACATCATAAGTACGCGCGGATTCAAAAGTTGATAAAATCGTGAAATGGCAAAATTTCTCCCGTTTTTTTTGCGTGATTCACAGGTAAATTGATTGAGTAGCTGAGTAAGTGTATATATGTACCCACCTAATGAAAGCCACAGAGCCTCTTCTACCACGAACGTTCAAGTCAAATTTACGTCAAGTTGCCTGTCAGCGTTGACATAAAAGCCATCTTTGATTTTCATCTGAAATTCTGAAACAGGAATCAATGAAAATGTTGATTCTTCTGCTTAATCCTAACGCGTATAAGAATTAACTTCAAGAGAAACAAGCGAATATGCCTCATAGGCATGAGGCTCAGTAGCGCACTTCCTTTTTGAAGGATTAGTGAACGCAAGATGTTAAGTAATTAGGGTTCTCTACCGTTACTTGGGCAAAAAATTTCAATATGGCGGCCAAAATTTCGGCAGAATCATAAAATTCGGCTTGGAAATCAGAATGATCGTACTAGACAAGGGTAAGTTCCAAGATCATGAAAATCGTTCCACTAATAAGAGATTTCAATATGGAGGCCAAGATGGTAGCAGAATCATGAAATTTGGCTTGAAAATAAAAATTATCATACGAGACAAAGGTAATTTTCAAGTTTAATGAAAATCGTTACACTAATAAGAGAGATTTCAATATGGAGGCCAAGATAATGGCAGAATCATGAAATTTGGCTTGAAAATGAAAATTATCACACGAGACAAAGGTAACTTCCAAGTTTTATGAAAATCGTTACACTAATAAGAGATTTCAATATGGCAGCCAAGATGGCGGCGGCATTATGAAAGCCAATCTGCCTATTTGGTCTTTGAGGACCTAAGCTATCCATCGGATAAAGTTCAATCTTTAAGGGTTGTAGCTTTATTTCCCGAAGAGAAGTTCAACTTCATCGAAGTGCACAGGAGATCTCCGTTTTTTGATAATAATGATAACGATGTATGGATAACAAAAATAGTGCCTATTGGGCACCGAGAGGGGACATCAGCTATTAATCGGAAAAAGGTTCCAAGACTCTTGTTTCAATTCTCAAGAAGGAGTACAGCGTCTTAATTTCTGCACGAACTCGGACAGACAGACAGACAGACAGACAAACCGGCCACATAAGCGTCATTCTGTTACTTATATAAAAAAATGTTCTCCAACTGATTTCGACCTCCTGAACACGAATATCGGGTTCACTTTTGAATTGGAACATTTCTTTTTTTATCGAAAAACCGAAAAAATGGTAGCCTTGTCACATGATTTTTAGTGATACCTACCTACTTTTTTTTTGTTATTGAGCAAACATGTTTCGTAATTTGAGTGCCATTATCCTTCAGGTACCTAGTATTGGCTATTTCAAAATGTTCAATTACTATTTCGGCACGTCTGATTTTAAATTTGTAGGGTCGTGTAATATGCGCCGAGCCGTGGCTTTGCGGCCGTTTTCAAAAATCGATAACAATTGACCTAACGGTCGGATCGAAGTGGGGTTTTTGTCAAAAGAAAGTTCAAATTGTTCTCTAAATATAATGCCGTACATGCAGTGATGTATTTCATTAAGAAATTGTAGTTGCCTGCATATCGCAACTTTCTACATCTTACCGCGAATGCCAGCACTTGATCGGCGAAGCCGCCCTACACCAAAATGTTATTTTTGTAATTGTTCATGATTATTTCGGCAAAATTTTTCTTGATTCGCGTACCAAGGCCATGAGCTACCCATTCGAGTTGAAATATTTTCTGTATTGAATTTCGTTTTGTTCGGAGGAAAGGATATCAAGCACCAGCAAGCAACGAATAAATCATTTGCGGCCGAGCCGTAGTTTCGGAGTCATTTTCAAAAATTAATAACTACTAATCGGCACCTCGCACCGATGTGAAATTTTCATTAAAATAAAGTTCAAATCATCCTTTAAATATAACTCCGCATATGTATTATGGTAAAATGATAAGATCGGGTACTTCCTCGCATGTGATAACTTTCGAGATCAGGCCGGCTTCTGAAATGCAGCATTCAACGGCGATGCCGCGTCACACTAAATTGTTATTATTGTCATTGTTTATTATTATTTCGTCAAGATTTTTCTTGGTTCGGGATACAAGGTCATGAGCTACCCAATGGAGTAAAAATTTTTCGCAAAAACCTTTTCGTCTAGGACTAGATGCTGTGACGGACGGACGGACGGACGGACGGACGGACGGACGGACGGACGGACGGACGGACGGACGGACGGACGGACGGACGGACGGACGGAAGCGAGGACAAAAGCGCCTTCCCGTTTGGAGAAGTGCGCTAAAAACTGAAAATCAACCCCAAAACTTGGGGAGTTTCTTCCTATTCTATGGTCATTTGTGAGAGAGTAGGGGAATTGTGTTGGGAAAAAGTGAATTACTGATGCTTTGTCACTTTGAACAACAGAAAATAACGAGACTATTGATGACAGCATTGACAGCCTGATTGACAACTATGTAGTGACTTTGTGATGCCTGTTCAGAAAGAAGAAAGTAATTTTTTGGAGCATTCTGAATGGCACCGGAAAAAAATGAAGAGTACAAAAAATTGAAACCATAGTTACTTACCAACATGTTATGATTTTTACGAGAAAAAAATCTTTGGATTCTTTTTTCGGATTAGCAAGCTCCAGGTAGCGCCGCGGTTATACATTTTTATTGTTGTTTTTTTTTGTCGAGTTTGTTTAAAATTTTTGAATATATCAAAATAGCACCGAAAGTTCACTATTAGCCTCATGCTCCGTTGGGCCAAGGGCGCAGGAAAGTTGAACAAGTTGAATGGGATGACTGATGGTGGACGTTGTAATCTGCAAAATAATGTTTTGTGTGTATAGCTCACCCAGCTTTCGCCAGGCTGCTACGCAGCCTCGAGCTCAAGCATCAATCGTAGTATGGCCGCTTCGCGCCCTTACACTCCACTACGCCAAGAGCGCAGGGAAGTGAAGCCAACTGAACAGAGCAATTAATCGCAACATGCAAAATATACCCTCGCGGCCTCATGCTTTGTCGGGCCAAGGGCGCAGCACAGTTAAACAAGTTGAATGGGATGACTGATGGTGGACATTGTAATCTGCAAAATAATGTTTTGTGTATATTGTTTACCTAGCTTTCGCCAGGCTGCTTCGCAGCCTTGAGCTCAAGCATCAATCGTAGTATGGCCGCTTCGCGGCCTTACACTCCACTGCGCCAAGCGCGCAGGGAAGTGAGGCCAACAACTGAAGAGAGCGAATAATCGCAACATGCAAAATATTGGTGTTTCTCATGTAGTTCAGGAATGCGGAATGCGGTTTTATACAGGACGGTTATGTCAGTAGAGGAGACTGGGAAGGGTTGATCCAATTTCCAAGAGAATTATCGCTTCTGGCTGTTATCCTAACTATGTATTTATTTTTTTGGCACGTTCCTATTGTAGAATAAACTATGAATAAAAAATAATGTGCTTTATAAAGAGTGACTTTGTTGTGGTTTGTTTAATGAAGCACTACTAAATACATCAAACGTCCTTGCCCATGAGCGGCTTGCTACGACATTCGTAACAGTAATATCGTAAATTATGATTTATTCTCCAAAATTTTGAACACCAACTTCAACTGTAGCTTTCTACGATACTACGATACAAACAATGTTGCAGATTCCAATTATTTACTGCCAATAGCGCCCCTAGGCGTAACGGAGTGAACGCTTAAGCATAAGGTCGTATTGGGTTTTTCAGGTAGGGCGGTAGGGCGAAACTGCAGGACGGAGCTGTTTGATTATAGGAAGACTGCAATGGATTTTTTCGAAATTGGCAAGTCACAAAATTCCGTGTTACCTATGTTAGCCGAATATGAGATGATTTTCTGATAAAATGTTAAACCGTCTGGTGATATTCCAACAACTCTATTCAAAACATTTTAATTCAGTTTACCACGACACACTTGAATATTTTCCTCAGTGCCAAAATTTGAATTACCTCCAGGGAGGTCTTTACAAACAAGTCAACCAAATTTTATGAGAAAATTGGCATAAAGCTAACTAACACGAGGGTTTTTGGCTGTGGTAATTTTAAAGACTAACTCCAATTACAAGCTTCCTATTATTGGTCAGACACTATAGTGAACTTGCAATTTATGCCGGGTTCTTTGATCACATTCAACTGACCAGACCTCATTCACTGACATGTGTGTCGTTACCTATATGACTTCACATACAATAGAAGATTTCAAGAACACAACAAACTGATAACTGAACAAACAGTGTTGCAGATTTCACTGAGTGGGCTATGGTGAGCACTTATTGCCTGCGCCCCTCGGCGCAACGGAGTGCAAGCTTGAGCATAAGGCCGCATTTGGTTTAAAGATAGGACGGATCTGTGGGCGGTGCTGTCTGAATGCAGAAATATTGCGATCAAGTTTTTTAAAATTCAAAAATTGTATGTTACTCGTGTTAGTCAAGTATGAATGGATTTTCTCATATAGAATGTTGATTTGTGTCGCGAAAAACGTCAACTTGGCATGCTTTCCACGATTTCAATCATTTTATTCAAATACAAATAATATGGCTTTCCACGACATCCCACCTTCATCAGGTACTGTCCCGTTCACTTGTCAACTGAGCCTCTTGCGCCCCTAGGCGCAACGGAGTTGACGCTAAAGCCGTTTGGTTTTCAGGGTGGGACGGCATTTTCTAAGAGTAAAAAGCTGCGATTGAAGTTATTCAAAATTGGGAAGGCAAAAAATGGTGTTTTAGTCAAATATGACTTGATTTTATCATAGAACGATCAATGTAAAACAATCAGTTTAGATTTTTTTCCAATATTCTCTTATTTTAATCAAAACATAGAATGGTTTTCCAAGACCCACCTGAATATTTTTAGACAATACCAAAATATAAACCGCTTCCGGCAAGGTTCTCTCGGAATCATTACAAACAATAATTGATAAATAAAATGAATTTTGTGAAAAAATCAACACAAAGTTGTGCAACAATTGATTTTTTTTTGCTTTATTGTTAATTTCGAACACTAACCCGAACTGCAAGCTTTCAACTATCAAACAGTTAGGTAGATATACTAGACCCTGTGGTACTAGTGAACTGGGGCAACCTTTGCTCTGTTCTTTGATGAACTTCAACTGACCAGACCTCATTGATAGTCAAGTAGTTGAATTCGCTGACATATGCCTCGTTGCCGTTTATTTCCATTATTTCATTTCCAGAATGCACCAAAAAAAGATTATAATGCAGATTCCACTGGACATTCTTGTATACCAGTTGTTCCATTATTCGTAATCAAAACTGCGCCCCTAGGCGCAACGGAGCGGAAGCTCAAGCCCAAAGCCACCAAGTGACCTGACGAAAGCTTCCCCAAATCTGTCGCTCCATAGCCTCCTCTCTTCAAAACCAGTTATGCTCACGCAGACTCAATTTCTATTTTCCCAACAATCTAATAACTAATTATCCGGTTTAAAAACCCAAACAATACTGTTTAATAGCAATGGGCTGTGCAGCTTGTGGCTGAAAATTGATTGCCCGTAGCATTATGATGCACCATGACACCATCGAGAGTTTCGCTTTTCATAACTTTCATAACAAATTAAAATTACATTCGATTACCATAGCCATCCAACAATAAATCGTTCCAATTTATACAATAAATAACATTTTAATAACGAACACGTAAACCATAAATTATAATTATTAGGTGAATAAACTGCGATGTAGGTATGTATCAAAAAAAAAATTCGGATTTGAGGTTATGGAAGTTTTACAAATCCGCTTAAAAAAATATAGAGCATGATATAGATTTTATCTGGTGGACAATCACCAGCGGACTCGAAAACCAAACGAACTAGGTTGCAACGCCGTTGAACTTCAACTCAGTTTCGATCTAATCTCTTTTGAAGAGAGAGGATACCTAGCTATTCTCGATAACCATCACCATGTCAATTAGTAGAGATTTTCTGTAATTTTTCAAAAGCTCGAGAGGGATTCAAGTCGGAGGTTCGGCGTGTAGGTTCAAGAACTCCGCGAGATCGTAAGAGCGTGGGATGTGTGCGCAGATAAGCTAAGTGTTGTTGAGAGTTCATTGTAACAATAGGTAATCCATCAAGAATGCTATTAACACTCACGCACCATCATTTGGATTTATCACCGAGAAGCAATCATCAAGGACGTTGTTTCGCTCTTTGACGACCGGCCTCGACTCGAAAATTTCGCGTTCTTCATCTTATTCCGAAAACTCTGGAGTTTGTAGTGAACTGACGAAAGTCAGTATAGGAACAGAACAATGATTGTTGAAGATTCAATACGGCGACTGGGAGGGAAGCAGTTTTCGAAAAGACCATAAATCCCAGCCATTGCCACCTTTCTAATAAACAATCATTAAAATGAAGCTTACTAGATGCAGCAGCGGGTTTCGCAAGTTTTATTCGCATATTGTGCGGAGTTGTATGCGTCTATGCCAAGTTTTTTGATAAAAATCAGGCATATTTCAAAACACTGCGTTTCCCAATCGATTCTTGTTATTAGTTGGAATTCTTCAGTTTTGAATTTTTAAGGAAAAACACCGCGATGACCTGCGTTTCATAACATGCAGGTACCTCCACGATTGTGCAACAACATAATAATTTCTCTACTGTTCGTCGGTATAATTACTCTACATTTCAATTTTAGAATGTTTGGGCTTTCATTTTGAGGTGCTCATCAGTCATAGTTAGATTTTCATTCCAAATTTGAGGCTTATTCAAACTAAAAATGAGAATTGCTTGATTTTAGAGTCTAAGCTATAGCAGAGGCATGAGAAAATTATTTTATTTCCACTTCTAAAATAACGAGTGATCTATAACATGTCTTCTGAAGTCACCTATGAAAAAGTTACCTAACAGTGAAAAACATGGCTAAATGAGGAAATCACGGCGTACTTGAGGGAACATTTTTTTGATCACTCGTCAACCACCACAAGCAAAAGCCATTTTAAAACTGAGAAGTTAATTAAGTAATAACGTATACATCAAACGCCGCTTTAATGAACTTCTAAGCCACTTGTGTGCAAAAAGAAACTTCTCGAGGAAATGGGTTTTTTGTGCATTTCGCCTAGAATTGCATACTTTTACGTAACGTTCAGAGATGCAGCAACCGGTAGATCGGTATTGAAACCAGACCATCTCTCTTCCTGGTGGCTGTGTGTGTTGTGCATAGGTATGTGTCTAGAGCTCACTATAAATGTTCATTATATGGAATCGTTGCGTCATTTCAAATGTCCGAACGCCATATACTATTATCATCATCGTCCTTTCGACAGTCATTGTATAAATGAACTGTACAAATTGCGATGAACCTAACCTCTTCTCTTTTGGATTCGAAAAAAAAAATGTCGAAACGCTCGTTTATATCACACAATAATAACAAGTCTCGCATCAGAGTGATTAGCATGTTGCGCAAGCCCCCAGCATTGTTGTCGGGGTTTCTTGTGGAAATATCTAGGTCCCTGCCTAATTCTGAGCAAATCCCATCATACTTCTGGTGACGTCAGTAAATTGACTGCACTGTTTGATGTATATGCCTATTATGTAGTAACAAATTTCAACGATTCCAAAAACACTAAAGAACCCTTTAAAAACCGTGAAAGTGTACCTGCTGTAATCTAAGACTGAGATAATGATGGTACCTCATGCATATTTAATTGAGTCGTTATAAAGTGTTAAGTACCTAATAAGTACTCGAGCCTGAGGAGGATTTGAGTGTTTCATTCCGCATTTGAAATTTAAATCCCGTGAGATGAGTGCATAAGTGAAAGGAGTGACATCTTCTTGAAATTAAGTGCTTTTAAATTGATCCACAAAGAAGTCAACTTTTATTACCAGTCGGATTGTCTTACACAATTTATTTGGTTGCACTTTACGTCAGTAGGTACCTATCTACCAACTTGACTCACTTTTCTACATGAAAATTTATAGCGGGAAGCAGATAACTCAAGGCGCCTCCTTTTGTTCTGATCTTTATTGACTGATCATCGAAGCTTTCGAATATTTTCTAAATTCTCCAGTAGATACTTCTTTCAAGCAAGAGGGATGTAATTTGAAGAGGACCATGTCTAGGTATAAGCAAGAGTGGCACCGATCCTCAAGTAGGTACTTGGCTCGGTACTTAGTGACTTAATTACTACGTATTCCTGCCACTTTTTTTTCACTTCGATATTATGTGACCTACAGAAAATAGCCACAGTCGGTTAGTTAGTTATCAACAGTAATACCGGGTGTTTATAAACGTCTGTGATCGCATCGCCTTTGGAATCCCCTCTCGATCACTACAATGGCGCCTGTTACTACGTTTTTCGGCCTGACCCAAGCCTGCCGCGATCACAGTCTCTTATAAACACCCCGTATCACAAGTGCTTAGAGATCATGGATGGTTTTAGAGATTCACGATAATTTTGGCCAAGGGATCGCGAGTGCCGGTTGTAACGATAAATGCCCTTCTTCTACGGAGTCGGTTATCACTTTGTTACATAGGAACAACCAGCTCGAGGGAAACGCTTTGCCATAATTACATATCTGGAAAAATTTAAAGCAATGAGTGATATTTTGCTGATTATTGCAAAAAAGTCCGAATGACAGCCGTCAGATTTGTTGTTTGTTTCCAATTCATTCGGTTGCCATTGACCGTATATGACCATTGATGCAGGGCAAAAAAAAAAGTCTCGGTGTGGCCCAAAGTTTTTTTTTAACAGGGCCAGTTAGAGGATAGTGGTGCTAAGATACAACGTCAGGTAAGACGAAATGGCAGGTATAGAGCGTTCAAAAGAAAATCACATCATAGTAAGCTATGGCCTGGTCGCTAGCCATATTTTCGCTCCGTAGACTATCACAGAATCACAGGTGACTGGACGTAATTTTCCAGTGAACGCTTGTTAGAAACGAAGACGTTTTTTATTTTTGCTGCTCGATCATTACGATGTTTTGCTGCCGTGGAAAAAGAAACAAATCCACGGACACCGTTGCCTCGGCATTGCATGCCTCCTCACCTCAGTGCGGCTAACATAAGACCGCAAGACCGGTCAAATTTAAGATGCGGTGCAGTATCACGCACGGCATTCTCGGCAGAAATACCATTGATATGACAAATGCCGACAGTGGTAACAAAGCGGTTGTACCTAACGGTTCCATCTTTCACCAGCCTCCCCTACCTAGCATAGAGTGCTGACTAAGTCGTCGCGAGGTGAATATTGGTCCGACTTTGACCAGCAATAACTTCTAAACGAAACTAACCGTTTTAATCCGATTTTGAGAGTTGGTCAGCTCAATATTTCCGTTATCCATCTTCAGGAGGTGAAGATCAGAAGGCATCATAATGGATTAATGAGTGCGGAAAAGTATAATTTCATCAAAATCATGAACTTCCTGTTGTATTTTTGTTGGTGGTTTACGATGAAGTGAAGCTACCAGAAGTTAGTTTTTGTTTTTTCTTCCGGCTGGAAATCGCCGTGGTGGTACGGCAGGGTACTCCTCTGAGCGTTAATTGTACCATTTCTCTCTGCTTGTGGCGTGTTTTAACCAATGTAATAATAGCCTTGTCCGTGGATTCCATAGGCTTGTGTGAACGAATAATTGAATTTCAAATCAATTGATAATTTCATGGAAAATGAAAATTTCGGGATCCAAAATGGAAAGTTTTGTACCGGACTAGGTATACACTGCATATTTGTTGGGCACTTTAATGCAGGATAAATCTAGCAGGACTGAAGAATAGGGAAAGAAGCTAAGCCAGCTGCAGGCGAAGAAAAGTGAAGTCAAGCGCGGTAAGGGTGAGGTACCCAAACTACGCCCAATTACTGGATCTAGTTGTCGATGGTTTTTGATAATGGTTTCTGTTTCTTGAATTGATTCATGCCAGTTGAAATTTAGGTTATGTTTGTGAAGTTTTTTTTGTTTCTGGATTTTGGATGTTGTTTCGATTGGTTTTTAGACCTCGAAAGGACGACCAGATCAGCCTTGAGGGTGTATGAAGACAGGCTGCTGTGCAACGCGTAGAAGTAGTGGTCGTCCCCATCGATGAGAATTCGCTCCCGATATCAAAGACGACGTTAGTTTGCCAGGTATTCTTTCTTTCAATTGGCATGCGTCAAAAATTCGAGTCGAGAGGAAAAATTGTCAGAAAACCATGCAACTAAATCTAGTAATTGGGCGTAGTTCATGAGCAGAGATGACAGTTGAGTGGCTATAAGGTCATTCGCGCACCTTCCCTCCCTATTATCCAAATATCGAGAAAAGGTCCTCTGAGACTCTTGAAGAGGTATGAATTCTCTGGACAGTTTCCGATCTCCGGAATTGTGGTTTTTACGTTTTGTGTAGAATATTTTGAAGATCTTGGAAATCTGGAGAACTTCCAGGGGCCCTATTTTCGAGGCACATGTGATCCGTTCAGTGTTCACATGTGAAGTGGGTAGACCACCAGGGCTGTGATTGGCTGTCACTTAGGCAACATCACATGAGGAGCTGTTCCCGGTTCCAAAATAAATGGGGCTCCCTGGTTGGATGGCTAAAAACGTATTCTGTGGTTTCAGTTCAGACGTTGAGAGGAGATGCAGTGCTTTTCCACGGAAACACAGTTTTTCAGGGTTTCTCAGCAACCACGTCGGATATATCAAAAATTTTGTCTCGTAGCGACCTATGCATGTTCAACTCTGCATATCTTTATTACTCTGCATATTTTGAGATATTTTTTCCATCTTTATCTTCAATTATCATCGAAAAATGTTGTGATAGGTACTATAATACTGTGGGGCAATACAGATCAGAGCATCTAAACTCCAAGAAAAAATTTTCAAGGGTTGTGGCTCCTGAATAGAAAAATTGATGGGATTCTGTGAAAAGTAGCAAATCAAGACGTCGTCAAACGTCACTTCCGACTTACAAAATGTACCTAGATACGAGGTGATTATAATAATGTCTGTGATCGCATCGCCGTTGGTATCCCCTCCTGCTCACTAGAATCGCGGCTGTTACTGCCACTTTTGTCCTGACCCATGCCTGCTTCGATCACAGTCATTTACCTATGAAGACCCAGTACAATAATATTAATTGAATGGTAGACTTGCAAAATTCGATTCTACCAGCAATATTAGGTTTGTATCTGTATTTATCCAAGGAACTCTAAAAGCTCTCCAAATGACCCGTAAAAAAGCCGCAAAAGAGAAAACTGGGCAGGACCAGAATAACGTTAAGCACACAGCCACACACAATGACGTCAACCGTCAACTTCTTGTAAAATCCATACAAATTTACGGTTATCACTCTTCACTGTTGTCGGCCGTAAGTACTTGCTTTTGCCAAACAGCTTTTTTCCACCTGATTCACTAATAAGCTTAATAAACCATAAATATACTCGGTTTCTTCAACCAATAACATGAATTGATTGATATTCCCACCTCGATTCATACAGCTATTATAATATTTATATGCGAAAGCGGGAAGACTTCTCAGAAAATCCTTTCACTTGCAAGAAATTACGATTACATCTTCAATACACTGCTGCTTTGTTGCTTCCATTGACATTTCAAGGTGCTGCCAGAGAACACGCTATATTTCACGTGTATCAACAGGACAGGAAATGTCTTGTTGGAAATCATCAAAATTCAAAAGTCCTCTAAAGAAAACGCGAGTATCAGGCGCTTCGCTTCTGCTTTATTTACTCGAAACCTATTACTCAATGGCTCTACACTCTTTCAATTTCGAGGTCAAGGCTGTATAAATTACCACGTCAAGATCATATTTCAAAATACGAGAAACGATATCTCAATCTGTTGATATGTTCCATCGTCATGCATTAATGTCCAACTTTCTTCGATGCTTTTGGCGTCGATCAGAAGAATGGCTGGATTGAGGTATTATTGTAGGGCGTGAAAATGAACAATGGCATCCAGTGAAATCGTGTAGGGTCACTTATCTTTGGCATATACTTAGACGTTATGCTAATCCCTAATGAAGAGAATTAGTTATACCGTCAATGGTTATACCGTTGTGTTATACGTGAGTGCATCAGTCTCAGGAGTCAACTTTCTTTGCAAATTAATTCTGTTCCATCCATTAAAAACTAAGCTCGACCCACGCAATTGTTAGTACAGAGTGCAAAAGTAGTGCCAGGTGGGAACTTTGGTAACCACACGGTGATTATACAGGACGAGTTGCGACGCTCTTAGTTTGAAGACGTGATGAAAACTTTTTGAAGATGCGTGGCTCTGTTTCGCTTCCCAAATGTGCATTAGTGATTCAGACAAAATTGCACCGAGTTTAAAGAGAAAAATTGTATACGAAGTGCGAAAGAAAAAATGAGCGCCCAGACGAAGACGGCTAGCTTGCGGGCCATCTCCGGCTGGGCCGGTGACCGTGAAAGCAGCAGGCTGCAGGTCAATGTGTGACCTAGATCGCCCGGAAACGATCCTTTATCCGGGACAATCGAATACCAGACCTAGACTTGACACGGAATAATAAGCACCTGTTGTATCAACACACACACACACACTTTGTATTTCTTGAAAAAGGATGAGTGCATGGAAAAATTATTTATAGTTATCCATGGCGTGGCTGGAAGCCATAGCGTTGAGTCAACACCTCTCATTTTGGTGTTTGCACAGTTGTAGAGTCACACCATACGCGCGTTCATCCGTCACTTGGGCATTTCTTCATTGCATGGACTCGACTCGCAACTCACGATTCATGTTGTCCGAGTCTCCATTGTTGGCAGAACTTATTAGCTTATTACATTCACAATTTAAAGTGCTTTTCCACTTACTTTGGACAGGTCGTAGGTATTGGACAGGCATGTGACGGTCCACTTGGAAAACCCGTGCCTCGAAACACCATGGCTTTGCCCCTGCTTTTCAAAATTGTGGAGAACAGTTACCTTGGAAGTCAAGTACACGCAGATTTCGGCAAACACCCGTGATCTTATTGTGTTATAGAAGCAAATGATAGATATCGAAATAATATCTTTGTTATGTCTAATTTGCCACAATTTAGAGAATTCTGGTTAACGAACGAACGGACAATTTTATTGTCAACATTCAACTTTTGACCTGGTCGTAATACGTTAACTTGAAAAAATGCTATATGCTATAAATAGGTACTAGTGAGCTTCCCGTGAACCTCTGCCCTGTTTTCTAGATCAGCTTCAACTAACCAGACCACACTCACTGATTTGTTCATTATTAGTGGTTACCAATACAACCCTAAACCCCAAAACGCATGAAAACATCGCATCTGGCTAATTCCTAAAGCCACCCGTTCACCATCATTCGTTCCGTCATCGTCAGCTTGACAGCTTGCCTAATTTCACTGCGCCTCCTGGCGCAACGGAGCTTGAACCCGCGAAGCTTCGCGCTAAGGGGACAAAGCGACCTGGCGAAAGCTACCCCGAAAATATGTAGATGGGTAACAGCATTTTTGAGAGATAACAATTATTACTCGTCTTGATATTAAAAAAAATATATATTTTTTCAAATCATGTCACTAAGTTGTACGATTTTTGAGATTGATTATCTACAAAGTTCAGAGATATTTACATTACTTTCAAAGAACTTCCGTTAAGCAATTGGGTAACAACTGCTTTTTATCAACTCAACTGATTAGACCATACGGCACATTTATTACTTATATGTGCACCATTGCATTACTAATGCAACTCCAATATGCAAACAACCATTCCCAAAACGCAAGAAAACACTCTTTCTGTGAAATTCCCATGACTACCCACCTACCATTAGTCTTCCGTCAACTTGCCCTTCGCTGCGCCCACTGGCGCAACGGAGTATGAACAAAGTGAAAAATTTACAAATGGTAGCTGAACTTTCAATAAATGACATGAATGGTTGTCCAGAATATTTTTGGAACATTCAATTACTCTACATTTTTTGACCCTAAACTAACTCGACGTGAGAAAAAATAATTTCAGGGGGTTTTTGCAAATAATCATCTGGAAAATCGAGATATTTACATACATTTTCAAGGAACTTCAGTGAACTTTCCTTGCGATTAGGTTACTAATGAACTTCTGGTGCAACCTTTGCTCTATATGCTTCCATCAACTTCAACTGACCAAACCACACTCACTAACAAGTGCGTCGTCATTACTTGGCAACATACAGGGTGTCCCAGCTAAAACAATCCAGCGCGATTTTCTCAGAAAATATCAAGGCAACAACAAAAAAATTCAATTTAAATCGGGCGAGTCACAAGATTTCGGAAATTCATGACCGACAAAACAAAATAATTCAGATGAAAAATAATAATAATATTTTACTCCTTATCGACTTATTTTTTGTCATAGGAGGGTACCCTTTTTATCAAGTGTTTCTTTGCATTTTGTCGTATGTACACAATAATGGTTAGTTATCAGCAATCAACAAATTTTTATTTTCAAATACGTAACATAATACAATATTCACACAGTCATTAACACTTGGCTCAGGAAAAAAGTTCTTCGGGAACGGCCGGGTTTCGAACCGGGTACCTCTTGGTTGGTGGTCTGCGTCGTAACTTCTGAGCTACCGGCCGCCCACCGATCACACACTTGTTGATTTCAAAACCAGCCGTTACTACGGCTTTTTCACTTGACATATACTGGCTGATGTGGAAATCAACAAGTGTGTGATCGGTGACGTCGTTATGAATTCCGATTATTGTGTTTGCTGGGCTTTGAGGCAGAATTTCTGGCTTATTGGTCCAGGTACAGACAACGGCAACACATCAATGGAAAGCCCAGACAGAGAAAGAGGATTTTTTTTCATCTGAAGTATTTTGTTTTGTCGGTCATGAATTTTAGAATTCTTGTGAATCGCCAGATTCCAATTGCATTTTCTTGAAAACTAGAGCATCTACAAGCACCGGCGCCCCCTCAAAAGAAATTTTTTTGTTGCCTCCATATTTTCTGAGAAAATCGCGCTGGATTGTTTTAGCTGGGACACCCTGTAGTGCGAAATTGGTGCAGAAAGTTGTAAAGCATGTCAAAATTTAGATGGAACTGAAAATTTAATTTTGATTAGAGCCTCCGATAGCCAGATGAGAGCTTTTTCCCGGACTTAAATTGATGACTATTTACTTCTCAAAATCATGCAATAAAAATAATATGTAACAATAATAATTAGCTAAGCTATTAAGGATAATAATGATTGATGACATTTTGACAGAATAAGTGATACATTACATTTCCAGAAGGGTAAAGGAGAAGTTCACGTACCTAATCGAAAGAATTTTAAAATGCTACAACATCGCCAGTTTCCATAGATATTTTTTGTTTAGATTTCACTTCTATCAAAAAAGAACTGTGGTCTAATGGTGCCTCATTCCGCCTTCACCCTGCATCTTCCTATAATAAGCTAGGTGTACTAGTGAAGCTTCGGTGCAACCTTTGCTCCACCGTTTGAAAAATTTAAACTGACCAGACCACACTCACATGTGCATTAACACAACATTAATTCATTCAAACATTCCCAAAACACACGGAAGACACCTGTGAATACCTGCCTAATTCCCATGGCCACTTTTTTACCATTAGTTATTCCGTGAACTTGCCCCAACTCCACTGCGCCTCTGGCGCAACGGAGCGGCAAATTGTATTGGATCTTTCATTGATAAGTAGTAACGTCACTGTTTTTCAAATCCGTTATTTCAGTTTTCATTTCTATTAGCTCTCGACAATACAATAAAAGGTCAGAAAAATGTAAAACTTTCCCGAGCCGAAGATCATAATTTTAGAGAAAACTCAGCAAAATTTCTTCAGAGAGCGAAATCAACCAAACGAAAGATAATAGCCGAACCTGAAACTGATGGTGACCGCATTTTTCGACGCATTTTTGCAAAGCCAGCCTAACAATGCCACGGAGTTTCTCCAAATCACTTTCCTAATAACCAAATCATTCCATATCAGGATGCGAAATTACCAATTCAAATGTGGCTAATTGAATACAACCGCGCCATTTAAAGTTGCATATCCGAATGGAAATATAATCATCAAACGAGAGTTTCACGGATGCCCAATGAATTTTTACACTTTACACACAAACACCCGTACAGCCAGAAGAGCTTCACCTAGAAAGTTCAGTTATTCAAAGTCACACTAAAATGAATAATTCGTTCGAGTCACGACAATACAATTATTGCCGCATGGTGTGTGCCTAGAGGTGCCTGCTCGAGCATTTTTCTTCTATTCGAAAACAATGAATATAGGAAAAGCTTGGGCGGCGTGTGCCGGAGAGTGACAATTTCACTGCAAATATTTCAGAGCGCGCCGTGAAACGGTTTTTATTGCAACTCCTTTATGGTCCTTGACGTGAGGCGATTTTCACATCATTATAGTCCTCATCACCGGACGGTTTTTTTTTTTTTTGTTGGCGAAGCTTCGCATTATTTGGATCATTGGGCACGGTTTAGGATTGTTTCTTTGATTGTTGGTGCTCTTTCGTGCGTGCACCATGTTGATTAAACATTGGGCTGTTTTCCCAAGCGATTACCTCTGCAGCTTTTTCATGTGGTCATGCTTGAATTGACATAAGCAGGTATTTAATTAAATAATGAAAAAGTTGAGCAATTTTTTTCAGTGTAGGTATTTATCGGAGCAGCATCAAGTAGGTAGGTACCTACACCAAGCTCAGTGTGCAAGTGAAAGGTTTTGTTCGTTTTTCAAAAGTTCTAGGTGTTGAACGTATGATTTTAAAGAAGAAATTATTAATCAATTGAAATAATTCAGGTTTGTATTTTTTCATTAGAGTGAACTATAGAAACAAATTGTGAATAGTGCAAAGGTTATGTTAGAGCTGTTACCCGTCAACGCGTGTAATGTACGCGTGAGTCAAATTTAAGTTTTTGTGTCGAAAACAAAACGTAAGTTTTCTTGGAGTGAAAAATGGCCGCGGCCGATAACTGACATCGTCCATACTGTGGTGGTTCTTCGCTTGAGCTTGGTTAGGGCGGCCACTGAATAAAATGACGCTAAAACGCAATAGCAGTACTGAAGAAAATGGAACGAAGATGCCCATTGTCCAGTGGCCCCAGTTAGGTTGAGAAAACTTCATTAAAAGAATATCTATTCATGGAGTTGGACTGCAGAGACGAGACAAAACGAGATGGACGATTTTCCCAACATAAAACTTGTTAATTTCACATAACCTTTGCACATAACAAGCCACATCTACACATTGGCTGCGACGACGTTAGCTTTGTACCAACACAACAACTTTTTCCACGTCTTACTCTAATGGAAAAAGCCGTGAAATTATACTTACGAAATATACCATTGGAATTGGCATTTGAATAGAAAACTCGAATAACTCGTAATAAAGGGGTTGAAATAGATGTTTTGGCCTTTTTATTATTCATATTTCATTTAAAAGTCTAACAACCTTCAGTTACTGGAAGCTAAATTATATTTTATCGTCTAGCTAAATTTTAATTCGCACTACTATTGGCTCCATATAATATATCCATGGCACCCATCAATAAAGTGGGCGTAGTAGATCAGTGGTGAAATTCAGTGAAAAATTTAATTCAGCATCGAGGAATCGAAGGTAAAAGACTCTGAACAGGTATAAAACCACTTATATGAATGAACTATAAAAAGGACGTACCTGCCTACCTAAATAGACAAGGATTTTAATGAAATGAACATGAAAAAATCAATTACGATAGCACGAGTTCAATGGCAAAGACTTGAGATGAGTTATGTAGCTAGCTACTATATACATAACTACCTCCAGCAATTCACCAAAAGCCTTGTAACCATTCAATTTGCTCTTCTAATGTGAAGGAGATGCGGTCATAAAACTAGCTACTATACTTATCTGCCTACCTAAGTACCGTTTTCGATTAGATGGAATATTGATTGATGATTAACACCGCAACGAACGATGCTAATCATGGCGTTTTCTTGTTTGTTACAGACATAGAAAATGTTTCGAGAACTGACGCTCCTTGTGGTAGGAGCCGCCATGGTCATGGCGCAAAGAAGACTGGCCCTGCCCGACCCCAGAAGCTGCGTCAACAGTAAGAAATTAATTATTTATACACTTTAAAGTTCCAGAGGCCTCAAGTACCTAAACTGGCGGGCGGACATCAATGGAAACACTTGACACTTATAATGTTTTTTCTTTTTCAATTTGGGATGATATTATCTGATTTTTCTAACCGATCTTCACAATAGAACAAAATACGGGTTCGTTTCTATGATACGCCGAGTTTTAATAAGAAGATTAGTTCACAATCGGCCAGAATATGGAGAACAAGAACAAGTAGGTAATGTCCATTTATTCCCGTCGGTGTACTTACATCCCTTATTAGAAGAAGTTCTCTTGTTTAAAGCCATTATTCAAAGGGTGATTTATAATTAGAAATGGACCACCATCATAATTGAACCTTTAAATCTTTTCTACTCGAAAACAAAAAACTGGGAGAAATATTTAAAAATATGAAGAAAATTAGATCATGTTTTTCACTCCTGTCTTTTCTCTTGATAGGGTGGTTCATTATTTCAGTCTAATTATGGATCATCCTGTATACAAGCAAAAGATTGGGTTGGGTTGATAGTACGGAACCTTTTAGACGAGTAGGTACAAGCTCACAGTTTTGCAATTTTCAAACAATTCCACTAGTTGTGGCACCTGCCGCATAACATTATTCCACAGACAAGTTCTTTGAACTTGTTCTATTGTTTACAACAACTTTCGGTTTCCATTGAATAAAATGCAGGAACTGATGCCCGGCTACAGACCTATCATCAAGATATCTGACGTTTGAGTGATGCGGCCTGAAATTTGTTTATACGAGCACCCACCTTGGATATATGGCATGAATAGCGAAAGGAATTCCCATGCGCGGTGAATAAAGAAAAGCGAGTTAAATAATGGAAAATTGCAACAATGACACACCTGAAGCTCCATGTAATTGTTATTGTACTTCGCTGTCTGCACTTGTGCAACGCTAATTAAATTAATTGAAGTCGGGATGTATGCGCGCGGGCATCGGCAGAGAGGCGGCAGCTTACCTATGTAACAATTAAATTGCAGGTGCGAGGATTTCACACACTTGCCCATCATCTCAAAGTTTGGACCATGGCAACTCTTTATGTTCCTTTTTTTTGCGAGTTCAATTCAAAGGAAGTTACTCAACAGTTACTATCGAATTGCTTACGCAACAGTAGTCAAAGTTCAAGTGACGAGTGACGTGATTTTTGCTCAGCTATTCTTCAGATTTCGTGCCATTTGAAGAAGTACCTACCTAGTATTAGGGGGTGAGATGAACAAGATCAATCTGTAGCAGTATAGGGTATAGGTATACAGTGACATTTCGCTGAGAATATAATGCATAGAGCTATTACACGCCGTTTCAGCCAATGAGATGCACGGAAATGGTCTAAGGGCTCGATACCAAGTTGCAGGCGCAAAAGTTGGCAAGGACGGCGTAACTTGCCAAATAGAGCGGTCTGATTGGCCGTTGCTATAGTAACCGGACTTACGGCGGTCTCAGCCCCAACTTGGTATCGAGCCGTTAGGGCTGAATTTTAAGTTAGCGGCGCAACTGACGCCACTTATTTACGGCATCGATAAGCCAATCATCGCGTCGGATTGTGTTATGTTGCCATATAGTGACCGGACTTACGCTACACTTGCGCGGGCGGATCTCCGACTTGAAATCTAACCCTAAGAGCACGCGATCAGCATATGATGAAAACCAATTGAATTTAGCGCCGCATTTACATCCCGTCAGGTCTGACAGATGAATTTCCGATCACTGAGTGAATAATATTTTAGGATGAAAACAAGCTTCTGCTGATACAGTAACCAATTTTTCGGTCCGATGTCCGTCCGATTGCAACACGCGATAATGATCTGCCAGTCTGACAACTGCCCCAAGACACAGACTCAACAACGCCACGGTTAACAGGGCGCGGTTTTTAAATTTGTTATATTCTCTCATTAAATTTGATTTCTTGTTACGATTAATAATCGATGTTATTTTTGATTGCAATCGATGCTGCACATTCAACTTTTGCTCCGTACTGCTACCGTAGTGATCCGCGTCGTTGAGTCCGAAGATTTCATTCGAAATTAACACCGATGATCATACCACTTGTTATATTACCTACAAGAATAGCATAATTATCCATAAGTCGCTTCACGATTCAAACAATGCAACCTAACGAATTGGTGATCTAATTATTGCTAGCTCATAGACGATTGACTAGTTGTATATGAAACTTTGGAAGGTCGACTGTGGAAAGGAAAGTTTCTAATCACTGCTAATGATGATTTTCTTCTTCTCCTCAGGAGTCCGTCATGCCACCTACAGGGACGCCCGCGGCGTGACCCATTCGTACTTCTTCAGCTGGGAACACCTGCCCACCAGGAACTTGGAGGTCGACTGGCTGGACGCGAGGAACATCTGCAGGAGGCATTGCATGGACGCCGTCTCCTTGGAAACGCCGCAGGAGAACGAGTTCGTCAAGCAGAGGATCGCCAGGGGCAACGTGCGGTACATCTGGACCTCGGGCAGGAAATGTAACTTCGCCGGCTGCGACAGGCCCGATCTGCAACCGCCAAACATCAACGGATGGTTCTGGTCCGGCTCCGGCGCCAAGATCGGACCCACCACGCAGAGGAACTCCGGCGACTGGAGCGCCACCGGCGGCTACGGCCAGCCGCAACCCGATAACCGCGAAGCCGCCCAGGTACTACAGCCGATCGCCCGTTTTTCCTCTTCTCGTTCTTCCCCCCGCGTTTTGTTCCTTCTCACCTTTTTATCGTTTTGTTTTTAATTTTTCCTACCTTCATCGTTTTCTTTTTTTCATCTCAGTTCTCTTCAGACTGTATCCCTTCTGCTGGAAGTTTTCTGAACAAATTGCACAGATTAGTACCTAACTTATCTAATAGTAAACTAGCTAAACCAAATTCTAGCGTCGTTCGTGGCTCGGTCCCATGCCCCATTGCGCCGAAGGCGCAGTTAAGTCAAGCAGGTTAAACGAAAGGCCTGATGTTGGACGAGTGGCTTTGATATTTTTCCAAGAATGATGATGTTTGTTTTAGCAAATGATATGCTAAATCTCTCGTCTGAATTGGTAATGATGCTCTCAAGTGAAGAGTGAGGTGTGGTCAGCTGAAGTTGATCAAAAAACGGATAAATTGTTTGGAAAGGTTACTATGATTATTGAGTTCTGACATATGGTGTCACTAGCGCGTTTCGAAAATGCTGTCTTGTACAGGATGGTCCATCCTAGCGTAATTATCCCATAGCGGTCTTACCCTTCAAGATAGAGAAAAAGATGTAGGGAAGAAGTTATATGGTTTGATGAGACCTATAACTTAAAATTATTTTCAGCTATACAGGGTGTCCCATTTTGACGGGATCAACAAAACGTCAATTTTTTTAAATGGAACACCCTATATTTTTTTGCATTTTCGGATTCAGCTTCTTCAACTGTCTTATGCCTGTATTTTTGTTTTTGAATTGTGTGGCAGTGCTACCAACTAAAAATTAAAAACTGAAAAAAATTGCATTTCCACAGTTATCTTGAAAAAATCGTAGCGGCCTTGCTTTTTAAAACTAAGAGATGGAACTTGACATGATGATAGTCAAGTCACAGACCAATATACCAATGTCAAAAATTTGCGATTTCTTGATACAGGGCGTTCACAAAAAAAAATCAAACTTTATAATTTTCAAAGTCTCATAACTCATATTTTTCAAATAGCATGCCCCTAATTTTATAACGTTATCTGATAGCTTTTTTTATCCTCTTTCATTTTTAATTGGGGTACCCTCCCCTCAACTTCATTTTTTTCGAGATAATCGGAAATTTTCACAAAATTTGTGATTTTTTTATTTTCTTTCACAAATTGAGTTGGCCGTGATGAATGACAGACAAGCCAAATAGTACGCAACGCTCAATTAGTCAGTCTGAATATTGTCGAACAAGAGAAAATGGCTTCAACGCAGAAAAAAACAAATTGGGATCCTGGATATCGGGATCATTACCAGAATATCATATCAATCATTTTCTCTCGCGTAAAGTCATTTTTCTTTGTTCGACAATATTCAGACTGACTAACTGAGAGTTGCGTACTATTTGGCTTGTCTGTCATTCATCACGGCCAACTCAATTTGTGAAAAAAAAATAAAAAAATCACAAATTTTGTGAAAATTTCCGATTATCTCGAAAAAATGAAGTTTAAGGGTAAGGTATCCCTAGTAAAAATGAAAGAGGATAAAAAAAGCTATCAGATGACGTTATAAAATTAGGGGCATGCTATTTGAAAAAAATGAGTTATGAGACTTTGAAAATTATGAAGTTTGATTTTTTTTTGTGAACGCCCTGTATCAAGAAATCGCAATTTTTTTACATTGGGATATTGGTCTTTGACTTGACTATCACCATGTCAAGTTTCATCTCTTAGTTTTGAAAAGCAAGGCCGCTACGATTTTTTCAAGATAACTGTGGAAATGCGATTTTTTTCAGTTTTTAATTTTTAGTTGGTAGCACTGCCACACAATTCAAAAACAAAAATACAGGCATAAGACAGTTGAAAAAGCTAAATCCGAAAATGCAAAAAAATATAGGGTGTCCCATTTAAAAAAATTGACGTTTTGTTGATCCCGTCAAAATGGGACACCCTGTATAGCTGAAAATAATTCTAGGTTATAGGTCCCATTAAACCATATAACTTCTTTCTTACATCTTTTTCTCTATCTTGAACGGTAAGACCGCTATGGGATAATTACGCTAGAATGGACCACCCTGTATGTGGGTGTTATTTTGTTAACGATGCGCTTGTAAGTGAATGAGGTGTGGTCAGTTGAAGTGGATGAGTTTGATATGGAAAAGTTGCGATTATTTGAATCTGATAGGTGAAGATGTCTAGAGCTTGTTTTGAAAACGCTGTCTTGTAAGTGGGGGTTATTTGGATAAAGATGAACTTGTTAGTGAATGAGGTCCGGTCAGGTCAGGTCAGCTCAGCTCAGGAAAGTTCGCTATGATTATTGAGTTCTGACATATGATGTCACTAGCTTGTTTCGAAAATGCTGTCTTGCATGTGGGTGTTATTTTGTTAGCGATGGACTTGTTAGTGAATGTGGTGTGGTCAGTTGAAGTGGATGAGTTTGATATGGAAAGGTTCCAATTATTCAAATCTGATAGGTAAAGATGTCTTGAGCTTGTTTTTGGAAATGCTGTCTTGTAAGTGGGGGTTATTTTGATAAAGATGAACTTGTTAATGAATGAAGTCTGGTCAGCTAAAAATGATCAAACAACAGAACACTGCAGTCTCTTCCTGTTTTTCAAAATGGTAGTGGGTATACAGGATGGGGACTTACCTTGAACAAATTCACACAGCTTGGATGTTTTTTCAAAGATAATGTTTTTTTTTTTGTAAATGGTGTACCGATGTGCATCTGTTGATTGGATCGCTACTGATAAAGAGTGAGATACTTTGCAAAAATACTCTCCTCGTTGCCCTGATTCAGAAATATGGGGTGATTCAAAAATTGCGTATCTCCTCTCGGATACGTTATAGGGGACGTTGACGGAGCATGGGAAGAATAGTCAAAAATTCATCGGCTTCGATTCGCAAGTTATTAACGAAAACAGATCAGCTCAATCTTGCAGCATTACATTAGTATCAACCTACCTGACACCTTCAGAAGAGGTACATCACAATATCATTATTGATTCTTTTTTTTCCATGGAAACCCCTTAGAATCTTAAATTGATTACAAATAATGCTCTGATACTTTGGAAACCATACACAGTTTAAGGGATAGTGAAATATACAATTATACATGCCAAATGTAAATTCACAGCACCTTTGAGGTGGAAAATGCAAGGGAGAATGAATGTTGAAATTAAAAAATACGACTCAAATCTTAATTGCAGGGAATTTTCATTCGGAAGCTTTGCGAACGACTGTGATTCTTCGCAAGTGATAATGCTTCGCTTCAAAACCTTTCAAATTGAAGAAGTTAAATTCTCAACTTCATCTCTTCATAAATCGAAGAATCAACAAACTTTTTTTGCTCTTTTCCCCGTGCTCCATCATCGTCTCCCACACGGAAAGGAATGCGCCATTTCTGATCACCTTGTACATAATTTACGTGCATCTCACTTACGCCCTAAAATAGGTACCTACAGAGGGTATCAAAGTTTACAGGTTAGATTTTCTTGGCTAAGAACATGGCAAGTGGTGTTATGAATAGTCTTAACGGTCCCCAACACGCCGATTAAGGTGCCTTTTAAGGTCTACTTATCGCGACTAATTTGCGACCCACAGACATTGTTTTGCGAAAAAAGAAAGCCCGCCGGTGTGCTTCTTCAGAAGTGACGCAATTTGGCCGATCCGCTCATAATAGTCGTAAAACGTAACTGTGCAAAAATCCGGCGGAGCTAGTTATGGGTCAACAGCCTAGAACGACGCTCCTCCTCGAATTCTATACTCTGGGTATTACTCGAAGAAAAATCTTGACTTTTCATCCTTGAATCCTGCCATTTATGTTCCACTTTGAAAACTTTTTTTTTACAAAGAAAACAGTACCTATAATTTAATAATTGTTTTGTTTTTTAGGGCAATGACGAATCTTGCTTGTCCATACTGAACAACTTCTACAATGACGGCATCAAATGGCACGACGTCGCCTGTCACCATGTCAAGCCCTTCGTCTGCGAGGACAGCGAAGAACTGTTGAACTTTGTCGCTTCGAGAAATCCAGGAATCCGTCTTTAAATTATTATTTTCTAGCACCTAGTACCTTTCTTCTGTTTTTCTTTCTATTTCTTCCTTTCTTTTACCAAAACAGAGAGCCATTGAATTTTTGGTTTTTGCCATCGCGTCCAGAAATTTTGCACACCCACACCGCCCCCTAATTCCCGTGATCCTTTCCGCATGTGAATATCCGCTTGAGTCCCTCGTCCTTTAGTTTTTAGTAATTATTGTCTGTATTTTTAAAGAAACACTTAAATTATATTTTTAATATTAAACATTTCTATTATATTATAATCCCAACTTGTTTCATTCACCTCTCAGATTTCTATACAGGGTGATTCTTGACTAGATCAAAATAACAAGCTACCTTATCGAGGAAAAAGGCAAGAGTGAGAAACTAGTGGTTAAATTTTCTTTGTAATTTTTTATTCTCATTTTTTTTTACTTTTTTGTCTTCAACTATTAATTTTTTGAGCTCGAAGGTACCATCAATACCATTTTTGATATACTCTCGGATTATGATGCAAAGAGCAAAAATGTGAATACAATGAAAACAATTTTTTTTCCAAAATGTTGGCTTTGACAACCGTTGACAATCTATAACTTTTGACAGTGGACATGCCATTACTTTTAAATGTTTCGGATAGAGCTTTTGAAGAGCTTCAAAATGAGCTATCTAAAATCAAAATCGTTACGTCAAAATGACACTCTCTGCGAGTGACATTTCCGTCTGATAAATCATGGTGAAAAACTTACTTTCACCTTTCTACCTAAACCCTCCCTACGTCCACACAAAATTTGGTTGAAATCGGTCTGACTGTTTAGAAATGAACCGAGGCATAAAAAACCTGAAAAAATTCAGACAAACCGACACGGAAAAAAATCGGCAGATCTAGACGTTTTAAGTAACATACAAGGATTAAAAAAAATATATTTTTTTTTATTTTCGCGATTACCATACTTTTCGTTTTTCGAATAATCCGATGAGAAGTGGAGAATTCAGTGCCGTACTCAGTCTCTCTTAATGCAGAGTTGAATTTTTTGCTCTAATTATGCATCGGCCTGTGAGTACCTATATAGGGTCCACAATCTATTCGGACATGAATTTCTTTTCATGTGTGATTCAAACCTGGTGGACAAAATGTAGTGTAACCATGGACAATGTCAGTAACAAATGGAATATGGTTCAATTGCTGCAACAAAAAATTACCAGTTTTGGTTTGTTGAAAATTTTGGTTATTGGGAACCAAAAATTGCGGCAAGGCACGAGACATTCTCATTCTGCAAGCAGTAAAATTGCAATCGCCTTGAGGAAGAAGGATACAAAACAACATTTAATAACAACAACATTATTAGTAAACAAAACAATGAGTCAAACTCCAATACCTCGCTTTATTTTTTTAAAAGACAACTTATGACGAAACGGTGGACTACAATCGGTTTCTTCTAATGGGTTTGTCTATCTCCAAGTAAAACTATTCATACTAACTGGAAGAGTGGTTATAAACAACAAAACCAGAGTTTTTTCTCGCGAATCGTGACGTCAACCTAATTTGAATTTCAGTTTTGGAAATATAAAAATATAAAATCTGCAAGATTTGTGAAATAGTTTCACTTTAAAAAAGTTACTAGTAAGCAAAAGACGAGTTTTCAAACAAAACTAATTGATCGCGTACGGCTGAGGAGGATTATTTTTGCAACCGGCCTTGGCTTTGCTCTTGTCCAGTTCAAGGATTTTTATAGGCTGCGGTGTGCGTTATAACAAATTCATAGTCATTACATAAAGTGAACAATGCAGACGTTGTTGTCGGTAAGTTTGAATACGTTCCTGTCAATATCTGCTTGTAATAATACCTTCGTGAAAATTTTGAAAATTCGTTAGTTGTCTGGCAAGATTCTCAATAATTTTCAAAATATAACGTTCATATTATTATGCAGATAAATAAGTATAATTTATTATTATAATAAGAACAGGTACCTATGTGCCACTGCCTAATAATAATTCTTCTAAGTATGTATGTACCTATATTAATTGACAATTCTAAAAATATTTGCGCAAAGATTGTTCAGAAACTGATTAGGTATTATAGCGTAACATTCTGCTAGGTAAGACAACTACTAGGTTTGCATTATTTGAAATATTGCAACATTTATCTGAAATATTGAGTGTGATGAAGAGAAACATTGTAACGAATTTAACATCGTACCTGCGGCATAATAAGCCATACCTAAGTATTTTTTTACGAAAATTTTTTACTATTATCTTATTAGATGGTTTTATTCTTTTATCTTCATATTGGTGAAGATTACGCTGAAGCGATGTTGAATAAGTAATTCTTTGGAAATATCGCCTGGAATCATAGACCTCTTACCTAAACTTGAGTGTTGACCGTCATGCCGTCATACTAGGAGGACCCAGGCTAAACAGAAATGTACTGCTCGGCCGCCATGGGGGCGCGTTTCTCACTATCGTTGGAATGGCAGCAGCTCTCAAAAGCGTATAATGAACAGTTACAAGTTACAATTTGCATGTAATTTCGATACCAACTTTCAGATAGGATTCTCGTTCATTCTTGAATGTTAATAATGTATTTCTTACCCCAAGGCGTGCAGTCAAGTTAGTTTGTCCCCCCGTCCCGCGAAGAAAAAAGTATCGTCTAGGTTTGAGACTTTGGGAGCCACATTCTAGCAGGTCTGACATCACCACTGCTATATCCTTTACAATATTATTTGGATCACATACTGACAGTCAAAAAGTTATTCAACAAATAACAACAAATATTTGCCTCTAATTGAGTACCTAAGTGTAAAATGATCTAGCTATGATTGAATTTGATTATTAATTTTCCGTAGTTATTTAAACTGCGGTCAAATGCCTGACTAGTGCCCTTTGATTTCATTGATTGACTTGTAGATTGAACAGCGTCATTTTATCGCTCTCCTCCCCCTCCCTGCCCCTGGTTGATTGAAGTGGTTCTGCAAACTTCTGAATTTTTCATTTGAAAATTTAAATCGAATTTTATTTGGAGAATTTTTCAGAAATAGAGGGCAACTCAACACAAGAACAAAGTCCTTCCAGTTCTTGATTATTAACAATAAAAAACGATCCGCTGAAAAGCTGGTTTCAAAAGTTGCTTGTACTGCCTGTACTCGTGGAGTCATCGACCGGCCCGGTTACCATGGCGCCTCTTTTCACTCCACAATTTAACATCGTAGAATAGACCTTCCCAATTTTATCTGTTAGGCTTCGTCAATGAAAACGGCACATTCCCGATCAAGAGTTGACAGGTCAAAATAAAATTGTAAGAAGTGACAGCCATCAGTATGGGAGTCATATGGAAGATGCTCTGCAACGTCTTCCAGAGCTGCGTGCTTGTGTCCTGTTAGTTCATACCGAATCCTCAGTCCCTAAACTACCCTGAACGGGACAACACGGCCTCATAGCCCGCTAGCGAGAAAAAGAAAATTGGTTCACATTTGAGTTCGTGTTGGAATCGAACATTTTAACGTTTACAATGGATTTTGGAGCTTCCAATGGGCCAAAGTCCTTTACAAATACAAAAACATCACAACATCCGCACACAACAAAATTGAACCACTGCAGTTAGCAGTGAAACACGAAGAAAAGCCGTTTAAGGCCCGGTTGCACCACTGCACAAGTCAAGTTGCACTTGTCAAAGTAACACTTATCGCAAGTTCCGCTTGAAAATCGTACTTATCTTACCTGCGTTGCACCGGCCATGTTTAAGTTCCACTTGGCGTAAGGCAAGTGGCAAGTGTCCAAAATACTTGGCAACATTGCAAAATTTTAGTGTATTTAATTTTGCCACCAGGTATGTTGGCAGCCCTGTGCGTCATTTCACTCGCATGAGTCGCATGTCAAATGGTTCTGTTGTTCTCACATATTTATTTTGAGTTTGAGATCGGCAGTCGCAGCGATCACACGCTATTTACAGCGTTGTAACTTGTAACAAATTTTTGTTGTAGTCCCAGTTAACAGTTTAAACACGTGCATTTATTGTACACCTCACCGACAACGTACCGAGCGTCTTTTGCTTACTATTTTCTTTCAAAATAGACCAACATTTTCTTCAAGGTGAGTGAACGATAACAATTTTTTTTCACCTATAATAGTGATGGAAAATAATGTACATATTATGTACCTCGTACTATCATAATGGCGCAACCTGAAGCTTCTGAAAAAAAAAGCGCAATCAATAAATTATACCACAGCAGAATATAATCTTCTTGCAGCGATCTCTACAGCGGTACCTTGGCACCCCATCATGCGCTGGCGCGCCGCGCGAGCGTCTTATGTCGGACGGAAAAAATGCGCATTGCGCTGTTGCCACGTCAGGCGTACCTGCAACGTTGCCATAGCGGGTGCCAAGGTGCCGGTTATACAGGGTGGTTCAGCTTGAACGTCATTAAATTCAAAGATCGATAGAGGATCAAAAATTAAAGAGACTTCCTCCAGAAAACATATTTGAGAAATGCATAATAACGGAGATAGAGGTCTTCAAAGTTGGAAATAAATAATCGATTTTTCCGCGAAACTTTTGAACCGTTCAACCGATTTGATTCAAATTTAAACCGCAACCTTAGTGGAATAATTATCTTCTGTCAAACAATCATAACGTGTGTCATAAAAATATTTCAGGGGCGCAGATATTAGGGGGTGCCTCCTCTTCACCCCCTCTATTTCTCACCTTCCTAAATATTTTTGAGAACTGTTGAAATTTAAGAATTCTACGTTCAGTTTAGAAGAAAAAGTCACTTTTGCAAAATTTTGATTAGAGGCTTCGTTAAGGAAATATTTGCGTTTGAAACTTTGGAAAACATCCCGAAATCGCCACTTTCCAGAGCCCAAAATGTTTTTTTCCTGAAAATTTCTCGTGTTTTGGAAAAAATGGTGAAATTGGTTTTTTCCTGAAAATTCCTCGTGTTTTGGAAAAAATGGTGGTTCACCAACTTGAAAATTCTAGAAAACTTATTTCAGCTGAGAAATCATGAGTTTTTTTGAATTTTAATTTTTAGACCTTTGAAAGTTGTGCTTTTGAGATGTTTTCCAAACCTTCAATCCCAAATATCTCCCAAACAAAGCCTCTAATCAAAATTTTTAAAGAGTGATTTTTTCTTCAAAATTGAACATTAAATTCAAAATTATGAACAGTTTCCAAAAATAACTCGGGAGGTGAAAAATAGGGGGGGGGGGAGTAGGGACACTCCCTATCGTCTACGCCCCTGAAACTTTTTTATGGAACATGTTATGATTGTTTGACAGGGGATAATTTCAGTTAACCTTTGGTTCTATTTTGAATCAAATCGGTTGAACGGTTCAAAAGTTATGCGGAAAAAACGATTATTTATTTCCAACTTTGAAGGGCTGTATCTCTGTTATTAGGCATTTCTCAAATATGTTGTCTGGAGAAAGTCCCCTTCATTTTTCATTCTCAATCGATCCTTAAATTTAATGACATAAAAGTCGGACCATCCTGTATATTATGATATTATGTTCCCGCGACCTATACTGTAAAAAATAACATGCCATAAACGCTCTGTTCCGTGAAAATTCGTGTCGGCCATTGGCTGTTGCCTAGACAATAACAAACAAAGCCTTTATGCTTTATGAAATGTAATTTTTTAGAGAATCGCACCATAAATCAAATTAAATTCGAATTCAAATGAGCATGACCTTAGCCACATCTCCCGCCTTGTGCGCGTATGCCGTGTCTTCACCCACCGTAATTCCGACAAACGTCAAGCTGTTGTCAAAAGTTTCGAGGTTAGAATCTCACAAAAAGGCCAGAGTTTTTCTACGAAACGATGTCACACTTTCGCAACGACCGTCCCGAGTAGGCCCATCTGGCACCTTCCGAACCACCCATGCACCGAGACCCCCGCAAACCCTCAAAAATAAACCCAAAGTGAGGTTAGAACGCACCCGTCTCAGTCTCTGTGGCTGTGCCCTTCTAATTCCATTTTTTGAACGTTTCAGATGACCCCAGAATGCACCTTCCTCGTCGACAACCAACCGCTAACGGCCACCCGCAAGCTGCTCGCCAAACACAGTCCGGTTTTCGAGAAAATGCTCTACGGCGAAATGGCTGAAGACAACATCACCATCACCGACATCGCAGCCGCAGAGTTCTGCGAAATGCTCAAGTTCGTGGCCGGACGTCAAATCGAAATCGCATCCATACCGCAAGCCTGGTCTCTCTTCTACGTCGCCCACAAATACTTGATGCCCGAGCTTGGAGAGGCCTGCCAGAGCTACATCAAGCGAAACTTGAGTCTAAGCAACATCCTGCTGTGTTATGAATACGCCGAGATGTACGGAGTCGAGAAATTGAGACTGCACATTTTAAACGACATCGGCGTTTACGTTAAGGGGGTGTTTGAAATCGGCTGTGAGGACTACCACATGAAACCGTCGACTTTGCTTGCCATACTCGAAAGGAAGTCACTGCATATAGTCAATTCGGATTTAGTACAGTACATTTTGCGTTGGGCCATGACCGAATGCGAAACGCGCGATACAAGTTTAAGCTCTCAGAATATTTCTAAGCTGCTGCATGATTTAGGGATCACCAAGATGCTGGAGATAGAAGACAGCTGCATAGAAAACAATAAATTTGTTTATCTCATAGCCAAAAAATACCACAAGAAGCACTGGTGTACGTTTTGCAAAAGCAGATCGAATTACAAAATAGCTGGGAGGACTAAACTCAGGGACAGCTCAGATGGGCTCATTTCGAATGTCAGTACAAATAAAAATGTAGCGCTCTTCGGCTTGGTCGTCCTGACCGAGGATAAACCTCCGCAAGAAACCAAAAGCGATCGGTATTTCGGGCAAATTTCAATCACAGTATGCCAGTTGGACAATCCCGATAATTACAAAGTGTTCACCTATCAAAACACTTTGAGCTACGAGATGGACACGTACGTGCCGTTTCAAGAAACGTTTGTGATGGATAGCTTTAAAAATTACCTGGTCAAAGTGGAGTACAAAAATTTCGACACTGCCAGGGAGGGGTACAGGATCGACTCGTCAATTCTTCGCCATTACATGACCAGGGAATTGGAGGATGAAAAGCGGGATGTTACGTTCGTGTTTGATGAGATGTACGGCAGCGTGATAAAGGCCGTTTGTTATTATCGAATTTGAAAACTAGCGGAAGGAAAGTCCCGCGTGCATGTGATTTGATTGTTACTATATGTATAATATCTAATTTATAGGTAGTTAATTCAAGTGATGTAATGATCTGAGCAATAAATTCTTCGAAAAATATTGTTTGTTTGTATTCTTGTGATTGAATGAGCTTCTGGTCCAAGTATTCACCATATCAAAAGTCCCCTCCGATCCCATTATGGGCTTCAGTGTTTTCTAGAGCTTTTTCTTCCATGAGTTCCATGATTACTTTTCAAGCCTATCTACAGGTGTCCCAGAGTTCGCACCCTAAAATCTAAGGCAGCTAAGGTAAATGCGCTAAATGTGTCGAAAAAATATTTACAATTTTCGAGTTTTTATTTTTGGACATACAGCAGGGAGACCATGCCATGCAACATCCTACTTTAGAACCATCCTACCGATAAAACGTCCCACGACGCAACAGCCTACTGAAAAAATACCCACAAGGTCAAGACTGTCAACGTGCAAAGGCCCCCTGCATTTAGCATCCTACGACTTTAGCAGGCTACTGAAACTTCAAAAATACCCACAAGCCACAAGGTCAACTGAATTAGTATGGACGATGAACGGAGCATGGCGGTATGGAATAAATATGGTGTGGTGCTGTCATTGCTGGGGCCCTATTTTTAGAAAGGATGTGATCCGTTCACATGTGAAGTTGCTAGGCAACCAGGGCTGTGATTGGCTGCACCGCGATCGCCTGGTGATCGTTCCCTTTTAGAAATAAGGCCCCTGACCAGACTGGGTGATGAAGGGTGTGCAAATTTTTTTTACAAACTTAGCAAATTTCAAAGTGCCAGTCTTTTTTTTCAAATGGAATTCTACCTATTTCATCTCATCATTCAATAGCTTTTTTCCTGCTCTTTCATTACCCCAAAATTTCGTAATTTCCGAGATACTTAATCGATAAAAATTGCTGTTATTCATTTGATTTTTCACGCTGAGCAGGCCATGGAGATAATGAACAAATGTCATGACTAGGGATGGGCGACATCGTGATCCGGGTATCAAAGTTTGATAAGAAAAAAATATCGATAATTATCGATAAATCAAATATCGATAATTATCAAAGTATCAAACATTGATAATAATTATCAAAATATCAAAAATCAATAATTATCAAAGTATCAAAAATTGATAAATATAAAAATATCAATGTGAAAATAAGGATATCGAGTAATAATATGGAAAAATATATCATCTATGTTCAATCTAGACTTACATGATAAGTGAAACTTACTTCTTTGGTGGTCTTTAGTCTTTATCTTTGATTTAATGATATTTTAATGTTATGATAACCATTGTCTATACTTTGATATTATGTTAACATTTATCGATATTCGATATTTTGATAATTATCGATATTTGATATATCGATATGTTTTAAATATGATATCATTAGTTGATATATCGATATATTGATAAATTTATTGATATATCAATAGTTTTGCCCATCCCTAGTCATGATACATTTTGTTTGATACTAGAAACAAATCTTCTCATTGAATAGCCGCGCTAATTTCATCAATTCAAAGTAAACAGTCGCGGGAACAAAACGTCACCTTGGCACCCGCTATATGGCAAACGTTGCAAGTACGCCTGACGTGGCAACAACGCAATGCGCATTCTTTTCGACGTTGAATCGACGTAAGACGGTCGCGCCAGCACATGGTGGGTGTCAAGGTACCGCTATAGAGATTCGTTTGTTTCTGACATTACTCAGTCAAATATCTTGAGTTTAGCACAATTTTTTTTTTTTGATAGAACGGCAATTGTCCAATAAATTATATAATTTATTACAACTAAGGCAAATTGTATCAACAAGTACTAGTGAAAATAACATGATACCATATACCCATCTTTAGCCGCTATTTTTGCTTCCGCGACCTATGCAGTAAAAAAAATCGATTTCTGGTTAAGGTAGCCGCAATATTGGTCAAGTAACACGTTTTATCGACAGTAATAGAAAGTAATACATTCAACGGTGATACCTTGAGAAGCACACAAGCTATTACTTGCGGGGGCTTGTTGGAAATCTATAAAAAGGTAACTCAAGTGGGTCTTTGAGACTACTGACAGTTGCCAAATTGGTTGGCTGATCTGTGTCAAAACGCGTGAACTTGCATACGTCTAGAATCAATATGCAAATCCTTTGAGAAGCTTTCTCCGGAAAGCTGGTTTTACGACTTGAGGACAAAAACTGGCCTGCTCGGTCGCCGGACTCAACCTCGGATTTTTTACAGGGACTACTTGAAAAAAAAAAGAATTTATTCGACACGTCCCCGCACAATCCAAGAGATTAAAGACCGCATCTGTCAAGAAACTGAACCAATGCCAGTACCTGTTTTGGAGAGATGATTGCAAATGCAGAGAAATGCGCTAAAGAAATGCGCCAAAGAAAATCGCGGTTAGCTGCAAGATATCTTCATATTAAATCTAAAAAAACCTTCAATGTTTCTCCTTCTATGTGCTGTATGAGTTATTTTTTCTGTAATGTGCATTAAAAGCCATTAAAAGAAGAAGGGTCAAACTTGATGCCGCACCCTGTAGATAGGCACGAAAAATGATCGTGGAAGAAAAAGCCTTGGAAAATGGGGACGCTCACACGGGATCGGAGGAGACTTTTGTTATGTTATAGCCAAGACCGCCCCATTTAGAGACACTTTTGCATACTTTTAGACATAATCACTTTATTCATTGGATCCTGGAACTTCCATCAAGAATAGTTTGAAACTATTGCCTGTACAGCAGAGATGTTCATTAGCGAGAGCCTGGACAACAAACCAAACATGTTGTTCAATCCATTTTTAATCAAACTAGGTGTGTATAGTATAGAAATGTTTATTTTACATCATATTAGTTGTGTGAATATTTAAACCTATATTTATCTCAAATATTCAGTTCCTCTTATAATGTTCCTAAAAAATACAACATAAATCATTAGTAAATAGTAGTACAATTATTAGACAAAAAAGAAGATCCAAATCTGAATATTTTAAATGCAATCACTCGCTATATACACAAAAAATTATATTAACCGTACAAGTTTTGTTTTTCTTTAAATTAAATTAGTTTCAAGAGGGTGGGCCGCGTCTTTATTTTAAAACGTTACAAATATACCATAGTTTATTATTATTATTACTTCAATAAGAGTAGCACCATTTGTACGAAAAAAGAAACCCACGCGCTAAATAAAATCAACTCATGTAGCTGTGCCAGCTCAAGTAGTGTCGTTCACAGTAAAACTATGTTTTGAGCTCTAGTATAGATATGGAAGAAGGCGGCGAAAAATGATAACAAGACGCAAGACGAGACTGACGATTCAGATGATGCAAAGGTTGAAACAATGTATTTCATACCGTAATTCGGCCTCTCCAACAAAAACCAAAGCTTTTATTTTTTTATTTTCTTTTCAATATAAATAAACTATGATAATCGTTATTTATAATTAATAATAATTACATAAATAAATGGATTAAACCGGGTTGAATGTAAGTCTTCGTCTTAACTATACACAAAGGAAATACTTTGTTGATAATAATATTTTAGTTAATATGTAGGTAGTAGAAAACGTTTTTTATGTTTGCGTTTTTTTTGGGAGATGGGGGGAGGGAAAAGGCTTGCTTATAGGATGACGCACTTTTTGCGCTTGACAGGCTCTGGGGGTTCGAGAGCCGCTAAAATTGCCTCATCAAATACGTTCTTTAAACCTTTTTGTGTCAGTGCTGAGCACTCTACGTATTTCACCGCTTTCAGTTCTTTGGCCAGTTTCTCGCCTTGTTCTACTGATATGGGTTTTTGCTTGTTCTTCGCCAGCTTTTCGATGGTGGCGCCGTCGTCTCTCAAATCTATCTGCGTGCCGACCAGCAGGAAGGGAGTCTTTTGACAATGGTGCGTGATTTCTGGAACCCACTGCAAAACAAAATAACACAATTTAAATTTTCAACAAAAAACTTCGTCTAGTGAAGTACTTTTTTACCAGTACTTATCAATAATTCCTTATCCAAAGCACTTTTTTTCTCGAAATCTGCACCAAACTCTATCGCACAAAATGAACCGTCACTGCCACAGAACAAAACAAAAAGCAACAACGAGAAGAAAACAAGAACAGCCCCTGACTTTTTGTCTGGTCGATCCGCCCTGTATCAGTCGATATCAAAACACTGAAAATATCGACGATATGGAACTTGGAACGTACCAAATGTTCAAAAAACGGATAACAAGAAATCTGGGAGGAATGGAAGCTGAACAACCGAAACTTTTGAAAAAATCAGAATGTTCACCGTCGTACAACGGCGACAATAAGCATATAACCATGTGTTCGTCCATGCGGCTAGCCACAGACGGCGACGAAGATGACTTTTACAAAACGGCCTTGGAAGATCCGCTTGGCAAACATCGATTTCGGCCTTCAACAACTTTAGAGGTGCATCAAGAAAACATCAGAAAAATCACGGATAAAATGCAGAAAATCGGTAAGTTTTCCATCAGAGTTTCCCGAGAAAATCACGAATCATGTAAAAAACATGACTGCATTATTGTGTATTAATAACAGCTTCTCGCTCAATCATCAGTGAGAATAATACATATACAGTGCGATCAACAGCAAGAAAACATTTGGGGATGGCTTTGGAAACAAAATACTCATCAATTAGAGCATAGGATTGGCTTAATAACCGAATTTTTCGACACCGAAGATAACCCTGAATGTTTTTTGTTGATCGCACGGTAGACAGTTGTAAACGCGCTGTTTTGTTTCCTTTAGGATTGGACTACAAAGAAAATTTGAAACCGTACAGGACTTCAAAAATTCCTGTATTGAAAGGTCGAAGAGGCATTCATGACAAACGATGAAAAGGTTTGAACACGGATTTTTTTATATGATTTTTTTTGAAATTATTCACAATAACATATTTATACTAATTTAGGTTATTGCTTATACAAATACAAAATGTATTATATTTACTGTTATATTCATATTAAAATGCATATAATTCGAAAGTACTTGAGGTGACTGACATGTGTCAACAACGTCAAAGTAAAATTGTACAAGGCCACCTGATCAAATCGAATCATTTTAGTCGAGGGTCGAGCAAAACTGTCGGCAGTACTTGTAGCAGTACTCGGCAAGACTTGTACAAAAAAAGATGCAGTGAGACCTATCGATTTTCGTACCTCAACACAATCATCATGCCTCTACATTTGAATAAAGTCGTCTCAAAATCTACGCATTTGAAGACCAGAGCAAATCAGAGAGATGTCTCAGGATTGTCAGAAAAATGCTAATATTTTTTAGGTTTTCCATTTCTAGTGGTGTGAAGGGTGCCTTTGACACGGGCTATTTTAATTATCTGAGATTTTATTGACCTCAATGGAACATATCAAAGAGAAACATTTTTAAACCATTCAATTTCAGGGTGAGTCAAACCTTGAAAATGAGCTTTTTCAAACACTTGCAAGCGTCGGTGTTGGGCCTCGTTGCTGAAATAGGCCGACGTTGAATAAACAAGAAAAAACACTTGTAAAACACGCTAATTGTCAAACGTCACCAAATCACCGTAGAGCAAAAAATGGCACAGATCGTTTCCATATATGTACATTTTTCGCAGGCATTTTCGATGAAAACTTGATTTTCAGGATATAGGACTCACCCTGTAGTACCAAATTTTTCCCTCAATACATGACAGGCCGTATTTATTAGGCTTCGGTAGATGAAGATGCTTAATGCCTACAATTCAATCGAGAAAAAATGCTTGATATAAAAAAACAATTGCCGATGATTCAGGAAGTGACTCAAGGGGTTTCTGATGCTACTAAAAAAGTTGTTGACGAGAACCAGTTTTGTTCATATTTTTCGTCAAGTAGAAACTCCTCCAAAGAGAAAATGTACGAGCAATGTTACCAAATTTTCAAAATTTTTGATTGTGATTTTTGAAAATTCAAAACCTAGATAGCAACGCACATACATCTTTCTTCAAGAAAGTCGCATACCAAATTTGAACTTTCTATTTTCAAAAGAAAGGTACCAAAAATGATTTCCCGTAGAAATGAAAAAGTGAATCAATAGAATCTTTTTTTTTTCGATAATAGAAAATTCAAATTCGGCGTGCGACTTTCTTGAAGAAAGATGTATGTGCCTTGCTATCTAGTTTTTGAATTTTTGAAACTCAAAATCAAAAATTTTCAATTTTTTGGGGAATTTTCAAAATTTTATAGCATTGCCCGTATATTTTCTTTTCGGAGGAGTTTCTACTTGACATAAAAATTAAATAAAACCAATTCCCGCCAACAACTTTTTTAGTCGCATTAAGGGATAGTATCAATAAGAAATAAGCATTTGCTTGGATTTCATAGGCGTTGCCAGGGAAAGTATGCTTAGCAACTCCTCAAAAATCTAAACAAATGCTTATGCTAATTTTTTATAATTACTACCCCAGGAGAAGTTGAAGAAACTTAATATATGCAGTTATTAGCATTTTAAAGATTCTTCTCAGCCCAATTTTCAACATAAAGCATCTACTTAATCTTTATAAATACGGCCCATTATCTCTAACAATTTTCAAGCATTTCCGAAAATCTGCTCTGGATGTGAAGGCACAAATTTTGTAAAAGCTACACAGGCCTACATGTTTTTGGTGCACACCAAAATTCATCTGAAACCCTACACTTGGACTTTGTGGTTTCCAAACACAGAATCGTTCAACATCCCAATAAAAATCAAAAAGAAAGCTTAATATTCCAGTCCCAAGTACATACAACTTGAAAGATATAATTTATAAATAAACACTTTTCATAATTACTTCCACAAATTCAGAATGAATCACGTTATGGACAAGTCAAAGCAATTTTAAGCTCATTGCTTATCAGCATAATCTCAGATTTTATGACAGAAACGCTTTATTTTTATTTTATCTCTTTCCATCTTTCTAATTAAAACGGTTGTAAATAACCGCAATTGACGCAAGTACCCGATTTTTATGAATAGGAAAAGGTGGAACTATTTGTCATAAAAATAGTTCCAAGCAGCTTTTGTTTCAAACTGTAAATAATGTCAATTGAATGTATCAAATGACCTTCGCTCTATACTTATTTGCACATACCTTCTCTTTAACATTTTCAAAGGAGGACGGACTGACGACTGAAAAGCACACTAAGAAGACATCTGTTTGGGGGTAGCTCAGGGGGCGAAGCCTGTCGTAGTCTTCTTGTCCTGTGAAAAATTCAAAATCAGTACAAAACACATTTTCCAAGACATATAGTTAATTATAAAGCATAAATTAATTCCCCAGATTTTTTCACTTGGTAAGCTATGGAAAATTCACATTTGTGTTAAAAATGATGTGTTTGGTGAGTTAAATCAAGTTCAACATCACAGCTAATCATCAAATATTACAAATTTACGATAATCTATGATGTTAAAAACTCAATTTGACTGGCTGGTTGGCTAACCAAACGCATTTCCAACATATTTACATGTAACGAGTGATCAAATAAATGTCTCCTCAAGTTGCCTATGATTCTAGAAAATCTGACCGAAGAATGTGGCTACCAAGGAGACCGAAGCCTACTATAGGGAGATTTTTTTTTGATCACTCTATATTCTATAGCCACAGCCTACCTAAATTAAGAATTCATTTGATCACACCATAGTTGTTACTGGTACGGTCCATTAAAAACGCGTACAAGCTTTTGGCATGGAGTGTACTGATTTGATTAATTTTGGCTATCTTGTCACTGTGACACCAGGCCAAAATTGATCAAATCAGTACACTCCATGTCAAAAGCTTCTACGCGTTTTTAATGGGCAATGACTGTACATGATTGTGACATACTTGTTATTATTTTGTTTCATACAGGTGGCTTTGATTTATTGTCTAAAACTACCTTCAAATATTTCAACAAAATATGAAGCTGAGCTGACATCAAAGTTATGGAATTTGTTTTGAGTTTTGATTTGAGGAATTTGAATCCTCCAGGTCTCATTTTGAGTCGAGCAGAACAGCTTTCAAACGGTCAAGTGTCAGCTACTGTCAACATTTGAAACTTTGACAGGACAATAAGCGGACCAAAACCGCAACCAACTGTTTGAACAAAAGCGCATCCTAAGCCTACTACGAACCTGCAGTATCAAATAGACCCAGCGTGTAGGGCTCTCCCCCGATCATGACAGTGACAGCATAGTTATCGAAGACAGTTGGAACGTACTCGGAAGGAAATTTGTTGGTGGTGTAGCTGCAAACCGAAAACATAAAAAACACGGTCCAAGTCCATTGCACCTCGGCGAATCGATGGCAATTAACTCACCTGATTAGTAAACAAGTTTTACCCACGGCTCCGTCACCCACGACTACACACTTGATGGTCTGCATTGCGACTGGAAAAAAGCCAAAAAATACCGCTATATTTCAAATTCAACGTTTTCCTTGGAGGAAAAACAGGAAATTGGCAAGAATCGAATGGGAATATCTATGGAATTTATGCGATTTATGCTGGGATGCCTGCCATTTTGAGCGTCACTCATTGGTGCGTTACACCCGGAAGTCGCAGGCGATGGGATTTGTGCGGCGAAGGTGCGAAAGGACAGGCCGGGAACCGAGATGCTTACCTATTAGGTGTAAGAAATGGAAAAATCACAAAGTATTCCTCGTAAGGAGCACAAATTCCAAACTTTTGGGTTGGGTTCACGTATACACACAACTTGAATGACAAGTACGTGCGCAACTTGGCCGCGCCAAAGTCACCAGAAACCACCAGTAAACGTCACTCCAACAATTGTTCTCAAAATGCACCTGAAACTCGTTTGAAATCCCATATTTTTGCATCATGAACAATCGGTAGGTTCCAAAATCTCATTTTTTTTACCTTTATTCTAGTTTTAGCGGTTTATTTTCGGTTAATCAAGCTGAAATTTAATAGGAATTTAAATCTTGCGCCATTCTCATTTCAGTGTTGACAACTTATTGCAGAAACGTCAAAGTGGACTTTACTGGTTGAAAATGCCTAATGCCTTTTTCTGAGCATTTTTCGGAACATTAATTCTGTGAGACTACCAAATTCTAAGCAGTCATTGATATATATCTTTTCCCCTCAATAACTCTTGGGTTTGGTTTTTGCCTAGTCCTCAAAACTTAAAGAAATTCTTTGCAAGCCCCGACGGCGATGGCGGGCGCGAGAAATTTGAATTTGCACCATACCCGGATTTGGCCAATCCGGCGGGTACTAATTGTATGACGTCACAGTCAAACCCGCCAAATTTGAATTATATTCTGATCGAGGTGAAATGGACATTTTTTCCATGAATACCTACGTATTATGAAGTGGAAAAAGGAAACCAAATTTTGATGCCTACGATCCCTATTACTTTACATCTCAGGCTCTCGGCTTCATCTATGAAAGGTGCAGGCCCAAACTTCTACAGTAACGTTAGCGTTGTTGTTACAGTCAGTTATTTATACGTAGGTTATTACATACGACCTAGCTGGAAAACCAGGAAGTGATTTTTATTATATAGGTACCGTTCAGAAAAAATTCTGGAGGTGAAACACATAATAAATGCTTTGATAGCTAAAAGTGATTCTGATTATACCTACAGAGTAGCTATAAACCTACTGTAATAATAGCAAGAAAAAAATTGGATTTGACATAAACATGTCAATTGAATTATTTTTATCAAGAGGATCGAACTTGTGATATGTGGTGGTCAGCGCGTCCGACTACTACGCCAGGGATCCTGAATTCATGGGTCCGATTCCCATCAATGTGAGCGGTCGGATCTTCGTCTCAAAAACAAGCTCCTTGATTTAGTTGGAATGCTTGCTAAATGCAAGACACGCATCTGTGTCGCAGAGCACATCAAAAATGAACGATGGTGCCGACCCCATGCGATGTTGGTGGCCGTTAAAAATCTCTATCCTGTGCTGGAAGTTGGAACACAGGCAGGGGTTCGGCAAAATTTCCGGTATAATGGAGGAAAGCATTCACCGGCGTCGGTGTTGGGCCTCGTTGCGGAAATAGGCCGACATTGAAGAAACGCAAAAAAAATAAAAATAATATTTAATGCCGTTTTCGATTGGCCAGAACGGAGCCAGTTCAACTCGAAAATCGCTATCACTGATTGGGTATAAAGGTAATAAGGATTTTCGAGAACCAATCGAATCCTCTCATTTTAGAGCCGAACTGGTTTTCGATTGGACCCATTTAGATGACATATCAGCATATCACTCAACATTGTACCTACAGTATAAAAAAAATCGACCCCTTTTTGAGGCGTCCCCGTGTACATCAAGTTTTTGGCTGAAAAAATCTGGCATACTAGCATATAGTATATTATAATTATGTTTTGGGATAATTAATCGTTAATCAGTTAATTGATTGAAAATGTCACGGATGTTGACGTTAAACCTCGCGTCAAACCGTTAATGTGAATTTTTCATTTTAAACCAAATAATCATCTCCAAAACCACCCGAACACCACCTTGAAAGCGACGAAACTATCTACAGAGTGTCCCAGCTGAAACAATCCAGCGTGATTTCCTCAAAAAATATCAAGGCAACAAAAAAAATTCAATTGGGGGAAGCCTGATCTTTTAGCTTTCTTTTGAGGGGGCGCCGATGCTTGTAGGTGCTCTAGTTTCCAAGAAAATGCAATTTGAATCGGGCGAGTCACAAGAATTCGAAAATTCATGACCGACAAACACGAACCTGTAGTATAGTTGGACTGCTAATTCCCCAGATTCCCCCAACAAATTATGACCCCTCCTCTGGAAGTCGCCATCTTAGTTATTACATAGAACGTTTGAGGTTCACTGCACGAACCTGTAATATAGCTGGACTGCTAATACCCCAGATTACCCCAACATTTTATGACCCCCCCTCTGGAAGTCGCCATCTTATTATGCACCAGTGGACTCAAACGTTTAGTGGCGGCCTCGATGGTAGCTCACAATTTGCAACCGAGAAGTTTTTTGTATTGATGACTGTGACTAGATATTCGATTTCATAAATATATAATTTTAGTGTGTATTGATATAATTTTTAGCTAAATTTGTTGCCGATCCATGAAGATTTGCAAGAGTTTACTGTAATTAAATAGAACGTTTGAAGTTCACTGGAATAGTTTTCGCTCGGTGACAGTTGTGCCTAGCTGTCAGTGCAGCCCGCCGCGCCCGCGCGCCGTCCGCCGTCTTGATTTCCGCGAGCTTGACGCGCGCCACTCTAACTGACACTGTCAGATGTTTTTGTTGTTGTTGATGTTCGCGACCATTTTTTCATTATTCGCGTCAAATTTGGTAAGTAAAAGCTAGAATTTTAAATATTTCATATCGTAAATAACGCAAATGTTTATTTATTCAGGAATAACATGGAAAAGGGCAACCGCGGCGCATCTGTGGAGGCGCTCATTGTTTTGTGCCGGGATGCCACAACAAGTTTCATGCTGCAAACCCGGGAGTCTTTTTCTACAGCCACAGGTAAGAATTCCACACCTCAAGGTGTGTACCCCATTGAAGTATGCGATATTTTTCCAGAATTCCTATAAGCAACAATAGAGGCCGCTGGCTAGTCGCTATTCACAGGATGAAGGAGGAAGCCTGTAATGTAGTGTAGTGATTAGTGGAGCATGTTTGTTTAGAACACTTTGGCGAAAATGATTTCTGGCGCGGTGGCGCAATAAAGTTGTTGAAAAGTAATGCTGTATCTACTTTTACTGCCTGCAAGAACACCTCCGACCTCCGCATAACCAACCACTGTCACTGGTGACGTTTCTCGTGACGTCTATTAAAAATTTTAGGTTAAAATGACAATGGCCGCATTCATAAGTCACAACAGTTGTGGAACTGTTACCGATTTGTCCTGTGAACGGTGCGCTACTTTTCCGCTCCGCTCGGAGCGGACGGCCATGTTTTGTAGCGGCTCGGAAGTTCGCTACATTTTGGTAGCATAGTGAGCGATAGGAGTGGGAGGTGGAAGAATGAGAGAAACGTTAAATTTTGATGTTCGCAAGTGCCATTCTGACATTTTATGGGTTCAAGAGTGTTGTTCGGTGCTGTTTACCTTACGTGATGTTTCGAATTTTTGAAGATTATAAGTTTTGGCATTGGCCGCTTTCATAAGACGGGAGCAGCTACCGCTACGCTCTTTCGAAACTGTTGGCGTCTTACGAACGCATTGTTGGAAGTAGCGGTGACTGGCGGTGACACATACAGCGTCGCGTCAAGAATAGCCGAAAATATAATCTGGTCTTGGAGAATTTCACCCAGTGCTATAGCTCGATGGTCTATATTTAACAAGCGATTCACATTAGCTGAGAAAAAACTTATAATCTTCAAAAATTCAAAACAGCACGCAAGGTAAACAGCACCGAACAACACTCTTGAACCCATAAGATGTCAGAATGGCACTTGCGAACATCAAAATTTAACGTTTCTCTCATTCTTTCACCTCCCACTCCTATCGCTCACTATGCTACCAAAATGTAGCGAACTTCCGAGCCGCTACAAAACATGGCCGTCCGCTCCGAGCGGAGCGGAAAAGTAGCGCACCGTTCACAGGACAAATCGGTAACAGTTCCACAACTGTTGTGACTTATGAATGCGGCCAATACTTCATAAATCATGTCATCTACACCATTGTGCCAACCCTTGAAAACCAAAACCCAACGTCAACATAATCTCATGGCGGCGCCCGCTTGGCGTCATTTCCCCCTCTGTTATCATCTGTCCAGCTATAATCAATTTCACGGCTATCTGCATTAGAGCAAGCTATGGAAAAATTATTTTTTGTTGGTAGGAATGAGTAGGAATCCATAACCGTCGTCGCAGATAGTTTGTGTAAATGTGGTATGTGAAAAGGTTATGTATTGTGGCAGATGTCACCCGTCGCGCGGTGTGATGCACATCAAGTCAAAATGTTTAGTTTTATTGGGGAAAACAGATAAACACGTGTTCCTCGGAGTGTAAATTTGCTACACACCGTCTTCATGGGTTGGTGGGTCTTTGCTTGTGCTCTGGTAGTGGCGGCCAGTGAGCCAGTGTATAAAATGACGCCAAAGGAAGTCAGCGGCAGCACTAAAGGAAAGAAAAATTAATGAAAATGGCTGTCCAGTGGCCCCAGTGAGGTTGAGAAAATTCGCTTCCATGGACATTGATTTATGGAGTTGCACTGTACAAGACAAGACAGTCGAGACACGACGCGTGAGTGCACTCTGTGTTGGAAGATCTTCTCAACATGAAATTATTGACCATTTCATGTATGTATTCCCTTCTTCATCTTCTTCGGGCTTGTATGCTGTTTTAGTGTTGTAGAGCACGTAGTACTTCCTATCAGTCTTACTTCCCTTTAGTGCTACCGCTGACTTCTTTTGGCGTCATCATCTGTGGGCGTCATTTAACACACTGGCTCACTGGCCGCCACTACCAAAGCACAAGTAAAAGAGCCACCAACTAGGTGTCCAGCTAATTGACACTCCGAGGAACACGTGTTTATCTGTTTTCCCCAAATAAGCTGAACATTTTGACTTGACGTGCATCACACCACGCGGCGGGTGACATCTGCCACAAATGCCACAAGACCTAACCTTTTCACACACCACATTTACATAAACCTTCTACGACGACGGTTATGGATTCCTACTCATTCCTACCAACAAAAAATATTTTTTCCATAGCTTGCTCTAATGCAGATAGCCGTGAAATTGATTATATATTACAGGTTCGTGGTTCACTGGAATAATTTTCGCTCGGTGACAGTCGGTGCTTGGCTGTCACGCTGTCAGTGCCGCGCTATCTTGATCTGGGATAATATCCTGATTTCTGGTTTTGATTTCTGCGGCTTGTACCTATATCCCGTTCACTTTTTATTTTCAGTAGAATGACTTTTTGTATCAAAAATAAAGTGACAAGATGGGGGGCTACGGCTACGGCTGATGGCACCTGCAAAGTTTTAGATCGAAACTATCAGCGGCCGTTAGCCGTATCCTCCCAGCGCTCCAGCTTGTCACTTCATTTTTGCTCCAAAAAGTTATTCTACTGAAAATAAAAAGTGAACAGGATATACCTAGGTAAACTCGTAGAATCAGACCGTTGCCGTGGCAGGTGATGCCAACCCTTGAAAACAAAAACCCAACGTCCACATAATCTCATGGCAGCGCCCGCTTGGCGTCATTTCCCCCTCTGTTATCATCAGTCCAGCTATATTACAGGTTCGTACCGACAAAACAAAATACTTCAGATGAAAAAAAATCCTCTTTCTCTGGGCTTTCCATTGATGTGTCGCCGATGTCTGTACCTGGCCCAATAAACCAGAAATTCTGCCTCAAAGTCCAGCAAACACAATAATCGGAATTCGTAACGACGTCACCGATCACACACTTGTTGATTTTCACATCGACCAGTACCTATTCATTGCTATGGAGAATCCATCAGGTATGTTAAGTGAAAAAGTTTTAGTAACGGCTGGTGTTGAAATCAACAAGTGTGTGATCGGTGACGTCACGGATTCCGATTATTGTGTTTGCTGATGGACTTTGAGGCAGAATTTCTGGCTTATAAAGAGGATTTTTTTTCATCTGAAGTATTTTGTTTTGTCGCGGTCATGAATTTTTGAAATCTTGTGAGTCGCCAGATTCAAATTGCATTGTCTTGGAATTTGAATGGCGCCCCCTCAAAAGAAAGCTAAAAGATCAGGCTTTCCCGCCAATTGATTTTTTTTTTGTTGCCTTGATATTTTATTAGAAAATTGCGCTGGATTGTTTTAGCTGGGACACCCTGTATATACCCAACTAAACTGGACCAAAATTGAAGTGGACCACTCAAAATTTTGCCTTGCATGGTTAAAATGAGGATATCTCGAGAAAAAATTGCCCGCCGATTCTGAAAATGTTTGTGGTGCTCAATAATCTTTTAGAGGTTTCAGAGTTGAAAACTTCACTCTATTCTTTTAGACTTTCTCTATTTCGGGCTTTAAAGACAAATATAGCTATAAAAGTTAACGTCAACACTCAACGCGTTAACGGACTTGAGTTAACGGAAGTTAGGTACTTAGTGCTCGATTTCAAGTTGGAGAGACACCCGCGCAAGTGTCCGGTTACTAGGACAACATAACAGAATCCGAAGCGATGATTGGCTTATCGATGCCGCAAATGAGTGGCGCAAGTTGCGTCGCTTACTTGAAATTCAGCCGTTAGTCCGTTAATGATTTTTCAAACTAACTTAATTAAAAAATGTTAACAGAGTCGAATCCACCTTTCCCATGCGAGAATTTTTTTTGCGCGCATACCTGTAAGTGCAGGCTCCCGCTAATTCATTCGGCTACTACAGACCGCCAGTTGTACCCACACAGGTATGCGTGATGTTCTCATGGGAAACGTGGATTGCACTGTCGGAAACACGCACAGATTTTCAATTTGCACGGGCGCGAATAAAGTGCAGTCTCAACCACGATGCCGAGCTGAGCCGTAGCTTTGCGATCGTTTTAAAAAATTCGTAACTATTGACCCGGGAGTCGTATCGAAGTGGAGTTTCTGCCAAGAAAAGTTCGCAAAATGTTCTACAATCAAAACCCGGTACACGTATATCCATTTATTCTCATAATAAGGTTACTTGTCCGCACGTGATGACTTTTTAAATCCAGTTGTGAACGTCAGCACTTGATTGGCGACGCCGCGTCACACTAAAATGTTATTATTGTAAATGTTTATCGTTATTTCGGCAAAAAAATTCTTGGTTCTGGTCTCCGAGACCATGGACCGACCCATCCCAGAGAACACAGACCTCCCTGGGAGGTTTTGCGATATCCATATAATGTCAACAATGTGACCTCTCAAAAGTTACTTCTCATGGTAATACTGGAGAAGTCTCTGATTTAACTTCCACATATAATGTTTGTAAAAACCGCCCAGTGATGTTAACACATCAAACATTAATTGTCGTTTCTCAGAGAATGCCTAAACTTGTACTCATGTTCAACAGGTTTTAACATCTTCCGTGATATTGTGTATGTTACCTCACATAGTCAATCAGCTGGTAATGTTTTTATACCATCGAATAGGACTTCTTTTTGAAGTCAACAATGAAAACTCTTTATGCAAGGGATGCGGATCTTTTGAAAAAAGATAGCTGGTTATGCAAATTGACGTTTTATTATTTCCAAAGTACTTAGGTACTGAACCCCCTTTTAATAGTCTTATATTGCGTGCTTTCCACCTAGCCTCAAGTTCGGTACACCTGCCATTTACGCATGTGCGGGTTCCAAACGGTGCTTTCCATCTACGTGTTTCTACTCGGTTCTGCGCCGTTCATTGGATCACCTAAAATTTTGTGCCACACCATGGAGCATGTGCCGTCTGGTGGTATTTGTACCGTCTAGGTGGAAAGCACCCATTGTACACCCAGTCAGTCATGGAAATCGAAACGAACCAAACATTCAACAACGCCAACAACAACAAAAAAAGAGAGGTTAGAGGTTACATTTTACATTGGACTTCGTCCAACAGGGGTGACACTGGTGGCAGGCGTATATATCTCACAAAATATCATTTAATGATAGCCGTCAATTTGCTAGCTGCCGTGGTGCCTTCATACGGACTAAAGTATCAGTGCATAACCGGTCCGGTTACTGGTGTGTAACCGGTCATTCGCGAAGAAATGCTTTAAGTGGATGAGTCGTCGATATCGGTATAGTCGCTCGCTGCTACATCTGCTTGTTCAAATTACCACCAATGAATTGTTCCGACGGTGGCGGGAAACCGCAGGTTACCAATCACATCCACTCCCACTATTTCTCTGCTCCCACTAGTGGAGCTGTCCGCAGTCCGCACGCCGCGCCACTCATTATCCATTTATTATTATTACTGGAAGCAAGAAATTCTGTCCAAAGTGTTAGCGAAGCCATTATTTGATACCTGCTCTAATAATTAGTCGTGATGAGTAAAGGTGGTAAGTACTTTTCCATTTATATATTAAATAAGTCCACTTACTCATGTAATGTTTATTAATGGTCCTAATAAGGAGGGACCAGTCTCATTAACCTGCAAAGAAATGTTGTAGCAGCCATATTATGCATGCTTATCAAATTTTTGCTACAGTAATGTTCCTTGGTCCTCTATAGGAGCCACCTCGCCAAAGGTCATGACTCTGGGTGTACACTGTTGTGTAGTTTTTGAAAGGCTAAGAATCATTGCATTCTGTTAAAACTATAATTGAAATTGGAGTGTCCATGTCCACCGATTCACCACAGGTGATGCCCAAATGTATGGGGCTAACTAATAATACCGGAAGTCGAAATGCAAAAATGTTTATGCCATAGGTTTATGCATGTCAATTTCAGATTATCATGTAGGTATGTTTTCTGTGATTATCAGCATCAGTTTCTCCCAGTACTGCACGGAAAATGACTCGGGCAGCTTTTGGGTTCTCCAAGAACCATATGTCGTCCGTACCCCACCCAAGGGCTGAGTCTTTAGTGAGGTGGAGCTCATAGCAAATGGCCAAAAAAATGTTTTCCTTGTACCCGGTACCTATACAGGGTGGTCCATCCTAGCGTAATTATCCCATAGCGGTCTTACCCTTCAAGATAGAGAAAAAGATGTAAAGAAGAAGTTATATGGTTTGATGAGACCTATAACCTAAAATTATTTTCAGCTATACAGGGTGTCCCATTTTGACGGGATCAACAAAACGTCAATTTTTTTGAATGGAACACCCTATATTTTTTTGCATTTTCGGATTCAGCTTCTTCAACTGTCTTATGCCTGTATTTTTGTTTTTGAATTGTGTGACAGTGCTACCAACTAAAAATTGAAAACTGAAAAAAATCGCATTTCCACAGTTATCTTGAAAAAATTGTAGCGGCCTTGCTTTTCAAAACTAAGAGATGAAACTTGACATGATGATAGTCAAGTCACAGACCAATACACCAATGCCAAAAATTTGCGATTTCTTGATACAGGGCGTTCACAAAAAAAATCAAACTTTATAATTTTCAAAGTCTCATAACTCATTTTTTTCAAATAGCATGCCCCTAATTTTATAACGTTATCTGATAGCTTTTTTTATCCTTTTTCATTTTTACTAGGGGTACCCTACCCTTAAACTTCATTTTTCTCGAGATAATCGGAAATTTTCACAAAATTTTTGATTTTTTATTTTTTTTTCACAAATTGAGTTGGCCGTGATGAATGACAGACAGGCCAAATAGTACGCAACGCTCAATTAGTCAGTCTGAATATTGTCGAACAAAAGAAAATGGCTTCAACGCAGAAAAAAACAAATTGGGTTCCTGGATATCTGGATCATTACCAGAATATCATATCAATCATTTTCTCTCGCGTAAAGTCATTTTTCCTTGATCGACAATATTCAGACTGACTAACTGAGAGTTGCGTACTATTTGGCTTGCCTGTCATTCATCACGGCCAACTCAATTTGTGAAAAAAAAAATAAAAAAATCACAACTTTTGTGAAAATTTCCGATTATCTCGAAAAAAATTAAGTTTAAGGGTAGGGTATCCCTAATAAAAATGAAAGAGGATAAAAAAAGCTATCAGATAACGTTATGAAATTAGGGGCATGCTATTTGAAAAAAATGAGTTATGAGACTTTGAAAATGATAAAGTTTGATTTTTTGTTGTGAACGCCCTGTATCAAGAAATCGCAATTTTATGACATTGGGATATTGGTCTTTGACTTGACTATCACCATGTCAAGTTTCATCTCTTAGTTTTGAAAAGCAAGGCCGCTACGATTTTTTCAAGATAACTGTGGAAATGCAATTTTTTTCAGTTTTCAATTTTTAGTTGGTAGCACTGCCACACAATTGGAAAACAAAAATACGGGCATAAGACAATTAAAAAAGCTGAATCCAAAAATGCAAAAAAATATAGGGTGTCCCATTCAAAAAAAATTGACGCTTTGTTAATCCCGTCAAAATGGGACACCCTGTATAGCTGAAAATAATTTTAGGTTATAGGTCTCATCAAATCATATAACTTCTCTCTTACATCTTTTTCTCTATCTTGAACGGTAAGACCGCTATGGGATAATTACGCTAGAATGGACCACCCTGTACTTACACATTGCATGCATTAAGCAGGACTCTTAAAATAAATCAATTTCACCTGTCGAAGCATTTTTCGAAACTTACTCCTGACAAGGGAAAAACAGCATCATTCCAAATTTCATGTGCGTTCTGTGTAATATTGGCAACTTCTAGGTGCTTTCATAATTTTAATATGCCTATTTTTTTTCAGCTGCAAATCTTTAATTTAGCACTGCAAAACAGTCGAATTTTCCATATTAATTATTTTCCAATCCCCTTTTTAACATGCCAAAAGATTTACAACTTTTATGTAGTAGGCAAAAAAGAAGGCGAAAGCATCAGATGATCAAAGAGCAAACATTAAAGCATGCAAACTTTCATAACTTGCCCACCAAACCCTCTGTTGAAGAGGCCTCACTGTCAATTAAAAGTGACCCTGTAGCTGATGCCCCTGCATGCGATAATGAATGCTCCAGTGTTGCTGGACCTATTTCTTTAGCCCAAAATATTGCTGAAGAAAGTGAAGCGGAAAGTCAAAATGAATATAATTTTTTTCAAGAAACTACATCAGATGATTCAGATTTTGAACTCGACACAAATACTCCAAGTCCAACTAGCTTGGTTAGGGATTTAAAAATCTGGGCAATAGATAACCATATAGGGCGAAAAGCGTTCTCTAAACTTTTAGTTATACTCAAAACACATAACTTGGATGTTCCAGTTGATTATAGAACGGTATTGTCAACGCCCAGAAGTGTGGTTTTATTTGACATGAACCCTGGCAAATATGTTCACTTTAATATGAAAACTGGACTGCTTAGATCTATTCAAAAGTATTACACTGAACCTCCCCAATCTGTAAAATTAAATTTCAATGTTGACGGATTGCCATTAGCTGAAAGTTCACCAAGTCAATTTTGGCCGATATTAGCTTCTTTAGTTATAGAAAATACTCGCACAGAAGTGTTCTTAGTTGGTTGCTACCATGGCAACAAAAAACCGTCAAATGTCAATGAATTTTTGCAAAGATTTTTGGACGAGCAGAATGATTTACAAAAAAATGGTGTTTCATGGAGGAATTCAATAATAAAAGTTAAGGTTCATTGTATAATTGCTGATGCACCAGCAAAAGCATATATTTCGTCCATTAAACTTCATTCTGGCTATTTTTCATGTGGAAAGTGCATTCAAGAAGGGGAGTATTTTAAGAACAGGGTCGTCTACCCTTTAACGAATTGCAGGCTTCGAACAAATGAATCATTTAGGAGTAGATTGCAGCCAGAACATCACCACGAAGAACGGTCATTATTAGAAAAAATTGATGGATTTGACATGGTCACCCAAATGGCTCTAGATTACATGCACTTAGTGTGTCTTGGGGTACAAAAAAGGATTCTGAAAAAAATCGCCAGAGGCAACATGGAGCACAGACTACATAACATTGAAGAAGTTTCTCAAAAATTAGAGCATCTGAAACAAGATATACCACTGGAATTTGCACGCAAACCAAGAAGTTTTGCAAATATTGAAAAGTGGAAAGCTACGGAATATAGGCAGTTTCTTCTATATACTGGAATGCTTGTTTTACATAATGAGTTACCTGAAGCCAAATACAAACATTTTCTGAGCCTCTCTTGTGCGATCCGTATTCTGTCAACATCTAAATTATTGTCATCTCATTCAGAGTACGCTCATTCTCTGCTTATTTACTTTGTTGAACAATTTGGTGTTCTCTATGGACAGGAAGAACTATGTTACAATATACACGGTTTGGTACATTTAGCTGCGGAAGCCGGTACACTTGGTGTGCTTGATGTTTTTAGCGCATTTAAATTCGAAAATTTCATGTCCAAAATTAAAAAGTGTATAGCGACATCCAATAGACCACTGGAACAGTTACACAATAGAATAGTGGAAATGCAAACCTTGCCCATAGTAGTAAATAGTCAACAGTATCCTGTTCAAAAGGATTCAACAATTACATTTCATAATTTCAAATTAACTTGTCAACATCCTGATAATTGTGTCATATTAAAAACTGGCCATGTTGCTACAATAAAAAACGTTTTTTGCCTTGATGGAAATGTGATTGTGGAATGCAAATTCTATACAACAAAAAAACCCTTTTTTGATATTCCTTGTAATTCTTTAGTTTTTGACATCTGTGTAGTTTCTTGCTCTGATCTTTCCGATACCAAAAAAATTAGTGTTTCTGAAATTGCAAACAAGTGTGTTAAATTAAATATGAATGATTCAAAATTTTTAGTCGTACCTCTCATTCATACATTTGAATGAGATCCTTAAAATACCTGGCCTCCCCACAAACACTCGGAATAACGAAATTTGAAAACTGAATTAACCAATAATAATCACAACATTTACGTCATTCAAAAAAGCATTTTACTCTGAACCTAGGGTTTTTGTTTGGCACAACTAGTTTCCATCTTTGCATTATTTTCTTTCAATTTTATTATTCCTATAATACTTTTTTCGACTGTTTTGCTTATTTGCATTACTAAACCGGACTCCATCAGTCGTCAAGAAGACAGTAACAGCCCATTCAAAACCGTATGCCGCGGTAATATTTTTGGAGGAATCGAATGAATCGAACCAAGTGACGGCCGCTGTGCCACTGCCATGGGTATCCCCTCTGAAACAACATTGTATGTGGCCTGGAGGTGCCAACACATCGCTGTATATAAAGCGATATGAAAGGCCAGGTCCGAATTGGAAACCTCATGCTATAGCGTTTCAAGGTTCATACAGTAAGTTACTTAGGACATCTCGGAATAAAATGTTAAGTTATCATCACCTATAGGTACACTGAGTGATGCTGAAAGCATTCTGAGCAACAATCAGAAACAGGATAAGGAAAGGGGAAGGGGAAAGCGGGACATAAGGCCACCTTCACCTTTTAGCCCCGACGAGGATTTTTACAAAGGAAGGTCCGACAAAAATAAAAGTAGTAAGTACCCCAATTTTTTTTTTCAAGTGAATGTATTTTTATATTATTTTTAGTAAACAATGATCCACCCAAACTGCCTGAGAGTGATGTAACCTATGGTCCACTCAAACTGCCTGAAAGTATTGTAAGTCAAGAAGAGGAGTCTGATGATGCTTATGTGACACGAGTCTTGGTGAATTCCAATCCTCAGGAAGTATGTGACGGTGAGCTTTTATTTAGACTTCTACTTAAATTGGGACCATGGGACCCTACGCTCTCTTTCAAATGTCTTTCAAATGTAGGTTTGATCAATATATGTATAGCTATTGCAAACTTTCAAAGTCCGAACATAAGATTTCCCTACTTCTTTATTGTAGTTTGGCACCTGGGGCCTAAGAAATTTTCATCTATGGAAAATTTTATCTAGAGATTGAAAGTCTCACAGACGATTGTTCAAAAAAAAGAAAAAAAAAAAAAGTTCTCATAATGTCCTTAGATAAAGTTATCCCGGGAAAAAAATATTGCTTCTGAAAACGGTTTATTTAAATTATTTTGAATTATTTCACAGATCATTACACACCCGAATCAGCTACATTGACGGACCTGACGAAACCATCATCATCAGGTTTCCGACCATTTACGCCAACAACGGCAGGAGCTTCAACAAGCGCTTCATTTATCGGGCCAGGTATTTAATCAATAAATATTATAGTTAGATCAATATATGGTTATTACAAACATTCAATGTCCGAACATAAGATTTCCCTATCTTTTAATTGTAGTTATGTTATACCTTGGCACCTTGGGCATAAGAAATTTTCATCTATAGAATAGAATAGAATAGAATAGAGTTTATGGAAAATTCTATGGAAAATTTTATCTAGAGATGATTGAAAGTCTCACAGACGATTGTTCCAAAAATCGTTCTCATAATGTTCTCTAGATAAAGTTATCCTGGGAAGAAAATATTACTTCTAATAACGGTTTATTTAAATTATTTCACAGTTCATTACACACCCGAATCAGCTACATTGACAGACCTGACGAAACCATCATCATCAGGTTTTCGACCACTTACGCCAGCAACGGCAGGAGCTTCAACAAGCACTTCATTTATCGAGCCAGGTATTTATAAATGAACTAGTTTCGGTTAGTTACTGAGCGTAATTACAGTTGATGAATACCTAATATAAAGTGCACCATAAGTGACTGACACATTTCGTGGACGAATTTCCCAGGCGTAAAAGAACTTAGAGATTTCGTTAGATTCTCATTCGGAAGAAAAAATCAACATGTCAAAAAAAAATCGGTAAAAACAAATTGAATTTATTAAAAAACCCTTACAAAGTTCTATTCAGTCCGAAATCTTGCCTGTGCTGTTAATAAAAGGACAAGGTTTACGTGAATTTTCCCGCTAACACCGCAAGACATAATTAACCGTGCTGGAAACATCAAGTACCTAGATGGTGACGTTGTGCATCCACGGTTGGAAAAATGTGTCAGTAGATCAGGCCCACTTCCTTAATATATATTTTTTTAATATACATGTTGTGTACAAGTCAGTGGATTTGTTCTAATTTTAAAATGATCATAAAAAACTTTTTTATAGCACCTTGTACAACGATTTTCTTCGGCAAATCAGAAAAACTATTTGAGTTTTTCTTCCGAATGAGATTTAAATACTTTTTTCATGCTTAAGAAATGCATTCAGGAAATGTGTTAGTCCTTTATGGCGCGCCTTATACATATTATGTAGAATTTATTAATCAAATAAATTGCATTATTTTTCAGGATCGCCTCTTAATGATACCACTACCACATGCAATTGCCAGACGACGGTGGTCAACATGCTGGGGCAAGTTCTACTTGAACTTCAAGCCCTCAAGGAGGAAACAGCAAGGTCATCAGGGAGCAAACAAAATAAATGTGAGCAGTTCGCCCAAATTGAGGCAATGGTGCCATGCTCCACTTTAGAGGAAGTGGAGAGTTTGGAGAGTTTCATAATATCTAGTAATAAAAACAAGAAAAAAGTGGTACGTTATTGAATACTTTTTAATTACTCAAAGCAGTGTGCATCATCTTTTTTTTTTTATTTAGTATGAATACTTCAGAACGATTGGGGGAAATGGGACGAGGGATGGGACTATGCGGCTTTTAAAATGCCTTTTTACTAACCACGTGGCTGAATTGTGTTCGTGGACTGGCGCCAAAGATAATTTTAAGGTGGGCAATCTGGCCTTGTTGGATGTGATGTTCAGTAAGTAAACCTTTGTGCAATTATGGTTAAATTTCTTTTAAATATTATTAGTCATTACTCATTAGTGGCAATTCTCTATCAAAACCATTAAAATTTAAAGGGTCTTTAAAAAAATCCAGCAAATCACAGATCAGCTTTTCATCAGTTTCTAAGCAACTCAAGCCCTTAAAATTTTAAAGTCCATTAAAATTTTACAGAATCGCCACTATACACTGCTATTTGATTAAAAAACTGAATCAAACCTAGTCAAGCGTTTTGAACTCGTCTTCGACTAGGATTGATTTTGGTTAAATTGACTGCAATAATGATCAGCAAAATCATAATTACGAGTGGTATTATACAATATTTGGTCTTAAACTCCTATTTTAAAAGTCGAGTCATGAACTGCAATTTACATTATTCAAGTAAAATTGAGTAACTGGTCGTTTCTTGGTGTATTATCGCAAATAGGTGCAAAATCATAAATTGGTACAGCCTGTTAATAATTTTTCTAGCGTACCTTACCTATGTTACGAGTACAAGTTTAAAAACCTGATACCATAAGCTCATAAATATTTAGGTACAATAATGTTTTTTTTCTTACTAGGTGCTGTTCGAGATGGCAATCAGACCTACAATCTCAAGGATTTCGAGATAGCCGTTAAAGATTGGCTGCGCCATGCGAAACAGCGGCGGGAAAGAGAAGACAATAAGAATCGAGATAGCCGTTGAAAGATTATTTATTTTTTTATTCAATAAAATTATAAATTGAATAATAACCTGTAATATGTTTATTTCTTTTACAGGGTGGTAAATTCTGGGCAATGATTGTACAGGGTGATCACGCAAGAATTCCCCCTCCCTGCTTAAAGCTCACCCTTTGCAATTATTCAGAAAAAAAAAACTTTTCTTGAAGGATTTTTGCCGTAGCTTTCAAATATGTCGCCAGTAATTTTTTATCTCTCACCGTATACAAGGTGCCGCATAATTATTTCAATTTTTTTTTAAACACCTGTATGTATATATTTTTTACAATTGATTTAGATTTTTATGCTGATTACAAACATACATGACACTTCTTGATTTTCTTCAAACACAAAATCACAAAACTGATCAGTTTTATTCAAATGATCAAAATCTACTTTTTTTTTGCGGCCCAAAGTAACTATAACATGATTTTTTTTGTGCTGTTTCATCATTGAACGTTCGTTTGGTAATGAGTTTGGGTTGGAGCTTTACTTTGGGGTCGCAAAAAAAAAATAGATTCTGGTCATTGAATAAAATTGGTCAGTTTTATGATTTTTTGTTTGAAGAAAATCAAGAAGTGACATATGTTTGTAATCAGAATAAAAATCTAAATTGATTGTAAAAATTATATACAGGTGTTTCTAAAGAATTGAAAAAATTATGCGGCACTTTGTATGGTGAGAGATAAATAAATTCCTGGCGACATATTTAAAATCTACGGCAAAAATCCTTCAAGAAAAGTTTTTTCTTTTCTAAATTATTGCAAAGGGTAAGCTTTTAGCAGGGGGGAATTCTCGCGTGATCACCCTGTACCTATATGGAGCAACAACAAAATTACCACCCTGTATGCAACCTCTTCTGCATGTTGTAAGGTGGATGTCTATAGTACATCGCAATACAAAGTGTATAAGCAATGAACCATTGCCCTCTCAGTGACGTTTCTTAGGAAGTCCTATTGAAAACCACAATGGTAGGTGTGTGCGACATGAAACGTGTCCTCTCAGTGTTGTACACAATGTGACTACTATGTTTGGATCAATTAATTACTTTTGAAGCGGACATTTGGCAGCGGATGTGTGGTACTATAGGCTTACCATAATACATCGCAGCGACTTACGATATACTCAAAGTGAAGTACTGTGGCACTCTTGGGGACCGCGCCGTGTTCTCTGGGATTGGAGTCGAATTAAAAAAAAACTTCCGTCTAGGACTAGATGCGTGACGGACAGGCGGACGGATAAAGCTAAGCGCCTTTCCGTTTGGGGAAGTACGCTAAAAAGAACGCGGCGGCTAATAACAATAGGAGGTACCTGACTAATTTATTCTTCTTATAGGTAGGTATAGTTTAGACCTATGACATTATATTAACAATGATTTAATTTACATTTAAGCATAAATAAAGTTAGTTCTAGATTTCTAAACAGCTTTTTATCACATTAAATTATTCTTGCAGCAAAATATTCTTCTGATGTGCAGCATCAAAGGATTAACGCAACTTTCTTGGGGGGAGAAGCTTTTATGCGGCTTTTTCGTGAAGTGGGCTTCCTTTATCGTCACCAACACCTCTGGGATGTTCTCCTGGAATCATTTTTCATGCAATCAATTCGATCAATATCAACGGAAAGTTGAATGAAAATAAAACAAATTGGTTGTGTCACCCCAAACCTTTCCCAGCAGGTATAGCAAAGAATGGGTAGAAGCTTTATTCGAGAGTCGAGACGTCCCTCTGAGTGGGAAGTTGGAATTTGAGAGAAATATTCAAACAAATTTGAAGCATCTTTATAATAATTCAACAAAAACTGGAATGTTTTCCGGGATTTGAAATTTTCGGAAAACCTCAAAGTCTTTTCCAAATAATCTCATTGTAAAAATCGTCAATTGGGGCTTCTTTTCAAGCTTCATCATTTGGGTCCGGTCTCGATTCGGGTCTCGCTAAGCCAGACTGGTTTTGCATTTTCAACTAAACTGCTGGACAACGAAGTTGTTGGTATCGTAAAAATGATTCGATTTTGGAGGCCAATATCTCCCGATTGCCGATTGCGATTTCCAATTTATTTGTTGTGTTAACTAGCTTAATCTTTTCGTAACCCATCCCATAATACTGAATGTTGAGAAACTTCATGTGAATTTTCTACAGGGTGATACGTAAAATGGTGCAAAATTGCAACGACTTCATCGTACTCCCATTTGTCAAAAAAAATTGAAAACCCCCATTTTGGAAGAATATATTTTTTCAATATTCCAATACAAGAATCATGAAGTGTGGTGTCTTATCTCAAAATTATTTCGGAATTATCCAGATTGGAAGTCGAACATTGAAGATATAAGTTTTTATATTGAATGTTGCAGATTAACGAAGCTCAGGCATAGCACAAGCATAAAAAGTACAACATCCAGGGGGGCTTTACTCCACTCGAAATCTGAAGTTTTACATCGTTACTATGTTCAGGAGCTTAAACTTGCAAATAGAACATGTTTCACATCTAAAATTCTGGTAAAATTTGACCGTACGTTGAATTCTGACGAAATTCAACGAACGAAAAACAGGCAGTGACCACCACTTAAAAAAGTGCCCCCTGCTTGGCCCCACATCACATATTCGGATTGTGTTGAGAGTAAAATTGTTTTGGACTGGTGTACGAACAACCTTGCTCAATGTCAACATCCATTCATCAAATGTGACTTAATCTCGCGTGCCAACAAGGCAAATCTGTAACATTCAACATAAAAATTTATATCTTCAATGTTAGACTTCCAATCTGGGTATTTCCAAAACCGTTTCGAGATAGTACACCACACTTTATGATTTTTAAATAAGAACACATCTTTTTTTTTTGACAAATGGGAGTACGATGAAGTCGTTGCAATTTGGTATTTTACGTATCACCCTGTAGAAATTTTTCATGAAGTTTCCCAACATTCACCCTACAGGATAAGTTACGGAAACATTAGGCTAATCAACACAACAAACAAACAAAATGGAAATCACATTCGGCAATCGGAAGTTATTAGTCTTCAATTATTCAGAAAACTTTCGGGAAATTTCATAATAAAATGTTGGAAAATCTTCAGGAACAAGTTCTTGTTTAAAAAAATTGTGAAAATCTGTTCGCGGGATGAAAATTTGGAAATTTGCAGTTTTTCCTGGGCGGGGGACTCGAAAATCGTTGATCCGATTTCGATTAGATGCCGTTCAGAAATGCACTTTGTCAATAACTATCAATAATAATGGAGTTTGGTAGTCTAGTATAAGTACGTGAATACAAACCGGAGTTTTGGCTGAGCACTCGACGTATTTCACTTTGAAACTCCTGGCGCAATTCTCCGCCACTTGCCTGGTAACGAATATTTCTTGCATCGAATTCATGTTGTCTATCACATTTTGATCGTGTCTCAAATCTGATTTCGTCCCCACCAGCACCATAGCAGGACCGTTGTCTTTTCTGTCCTCCGTGTGTTTTCTAATCTCTGGTATCCACTAGAAATAAAACGCGTTAGCCACCTTACCTATTTTAATCTACAGCTCAATCTGGATCCTGAATTCAGATCAAAGTTAGTAGATTTGGAAGGGAAGGTCATAGTAAAAGCTGATGAGAACGAGTTCGATTTTTCTAGAGGTCGGTCCCTCCTTCCTCAAATGATCACGGTTTTAGACTTGATTTTTTATAAATTGAGTATGTACTTGGCGTGGCTGCTGGTCGCATTTAACGTACCAACAAACTGACATCACTGCAATGTAAAGAAGGATCGACCTAGTCTAAGGAACGACCATTTCTTGTATTCATCTCAAAAAAGGAGCATCAAAATAGAACTTTGAACATAATTGAACTTACAAACTGTGTGAGGTTGCTAAACGAGTCCATGTTAGCCACTGAGAAGCAAAGCAGGATTATGTCAGCTTTTTTGTAATGCTGAGTCCTAAAATTTTCGTACTCTTCTTGACCTGCCGTATCTATCAGCTCCAGGCCGTACTGTTTTCCATCATGGTGGATGTCAAGAATTTGACTTTCGAATATGGTCGCCACATAATTGGGATCGAATGGATTCTTGGCTAGCCTAGAAAAGCAATGTAAAAAATTGGAAAAATTTAACGCAAATTGAAAACTGAATCGTACCTGTTCAACAAACTAGTTTTTCCAACAAATCCATCCCCTACGGCTACACATTTTATTACTCCAGCCATTTCAGTCAACATTGCCAACGTTCAAGGCATATTGTAATGTTTTGGACGAAAAATGTTATCGCATTTTTATCTTATCATAATAGTGCTGATAAGAGATGGTGGCACCAGGAAAAATTCACCACGGAGAAAAATCTGATTCATTCAGATGATAATAATCTAGTAGGTATTTATGAGGTTTCATTATGGGTTTCATTTACAACAGTAGGCGGGGCAGACTTCGCAGTGTGAGGGCAGATTGACATGTATGAGAGTATTCGCAACCAGTCCATCTCCCCACCTCGCGGTGTGTTTAATAGGAGGCCATGCTCAGAAAGTTGCTTTACTTGGCAGAAATCATTCATTTTGGTACAGTATTACAAAAAGTACCTACCTACACATCACATATTATAAGACACATACAGTAGGTGCATTCCTTTTACAACCTGAACTAAGTATTCTGACCTAAGTTGTTAGTGGTATCTCACTTTCGCGCATGTGATTTCTCGCTCTTTCTCTCTCTAACTTAGATCAGATCAGTGAGTTTTATGCTAAAAGGAAAGCACCTAATAAATGTCATTAACCCAGTAGGTAGCACGATGAGCTCGACCTCGCTTTCAAAGGCGAAGGTCCCGGGTTCAAATCCGCACTGGGCCAGATGGACTTTTTCACGAGTTTCTTAGTACTGGGGCATCTACTATCGTGCGGTGATGCCCCGGGAAAAGGGATGAAACGAGAAAGCCATCGAAACAAAACCCCACTGAAAAATCCCCCAGTGATTCAAACATGTCTCCGTTGTTGTTATCGTCATCACTGTTATCGTTACTAAAAAGCGCTTTTTAATAACTGCTACTGAAAAACCTGCTAATAACATGTAATAACCTAGTAGTTGATGCAGGTTAAAAAAAACGTCATTATTGTTTCGTTGTTATCCTGGTAACTCCTTGAAATCTGCTAGGCAAAAAATTATTAACAATAGGTAATGCTATAAAACTTCAGTGGAAGGATAGCGGAATATACTCGCCAAAAGGAAAAGAAATCACAGTGAGGAATAGTTTTATCTCTATCATACCTATTTTACGTTAATAAGTAATAATAATTTTACGAAAATCGCCCTCAACATACCATGATACGTTGAGGGTGGTTTTCGCCTTATAACTCGGCTAGCCTCAGCTCAGCTTAAATATGAAAACTATCCACCTCACTTCCAGTGGGTTAGGTATTTCAAAACCATAAGTTCTAAATCAATTTTTTGTTTCAAAAGATTCTTCAAAGCTTTGACTTCACTTGCTTCGCTGGTTGTATATTATGGAAAAATTTGCATCAACAAAAAAGATTGTCGCTCCCTGTGAAGGATGATGCATTCATAGTTGATCAAGATGTTTCCTGTTCCATAAATAAATAATCAAAATTATTGTTTCTCAACCGCAGTTATACTATTATTAAGGGTTTTGTGTACTTCAATAAAAAATAAAATAAATAAACCCAAAGCTTAATTAGATATGCAAATAATGCTATGATCAATGCTATGATAATGTGAGGGTTAGGAGCTACAGTGAATATTCGCGCGTCGTTATCTCAGACGAGTTTCGCGACCCGTGCATATTAATTGTTGTTGAAGATTTGTTTATATTTGACTGATCGTTCTCAAAGCGGCCACGAATAGCCTCCGTCACTACATCTAGCGAGGCTTGAAAAAAATCGGTGACACTGGCAAATTTGAACTGTTAACGATTTAACTGTTTAATTTATTTAACAGTTAAATGTGAATTTAACTGGTTTGATTGGGGACTTTGACAGTATATTCTCCAGTTTGTGTCCTACAGTTGATGAAGTTGCATGTATGGGCGATTTTAATGTTAATTTCTTTAATTTACATAATCCGTTGTATGACTGCTTGGAGGGCTTTAATTTTGTTCAGATTCTTAATGAAGCAACAAGGATATCCGGTAGGGCCACCACGCTTCTTGATCCTGTTTTTGTCACAAATCGTGAAATGATCACTGATGTTGGTACTATGTGTGCTGATACTATCTCTGATCACCGATTGGTGTATGCCACTCTCAAAATTGATGCGTTTAAAATGGACCCAAAAACCGTAACTTATAGATCATTTGCTGACTTTCGTCTGGATTCATTTTTGCAGGATTTGTGTGCTTTGCCATTTGATAATATATTGTACGAAGACAACATTAATCATAAAATCGAAATATTAAGTAATCTCCTAGTGTCACTCTTTGATAGGCATGCTCCAACAAAACGGGTAAGAGTTACCAAGCCCAGAGCACCGTGGTTAACGTCAAATATTCGGCTATATATGGAACAGAGAGATCGAGCTCTGCGGAAATTTAAGAGGACTCGTTTGGAGTTAGATTGGATTGAATATAAACGGTTGAGAAATTTCACATTATCAATGGTAAGAAAGGAAAAAAAGAACTACATTAATACAATTTCATCTGAAAATAATCCAAGAGCAACATGGAATGCACTAAAAAATTTGAATATTTCAGCTGAAAAAAACAACAATTTGCCTGATGAATTGTCGGATCCGGACGAGATCAATAAATATTTTGGTAAATTTTTACAGAACCGTTCCAACTGCGCGAAGAAAGTTCAGTTTTACAATAATAATTTGCTAAACCGGGATGTATCATTTTCTTTCAAAATGGTAACTGTTGAAGAAGTACATAAAATCTTGCACGGTATTAAAACAAATGCTAAGGGTGTAGATGAAATATCGTCCTCTATGCTAAAATATTGCAGTCCATTTATCGACAAATATTTGACACATATTATTAATTGCTCTATAGAGGTAGGCTATTTTCCCGATGCTTGGAAAATAGCAATAGGAAACCCCATTCCAAAAAAAATTGATCCTTCCGGCTTTGGTGACATTCGGGTGATAAGTATTTTGCCTGCCATGTCTAAGATATTTGAACGAGCTCTTTATAACCAAATTTACACGTTTGTGGTCGAAAAGGACATATTGCCAAGACATCAGAGTGGTTTCAGGAAGAATTACAGTACTGCTACATCCTTGACGAAGGTCTTTGATGATTTGATTCGGGCTCGTGATTGCGGACGGGATAGCGTTTTGGTGCTGCTGGACTATTCAAAAGCGTTCGATACGGTTAACAATGAATTAATGTGTGCCAAGCTCAAGTATTACGGATTCCGGGGAAAGTCACTTGACTTGATGAAATCTTATTTTTGCGGAAGGTTTCAGAAAATATTTTGTAACGGTAAACACTCCGCCCTGATTGAAGTTCTGTCCGGTGTTCCTCAGGGGTCTATTCTTGGGCCGTTACTTTTCATTATTTACACAGCAGATATCCTCAAAGCCATGCGGCATTGTGAGGTGCAAGCTTATGCAGATGACACCCAGCTGTATTATCACTTTGATCAGCAGGAGTTCCGTGAAGCAGCTGTGAGAGTCAATAGTGATCTGGAATTAATTCATCAACTTTCTCTTGAGCATAACTTAAAGCTGAATCCGTCCAAATCGCAAATTATGTTATATGGCAGTAAAGCCCATGTGCAGTTCTTGAATCACAATCTGTCTATATCAATAAACGGTCAGCTGCTGCCATTTGTCAGCTCAGCGAGGAACCTTGGTGTAATGCTGGACACAGATTTCAGATTTAAAACTCATGTCAAAAAATTACTGCAGAAATCATTTCTATCTTTAAAGCTGTTGTACGCTGGTAGACATTGTTTAAGTGCTTCCTTGCGCAAAACTCTCTGTGAGAGTTTGGTCCTGTCAAATTTTAGATACTGTGACTTTATTTATTACTTCTGTTTAGACAACTTTGACAGAAACCGCATTCAAAGGGTGCAGAACAGCTGTTCACGCTTAATTAATGGCCTTCGTAAATTCGATCATATATCCCATACATATCGTCAATTAAACTGGCTTAACATGAGAAACCGATCGCTTCTTCACCTGGGCAGCTTTGTTGTGCAAACATTGGGCGAGTCCGGTCCTTCCCTTTGCTTTATAAGGGAGAAACTTATCCCACGATCCGATATTCATTCTCGATGTGTAAGATCTAGCTACAAACTAACGTTGCCGGGCCACCGCACATCACTCTTTCGGAGAAGCTTCACTTACAACGCGGTAAAATTGTATAACTCGTTACCCCGGGAAATTCTTGGTTCGGATAGCTCAACTTTTAAAAGGAAATTTAAGCTGCATCTAATGAGTCAGCAGAACGAGCTTCTGTCTTGAATTAAATCAATCCTCATTTTATACATTCTTTTTCTTTTTTGTACTTATACTTACATCTCACATTGCCATTATAGTGTTCAAAGGTTTTGTTACTTTTATAGATTTTTATATTGCATAATAAGGATAGGTAAAACATATTCCGATTGTTTTTCTTCTTTTTTCTACTACCTATGCTGCATTGTTATTTCATTTTATGGCGCGGTTGATGGTTGAGTAGAGTAGCTCTGGTAGCTAGACTTCGCCATCCTCCCGCGCCCGCAATAGGTTAGGTACCTGCAAATTTCTTTTCGTTATTTCCTGTTTTATTTATAAGTTATTGCTATTATTTGCTGTATTTCAAATGTGTATGTACCTACCTAACTAAATAAAGTCGATATAATAATAATAATAATAATAATAATAATTTTGTTGACCCTTTAAATTTGACAGTTGACAAATCAAATTTTGGTTTGCGAATATTCGCATGTGAGAATCCACCATAAAGCAGCGAACAGGGTGTGTGAAATGTTAATCATAAATATGTCATACCTATATGTTTTTGTTTCACCTGAAGGCAGCAGAATGAGAGTCGGCATATTTAGGTAGCTCTAATACCTGTCAATTCTGCACCGTTTTAAAAAGCCAAAACGGCATTTTGCACGCGAAACAGTTGAAGTACAGGGTCACATAAAAGAAAAACCGTAGTATCATCAAGACTCAGATATAATCATAAATCATCATTAAAAAATACAATGCTGCAGCCTGGTAAAAGGAGGAACAATAAATAAAATTAGGTAACCAAACAAAACAACTGGTACGCGTGTAATTATTCTTATAGTAGATACGTTTTTGTTTTGTTTTAGACAATAATAGTCAATGCTTTTCTTAATGAAAGATCAACGAAGCGCCGAGGGCATCACCCAAGTAGAACTTGACAGATTCTTTCAGGCTATAAAAAAGAGAACAGAGAACAGTTTTAGCACTTATACTTAACTGAAAATTGAACTAGTGGGTGGAGTTTACTTTTCTTTGTTCAAGCATTGGATGAACTCTTCCAATTTCTCCTGTATCTGTCTGACACGTTCTGAAAATGGAAATTAATTATTAGACAAAAAAAAATCGAAGAAAACTCAAGTTACTAACTCAGTTCTTCAGCTAGGGTAACCCTCCTGCCGGTCAGCAGCTTTTCTTTTTTCTCACTATCCTGGCTGATGTCTTCAAGGACTTCTTTGATTTCTTTATCCAGTCTTCTTGCTGTAAATGATTCAATTTTTGTGAAGAAAAAAAAACATAAGAATCAATCTTTACCTTCACGATTTATAATTTGTTGTCTCAAAGCGTTTGCGGTGACTTTCATCATTTGCTGGATGCGATGGAATAGAACAATGTCCGAACATTCAACGTCGACGGCATTTTGGTGGTAGAGATAGAAGGCTTTTTTGCAATCGTAGGCTTTGGTCAGCGATTGTTTGAGGAAATGACGTCTGTACACGGGGAACCAGACTTGACGAACGAACTCGTTGTCCACTTCAACGTTGTTGCGCAAAAGATTGTTGCGGATCGTCGTCAGCTCGTCGTAACTGAGCTGAGGAGGATGTTTCTGGAACAACGGAAGAAAAGAACCGTTAGGTCATTTTGGCAAATGAATCACGAAAGTTCAAACAGTACTATCGACTTCAAGTACGTTTTCATCTTCATAGGTTAGGTCGTCGATGGCACTAGAACGCCCGATGAAATAATTTTGTTTTCAACTGACACAGAACTCGATCACTGTCATTTTACAAAAATACCGTGAGATCAACAAGCAACCATCAAGGATTGTATTTTGATACAAAATATTCATTGACTGGGGCGCTGGATTGGCAGAATGACCGAATTTTTCACCACCAAAGCCACCCTAAATGGTTTTTCCTTGATCCCCAAAATGTTTTTTTCTTGACCACATGTTACTGATAATAACTCAAGAATTCAACAGGAATCAGAGAGTGATCCATTCTACAGCTCTATTCAGTGTGAACGGAAGGTCGAGTATGACAACATTAGAAACTGGAATTGGTAGGTACATACATCATTGGAATACAAAATTTTGTCCAGTTCGTTTTTGATTGCCGTCCTTTTGGCCTGGTCTTCAGTCTGGTATTTCCAGTACAGCCACCTTTCTTTCGTTCCGGGGCCCAGGATTTCCCTGAGCAAGTCTTCGCTTTGTTTTAGCTTTTCTTTGACGCTGTTCTCCAAAAACCGCACGGCCGCGTCCCAATCCCTCTTGTCGCTCACGCTGCGGTCTTCCAGGGTATTGAGCTGGATGACCCTGTTGAAAATTCAAATTATTAACCTACAAACTATTCTTGGCGAATTAAGAACATCTCAGCTTCTTTGAAAGAACCTGTAATTAGCTTTTCGCAAAGAGCGAATGGGCTGATGAGTGAAATTACAGAAATTAATTATCATTGTGGCTATTTTGTCTCAATCAAATCAAAAACCTGATCAAATTTTAATTAACTGCTATCTATTCATTTTCATTTATTTGTAGATTACAATCCTGACTAGTCAGCAGAAAGGCAAAAATTAACAAACATTATGGAGATTTTTCTCCTTGGTCTTGATAATGCTTATAGTATGTCCAGCACAACCGTGATTCGAGTGACATGAGAGATTTTGTTTCTAAATAGATCTACCTAGTTCTCAAATATGAACTACAGCAAATCCCCAAAAATGTTGTGCTTGCCCTGGCAATATTTGGCACGACAATTCATGCGTCCGGGACACTTTTGAAACTCATTTCTCGCACATTTCCGCTACTAACAGACGGAAATTGTTTGCGGGACTTGATGTCTGAAGTTTTCCATCTGTTAATTTCCGTCAACTAAAGTAGCATGTGACACTGACGACTGAAGAAAATAATTCCAACTTCTTAAAGCAAGCTCGATTTTTCGACTCTCCAATCTGAAACATATAATGCCGTCGCTCTAGAAAAAAATGTCGCAATGGAAGTGCACCGACCCTTTGGCCTGCTGCAGCCAAATAGAAGCGTCAAGCCTTGAAGAATTATTAGCAGAACAAGAAACATCCCGGGAGGTTTGCACTTGCAGCAAGGATTCAAGTGCAAAAAAATTGATAAGCCAATTGTCGAAAAACCCAGCTGTTCAAAAATTGCGTGTTGGACCGAAATTGATGTAGATCATCTTCAATTTGCCATATCCCCGTTTTGGGGTTGGCGCAAGACGAACTCGTGTCGTCAAGGTGAATCCCGAATGCTGTGAAATTCGAAGGACGCCCTTGCGGTTTTGGTATCTAATCAACGGTAACACGTCTCTGCGGCCCCCAAGTCGCAGTTCTACGCATGACACGGTCAAATTTTCAAAGCTTCTAACATTTTGATGTCAGTTTGACAGGCAACATGACTCAACTTTAGAACAAGTCAGTTTTACACCAGATAAGGCGTACAATGCCAAACTAGAGAATTTGCGCAGGTCACTCGAATCATGGCTCTGCACGTCCAGTTACATTTCGTTATTTCAACATTAAAACCTAGAGCTGCCTAGTTTTTCGTAGTTTCAATTTTTTTTGGGGGGTGTAATTTCAACTCAAGTCGAAGCTAGATGAATGTGCTGCAAATATGAATCAGAATAACAAACCTCAGCATTTCCGACGCTTTGTCTTCCCATACGTGACGTTGCATCGCTTCGCTCACCACAGCCGCCTTCAGCAAATCGAAAATGTCGTCGTGGTCTGGGGCCTGGCCGGCCTTGTTCATGAACTTTCGGAATTCTTCTTGGAGCGTCTCCCAGCCAGACTCGACCGACTGAGCGGGCAAAGTTTGCTCTGCCCACTGTCTCAATTTAATATCGACGGCAGTGTTGAAGGTTTCTGTAAAAAAGTTTTTTTTTTTCAAAAGGCTAATTCATGCAAAGTTTTTGCTTATTATCTGCAACAACATAATTAACCCACCATCCTAGGGCCGTTCTAAACTACCATAAAAACAACACCGGCTTTTGATAACATGTACACAAAAACATCAAATTGGTCAACTAGTAACAAACTCCAATATGGCGAAGGAAGGAGTTAATGGCTGGATTCATAAGATCGGTCATAGCCTCTGATCCTTTGATTTTTTCTAAATCTACCGTTTTCATGATTGCTCCGATATTCACTGGAGATTTCGACTTGGGGATAAACCACAAACCCGTACAACTGGCGGAGAACATGTTCAAGAGCTTGCCGGATACATGGCGAAGCTGCTGGACTTTTTTTTAGAGTCCTCTGAATTAAACGAAACTCAAAGATGTAACATAATTTGTTGCTAAAATTTGTTTATTTTGTAGTTGACCGATCGTCCTCAAATATAGTGGGTGTCAAGTCGAAATAAATACGATTCAATTAGCGAAAAAACGAGCTCGATATGTTGAACCGTTTGAGAGAGGGAAGATTTGGCTGCTGAGAAGAAGCTATCAAGCAGAACAATAAAAAAATATTGAAAAATCACGCAAAAAGCAGCCACAATAATAAGCTTCGGTTACTTCGCATGGCTAGGTCTAAAAAACACTGTGTTACCTGACGTTCCAGTCTGAGCAGAAGGCAGGTAAATGTTCTCGAACACGTGACTGGACACCTTCTCCCAGATTTTCTGGTTGAGGCGCTCTTCCCACTGCTTCGGACTGACCTGCGACAGATTGACAACTTCGTCCAGGATTTCGGAACGGGCCCGTTCGAATAACTCGTCGCGGTCCTGTTCGCGTATCCTGGGGAAATTGTTTTTCCACTCCGTTTCCAGGTTGAAACGCCTGGCTTTGAAGGCGTCGGCCTGCTGTTCGACGGTTTCGCGCACCATCTTCCAGAAACAATCGGCCACGGCCAAACTGAGGTTCTTTGTTGTGACCTGGGTCGACCGGATGACACCGTCTCTACAATTTTATGAATAAGTTTTCATCAGCTTTCTATTTCAATAAATTCAAACTGTGCTGCATACTTGAAAAGTCGAGAATTTTTGAAAAAGTTTTCTTCATAGTCTTTGATGGTTTGAATCGGGTCGTCCTTGCGCCCTCTACCGGTGACGACAGCGAAATATCCTATCGCCTTCATTGGGAACAGTTTTCCGGCTAAAATCTTGCGAATCTGCAAGAATCATCAATTTATGAACAATAAGAAAAAACTTCGTTTACGCTCTTCCTAGCGCGCTAGATTTGAAAATCATACCAAGCTAAAAGTGCGCTCAAGTTATAGAAATGGACCACAGTTGGCCGAGAAAGAAAAGGCAAGTTATGACCTACCCTGTTTGGATCAGCGAGATTTTGCTCGGCCATGTCGACTTTGGTGAGAACGAAAATCGTCCTTTTACCCTGAGGATCACACTGAGAGACGAGATCTGTGACGTTGCTTCTTTCGGCATCCACAGCGCCATCTTGAATGCACAAAATTATGGCATTGGGATTGTTCATGTAAGTTTGGGTCATCTGTTTGATGCACTCCCTGGTATCTTTCGCCATGTCCGTTGTCACGGTCTGGAAAAAAATTGAATTTACGATTGCGACAAAGGATGAAATAGTAAGAGCAACAAAACAAGGTGTTGAAGACAGCTTCTAACGACAGAAACCGTTCAGGTCCACACTCTTTACTATAAGGACGGTGCCAAAAGCACTTCTGTTCTGATTGCAAGGATGCCCAAGCTCTCCAAAAAATTCGGAAGTTTCTCAATGCTATCAAAATTCTGAGAAACCCATTTGCAAGATTCACGAGTTTTTCAGGATTAATGATGCAGTAATAGTAATAGTAAAGGTGCCTAATCTTCTCGGTGAGTTTCGTACGAGTGCCACCGCTCCCTTTCGTCGTGATAGACGCTCTCGAATCGTTGACAAGCAGTGGGGGCCCAGGAAAACTGGGCGTGGAAAATCAGGAAGTGGCGCCCTGATACCCCCTTGACAGCATGCTTTCCGGCAAAAGGTTGCCCGTTTTGCCGCCAGAATGACCTGCCGCAGGAGGAATCGGAGGAGTATCGTTGGGACGCACCGGATCAGGAGGCCTGGAGCACTCGACTAGGAGGCACAACCACACAGATCGTCCGGACCTGCACTGGCGCCGGCCTCGCCCCAATTATACAGGAAGTCCCGTTTACTTTTGTAGTTTCAAGTGGTTGATTGGCTAGCTACAGTTTTTTATCGGCATTACTTGTCGAGGGGTGCGGCCTTCCGCCAAACCTTTCGTGTGATAACTTACTTATTTCTTCAATTGGCTTCTTGCCGCCACCTAGTTGTGATAGGCTTGAGATTGTAATTCACCGTTTCCATTTTCGAAATTGTTAATAAATTAGAGTATATCGAACTGTGCTGTGAGTGCTGCGTTTGTTTTCCGGAACCGTCCCGTTCTTCGCAACCGATATGAGGGCTAAGGCTACCCCCTTTTTTTGGGGGGGGGGCTCTTCAAGCTAGTTTAGCTAGCACGTAGCAAGGTTAACAGTAGACGTGATATTTTGCTTTACGCGTGATGATTTTTCCGAGATAAACAGACATACATACAGTACAGACATGACGGGGAAGAAAAAGAACTTACCGAAATGATACCGGGAAGGTCCACCAATACCATTCTTTGAAGACCTGGTCCTGGAAATGAGGAATATATTACTTTCTAAATATAAAACTAAAATTTTCATATGACTTCACAAGACTTTTGCAACATTTTAGGTGTTTTACTATTGAAAAATTCTCAGTAGAATCGATTTTTTTCCCATAGATTTTTTTTTGCATGGTGAGGAACTTCTGTAGTTAGAGAAAGTCCAATTATGCCCCGTAGTAAGCAGCTTGCATTGAGCGGCCCCTGTAGTCAGAGGCTCCGCCCCAATTTATATCGTTTAATTTATGACAAACGATAATAATTTTTCCAAATGACAGCTTATACTTTTGTTTAGGTATTTTCGATCGAGAACTCTTTTCTAAAAGAATAACACGTTCAATATTTTAAAAATTAGGAAGGTCACAAGAGTAGGCTTCAGTCGATTTTAATTGGATTTTCTCATAAAATGATGAAATGAGCGTGAAAAACTATAGATTGTCAAAGTTATAAGTAAATAATGCGATAACTTCAATCACTATTCTAAATATTTATCCTTTCAATTTTTTCATGAAAAAATGACTCAAAACCGATTTTTTTGGCCTTACTAATTCTGAACGAAGATCAACTTGTTGAATCGTTGAATTCATGTTCACCAGAAATCACCAAGAAAAAGATTGGAAAAGTATAGGCTGCATTGATTTGATAAGTTGACGATCAGGTTGTGATTGAACAGTTTAGGTTAATCCTGCTGAAATTGGATTGAAAATAACGGAGATATGACTCGCAGGGTTTTAAATAACACCCAGTATATCATGGTATTCGTTTTTGACCTTATACAAAGTCAGTTAAAATAGGGCAATGTTGCGCATTTTTATGTTGATTATCGCCCACATACGCAATTCAGCCAATCAGAGCAACGGAATAAGACCCACGTGATTCAGTTTAAGCTATCGATTATTGCACTCTAGCAAGTGATAAACGCACACTAGGTAATAGCACCGGATTAAAATATTTTCGGACCCACGACTAATATGAAATTGGAACGACTGTATTTAAACTCGTTTGGATTGAAATTTTAGTATACAATGATACATTGAAACTACGATTTCAACTAGTAGTTTATTTGGGCGATAATCAGTAAAATTGAACTCGTGCTTTATGTTTTATTTGAGTTAAATGTTTTAAATTCCTCAAACAAACTATCAATAGCTTGAGATTTTATCCAAGATAATATTGGGTCTACTTTTCCTTCTTGATTGACAGTTGTTTTCGCGTTAAAATAATTCAACTGAAAAAAGATTAAGCTCTTGTTATATTGCTATTGATTATCATTCATGTACGAAAATAGTGAAAATAAAATAAGTACAAACCTTTCACAGTCATAGAAATAACTTCACTCGAAACTGTTTTACCACCACGAACGCTGTTCCTCATTTTAACTTCCACTTCACGTCTTAATTCGGCTAGATCAGATTCCTTAGTTAAATCGAATTCTCTAGTGGAATCCCTAAATTGTGCTACGTGATACGGGCCTTCCGATAACGTCACTTTCACAGGTGCTCTGAAAATTTTGAAATTATTTCATCGAGAATTCAAACAATCCATTCCACATTATTTATTGTTCAAGAAAAAGTTTTTGGGGGAAAATCGATTTAAAAAAATACGTTCCATCTCTCATACTCAAGAAGTTTCACTTCTGCCGCGCGTGATTGAAACTGCAAAGTTATAGATTTCCAGTCCATTATACTTTTTGGCCACACGCAAGTCGCTTCAAAATAATTGTCAAACCACTGCAAATAGTAGGTGCTTTCTTTTTACAACCTGAACTAAGTTGTTAGTGGTCTCTCACTTTCGCGCATGTGATTTCTCGCTCTTTCTCTCTCTAACTTAGATCAGATCAGTGAGTTTTGTGGTAAAAGGAAAGCACCTAGTGTTCAAAATAAGAACAAAAAAAAAATTGCGGATCATTCACTAGCTTTTAAAAAATTATCATCATCCAACCAACGGTACCGGGAAGCAAAATATTGTGCTGGACAAGGAGAAGCTAAAAACGACTTGCAGCACTCCAACCCTTGCTCTTAAACTCACGGCAGAAAATCGCGAAAAAAGTAAATATATTCCCAAACAAAAGACAGACCACGTTGTTGACCGTAAATGCTTTTGTTGCTACTGTTGTCACGCTCATGATGTGACGATTTCTCGCCCCATCTCTTTTCAACTCCAGCAAGATTTCTTTTGGGAACAGGTCTATGATGAGCTGTTTTTTTTTCTCCACCAGGTTTGCTAGTCTGTAGCCTATGTAACCAACAATTCTGGTGAATAACATGACCGCACAACAAAAAGTAGTACGACGAATAATAAAATCAGTAAAAAAAACAATATGTTGTGACACAGTTTTCCGTACCCAGATCACTGAGCACTGAGCAATCATGAGTAATCATCGTGATTGATACTGTGAAGATTGTATGATTGTGGCTAAAAGGTATAATGTTACCCAGATTTCAGTTTGTTTCACCTGGTCATCATTTCCCCGGCGCCTCTGGGGAAAATTCTGGCTTGAGCGATCATCTCAAGAACAGAGGTTTTCCCACTGCTCTGATCCCCGACCACGACGACTCTCGGCAGCTGATCCTGAGTGTTGTACCCGCTGTCAAAGTCGGAAAGTTCGTCCAAAACTTCGCTGTACATGTCAATCAGGCTCCTCTTGATCTTCTTCATTTGTGGCTTCTTGCCCTGCTTCAGCAATATATTCTGCTTCCTCAGTTCTTTATTCTCTTTTTCTAATCTTTCAAGCTCCCTTTGGTACTTGATTTGCGTCTGCATCATCTCGTCCTGCAAATTGTTCAGGCGATTTTGAGCATCTTTTTTCATTCTCTCGTCCCTTTCCACTGACTCGGCAAATGGCTTGGCAAACACCACGGTCTTGTCTTTAGCATCTGGAATTCAAGGGCATTGTATACAAACTGGCAGAGGGGGGATGGATTAAACATCATACCTGAGTACAGTCTGTCTACAAACTGGGATATATTGGAGAAAACACCTGTGAGGGGGAGGAAGAAAGAGAGAAAATTAGATAGAGTGTACTCGGTATTCATATATTTCAAGTATTTACCATCAATAGCTGGAGGCGTTGGTTGTTCCTCGGCAGCTGCTATAGCATCGTCAAGCCTTTGGTCGAACCAGTTTCTGAACTGACTGTACTTGACCTCAGTTAAAGCTTTAATCTTCGGATCTGAATCGAAACAGCGTTACAAAAGCTCAACAAAACTCACCTTGAACCATTTCATACCAATCTCAATGTTGTTTTTTATGTTGTCTTTGAAATCGATTAAGCCCCCACGGAATTTCTGCCACTTTTCATCATCAGGAAGAAGTTCGTCTAGCCACTTGAAGTCTGGCAAACCTTCTCGCCAATCCTGATATTTCTGAACATGAAAAACCAGTAAAAAATCAAGTTATTCTCCATGAAATTCACGGTACCTTATTCAAAGCGCCTCCTCCAGCAACAGCTCCGCCTAACAGTAGATACCTGATCTTCAGTACGCCTCTCAGAGCTCGGACAACGAGCATTCCGTACTCTCTCCTTTGGTACTTCCAGTTCCCGTGGAATGAAGGCTTGGATCGTTCCAGGGCTCTGCCGCCCCATAAGCTGGCGACGCCCCTGTACTTTTGCTGTCCATATTTCAGGGGGTTCTTCGTGTACGAATGTATTACAATCCGGCTGATGGTAAAATCGGAAAAATTGACATAACCTCGAAATGATGCAAGCTTTATGTAATTGACGTACCCAAACCTGCCGCGGATTATGTGTTCCATTATTGTGCTCTTACGGGTGGACTGGTTGCATTATCCTGAAAAGCTTGAGAGTAGAGTGATTCTTTTGAGTCAAAAACTCAAAAATTGGTTTTTGACTTTCGCATAGACTTTGGATCGGTAAAAAAGGAATTTCATCTGTCAACGTCAACCTGTTCTGTCATCTGTCAGTCCGTTAGGGGAATTTATTCAGTCGCCTAGAAGGTGGTAATACTGTGCCGTATACAGGGTGTTGCACGTGTTGCACTTTTCGTCACTCCAGGCCAGGATATAAATTAAATCCCCCTCAATAAACTCTGTCGTGGCGAATAGCTACAGGCTACAATATTTTCCCAGCGAGTATCCACGGACGTATATTCCATACACTTTCTATTTTCAGTAGAATGACTTTTTGGAGCAAAAATAAATAAAAAATAAGTAGGTAACTGAAATGTTTCAGGAATATTTTCAAAAATTTCAATTTAGATTAGTCAAACCCTATTCCAGATATTCACAAAGTCACTATTGCAATGTTGGTGTTCTAATTGACCGTTCTAACACTCGAACTTCGCTCTACATGGAATATATTTCAATAAAGACATTTAATAATAATAATAATAATAATAACAACGTAATCTAATGATATGCACCTAGGTACTCATTTTACTTTCGGATCTTGATGAAGCTTGGAGCCGCTACATCGTGCTTCGAGCATAATAATAGGTAATACAACATACAACAGTAACCTTCGCTGCGGCTAAGTAAGCTGACTGAACGCACCTTAAGGAATACCTAATAGGTCCCTTCGTTTCGCTTTTTTTGAGTGCGCATGTCTGGCGCGAATTTCATAGTTTCGTAGACCGATATTGAAAATTAACACTAAAAAATATTGTAGTGCACCTAAAATTCCACAAATAATTTGGTTGAATATTGGATATTATTTTTTATATTCAAAGGAAATGTTTCGTTGAAATTAAGTTCAATGATCATTTGTGGAAGTTCAGGAAAAACGAAAATGGCAACAGCACTCAAAACAACAAGACATCGGCGCCAACTGTCACTTGTGACAATTATGATCACACTTCTCGTATCTACCTGATCTACATTTCATTTGCTCATGTTTTGACGAAAGAACAGAACCTGTTGAAAACGGCTGTACCGAGAAGGAAGTTCAAAGAAGCTACGAAGAGATGCATTTACGGTATGTATAAAAGTGACAGCCAGGAACCAGTTGTTGGTCAGGCGGCTAGACAAAGCATGCAGCGTTGCCATTCAACTGACAGGTGTACGAAAGTTTTCAAAATTTGGAGCCTTCAAGCATGCGCACCTGCCCAAACGAAGTAGCCTATTTCTATGGCCTGTGAATAAAACACTCACCTTTTCGCTAATTTTACAACAGCTGAACCACAGAATAATGCTGAACTCTGAACAGCGACCTGCGACTACACGAACACGCCGTAAACACAGAATCACAGAAATGAAATGCTTTATTGCGTTCTAGCATTGAATGTTGTCTAGTAAATTCCAAACATATTCCAAAACAAAGGACCCCGCACGATTCTTATGGAAAATGGGTCTCGGTCAAATTCCCTAATTTTTTCATATGTTGTAGCCAAATTTGACACGAGCCAAAATCCATCGTCCGTTACTTAAAAAAATGGACAGTTTTTTTTCTATAAGGGGTTGAAGATTGGTTATTTCAAGGTAAAGAAATATGTTCTAAAGTAAGTGAGAACATTTCAAGGTTCTTTTTAACACATATAGCTCATGACAATTCCCTTTTCCTTTTGTGAAAAAATCAACCCCCTCCCTCACCCCCAACCCCTAGTTGACAGTATCAAATTCGAAATTACGTTTGATAGTCATGCAAATGGTTCTATTTTGTCAAATTATGAATTTTGGCACAAATTGTTTTTCCAACCCCCAAATAGGGGGTGGGGTTGAAAAAAAAACCATCGGTCAATTTGGCTGAATTTCTGATATTGTGCTTTATCAGCTACGCTGAACAAGGTTACCAAGGGAAAACTCATTCGTATGACCAGTTTCCACCCCACAGAGGGTTGAAGTTGACTATAATGAAGCATAAAACCGAGTAAAACATTCTTTCATTTCATAAACCAAATAAATGGAAATAGTGGACTTTCATATCATCTTGTTTCGTAAGAAACTCTATTCTTCAAAACTAATTTCAACCCTGTACCTCATCCCCTATCCCTGTATACGAAAATCATATTCGAAATAAATCTTGAAAATGTAGTAGGTCTACGGTCGGATTCTCTTCTTCTGATTGTGAATTCCCTCTCAAAATTCACTTCCACTATGCTTATGTTAGCATCCTTACAGCATAAATGCATACATTTTTCAATGATTTTTTGCCTGATGGATTATTATTAAAAATATTGGTGTTTCTATCAAGTTTCCATTTTACAACAGGTTAATACCTGTTGGTATACCTTATTCCTAATTATCTTCTTTTGTACGGATCGAGGTACGGATACACCTCTATTTATAGTTTAGATTGAAGAATTTGATGTTATCTGAAGCGAAAGCTGGTCAAGTGCTCAATCAAAACAAAATATCATGTCACACTCTTATTCCAGCTACCGCGACTTTTGAAGGATGAAATAAGAATAATTATGATTTTCAAGATTTATTTCGAATATGATGTTCAAAAGCAGATATAGGGGATAAGGTACGGGGTTGAAATTATTTTTGAAGAATAGACATTTTCACGAAACAAGATGATATGAAAGTTCACTATTTCCATTCATTTAGTTTATGACATGGGAGAATGTTTTATGATTCATTATTGTCAACTTCAACCCTCTGTGGGGTGGAAACTGGTCATACGAATGAGTTTTTTCTTTGTAATCTTGTTCAGCGTAGCTGATAAAGTACAATATCAGAAATTCAGCCAAATTGACCGATGGTTTTTTTTTCAACCCCACCCCCTATTTGGGGGTTGGAAAAACAATTTGTGCCAAAATTCATAATTTGACAAAATAGAACCATTTGCATGACTTTCAAACGTAATTTCGAATTTGATACTGTCAACTAGGGGTTGGGGGTGAGGGAGGGGGTTGATTTTTTTACAAAAGAAAAAGGGAATTGTCATGAGCCATATGTGTTAAAAAGAACCTTGAAATGTTCTCACTTACTTTAGAACATATTTCTTTACCTTGAAATAACCAATCTTCAACCCCTTATAGAAAAAATACTGTCCATTTTTTTAGGTAACGGACGATGGATTTTGGCTCGTGTCAAATTCGGCTACAACATATGAAAAAATTAGGGAATTTGACCGAGACCCATTTTCCATAAGAATCGTGCGGGGTCCTTTGGAAACCACACTCAGATGTAGAAAACCAAACATACTTCAACTGATGTAGGGGAACAGTGTCTAAGCTGGCGCAATCGAATATTGATTATTTTATAAAAAAGTACCGAACTTTCGGCAGATCACCAACATTAAAAAATTCATTCTGAAAATTGTGACCAAATATCATATGATGATCATGTTCGTTTTCACATTTATTACTTTTTGTGATACATTCAGTGTTCATAGTCACCTCAATGTCCCCTAGCAGTTCGTTTCAAACTACCTACTTGACCACGTGATCAAGTTCGAAGTTCAAACAGCGCAATCGCGTCCATGGCCTTGGAGTGGACATCTCTTTTCTAAGTTTTGGATACGTACTGTATGATATACAGGGTGACAAAAGAAGGAGTGCAAAAGTGGTTCATTTTCAAGCGTGTGTAACTTTTTCAGAAAGTTTTTAGTATTTCTGGAAACCTCGCAGCACCTCGGTGCTTTCCTTTTAAAACATGAACCAAGTATTCTGACCGAGATTCTGACCTAAGTTGTTAGTGGTATCTCACTTTCGCGCATGTGATTTCTCGCTCTTTCTCTCTCTCTAACTTAGATTAGATCAGTGAGTTTTGTGGTAAAAGGAAAGCACCTATTATCTCGAAACGGTTTTTGACATTTCACCGCCTTCTGTTACTACTACAGGGTGTTCACGTATAAATTATACCCCCTCCCTGGAGACTTCCCCTTGAACATAATTTCAAAAATAGAAACGATTCTTCCATGATTTTTTACGCAGGTTTCGAATCTGTTCACTATATTTCCCTGCGACATTTTGCTTACAGGGTGTAACATCGAAATTTTTTCTCAGATTGAAGACCTTGTATTTGGATATGGAAATCGGTTCTGTTCTTCATTTTGATCATAAATATATATTACACTTGATATGTTATTGAAAAAAAACACCTGTTGAAAAAATTGTTGAAATCTCAAAAAATATGGAAAAATCGTTTTTCTAAGTTTGTCGGTTTAAGGTGAGTTTAGTAAGAGTTTCAAACTTTAAACAAATTCATTCATCCATATTAATAGAAAAATTATAAAAAATTCACCGAGTCACTTTTGAATAGAATCTTTCTTCGAATTTTTTTAAAACTTCAATTTTTTCCTCGATTTTTTCACACGTGTTTTGTTGACTAACCTATCAAGTGTGATATATATTTATAATCAGTAATCACGATGGAAAGTGGTCTCGATTCCCATATCAAAATACAGGGTGTCCAATTAGAGATAGATTTTTCGATGTTGCACCCTGTAAGCGATATACTACAGAAAATTTTTGTCAACGGATTCAAAGCCCACGGAAAAAAACGAGGAAAAAAATGTACAAGAATCGTCTTCAATTTTTGAAATTATGTCTGAGGGGGATGTCTTCAAGGAGGAGTGTATACTCCATACGCGAACACCTGTATAAGAAATAGAAGGCGGTAAAATGTCAGAAACCAAGAAACCGTTTCAAGATATTGATGCGATGTTTCCAAAAATATAATTGGAAAAAAATCTAACATCGTTTTTAAAAAAGTAAAACACGCTTAAAAATGGACCATTTTCCACTCCTACTTTTGTCACCCTGTATATCATTGAAGTTCGAGCATTTTTTCCGATAAAATATGGTAAGAAATTATGAATTTTGGGTAATTGTTGACGACCACTACTTCTCGACTTCAGCCACCAACTTTTCACGGTAGGTAGATACCACCACAACATCACGTTCGTCGACCGTGGTTTCCTGGGGAAACCACTATTTCCACTGTAAAATGCCCCTTCTTTCCATTACTTGTCCTACGACGTAAGTACATGCAAGAAGGAGACGTCCTATATAGCTGTTTAAGTGGTTGCCTAACTCTTAGAAAATGCTAGTCGAGAAGTAGTCGTCGTCAACAATCCACGTTTCCCGAAAGGCTTCTGCGCATACCTGTGAAAGTAGGACGTTCCCATATCTATATCACAACAAGCTGACAGCGCTTGACGTCGATTTGACGTTTCGACAGACCTAACCAAATAACGCTCTTTTTTCGTCGATCGCCTTGCAGCTCGTTGTGTTTCGTATCACCTGAATCTTTTCTGCGTCTTTCTGCCATACGGCACGTAACATTTCATTCTGAACAATATTAAATGTTGAATGGTTGAGAGGTTATGTTTGTTGTTTGTTTACATTTCGATTATTGATTGACAGTTGCCATTGACAGTGACACTTGCGTGCGTCAAAATTGAAATTACCGCGCTCTGCAGGTATGCGTTCTCATATATGTTCTCATTTTTATATGCGCTGAAGTGATGTACGTGATGGTAAACGTGGATTACCGAATTTTGTTCCGGACTTTTGAGTAACCCTGGGAGTTCCTCAAAACTTCATGGTGAAGCATTTGATCTAATTTTCAATGATATTAATCAGTTTTCGACAAGCTTTCCAACGAGCCCCCCTCCCAAAGCCATAGGGTGTCATTTAAAAAAAATACTAAGGGTGGCAGGGGTCAAGGGGTTGACGGTAGATCATGATGTCATGGAAAAACGGCTTGCCGTTTTTAGAAATCGACCTGTTCCAGCGTTTTTTTCAGAAAAAATATGGTACAGAATTGTTATAGTTATGAATTTGGTTCCGGACTTTTGAACAATCCTGTAAGTATAAAACTCCCAGGGAGTTTCTCCCACACTTTCAAGAATAGCTACCCAGGACATTCCTAACACTGATAATGGTTTTGGCCAGATACCTACCTATTCGCTTGCTGCGATCCACATGGTGGGATGGGAACGGCGCCTTTATCCTGAAGATTTTATATAAAAAAGGACAAACACACTGGCATCAAAAGTTGTTTGTACTGTGGCATCATCTATCGGCCAATATCAAAAGGTTACGTTACGACGGCACCTCTTTGTATATTTCGTTTCTCACTCAACGCTTCAAGTGCATTAATGTAGTGTATTTTTGTCATAATGGTTCAATGATGAGAGATCCATAAACCATGATTTTGGCTTTTTTGTCGAGAGAAGTGGTTCTTTAGTTGATGGCTGTGGATAGGTATCCTGCGCGTTTCTCCCTTGATACCATTGCACTATCCAAGTATCAACAACGGCAAGTGGCTGTTAAAGCCAGATGATGAAGGTACACGCGTTTCTCTTTTTGTACTGAGAGCGCAATGTGCAACAAGTACCTACCTGCGCATTTCTTCCTTGGCATCATTGCACGTTTCAGCACAAGGCAGGCATTTAGCATCATGTTGTTGATCAGTATTTTACCCATTTGGGTTACTTTGTGGTCAGTATGGGAATTGCTGTTTTGTAACTATTTAATTCAAGTGATGAGCACGTAAAAAACTATCCTATTGTAAATGTAGTACCCAAACAATGAAATCCAAATTAAGTCAATGAAATGTGATGCGTGTCTTTGCAAGCTCATTTTACACAATTCAGTAAAGCCGAGTGAATGCTGCTTGGGTCCCTGACATGACATGACGTAATGCGTAAGGGAGAGGCATGAAGTAATGGATGTACAGAAAGTGGTTTATTCAAGCATCATTACAAATTATTATCGTATTCGGTAATTCAGTATGTGGTTTGTTGTAAATCAAGTATGTCGTTCTAGTAATTGTTACCAACTTCTGTCGTCTGTACAGTCCAAAACGTGTCAAAAGTCGTCCAAACTGTAGGAAGGAAAAAGTTTCAGTACATTTATATCAACAAAAAAAAAGTCTTCGTTTCATCATCATTGTTGGTGGTATAAAATAAATTACTTACAAAAAAATAGTCTTGCGGGAGTGCATATTTTTGTACAATGTCACTCTCTTTGGTCTATAAAAATACGTATCACAGATTTTTGAACTTACACTATTTAGTTAAAAGGGCGAATCGACGGTGCGCTGGCGTTTCCGTTTATTGTCACCGTCACCTCTCTCCTCGGCCTCTATAACTTTCATGCGAATTCCGTAGACTTCGGCTCCGTGGAGAGTCTGTAATCAATTTTAATGTTCAAACTTTTTTTTTTTCGAAATGGTTTCACTGGCAGACTTACATTGATGGCTTGCTCTGCGGATTCTTTCGCGGCGTATTTGGCATAGCCGCAGTTCCTGTTGTTTAGCATGTATACGTCTATCAAGTTTCCGAATCTGCAGAACACGTCTTTCAGAATTGACGGTGGGGGTGGGCTGGGAGAGCACACAATGAAACACCTGTAACAGCAGACAGTGTCATACAGTTACTATAGAAAACATACAAAACAGGGCCTGAAAAAAGCAGTGATCAGTTTTCCGATGATATAGGCCCCCACGGTGGGCGCCAATGGGGAACTATAGTGGCGAACGCCCTAAGTAATGGCGCTCGTGTTCCATGCACCCTAGCTATCATAAGTGTCATTTTAAGCGCACATAACCTCAACTTTGGAAGTGTAATTTCATTTTCATTTGTCAGCGCTCAGCATATAACCAGCGGTTTGCGTCACTTCGTGAGTTGAAAAGCAGAGAAAAGTCGACAAGCGAAAAATAGCGGTAAAAAAAGGTAGTGCCGTGTTATGTACGGCACACCCCAGGCTGCACCTTTGCACCAGCTCTTTTTACCTCCCAGTGGGGCTCCTCTCCGCCTCGACTCTTCTTTTAGCATTAGCACTTTTCCCCTTTTCGTGCATTTCTTTCAGAGAGGTTATGTACGATAACTGTCAAGATGTCAATATGGGTGCATGGAACACGTCGCCCTCTACAATCCGTTTTGCCTATAGTTCCCCATTGATACGTTTTGGAGTATTTAGCTTCATTTTAGCTTTAAACTTGTTATAACGGTAACTGTATGAAAGTGAGACAATCGTTTGTATTTTCATCGCTGTCCCTATTTCATTGTTGAAACAAAAGATGGTGACACATTCATAATATCCCTCTATTTTAGCTTGAAAGAGCTTCGAATATGCATGTTCAACATTTACCTTTTCATTAACGCTCTTAATGCACCATTAATTTCGCTCTCATGACTGTTTAGAGCGATGTTAGACGTAGGTTAAAAGCTTCAATGACAAGAAAAACGTTGAAGAAGATAATTAAGAAGCGCTTTCAAGCTTGAGCGAACATGAGAATAGGGACCAGCGACACTTGCACAAAACGAAAGCAACGAAGGTGAATGATAGCGAACATTTCGTATGGCTGAGCGTGTAGTCATGTACATCCTAGATTCTGAACAAATTCTCACCTGGCAGCTGTTTCTTGATCAATTTTGGCCATTGGCTGAGGATCGGGAAGTTTCACATTGCACAAGTTCTCGCTTTCTTTGGCAGCATTTGCCAGACCAAGTTTGACTTGGAGAATATCTAAAAATTGATTTTGGTTCATTTCATTGAGCAACAGGAGACTTTTAACTCCGAGAAACAGGAGTTGCAACAAAATCAAACCTGGGGACAGTCCAGCCGCTTGGATCAAAGACGAAGCCTGAGCTATGGTTTCGGCGATTTGCAAAATGTCAGGTTGTTTGGCTCTGTCCGTGGAAGAAGACCTGCTCCCCTCGAAGCCACCACGACCACCGCTGTTGTTGCCGCCGCTGCCGTTGTCCGACGGGTCCGGTTTCACTATGATGCGGTTGCCAGGGGGGTACTCAAACCCGTGGATTTTTTCTTTAGCGTGGGCCGCCCACTGGGCGCTCGTGTAGACGACAGAGGCGACTCCACGGACTGGGTGGGGGCGACCTTCCAGTCTCAAATGGCAATAATCCAGTCCTGGAATTTTAGATATTTTCATAAGGAGTAGGGTGAAGCTTGGATGTAGTTGTACAGAAGCCGAGACAGAGAGACGGCCATTTGTTCCCACAAACGAATACTGGATCCGAATGAGCTTAGCATAAGCCTGAGCAGCCTTTGAGATGCTAACATCAGAAATTTCTCGGTCGAATTTCATTACTCACGTTCAGGCAGAGTGCGACCCCTCGAGCAGGAATTCACTGGATCGCCGTTTAACTACTAAATAGTGCACATGGCATCATCACGACGGACAAGGGGATTCGAGATAATGAGATAGGATGAGAACGACATATTGACAGTCTTGGTTAATTCCTGCTCCTCCAGTTTCATTACATCTTGTACTTGCATCCCTGTTCCAAGCAGTACTGACTTGCTAGGGCACAATAAGTTGAATAATTCAGTGCGCAGAAGGCCTTGAACATGTCTTTGCGGAAAAAAGGTAATGATGAAATGAACCTTTATTTCACCATTCACAACAAAATCACACATACCTGGTACAATGTCGAAGAGCTTCCAAAGTTGGTCCTGGTTGACGTTGGGGTTCACTATGGCTATCAGTTTCGTGAACCCACCGCTAACATTGGAACTGGGAATCGACAGTGAACTGTGGGCCGGGCTGCTGTACCGATCGTCGTGTCTGCTGTTGCCGACATTTGACTTCCGCGGTTCAGCGAACACGGCTTTGTACTTTCTGTCGCACTGCTCGAAAGCCGCAGCAGCATGCGAAAACCTGTAACGATAAAAATGTACTAACTTCAGCTACTTTCAAAATTCAAGGCATTTCAAGCCATAGAATAGGCGTTCTATTGTAAAATCGTGGCGCCATTAGTGGCTAGATTTAAAACCATGGATGGTTAATAAAAGAAGTGATCCGACGACTTATCTTTTCATGGCACCAACAGCGGCCGCGAACGTCGTGTCTGTGCGGTACGAAACTTAGCGAGAGAGACAGGCAACTAGCCTTGCAAGAATCACCGCTTGATTCTTTCGCAAAATTGTACTTTTTAACCTTTACATCATCATTACCTTTGGACCTTATTAAGCTACGGGTCCATTTTTTTAAACTGGAACACATTTCTAATGGTGCAAGAGCGGTTCGAGACAATTTATTTATAGACCAGAAAACACTTTGATTGGCTATGAAATGTATCAGTTTTTAGGACAATGCGAGAAACTTTTTTATTTTTGAAAATTTCTGAATTCAACCTACGGAGCAAAGGAAGCCAAAGCATTGAGTAATCTTTTGAATAAGAAAACATTATTGATTTAGAACTTGATAGTTTTTGAGCTATTTTTCTTTTTCAAACGCATCACACGGCGCGCAACGCACGGCACGAGTACTTACCGCGGCACGAGACTGTCCAGAACCAAGTGGAAATAGGATAGAAATTTTTGATATAAAGCTGACCAAGAAACCACAAAAAAATCCAGACGAGTCATGTTATTGCTAGCCGAATTGTGGAATGGAAACAGCTTCTAACATGATGCTAATTTTTCTCATTTTTCTGCCAAACCGTTACTTGGACGTTGAAAAGTTGTGGAGATCGCATTGCAATGAGATCAAGGGGACAGAAACTTTTTCTAAGTTTTTTTTGTGCGTGAAGTCAGCCACTTCAACAAGATATCTGCATTAAAATTTAAAACATCGCGTTGCAGATTTTTTGCTGCTCGCTCAAAACTAAACTGCTTGACAATTGAACTGCAACACCTAAAAATTAGGTGCGTTTTCAAATTGAGATAGCTCGAAAAATATTTGACGGATTTCAGAAATTCAGGCATGCGAGGAAAGGTCATTCCTTTGACTATCGAGTGCTGGTATTGATGATAAGTTTGATTGCACAATTTATCATATACAGGGTGCCAACGGAGAGCGTGCAGATATGGGCAATCTTTCACCTTGTACAACTTTCGAAAAAAAATCCGAGATTTTTTCTATCGCCTGCTTTTGAAAGGTTGAATCATTATGCCAAAACGGTTTTTGAATTTTGATCCTAACTTTTTTTTTCAAAAAATTGTGCTCAATATTCTGAAATATGCACTTTCTGATTAAGAAAAAGAAATAGAGAAATTGTTTGTTTTCAAACGGCGTCCATATTGAATTTGCTCACGAAGATTTTTATTCGAGCCTCCACATCCCCTAGAAACTACCCCCTTTGGGACACCGTCTCACAACAAGATATGCAATGCTTCATTAAAAAGGCATAAGGTAATTACTCGTCAATAATTGGATTGAAATAAGGAACCAGTACATGCTTCCGCAATACCTCATTTGTTGGAATTTTTTCAAAATCTGTCGCAATAGTTGGTCGCTACGATGATTTCATTCACATATCTACCCGAAACTACCCCTTCAACTACCCCTCCAATATCGCATAGCCTTTACCTTGATGCGTGTAAGGTCATCGCGAAATCATTTTGAACTTATTCAATCGTACCTTCTCTCAGCTTCCAAATGAAATATTGCATACCTTTTACTAAAGGGGCGATTTCTACGGGTAGTTTCAGGAAAGGTTTTGTACTATCATCGTAGAAAACACCATCATTTCAATGAAGCGGTTAGTAGGCAAAAGTTCTTCCAACTCGTAAATAACCATCAAGGTAGAGGCTATGCGATATTGAAGGGGTAGTGGAAGGGGTAGTTTCGGGTAGATATGTGAATGAAATCATCGTAGCGGCAAACTATTGCGACAGATTTTTAAAAAATCCTAACAAATGAGGTATTGCGGAAGTACTGGTTTTTTAAAGGGTAGTTCTTTTTTCGAGAGGTTAGCTACTGTTGGGATGACCTACGTAAGGGTCATCGTGTAGCATCACTTTTTTAGTGGAACAGTTGAAAAAGACGTTTTTTGGAATTTTCATCTATTGCATGTCTTATCATACCAACCCTGTCCCTTGAAGTCAAGGGGTGGTTTTTAGGGAGCTGTACGTGTGGGGTCACCCTAGTATACTTATTTCAATCCAATTAATGATGAGTACTTTTCTTAGGCCTTTTAAATGAAGCATTGCATATCTTGTTGTGAGACGGTGTCCCAAAAGGGGTAGTTTCTAGGGGATGTGGAGGCTCAAATGAAAATTTTTGTAAGTAAATTCAATATGGACGCCGTTTGAAAACAAACAATGTCTCTATTTCTTTTTCTTGATCAGAAAGTGCATATTTCAGAAAATTGAGCACAATTTAAAAAAAAAAGTTAGGGTCAAAATTCCAAAACCGTTTCGGCATAATGATTCAACCTTTCAAAAGCACGTGATAGAAAAAATCTCGGACTTTTTTTTCGAAAGTTGCACAAGGTGCAAGATTGCCCATATCTGCACGCTTTCCGTTGGCACCCTGTATATGACAAATTGTGCAATCAAACTTATCATCAATACCAGCACTCAATAGTCAAAGAAATGATCTTTCCTCACATGCCTGAATTTCTGGAATCCGTCAGATATTTTTTGAGCTATCTCAATTTGAAAACGCACCTAATTTTTAAGTGTTGCAGTTCAATTGTCAAGCAGTTTAATTCATATTCAAACACTGTTTGCGCGAATTGGTTGGGGACTAACCATAATTTTGGCTAACGGGACCTCTTAGATATAGAATTTAGTGGCAGAATGTTCGCCTTCATACCTATTTTACGTCGAAGTAACCTTTCAGCAGAAAAATGAGAAAAAACAGCATCATGTCACCGTTAGGGGGCGGTTTTCATTCCATAACACGGTTAGCATCTATGGGATCCTTGTGGATTTTTTTGAGTGATAAACGACCATCTTTGCAAAAGCTGAGATTTAAACAAAAAATTTCCACCTCATTTCCAATTAGCTCTGCACAGCCTCGTACTCGTGCCGTACGCGCTCTGTAAATTTGACGGGTCAGAACAAAATCATGACTTGAAAACTGAAATTCCTCAATCAATAATGTTTTTTTTTCAAGATTTTTCAATGCTTTGGTTCCATTTGCTTCGCAGGTTGACATAGTATAGAGTGTAGTACACCGCTCCAGTCGGGTGATAACTCGACTGCAGCAACGCTCAGCGCTGTCAAAGGTTGGATGGAAGATTGCCGGCGCCGGTGGGTAGGGCCAGTGGGCGAGTCGCTGGCGGGTCTCATCTGATTCTAGGCCGGCTGGAGCTGCTCGAGTGGTTCTAGGTAAACCCCCCGAATATAACATGCCTGTAACCGGCAGTACGGCAATGTGTAGAGAAAAACCGACAGCGTGGTCAGGGAGGCTGACGAACTCAGGAACGTAACGATGCAGGCCGTGGATGTGTCGGACATCCGCACCCGCGTTTGCGGGAGGGAGGGGTTCAAAGACGTAGTCTAGGTCAACCGAACGCTTGTCGGCCCCAGTGCTTGGATATACTGACTTTCGAACATCCGGCACCACATTGTGGCTCAGTGAGTCCGGCTGGTCTGGAAGGGGTACAATGAGTCCAATAGTGAGGCCTATGTGCCAGGTAGAACTACGTTTCATCAACTCCCCCCAATAAATCCAGAATCATCAGTGCCTCGGTTTTAACCAGTGAAAAATAGGGACGGCCTAGAGATGATCTTTTGCTTTTTCTATAATCCTGCATTTTTTTTACCAATCATAACCACTGTGGCACTTCACGCACCAGGCAATGCGAAATTTTCCCGTTCCCTTTCACAAGCAAGCATACGAAGAAGGTGCAGATATGGACCTGTTGAACTCATTCTTGGCAATCTAAATCCAAATGATCGTTACTATAATTTCAACTTAGTTTAGATTTTTTTGTTTCAACAGGAAGATGGAGTGGAAAATGGTCTTTTTTCACCTTCTCAAGACGTGGGTCGCGTATTGCTCAGCCTGAAACTCCTACAACAATCGAAGAGACTTTAGGAAAAAATGAGCACTTGAGAAGTAGATTTTCAAATTTTGATATATCCACATATGGATTTTAACCTTTTTTTTTGCTGGAATTTGGACCTCTCCATTTTTGTTATTTTGTCTTTCAATAACGAGAAAGTGTCTAGTTGGAGCCTGTATTTGATCACTAGGAAAGAAAAAAACAAAAAACTACAAATAAACATTCAATTGTACCAATTCCAGTTTATGAAAATCTGTTGTGGGGCGACACAAAACTTTCCCGGCGGTATCCAGAGACGTCACTAATGATTTTGACTCGGATTTTGATTTAGGCGTCCCTCCGGAAAGGGGAGACTTGGTTGTGGAAGTAAAGAAAAAATCGACCAAGTCGAGCGACTATCCAGAAAGACTAACTTGCATACACACATCACAATAAAGCACTGCGGTTCAAGGAGTTCCAAGGCGTTGTAGAACCTCATCCGTCAGAACATTTAGTTTCATAGGGAAAGTATGTTTTTTAACTAAAAGAAACTCGGGAGATTGGACAAAAGCCGTTGGAAAATGTTCAAGAACCAATTACCTATTGTTTAGCTGGTGAAAATGGAGTTCATGGATTGAAAACCTGGGGCAGAGTCCTAATTAATTGCAATTCGGGGCCCCTAAGTGACCTGTGAAACGAGGCTTCAAGCCCATCAGGAGGTTAGGTTCGAACCACACCTGACGGCACAATAGTTCTGAAGACTAAAAAGACGAGAGGGGGGCTCAGTGGGACTCCAAGAGATACCCGTAGACACCAGGGAGCCTATAGGGCTTCAACCAACCCAAAAAGACACAAGGTTGACGTTTTCGCCTGGAACGACAAAATCTGATAATCACAAGTGGGGGTCCCATCAGGGCTTTGAACGGCAGAAAGACACCATGGAGCCCTGGTACTGAATCATACAAGGGAACTGGACACATTAGAGCTTGAACGTATACGCCAACGGGATGGGCATAAGTACTGGAGTTACTAAAGCTACAGAAAACACAAGGGGGTTCACGATAACGATACTTGAAGACACAAAGGATCGGGGCGCACTGTTGTTTTGAACGATACAAGAAAACACACCAAGATCTGCCTGCATCATGGACCGCCTGCATCCATAACCATTTTGTCACTTTGACATAGATACGTCAATGTAACAAAAACTTGCCTGTTTGGTTGCCAAGGAAATTGAATGGGCCAACTAAAGTCGAGCGAACAGGCAAGCCCGGCTAAAATCGGCCCAGCCAAACTTTGTAAATTCATAGCGCCCGTTTAGTGAATGATGGGAAACTCCAACTCCAGCATTAATTTGATTCTTTTGTAGTGTTGCTTCCTGCCGAGTTTGGTTCAAATCTGTCAGATAGATTTAGAATAATTATATAGCAAAGTTTTAGACTTTGACATTTTTTATAATTTGACAAATAACAGGTAGGGAAATATTTTTCACTGTTCTGAACAGGGATCATTCTGAATATAGTTTTTCCAGGGCTTTCAAATGACATATTGCAAGTCAAGTTCCGTCAGATATAGCTTGTCATTTGTTGATAGTGACACTTCTGTTTGACAAATGACAGCCAAAAACTAATCGGGTCATTCCACAGTGAAACCATGTCTGCATACCCAATTTCAAATCAATCGGATCAACGTTTCGGCAGTTATCGTGGAAGATTGTAGACATACACACACACTCACGGACAAACATCATTCTGGAAATGGTCTCAATCGTCTTGGAGGACCTCAAAATGGATATATCCGGCGGAACCTCAACTTCTTTTTCTGCACGATCACAATACTTTCCCTCCATGTTCGTGGCGCCGGGAAAGTAATATATCAAGTTTTGAAAATTGCCTCCTCACTCATCAGGCCAGTCTTAGGAAGTCAAAACCAGTGCCCATTCTTTGAAAGCCTACTCAAGGACTTTTCTTATGCTCAATACACATAACGAGAATGCCCCCTTCCTCTTTAAACTGAAAAGTAGATCAGAATAACTTAGCTGACACAACTTGGTAACTGTCATTTGTCAACCATTCGACAACCAAGCTGTTGTTGCTATAACATTCTGTTGAAACAAATGAGCCCAATGAGCCAGTGACTAATAAGCCCATTAATATAACAGATTTCAACCTCCAGTTAAAATCCAACCCGTGGTCAACCGGACATTATAATACAATATGATCAAAAACTTTTCTACTTGCGGTAGGCTGTGGCCTGGCCAAAATCAGCCTTGTTTGCCTTCCAATGACCAGGCCACAGCCTACCGCAAGTAGACAAGTTTTTGATCATAATTATGGTACTAGACCTTACTCTGCTAATTTGTTTCAAAACTAATTATTTTCACCAAAATGGCCACTTGAATACCTACTTGTAATATTTGACATAAGCAAAACCCTTGCTTTCCCTGGTGTCCCTGTCTCTGACAATGGTGGCATAATCGATGTCTCCGTAAGCTTTGAAATAATCATACAGGTCGTTATCGGTCATTGTCCTGGGCACCATGACGAACAACCTCTGCGTTTTTTCCTCCTCGTTCGAGTCCCGTTTCGATCCCTGATCGCGGTTGGCAGCTATCATGACCCGGATGCTCCTGTTCATGCTGCCGATGCTCTTTCCATTCATGGCTTCCATGGCTTTGGCCGCCTCCGAGGTCTTGGCGTACTTCACATATGTGACGCCTGCAAACCGAACACATTGAATTGGCATGAGGGGAGGCGGGGGGAGCTGAGCCCCCGAGTTCATTTACCTTTGTTTTCGCCACTCTGTCTGTCTTTGACGACCCATATCTCCTCGATGGTGCCGAATTCTTCGAAGGCCTTTCGGAAATCGTCTTCGGTGAGGTTCTTGTTGCCTATGATGAAGAGGCGTGAATTCGGGGGGTCGTCGCTGCTCGATCCCATCGATGACCTCCTATCGCTCCTATCTGACCACGACCTGTCGGCCATTTTCGATTGTTGTGATTTTTTTGCACCTCGCACCTCGCAGTGCGGTGCTTCGGCTTGGCGTTGGTTTTGCTTTTATTTTGACATCATGACATCTGTTGCCAACCTAACGGGGAAATGTCGAAATGTCAGTGAGATATCTCTGGTGAGATCTTTTAAAACTTTTAAAAGTAAAAAGCAATAGTGAAAAGCTCACTTTTCAGGAGCTAATTTATTCAGTGAGAGTGAAATTTGCAGCAAATTCGTAAACAAACGTGGAATGGATGACCTTTGTTCAGTAACGACGGAATATGGGGATTTGAAGAAATCAAATGAGCCAACAGCTAATCTCGTGGCGTGCTATAGTCGGTTCACTTCTACTGTGATTCTAGTTGGCTCGGCAAATTTTTTAGCTGCTGAGCTCTCATCTCATTGGTCAGGTCATATATGTTGGTAAATTCAAATTTTTTCGCAGCAGCATGTGTGACAAAGCTGCACGCACATTAAGATGCATCAAGAAGCGACGTATAACGTTCAATAAGGTCGGGTAGGTATAGGCGATTTACATTAGGGAATCTTTATTATCACGCGACCGGCCGGCCGGCGTGAGGGTACGTACCTCATTCTGGCTGACCGTTTGTTTACTAAACGGCCTCACGGAGTTAGGGACTGACAGCTGTCGGCCTCACGGAAGGCCATAGGCGTCCGTCCCAACGGGCTCTAGCTGTCAAGAGCGTGTTTATTTTGGATTTAGGTGTACAAATTCGTGTGAGGGGTGGGTATGATTTGCCCGATGAGTTTCAAAACACGTCTTTTATGCCGCTATATGAAATGAAATGTTCGGTTGCAGACATCAAGCAACAGCACCCGACCCCGCAAATTTCTTTTTTTCTCCGCTCATGATAAATTTTGACACATAGCTGAATTTTAGCCCCTCCCATCGGCCCTTATAGCCCAGGGTCGCGATTCTGTACTCTCCTACCGACAACTATCGGATCGGTAGCTAGGGTGAGAACCAATCAAATTCGCTCCTGCCTAGCTACCGACACCGACAAGTGTCGGTAGGAGAGTACAGAATCGCGGCCCAGGAGCGCGATTCTGTACTTGCCTACCGACAGCTATCGGATCGGTAGCTAGGGTGAGAACCAATCAAATTCGCTCCTGCCTAGCTACCGACACCGAAAAGTGTCGGTAAGAGAGTACAGAATCGCGGCCCAGGCATTTTAGATAAAAATTGACCAAAACCTGGAAAAAAAATAACGTAAGTCTGATAATTGGTAGAACGCTTCCACTTTAACCCCTTAAGGACGGAGTCATATTGGTAAAAGAAGCGTTGCGAAATCAATCCCTGTGGGTTTATTCCTTGGCCGATTCTTACCATTTTAGGTCTCTTTCGAAAGCTACAAGGATGTACTTTGGTTTGAGCCCATTGGCATTTCCAAATTCCAAAAATTATTTTTTCAAATGTCGAAATTTTAAAAAAAAATTAAGATTTTGGAAATGCCAATGGGCTCAAACCAAAATACATCCTTGTAGCTTTCGAAAGAGACCAAAATGGTAACAATCCGTCAAGGAATAAACCCACAGGAATTGATTTCGCAACGCTTGTTTTACCAATTGAATACCGTCCTTAACCACATCACATACTGAAAGTCCTAAAAAATCCTATGTCCGCTTCATCGGTTTTTGGCGGCAGAAAGGTGTAAGTGACAATAATTTAGAAACTATCTATTAGAATACGCGATGAAGCTTCGATACAGCTGAAAATTGTGGCAAATTGCGTTTTTTAGTGGCAAAAAGGTATAAGTAACATTGCTTTGCTAACTAATGATTAAATCACGCGTTGAAGTTTCAATACAGCTGAAAATTGCTGAAAATGGTCTCCTCGGCCAGTTGAACAACTTAATAAAAGTCCTAAAAAATCCTATGTCCGCTCCATACTTTTTTTTCAGCTGCAAAAAGGTATAAGTGACATTGTTCAAAAAACTATCCAATTAAACACGCGGTCAAGTTTAATACAGCTGAAAATTGCCGAAAATGGTCTTCTCGGTCAGCTTAACCACATAATCAAAGTCCTAAAAAATACTATGTCCACTTCATTGGTTTTTGGCAGCAAAAAGGTCAAGTGACATTATTTTGGAAACTATTTATTAAAACATGAGTTGAAGTTTCAGCAGAACTGAAAGTTGCTGAAAAATGGTATCCTTTGTTAGTTGAATAAGATACTTAAAGTCCTGAGAAATCCCATTCCCGCTTCATGTTTTTTGGCGGCAAAAATATATAAGTGACATTATATTGCAAACTATTTTTTTTAAATACGGGTTAAAGTTTCAGTACAGCTGAAAATTGCTAAAAATGGTCTCCTATGTTAGTTGACTGTACTAGTCCGAGTAGACTATTTTCAGCAATTTTCAACTGTATTGCAGCTTCAACACATATTTTGAACAATAGTTTCAAGAAATTATCTTATACCTTTTTGCCGCCAAAAGACGATGAAGCGGACATGGGATTTCTTGAGACTTTCTGTATGTTGTTCAGATGATCGAGAAAACCAGTTCCAGCAATTTCCAGATGAATTGCAACTTCAACGCCTATTTCAATAAATAATTGTTTCCAAAACAATGTCACTTATACCTTTTTTCCGCCAACAAACAATGAATCAAACAGGGATTTTCTTAGTATTTTTAGTGTGTTGTTCAACTGACCGAGGAGACCATTTTCAGCAATTTTTAGCTGTATCGAAACTTCAACCCGTATTTTAATAAATAGTAACAAAAGAAAATTTCACTTATACCTTTCTGCCGCCAGAAACTGAGATAGCGGAGAGAGGATTTTTTAGAACTTTCAATATGTTGCTCAACTAATCAAAGAGGCCATTTTCAGCAATTTTAAGCTGTATCGAAACTTGACCGCCTGTTTGATTGAACAATTTTCAAAACAATGTCACTTACACCTTTTTGCCCCCAAAAAACAATGAAGCGGACATAGGATTTCTCAGGACTTTCAGTATGCTGCTCAACTGACCGAGGAGACTCAATATTTTCACCTGTATCAAAACTTCAACCCGTATTTTATTAAATGCGGGGTGTTTATAAGAGACTGTGATCGCGGCAGGCTTGGGTCAGGCCGAAAAACGTAGTAACAGGCGCAATTGTGGTGATCGAGAGGGGATTTTAAAGGCGATGCGATCACAGACGTTTATAAACACCCGGTAGTAGCAAAAAAAAAGTCACTTATACCTTTCTGCCGCCAAAAAACAATGAAACGAACATAGGATTTTTGAGGACTTCTAGTATGTTGTTCAACTGAAAAAGGAGACCAGTTTTAGCAATTTTTATCTGTACTGAAACTCCAACTCGTATTTTGATGAATAGTTTCCAAAATAATGTCATTTGAACCATTTTGCCGCCAAAAACCAATGAAGCGGAGAGAGGATTTTTTTAGGACTTTCACTATGTTGTTCAACTGACCGAGAAAATTATTTTCAGAAGTTTTCAGCTGTATTGAAACTTCAACGCGCATTTTAATAGATAGTTTCTAAAATAATGTAATGTCACTTACACCTTTTTGCCGCCAAAAACCGATGAAGCGGACATAGGATTTTTTTTAGGACTTTCAGTATGTGGTTGAGGGGTTGAAGTGGAAGCGTTCCACCAATTTTCAGACGTTATTTTTTTTCAGGTCAAAACCTAAAATGCCTGGGCTACTAGTTCTGAGTCTCGCGATATACGCCAGTTATTCTAACTAATCATGTCTCACGAGTTGAGCTGGAGACTGCGACGCGCGGTTTAGATACACACCCGCGCAATTGGTGGAGGAGCCGCACTTCGAGAATATTCCTGAAGCTAGGTATTGAGCTTACCCAGAGCTTGCACGTATAGACTAGTAGCAGATGCTCTGAAATATGCCGGAATAGGATATGGAAGCGGCGGGAACCTTCGAAGCCTTTATTACAGAAGTGGTCTGGAATACTCTGAAGCGGGTAACATTATTGCGGTGCCTGGAGCGAAACAATCGAGAGGAATTCGGCCTGTCCGACTACTAGTCCAGGAATTTCAGACGTTATAATAAGGGTGAATATGGGGAAAAAATGGAACCTTATGCTCTAATTCCTGGACTATACAAGGAGTTTGGAAGATTTCTGAGTAAGTCATTTATGAATGTCGGAGACAAGAATAATGCCTATTATCCAAAGCAGCAGTCTAAGGCGTTTTAGCTAGCATAGTGTGAATGATGCAGCAAATAATAAAAGAAGCGCATGGAAGGAAAAAGAAAATTCAATGATTTCCTACAAGAGAGCCACCTGAAAGGAAAAAAAAACTTTTATATAAAATCGTGTCGAAAATGTGTTATTATAGCGACCAAAATCATTTTGAAAGTGCCACTTTATAGCACTAGTGTTATAAATAGTACTAGTGCTATAAACTGTTTACACTGCAAATATATAAACTGCAGGTAGGTATCTATGATTCAATATCTGGAAGCAAGTCGAGGGTTGCTTCCTTTGCAGCTAATGCAACTTCTAATGGTAGGCCTTCACTATCATCACTACCGTCACTTTCCATAATTTTCGAGATAATTCTACACAAATTATGAGTGAAAAAACTGGACAGAGGATATGGGGCTGACAAAAATATACCCGTCAATTTTTTTTCAAATTTGATGTTGTCATAAACAAGATTTTCAATTCGTTTGTTTCAAACGGTGTATTGATATTATTTTATATATTTCATAGATTTCCCTCGTTCTATTTCACCTGCGTTTTCGACACGATTTTATATAAAATAGTGTATATGCCTCGTTCCCAAAGTACCTTTATGTCACCTCGTGGTGCATGTAAACCTCGCTTCGCTCAGTTCACAACCCGCACCACTCAGTGCCATAAAGTAGTACTTTGGGAACTTGGTATATAATATACTATTAGAGAAACAAGTAAAAATTCAACCGTTCTTCAAGAACAGCTTCACGAAGAAAAATTAGAATTGAAAAATCTTCCAGAAGAACCAGAAGAAGCGTCTTGGAATAAAATAAGAACCAAAGAATATTCTAAAAGAACAAAAAAGAACACATCTGGGAGAAAGGTATGAAATACAGGTCATTGTAGAACGACAAACGCAGTACTTCAACGGTAATGGGAATAAGCTAGAAGAAAAATGGTAGCGATATTAGATGGCAAAATATGAAAGCGATACTTCGGCTGGGATCCATCGCATGATTTGATCGCACAATCGTCGAATTACGATGGCCAAAGCCCATGATCAACCTACAAGAGACCATTTGACTAAGCTTTATTTGACTGAAATTTATGGGTGGGTGCCGAGTGGTGGGCCAGTTTAATTTTTGATCACTTTAGTATAGGTACGACTATATAGGTCTTGGTAATGCGACTGAACGGATGAAATCACGATATGTGTATGACCTAAAGGTCAATCCTCTAGTCTGGGAAGCTTTCATGGAGGCTAAGGCTACCTTCTTTGGCTGTACAATCCTCATTCTCATTATATGGAGGGAAGATCTCCAAAGCTTCATCGTCTTGGGAGGAACCCGTGGCCAAAAGGATCAACGACGTTATGTACCGTGTACCGGTTCCGAAGAGAACTGTCCCGAGATAAGATAAAAGTTCTTCACCTGGATCGACTTGCAGGCTTGAGACAGGGGCGGTCAGGAAGTATCACGAAACTCGCTGGAGACAGTGACGGGTGGCTAAGATACACACCACGCGCAATTGGCGGAGGAGCCGAACCTTGAGAATTTGTTGTTCGAATATTACTGAAGCTACTAGACTTACTTATCCAGAACTTTCGCGAATAGATTATAGCAACAGATGATGGAATATGCCGAAATAGGAAAGCGGCGAGAACTTCGAAGCTTTTCCGGAAGAGGCTTGGAATATTCTATGAAATTTCGGAAAAAGAAGCGCAAGATGATGACTAATAGGAAGGGCTTCTTTTGAACTTCACTGGCGCCTGATTGATCAGCATCTTATACGTTGCTTGCCTTCTACGTTTAGTGTAGATGGGATCTAAGGACTTCGATGAGCGGCTTAGAGCCGACAATGTGCAGAATTGTTTCAGAAGTGTTTCTGTCTATATACCTACGTAGCACAGTATGACATATATTCTACCTTGAAAGTGCTAAAATTAACAAATCTTTATGATTGGTAACGTGGTTATTGCGTTTGGTGTATCCTAGACCCTAGATCAGCATATCTGGCATAATTTTATCTCGCTAGGTTGAAATTGCATTTTCTTTGAAACTAGAGCACATCAAACTATATCGGAACCCTGTCATATGAAATAAATTTAGAGGTTTTCTCCTATTCACACGAAATTTTGCTGCATTGATATCTTCTGAGCACATCGAGCTGGTATGTTGTAGCTGGGATTATGAAATACTGATGTTTGTGTCATATTATATCAAATATAGAACTTCTAAAAAAAGAATACCTACCAATAAATGAACTACAGTAGATAAGCAGTAAGCACCCACCTCTACGTATTCAGCACTTAGATAAGTAATATTTTATTATTATACCTGTATCCTGTACCTGTATAATACCAGGCACAATAAAATATTATTTATCTCACATGTGTTATATTAGACCTACTGATCACGCTGTCTATAAAATTTCCATATTTAAAAAAGGTAGGTAGGTATTTATGCTTATTTATTTCAAGTTTCCAAGAATTACACATTCCATTCAAATTCCACTGAAAATTCCATATTTTTTATACCAGCCAAGCTTACAATAAGTAATCAATTTCGTGCAAATTTGAAATATTTTTACGATTCATTCAACGTTTTATTCTTGTCCGGAATTCATGTGTGATAAAACATGAACAAAATGAACGATACAACCAATTTAAAAAAATAACTTACCTTCGACACAGTTAAATGGAGTAAACTGTTAAGTTATGCAAACAGCGTAAGAACCAAGCAAAAAAACTGCTTAGCTTATTGCTATGCCGGTGACATCACCGTAACTGCGAATATTGTTGAAGACTTGAAGAACAACTCTTCAGAGCAATGAATACTTAGATTCACATTATCGCAGGTAGTTGGGCATTTCATGCGTTATTATGACTTTTCGTGCAGATCACATAACAGCGTTTTCTCTTGCGTGTCAGATTAGGGGACACCGGGGCTAGTTGTCGTATCTTCACCATGAGTAAAAGAATAGTTTATGAGCAATAATCATTCAATCATATCATACCGATTTTGTGACAACTTATTGTCACTTGAAAAATGTTGAGTATGTGGAGCGATGCTGCTACTATGCTGATTTCCACGGAACACACCGCATGACAACTGGTTCCGGTCTCCCCTGCACCTTAAGTCTTTTTTTGTCATAATAGCCTAGGCAGACAAATTATCTTATTGTTTATTTATACTAAGGTATCAACTTCTTTGTAATACAATCTTTGTCAGGAAATCATACCTATACAAGTCGGAAGTATAACTTTTGTTTCCTTCCGATGTTCCTTGACATTGCCGGAACTGCATAGAAAGGTAGGTTGTGCCGGGTGACCTTCTGCAAAGCAATCATTTTTTATTTTTTGATACCTACCTTTGTATTAAAAATTTTGAGTGGGGAACATCACCGGCGGGAGTGGAACGAACTATAAACTAAACAACCGGAAAATGAAAAGATTATTGAACAATGAACTCGATATCTAGACTGCGGTGTTAGTGTTAAATGTTACAAGGATTGCACAATAAAAAAAGTTTCATTTATTCTTAATAAGTATAGTATAGTGTGAGCGTGTGCGATTTATTATATATTTGATGGGTTTTCGATGAAAGGGTTTCAGTCAATTGGTGGCTTTCGACCGTTCAAGTTGATGAGTAAAACCGCCGAATGAACTAAAAGTGAAAATGGGGATGTGGAATAAGAATGCCGTTTTGATATATAATTTTCTTTTGCTGGTGGTTTTAATTTGTGCAGTGATTGTGGAGTCTAGACCTAGACGTAAGTTTTTGAATATTCTCCTAAAAACATGAGCAACAATTTAGGCTGTCTTGATATAATTTGCATAGAGGTAGTTAGGTATGCATGGGCGCCCGGAGGGGGGGGCAAGGGGGGGCACCTGCCCCCCCCTGGCTCCGGAGCAGCTGAATAAATTCTTCCTTACGAAAAAAAAAATTTTTCGAGAAAGGAAAAAAAAATTCATTTTCGAAAGAAAAAACTTTGAGAAGGTAATTTACATTTTCTTGAATTGTTAGAGCAATTTGAAATTCCATTAGGCTTCTACCTAAATTAGATAGCTACCCGTAAAGTCATAAAATAGGTAGATGGGTAGGTAGGTAGGTAACGATCTGCAATTTGTGCGGAAATGGGTGATGATTATTATGAGAAAATCATTGATGCCTTTGGAAAGAACCCTAGAAGACTTCAATTCGCGTTTTCCTAAACCCAATAGGTAATCGTTAAAGACTGCAAAACAAAGCAATACTTGAAATTTTCTGAACCTCTGGTTTGAAACACTAGGGGTTTTTTCAACATAATGAACGAGTGTAACAATTGACCTAGCAATACTTGAAATTTTCTGAACCTCTGCCTCTGGTTTCAAACACCAGGGGTTTCTTTTAACATAATGAACGAGTGTAACAATTGACCTCTATATCAATCATGGCAATAATTGAAATTTTCTAAACCTCTGGTTTAAAACACTAGGGGTTTTTTCAAGATAATGTAATGTAAGATAGTGTAACTATTGACCTGGCTATTTTGAAGTAAATTTTTATACATTTTGTACAAAATTACAAATTTTAATAAATTTCTCTAAAGTTAAGTTTAATTTTCAAATATATTTCCTTATTTTTCGCACAATGATTATTATCACCATTATTATCATTATTCGAAAAAAATTTCGTCTGCGGCGCTAATCTAAAGGACTTCGCAAATTAGGCCAGGTAGGTATGTGACGTTCTCTAACTAAAGCTATTTGCCCCCCCCTGACAAAAATCCTGCGGGCGCCCATGTAGGTATGGTATAGGCTACATACTACCTCACCTATCTTGTTCATTGTAGGATACTATCAAAAATTTCCATTGATGTAAATAATCGGCACACAAAGAGTTTTGTAGGTATATTTACAATTAGGTTCCTATACCTAGTAAAAATGTATTTCACTCCGTCAATCCTTCATGAACAAAAGAAGGAAAGTCATTTTGATATTATCACTATTATTGTTGTCAAAACCAACCACACCATCCCAAGGAAAGTGATTTTCTCGGTTACTTTTACAAAGCGAAGATTTTTTCAAAATGCAACTACCAACTACCTACCTAGCTACTTCCCTGGATTTTGAAAAAAAATTTTTTTTGGTTTCAGAACGAATGACTGGTTGGGAGTATGATCCACCGCCATCGATTGAATACAAATACATTGAAAAACCGATTAACCCCGTCCAGAGCTGGTGGAAAAGAGGGACCCACAGACGCTACCTAGATGGTGAAATGAAAGTAGTCCAGCCATAAAATTGTCATAAGGCTAATGCTTAGAGATATTTGAGTTATTTTATTTAGAATACTCACTCATATGTTTTTATGAAATTACGAAGGCTACTGCGACACAGATGGTAGATGATGGATGACTGAAAAATGTGATAAATTTAATATTATAAGTATAAGCTATGAGCTATGTTGATTGTTGATTAAGGACTAAGTAGATAGGTCCTACTTAACTAAGTAAGAAATAATTATTTATAAATTGTGGTAGGCAATTAAAAATAGTCTCTTGAGTTTTATTATTTTAAAGTTCAATCAACTGTTTAATTTAGCTACTTTACCTACCTATAGAGGAGAACATTCACCTACTATGCAACTATTCCCTGCAACAACTACAGGCAATAAGCCATTGACAATTGATGTGATGTTTAACAATGTTGGTTAATGCTAACTGTGTGATGGGAAAAATGAGCTTCTTGATTCGATTGAAAAATGCTCGCTTGCTAGAAAAATGTCTCTTCAGTTTGACTTATACAGTCCAACTTAACGGAGCTTATGATTTACATGAACAAGTCGAACAACACACGACATGCACTAAATTCGAGATGTACCCAGTGGTACGAGGCGTGCTGTGGGATTTACCTATACCTGATAAAGGATGATCAGAATAAATTGTGCTCTATTTTAGTTTTTCCGGCGTAAAATTTGCCTGCCGCAAAGCATTCACTTATAATTTTGTCTGATCCTGACCAATAAAACATGACCACGCTTGCCTTCGATTAACTGGAAACGGAAAAATCGCCTGTTCTTCTGCCTGGAGCTTCTGCTGGCATAACCGAAGACGGCACAATACCTTCATCTTTTTCAGTTTTGATAACTGGCATATGTACCCACCCACAGTTGCCATCATGTTGACGTTGCCCTGGATCAGCTGTTCGACACGTGGGAGTGACGTCACGTGGGAACACGGATTTCTGAATATAGAGCTGGATAGCTAATCACAATATACCCCCACCACAATTTTTGTCAAACGCGTGTTGGCCGCCATACTGTGCTAATTTTTAGTTACTTTAATGCTTGTGGGTTGGCAAAGCTGCGAATAATTGTCATCCCTGAGTGTCACTTTGTGACCAAATGTCACCCAAATGTCAATCTATTGTCATTTTTTGACGTTTTTCTTGTTTATCCGTTTCTTTGTGCGAAGTTTTCTCGACGTTTTTCAGCGATTTGTTGAAGAAAAAGACTTGATGTCGTCCTGTTTTGTGCCTAGTTGCAAAAATAGCGACAAACAAAACAAAACCGGCATAACCTATCATGTGTAAGTTCGATGTTTTTATCCGATTTTTCATTTATTACAAAAGAATTATTTTAGGTTTCCGAAACGATCAAAGTGGAGTGGCTCCAGGCCATCAGTAGGAATCAACAAACATTTATTCAGCAGCGTAACAATGAGAGCGTGTTTGTTCAGATCATTTCTTGGATGAAGCCTTCGAGCGAATTGGATTGCTCAAGAAACTGAAACCCAATGTAATTCCTTCACTTGATTTGCCTACCCTGAGACCACGGTATACCTGAGACCCATTCCAGTAGCTTCAGAAAGCAGTCAAGCTATCCAGGAAGCTCCAACAACCACAAGCCAAGTTATGCCGGAATCATGACCAGATCAAGCTATGCCGAAAGCATCAACAAGCCAAGCTATGTCGGAATTATTATTAAGCACAAATAAACAATTATGTTATACTTCAATAATTGTTTTAATTTTATTTTTGTGATATAAATTAGGTTCGTGTTTGTGTTGTTTTGTAGCGTTTTAAAATCACTAGAACCGATCCAGTTCGGCTCTAAAATCAGGGGATCCGATAGGTTCTCGAAAATCCTTGCCCAATCAGTGATAGCGATTTTCGAGCTGAACTGGCTCCGTTCTGGCCAGTCGAAGACGCCATTAGTTTTTTGCTTGAGTTTCTACGTTTTGTCTTCGAAACAATTCATCAAATACCTTACGTTTCCAACATGTATGTAGTTAACTATTCCGAAATAAAATGAGTTGCAATTTGTAATAAACAACATTAATGAAATTATAACCACTAACCAATAATTGAAAAATGAATAATAGGAAGATTCAAGAACCAAGAATCATTCTACGAAACGAAGTACAAGCATCTTAGCTTTCTCCCTGTAGGACTCGTCCAGTTTCAGGTAATTATTATTTCACAATTAATATTTGAAACAAATGTAAACACCAATGCACAAAAGACGGCGGTTTATATCTTGAATCCGATTTGTTGCCCGTCAGCCAATAACATTTTAGCACAGTATGGCGGCCAGCTGGGTTCGGACAACACGCATGTGTTGTATTAGCTATCCAGCTCTATATTCAGAAATCCGTGCGTGGGAATGATCTATTGACCTTCAACAAGGTTAGTGCTATCTACTGACGATATGTTGAAATAAAAGTATGTACCTATCTGGAAGGATGAAGTACAAAAACAAAGGCTGTCTCTTTTCAAACAAGAGGACAGCAGATTTTGTTAACTGATGTCAAAACAAGACAGCGAATGCGACAGGGAAGACACCTTGCTTCGCGCTCCTGCTATTATTGTTACGTTATTTGTTGACCAAGTTGTTTATGGTTCAGTGATTGTGGGCTTTGATGTGGATCTCTCGTTGAAGTCAAAAGGCAAGTAATTACTGATTTGATTGACTTGACCATTAATTGAGGTAGCAGGGGTTCAGAAATTTAAATGCACAAAATATTGTGGAATCAGAGTCGCACTTCAATTGAATGGTGTACAATCTTTATTATGAATGTTCAGCTGTTGGAACCCAAGTACTGTCTTAATGTCAGATTTATTCGAATTTCAAGAAGTTAGTTACATGGGCTTTCCTACCTGTAAAGGTGCTTCAAGTTGACTTTGCTTTTCTTCTCTATGCAGTTAACCCTTTCAAGTATCTAAGCTTTAGTCAGTGTGTTAAGATCCTAAGCTCAGAAGAATTAGGAGTGAGAGTTAGACGCGAATAAGAAAGGGTTAGAGTCAGGTGCGACATTGCGGAGCAAACCAGCAAACCCCAAGTGATGTCCGGAGCCCACTAAACTGACGCTGTCTTCACAAAGAGCCGGGTGAGATGTCACCATGAGATAATGCTGAATAATAGCAGCAATTACCAAACCAAAGGAGGTAATCAACAGGTAGTTGCCGCCGACAGGACGGAATTGACGCGACCGACCTGGAAAGGTGCTCGCTTGTCGAAGACTAATTTCGGACCCCTGGTTTACTGAGGGCGTCACGATGCGATAGACCTAAGAGCGAAAAATGGCGGAAAATTGCGGAAATTAGGAAATGCAAAGCGCGAGAAATCCCACACACAAAATCTGAAAAGTCAAGTCATTTGAAGCTACCTGATACATGATCTGAAATGAAGTTCTCTCCGAATAAGTCTTATAAAGGGGTTCAATAAACAAAGACCCGAAGGCCCGTCAAACAATTTGCGTCCGTGACTCCTCTGTAGACGCATGCGTCCAGACCCTTGTGTCCGCTATGCTGACGCATGTGTCTGGCAATGCATGCGTCCACACTGTAGACACATGCGTCCGAACGCATGCGTCTATCGAAAAGACTCCTGCGTCCAACACAATGTGCGTCTAAACTACAGTCGCATGCGTCCAGACTCTTGTGTCCGCTATCCTGACGCATGTGTCTGGTGATGCATGCGTTCACAAAGTATACACATGCGTCCAAACGCACGCGCCTGTCGGAAAGGCTCATGCGTCTAATATAATGTGCGTCTAAACTACGGACACATTCGTCCAGACACTTGGGCCTCCCAAGCGGGCGCTTGCGTTCACGTTCCAATTTGGGCACACTACAGACGCATGCGTCCAGACTCTTGTGTCCGCTACGCTGACGCATGTGTCTGGCAATGCATGCGTCCACAGTGCAGACACATGCGTCCGAAGGCACGCGTCTGTCGAGAAGGCTCATGCGTCAAACATAATGTGCGTCTTAACTACGGACGCATTCGTTTAGACACTTATGCCTTCCAAGCGGGCGCTTGCGATCACTTACCAATGTGGGCACACTACTGACATATGCGTCCAGACCCTTGTGTCCGTTATTCTGGCGCATGTGTCTGGTACTATTGCGGCCTTTTTAAAGTGGACGACAGTTGACAGATTTTTCAGGATTCTGCCCTAAACGTCGCATGACAGCAAGCCAACTCGTTGACATTGTCGTCCACTTTATTTTGGCCGCAACCGTAATGTATGTGTCCACAGTCCACACATGCGTCCGAACGCATGCGTCTATCGGAAAGGCTCATGCGTTCAACAAAATGTGCGTCTGAACTACAGACGCATTCGTCCAGACACTTGTGTCCGCTATTCTGACGCATGTGTCTGGTGATGCATGCGTTCACAAAGTATACACATGCGTCCAAACGCAAGCGTCTGTCGGAAAGGCTCATGCGTCTAATACAATGTGCGTCTAAACTACGGACACATTCGTCCAGACACTTATGCCTCCCAAGCGGGCGCTTGCGTTCACGTTCCAATGTGGGCACACTACAGACGCATGCGTCCAGACTCTTGTGTCCGCTATGCTGACGCATGTGTCTGGTGATGCATGCGTTCACAAAGTATACACATGCGTCCAAACGCATGCGTCTATCGGAAAGGCTCATGCGTTCAACAAAATGTGCATCTGAACTACAGACGCATTCGTCCAGACACTTGTGTCCGCTATTCTGACGCATGTGTCTGGCAATGCATGCGTCCACAGTGCAGACACATGCGTCCGAAGGCACGCGTCTGTCGAAAAGGCTCATGCGTCAAACACAATGTGCGTCTTAACTACGGACGCATTCGTCCAGACACTTATGCCTTCCAAGCGGGCGCTTGCGATCACTTAGCAATGTGGGCACACTACAGACATATGCATCCAGACCCTTATTGTGTCCGTTATTCTGGCGCATGTGTCTGGTAATGTATGTGTCCACAGTCCACACATGCGTCCGAACGCATGCGTCTATCGGAAAGGCTCATGCGTTCAACAAAATGTGCGTCTGAACTACAGACGCATTCGTCCAGACACTTGTGTCCGCTATTCTGACGCATGTGTCTGGTGATGCATGCGTTCACAAAGTATACACATGCGTCCAAACGCACGCGTCTGTCGGAAAGGCTCATGCGTCTAATACAATGTGCGTCTAAACCACGGACACATTCGTCCAGACACTAACGCCTCCCAAGCGGGCGCTTGCTTTCACGTTCCAATGTGGGCACACTACAGACGCATGCGTCCAGACTCTTGTGTCCGCTATGCTGACGCATGTGTCTGTTAATGTATGTGTCCACAGTGTAGACATATGCGTCCCATACGTTCAACAAAACGTGCGTCTGAACTACAGGCGCATTCGTCCAGACACTTATGCCTCCCAAGCGGGCGCTTGCATTCACGTACCAAATGTGGGCACACTGCAGACGCATGCGTCCAGACTCTTGTGTCCGCTATGCTGACCCATGTGTCTGGTTATGCATGCGTCCACAGAGCAGACACATGCTTTCGAACGCATGCGTCTGTCGAAAAAGTCCATGTGTCCAACATAATATGCGTCTGAACAACGGACGCATTTGTCCAGACCCTTATGCCTTAAGACAGGCGCTTGCGTGCAAGTACCAATGTGTCCATATTACAGACACATGCGTCCGACGCTTGCGTCAGAATGAAGGTACGTAAGCTGTTTAGTGTATCCGCGCCAGAGGCGGTTAAGCGCAAGCGTGTCCGGCTACCGCTCACTGCTCAGTCGCAGTCGATCATCGATACAGACAGGTTCCTCGCGCTGGTTGTGCAAATTTATGATTGTTGTAATTGTTGTGGAGTGTTATTTGTCAATAAGTTTTATTGTTGTGACATTGTTACGGATTTTACATCGATATAATTCTATCAAAAGGTAAGTAATTATTAGTGATTTTAGTGAGATTTGATTCTAGGACAAACGAAGCGTGTGTTCTCCGAAATATACGAAGTCGTCGCGCTTCCGACGACGATGTTGCGGCTCCTCCGAAAAGAAGCAAGTGACGAAGACGTCAGACGAGCCCTGGTGGATTTTTTGAATCGTACAAAACAGAATTCAAAAAAGGAAGCAACAAAACGAAGAGATGATGAGTGTTTTTTTTACTTCTATTCATTTATTTTTTAGGATTTTGATTTTTGAGCGTATGTAACACAATGTGTGTCTAAACTACAGACTCATTAATTGGTCCCAGACCCTTGTGCTTTTTAGACGGGCGCTCACGTGCACGTACCAATGTGTCCACATTACAGACGTATGCGTCCAGGCCATTGTGACCGTTATGCTGACGCATCTGTCTGGTGATGCATGCGTCCACAGTGAAGACCCATGCGTCCGAACGCACACTTCTGTCGAAAATGCTCATGCGTCTAATAAAATGTGCGTCTAAACTACAGACGTATGCGTCCAGACCCTTGTGTCCACTAAGCTGACGCATGTGTCTGATTATGCATGTGCGTCCGCCGCGTAGACACATGCGTCCGATGCTTACGTCAGGGGTGGAGGTCTCGGGGTGAGCTGTTTGGTGTAGGTATCCGCGCCAGTGGCGGTCAAGCGCAAGCGCGTCCGGCTTCGACTCAGCATCGCAGTCGATCGTCGCTACAGATAAGTCCCTCGCGCTCAGTTTTCAATTGTTGTGATATTGTTACGGACTTTACATCGAAATATCGTTTCCTATAAAAGGTAAGTAAATGTTATAGATTTTATTGAGATTTGATTCTAGGACAGACGAGTGTGTTCTCCGAATTTTGCGATATCGTCGCGCGTTGCGTTGCGTCCTCTCTAACAACAAGCAAGTGACGAAGACGTCCGACGAGCCCTGATGATGGAAAATAGACTATAAAAATATTCATCTCGACCACCAAATGGCTTCAAAAGATTACCCCTCAAGCTTTGCTCTCAGGCTATTTTTGAAGCGATTTGTTCTCGTTTATTCCCACAGAATTTTCTACAAAATTCTACAAATGAAAAATATTCACCCATCATGATATAACTATTGATTATTATATATAACGTTCTCGATTATCAGAGCTGCAAGAATAATATTAACTTATCTATTTCCTCCTGTCAAAGGCAACTGAATAAAATTGATATAAACAACAAAATCTGACAGCTGTCACTTTAGACTTTTTTTTCAATAATCAACACAATTCCATTTGTGCTCCAGATTTTCCCAGGTAAAACTGGCCAAACGTTCGCCTCGGGCTGGTTGTCCCTAGATAAATGCATGCCCTCCTACTATACGGAGTCGGGCATTTATCGTTACAACCCGCACTTGCGATCGCTAGGGCAAGATTATTGTGAAAATACCGGGTGTTTATAAATGTCTGTGATCGCATCGCCTTTGAAATCTACTTTCGATCACTACAATTGCGCCTGTTACTGCGTTTTTCGGCCTGACCCAAGCCTGCCGCAATCACAGTTTCTTATAAACACCCCGTATAAGCACTTGTGATATTGATATTACTGCTCATTATATACCTACCTGCTTTTACGTTTCTGTATCTATGAAACGATGACGATTTATTTTTTCGGTAGTTTTCTTGAGTATCTGAAGTTTTTTTTTAGCCTGGTAATGCGTCTTAAATACCCCTGACGCAATATGAACACAAGTGTCGTACATGCGTCCGACTCAAGCGCCTGTATGAGACGGGCACACGGGTCAGACGCGCTGTGGACGAGGGTCCGACGCAGCGTCCGGTAATGCGTCCTAAATGTCCTTGACGCAATACGGACACAAGTGTCATACATGCGTCTGACTCAAGCGCCTGTATGAGACAGGCACACGGGTCAGACGCGCTGTGGACGCGGGTCCGACGCAGCGTCCGGTAATGCGTCCTAAATGTCCTTGACGCAATACGGACACAAGTGTCATACATGCGTCTGACTCAAGCGCCTGTATGAGACAGGCACACGGGTCAGACGCATTGTGGACGCGAGTCCGTCGCAGCGTCCGGTAATGCGTCCTAAACGTCCTTGACGCAATACGGACACAAGTGTCGTACATGCGCCCGACTCAAGCGCCTGTATGAGACGGGCACACGGGTCAGACGCGCTGTGGACGCGGGTCCGACGCAGCGTCCGGTAATGCGTCCTAAATGTCCTTGACGCAATACGGACACAAGTGTCATACATGCGTCTGACTCAAGCGCCTGTATGAGACAGGCACACGGGTCAGACGCATTGTGGACGCGAGTCCGTCGCAGCGTCCGGTAATGCGTCCTAAACGTCCTTGACGCAATACGGACACAAGTGTCGTACATGCGCCCGACTCAAGCGCCTGTATGAGACGGGCACACGGGTCAGACGCGCTGTGGACGCGGGTCCGACGCAGCGTCCGGTAATGCGTCCTAAACGCCCTTGACGCAATACGGACACAAGTGTCGTACATGCGTCTGACTCAAGCGCCTGTATGAGACAGGCACACGGGTCAGACGCATTGTGGACGCGAGTCCGTCCCAGCGTCCGGTGATGCGTCCTAAACGTCCTTGACGCAAGACGGACGCAAGTGTCGTACATGCGTCCGACTCAAGCGCCTGTATGAGACGGGCACATGGGTCAGACGCGCTGTGGACGCGGGTCCGACGCAGCGTCCGGTAATGCGTCCTAAACGTCCTTGACGCAATACGGACGCAAGTATTGTACATGAGTCCGACTCAAGCGCCTGTATGGGACAGGCACACGGGTCAGACGCATTGTGGACGCGAGTCCGTCGCAGCGTCCGGTAATGCGTCCTAAACGTCCTTGACGCAATACGGACACAAGTGTCGTACATGCGTCTGACTCAAGCGCCTGTATGAGACGGGCACACGGGTCAGACGCATTGTGGACGCGAGTCCGTCGCAGCGTCCGGTAATGCGTCCTAAACGTCCTTGACGCAATACGGACACAAGTGTCGTACATGCGTCTGACTCAAGCGCCTGTATGAGACGGGCACACGGGTCAGACGCGCTGTGGACGCGGGTCCGACGCAGCGTCCGGTAATGCGTCCTAAATGTCCTTGACGCAATACGGACACAAGTGTCGTACATGCGTCTGACTCAAGCGCCTGTATGGGACAGGCACACGGGTCAGACGCATTGTGGACGCGAGTCCGTCGCAGCGTCCGGTAATGCGTCCTAAACGTCCTTGGCGCAATACGGACACAAGTGTCGTACATGCGTCCGACTCAAGCGCCTGTATGAGACAGGCACACGGGTCAGACGCGCTGTGGACGCGGGTCCGACGCAGCGTCCGGTAATGCGTCCTAAATGTCCTTGACGCAATACGGACACAAGTGTCATACATGCGTCTGACTCAAGCGCCTGTATGAGACGGGCACATGGGTCAGACGCGCTGTGGACGCGGGTCCGACGCAGCGTCCGGTAATGCGTCCTAAACGTCCTTGACGCAATACGGACGCAAGTGTTGTACATGAGTCCGACTCAAGCGCCTGTATGGGACAGGCACACGGGTCAGACGCATTGTGGACGCGAGTCCGTCGCAGCGTCCGGTAATGCGTCCTAAACGCCCTTGACGCCATACGGACACAAGTGTCGTATATGCGTCTGACTCAAGCGCCTGTATGAGACAGGCACACGGGTCAGACGCATTGTGGACGCGAGTCCGTCGCAGCGTCCGGTGATGCGTCCTAAACGTCCTTGACGCAAGACGGACGCAAGTGTCGTACATGCGTCCGACTCAAGCGCCTGTATGAGACGGGCACATGGGTCAGACGCGCTGTAGACGCGGGTCCGACGCAGCGTCCGGTAATGCGTCCTAAACGTCCTTGACGCAATACGGACGCAAGTATTGTACATGAGTCCGACTCAAGCGCCTGTATGAGACGGGCACACGGGTCAGACGCGCTGTGGACGCGGGTCCGTCGCAGCGTCCGGTAATGCGTCCTAAACGTCCTTGACGCAATACGAACACAAGTGTCGTACATGCGTCTGACTCAAGCGCCTATATGAGACAGGCACACGGGTCAGGCGCATTGTTGGCGCGAGTCCGTCGCAGCGTCCGGTAATGCGTCCTAAACTTCTTTGACGCAATACGGACACAAGTGTCGTACATGCGTCTGACTCAAGCGCCTGTATGAGACGGGCACACGGGTCAGACGCGCTGTGGACGCGGGTCCGACGCAGCGTCCGGTAATGCGTCCTAAACGCCCTTGACGTAATACGGACGCAAGTGTCGTACATGCGTCCGACTCAAGCGCCTGTATGAGACGGGCACATGGGTCAGACGCGCTGTGGACGCGGGTCCGACGCAGCGTCCGGTAATGCGTCCTAAACGTCCTTGACGCAATACGGACGCAAGTGTTGTACATGCGTCCGACTCAAGCGTCTGTATGAGACGGGCACACGGGTCAGACGCGCTGTGAACGCGGGTCCGTCGCAGCGTCCGGTAATGCGTCCTAAACGTCCTTGACGCAATACGGACGCAAGTGTTGTACATGCGTCTGACTCAAGCGTCTGTATGAGACGGGCACACGGGTCAGACGCGCTGTGGACGCGGGTCCGTCGCAGCGTCCGATAATGCGTCCTAAACGTCCTTGACGCAATACGGACGCAAAAGTCGTACATGCGTCTGTCTCAAGCGCCTGTATGAAACAGTCACATCCGTCAGACGCATGAGTCAGACGAATGCGTCCACTTCACAGACCTTTGCGCCAAGGACGTTTAGGACGCATTCTCGGACTTTGTGTCGGACGCGTGTCCATATGTGCCCGACGCACAATTTGCGTCTACATGGACGCACATGTGGACGCACTGTGGACGCATTCAATGAAAATGTTTGACGGGAGGGTTAATTCATGCCAATTAAACCTGTGAATCAACCATCAACTAATTATCTAGTTGAAAGGCAGGGTGTAAAACTGGGAATTATTGCAGCTCTAAACATTCCAATGCTAACTCTTTCGATTAATAACCGTTCAACAAGGAGAACTCAACAAATAATGAATTTGCCATGCTGTTCGAAATGTAATTAAAATTGTGTAAACTATTGCTGGAGAAGGCAATGACCTATTCCAGAGATTAAATTGTATTTGTTACGAATCTAGTTTAATTAAGCGGTGAAATGAAGAATCAGACAATAAGATTCACCGAAAGCAAAAGACTCATGTTTGTGATTATTAAATCAAATAAAATAAAGGTCCTTGTGATTTGAAGTGTTTGTTTCTATGTGGAAAGTGGATTGATTTGGTCCTCTCGTAGGTGGAACCAAGGTTTGGCAACAAAGAAATGAGTACCTAAACTAATTAACGAGAAATAAAAGGGTTAAAAGACACAACGTAGGGGAGGGTCAAAAGGGGGCGATCGTTACAATATTTGTATTGAGGACAAAAGTCTGCATCCATTGCATTATTTCAATAATTGTGAATGTAATGAAACAAGGTAATTTTTTTGCGACATCCTGTAGGTAGGTATATTATGGATCTAGAAAATGTGAAAAATTCAGCAAAAATCCTTCAAGAATCAGTTTTCATTTTTGAAATTAGTTCGGGGATAAGCGGAGCTAGTGGGGAGGGTCAATCTCAACGTGAACACCCTGTACTCTTGAGCTAACTTACATTCTAAAAAATATTTTTAAACCCTAATATCGACGCGTACCTACCTTTCACCAATAAAAGAGATCTGGAATGTTGAAAGGAATAAAAATGGCACACTACAAACGTTCTGTGTTGAACTGTAGATTCTGTGACCTTAATCTTGAGGAAATGGAAAAGAAGGAGAAGCGGTGTAGTAAGAAAAAACGGAAGTTCAAGATTCGAGTAATATTTTTTCAAAGAAAAGAAAACAAGCTTATACAGTATATTGCACATGCCTTTCGGGTTTACAGCGTTGAAACCCAAACGGCGATTGAAAACGCGTAGTTTTGTCTTTGTGTTTTTTTTTTGTCAAATTATCAGATTTGAGCCATTATTAGCTAAGATTTATTTACATAACAAATAGGCCCCGCATTCCGAACCCGATTCCATTTGATCGTATACCTTTGGGTAAAATGTACCTGAAACAATTTTGTAGAATTCCATTAATTGTAACAAATTCCCTTCGTTTCAAACTCATGATCAAATCGAATCGTACATATTTCTTTTTGGGATTTTTCACCGACGATGGGAAGAAAACTAACTGAGCCGACTTGGTGTTTTGTTATAATCAGTCCTATTCTGTTAGTAAATTGTTTGCTAAGCAACCTTATTGCTATAACGGGCAAGTTACCATGGCAAGGGAAATTTTCATTGGTTGTCGCCATAGCAACGTGATAATTAGCTAGACTGCTGGAAAAAAACAGAATAGGGCTGAACATGTCGCTTTTTTTTGCAATTTGAAATTATTGCTAATACAAGAAACGATATGTTTTATGCGCGAGAAAAATCCCACTTCGGAACGCCACGGGGCCTCATCAAGATTTATAAAATTTATACAAGGTATAGAACAGTTTTTTAGGTAAAAATCACGTATTGCCTTATGCGCGCCCATAAAACAATCATAAATATTTTTTAAATATTAATTAACTATAGAAAGTCAATAACAAGAGAACTTTTCTAAAAATAAACGGTATTGTATATAAACAACAGATTCGTGATGAGCATAGTGATTAAATATTTTCGTTAATTAGAAAAACGTTTTTTTTTCCATTTGGAGCAGGACGCCGTTTCGAGCACACTTCCAATTTTTTTAGTCCGAGTTTGTGTGTGCGCGATCAGCTCGAAGCGGAGCCCTTCAAGACGCTTTGGAGAATATCTTATTGATTAATTTAACTAATTTCGTTTCGATAAAATGTCAGTTTAACGAATTACGAGATGTAAAAAAACAAAACAAAGTATAATTCGTGTAACGTACATTTTCTCTCTAAACTATTGCATCGATTTTGATTTAATATATATTTTTTTTATAATAATCACTAAGGAAATGAGTGTCTAAGATATGTTTCTACGCTTTGAATAAATCGTCCCTAAATTTTATATAGCACCATTTGTTGGTGGACTCGATGCAATAGCCGAAAATCTTTTTTTCATTTTGGATATCAATACCTAAAGTCAAAGTGTTATTACATTGTTTTTTATATAATAAGTAATATTATTGTATAGTTTACATATTAAACTTTTATGTGTGCATAGACTCTTATCACCTACAAAATGACGGTATTTCTTCTAGAGAAAGAAATTGGTCATATCAGTGTGGAAATAGGTTTTTTTCATATACATTATCATTAAGTTTTAGTTATTATCGACAGATATACGAAGTATTGCGTCAAAATACTGTGTGTTTTATGTTTTATACAATATGTCGCGCACCTCAAGTATTATATACAAATCGCATATGTTTTAATTTAAAACAGACCGAGATTTTGCACTATCAAAGGTTTATATGTATAGTCTCTTTCGCTATTATAAAACAAGCGTTTGAAGCGCTCTATTTTTTTTTGCCATATGAGAAACAAGCCGTTTTTTTTTTAAATTTTAGAAAGTGGAGGCAGTGATTGGTGCCTACAAGCAGTGTTTTATTCCATATCCAGTAGCTCAGACAAACCACCCTGTAGAAATGGCGTATTCCTGATTATTTACAAGGCACCGAATTCCAAACCCAAGTTTTCAAGTCCCACCGTGTATTGTTCTTTGTTCCATTTTCACTTTGGTCCACATTATTTTTCGCACACGTATGCTTACATATTGTTTCGTCAAGACCAAAAACTCAAGATTTTTCTAGAAACGGCTTGTTTCAAATGTAAAACGTGAATGTGCAAAATTTGTTGCATGCCAATTCTTATACGGTAAAGTTTATTTATTGTTTTTCTCTTTAGATAAAATCTATCGACTCGCGATTTTTTGTGCCTTGTAAAATTGTTTCGTTTGGTTTATACTCGTACCAACTGGCTTGTCTTTCGATTTCGTGAAAAACTAATTGATTTTTATCTAAAAACTAGAGGGTTAATTATTATTTACTTAAACTAGTTTATACGTTTGTTTTGATGGTTGCATACGAAGACAATTGATTTTTTTACAGTGTCAGTCATTTGTTCAATAAATTCATAACCATTATAATATATTTAAAAACACGAAAAAATGGGTTTGTAGTTTTCGTTCCTATAGTTATTTTCGGAAATTCAAATTCCTAACTTGGGACGCGGCTTTCTGATGGAGTGTTGTACACGGCGTCTCTTTTACTTTTAGAGTAGGTATTGGTCTTTTAAAATTTCCATTTTTTTCTTCAAAAATCCAAAAAGTAGGAAGGCCTTCTACAATATGCTGTTAGGAAGTCACATGCCAAAAACTGAAATTCTTTTTTTTTTTTAAAACTGAAGACCCACTGTTTCGTTCATTTTAATATCTCTTTGAATGCTTCAGTTGAAAGCTGATCTAGGTAAGGCAAATGCTTGATTTGAATTTTACAACCAATGACGTTACTTGAAATAGATCTGTACAGGCGCAATTTTTTACTGGAAAACTGAAAATCTCGAAATCCAAATAAGACGACTTTGAACGTTCAATAGTTCAAAACGCACTCAAATGTCAAGTGAAAGATGCAACACTAGTAACTGTTGGATTCCCTCCAGTCTGACACTGTAAACTACCGATTGTCTGTAATTAATCTTTAGGAATGTATGCACGAGAAGACAATAATTCTTTCGAACTGAAATAACGAATTTCGTATCTATAGTTAGGTAGTGGGAAGCTGCAAAATCGTGAAAGACGCTTCAAATATCTCCCTATAGTTAAACACCCATGCTTGGGCGCCTCTTGCCAATTATTCCAGCTTCGATTTCATCTTCAACGCATCGTCATCTTCAAATGAGAACTTCGTCTACTTCACCAATAAAGACAACTTTCCGCTTGTCTCATACTTGCACGGGACTGTGGGCTGTCTTTTTGTCTTTTTTCTTGGTGATAAACTCGGTGGTGCACTTGGGTCCTTCGTCTGGGCTGTACGACCACCGGACCTTGCCCTCCTTGATGGGCTTTTCTTCCGGCGTTTTGGCTGTTTTACGAGTTTTTACAAACTCGGTAACTTTTTGTCACTGAATCTCACAGAAAGGCAGCTTGCCGCTGCTGTCTTTTTCAGACTCAGCCTGGCTCACGTCGTCGTCTTTGGGGCTGTCGGCGTTGCTCGTGCCTCCCTGGCCACCGCTGAAAATCCCAAAACAATCGTCAGCAACGGATCCACAAAACGTGAGAAAATTCAGCGAGTATAGATAATTATATGCTTAAAAAAATATTCAACAAGTGCGCGCGATAACTTCAAAGGGGCTCTATCGCAAATGAAGGACTTACGGTATAGAAAGATGCCATTTTTATTGCTTTTTGGTGAAAACCTTATAGGATAATTCCTCGGATAATTCCAAGTTGTTGTGAAGTCACCGACGGTTTCATGATAATTACTTTCTATCAAATATCTATGCAAACAGATGAAAAATTTATAATATCCATACGAATGAAGCCACCACCACTTTGACACTGAGAAATTGTGTTTTCATTAGGTAGCGGCGGTACTAAAGACAATGGAATGGAAATGCCCAGTGACCCAGTGAGGTTAAGGATGGAGTAAGATTGGTGGAACAAGGCGTTGCGGAATCAATCGTTGTGGGCTTATTCCTTGACAGAAATTTACCACTAAGGTCTTTTTCGAAAGCTACAAGGATGCACTTTGGTTTGAGTCCATTGGCATTTCCAAAATCCAAAAATAATTTTTCAAACTCTAAAATTTTCGTACTATTTTTGGGTCTTGGGAATGCCAATGGGCTCAATCCAAAGTACCGTATGATAAAAAACTTTCTTCCTCTAGGCAGGCTGTGGCCTAGCCAAACTTAGCCTCGTTTGCCTGCCAATGGCCAGACTACAGCCTACCTAGAGGAGGAAAGTTTTTGATCATACGGTACCTATATCAATTTTATCAATTAACCTATTATTTATTACTATTACTACTTTTACCTATTTTACCTTTCACCAATTAAACTCCATCCTTACTTCCTTAGAAAGACATTAAGTAACTAATGGAGTTGGACGGCACGAGGCAGATACGACATGAGATTTTCAGAGCATTGTTCTAGAGAGTTTTCATGGTAATCACCCTGTGAGTGTGGGTTGAATAGGTATTAACGAAAAATTATTGTTTGTGAATAAGGTCTGGTAAGTTGGAGTTGCTCGGAGTTGCTCGGAGTTGATCAAAAAAGGCGAACAGAGAACCGAAAAGTTCGATTTGGATAGGTCCCGAGGGCAAGGTGACGTCACAAAACTTCATCAATTTTTCTTCTTCAACTTCATTTTTGCCCACAAGAAACTGGTTGCAACTTCACAACAGTTTGGTAAGTCTTCACAATTTTTTTTTTGTTATAATTCCGTAAAAAAACTTTGCGATAGAGTACCTTTAGGCAATAATGCAGCTTTCAACTAACAAGTAACATAATGAAGCCTACAACTGGTAAAGAAGCTCGAAATGGTCAAAAAGCCAAAGCGCATATTATGAAAAATTTCAGAAATGTGTGTACGTGAATGAAGATCAATTTTATAAACTCTTATTATGAGATGCGTTCGAGATGTCAAAAAGCGTTCAAAAATGTCAGTACTGCTGCTGTTCACGAACAAAAACAAGCCAGATACTTGCGCTTCGACCAATAATTGGAAACAAATTCAGTCACCTGTCCGTTAGTACAGTTTTCTTTTTGGGTAATTATTGAAAATGTGTGTTGAAAATTCAAGAAAACATTACGGTTGAGGAAAAACATGTACCTATTCTACAAATAGTCGTGTATTATTCTGATGATACGAGTAAAATCCGGGTGGATCAAACAACGAAAGCACCACAAGCACATAAAAGGAGGTCTACCTACGGTCGTTGGCCATAAAAACGCGCAAAAGTATTGATAATTATTCTAATGTTAAAACTACCGTATGACCAAAAACTTTTCTCCTCTAGGCAGGCTGTGGTCTGGTCATTGGCAGGCAAACGAGGCTGATTTTGGCCAGGTCATAGCCTGCCTAGAGGAGAAAAGTTTTTGATCATACGGTACATCAGTGCATCATACATTTCACCCACTACATAACAAGTTATACAGGGTGGCTCATTGAAAACGAAACAGACAGATTTTCGGGCGTTCGCCCTCATTTTTTTCGAAATAAACCCGGACAGGTCAACTTTGTTCTCAAGGGGGACATTCAACTGCTATTAATTTAACCGTGGAGTTTCACCCCCGTAGTAAGTGTGGGATGACAGTTGGGGTTGAGCGATACAACATTTCAAAGTTGGTTCAATTGTGTTTATGGCGGTGCCAATTTTTTTTTCTCGATTTGATGCAAATTTTTTAAGATAATGTTAATTTCAGTGTTTTTGGAGGGTAACAGCCCCTTCTAGGAGGCTGGCTCGAAGTTGCCGAACCCATGACGGGGCTCATGTCCAACTGGTGAACATGTTACAAAATATTCATATTCATATTACTTTATTCGTTTTACTATGTACATATAATACACTTACACCCGTCGAGAGAAAAAACAAAGAAAAACAAATAAAATTAGTTCTCACAATTGATTGATTAATTAATTAATTAAATGTTTGTGAATACAAACAAATGATGTCAAGTGCCCGAAAATTTGTCTGTTTCGTTTTCGTTGGGCCACCCTGTATACATTCTTTTATTCATACATTATATTTCAAAATGATTGCCAACTCGGGCGGTCGTGAAAATTGACATTAGTATTATTTGGAGATGATGCTTTTGGTAAGTCAAATCGAGTTCAACATCACAGGTTTCCATCAAACGTTCAGAAATTGATAATAACCTGTGATCTTTAACTAGGTATGTAGATTTTACTGTCACACAACACAACTGTCAATTTTAATGCCCGCCCGAGATGTCAATTATTTTGAAATAACATATAGGTACATTTGTTTTGTTTTGAATATTGTTAATCTTTTTGTACGCGTTTCTTATGGCCATGGACCGTACATATTCACCTACTAAAATACTCTGGAGATATCACAGAAATATTTTCTAGATAAGTAGTCAATTCTGATACGCCTTGAATATCAACACAATACAGAGTGTCCCAGCTTAAACAATCCAGCGCGATTTTCTCAGAAAATATCCAGGCAACAAAAAAAATTCTCAATTGGGGGGGAAGCCTGAGTTTTTAGCTTTCTTTTGAGGGGGGCGCCGATGCTTGTAGGTGCTCCAGTTACCAAGAAAATGCAATTTGAATCTGGCGAGTCACAAGAATTCGAAAATTCATGACCGATAAAACAAAATAGGTAGATGAAAAAAATCCTCTTTATCTGGGCTTTCCATTGATGTGTCGCCGATGTTTGTAGCTAACCCAATAAGCTGGAAATTCTGCCTCAAGTCCAGCAAACACAATAATCGGAATTCATAATGACGTCACCGATCACACACTTGTTGATTTTCACATCAGTCAGTATTCATTGCTATGGAGAATCCAGGCATGTTGAGTGAAAAAGTCCTAGTGACGGCTGGTGTTAAAGTCAACAAGTGAGTGATCGGTGACGTCACGGATTCCGATTATTGTGTTTGCTGGACTTTGAGGGAGAATTTCTGGCTTATTGGGCCAGGTACAGACATCGGCGACACATCAATGGAAAGCCCAGAGAAAGAGGATTTTTTTCATCTGAAGTATTTTGTTTTGTCGGTCATGAATTTTCGAATTCTTGTGACTCGCCCAATTCAAATTGCATTTTCTTGGAAACTAGAGCACCTACAAGCATCAACGGCCCCTCAAAAGAAAGCTGAAAGATCAGGCTTCCCCCCAATTGAAATTTTTTGTTTGTTGCTTTGATATTCTTAGAGAAAATTGCGCTGGATTGTTTTAGCTAGGACACCCAGTATTGTTAGATCTATAATAGTGTTCCAAGCTCTTAGCTTCTTCTGTCACATTTGAAGATGAGTGCTACATAGATTGTTGTGTATCATATCAAAAACCTTCATAAAACGTGAAGCATAACGCTAGAGGGCGGCGTAACTTTATTGTCAAGTGAGGCCATCCGATTCGTCCAGTCTTGGATAAGTGCTTAATTTCTGACTAAATCGCGCCGGTTCAGAAGGCTTCAAAGGTTCAAGATCTATCAAGGATCCAACACCACTTGAAAAGACTTCGGTCTGAGATGGTAGCTACTCACGGATATTGAAATATAAAAGTTCTATAAAGGTTTTCGACAGATCTTACTTATATACCTATTTATTTCTTAGAACAACAGAAAGCATGAAGAGTTCAAGCAGAAAATTACCTTATGGAGCCAGGGGGGCACATTGATTGTCATCTAAGCGCGAGAGTGGACACCATGGGAGGTCGGGATGGTTTGTTTTCTAAGATGCGCTCGATTTCCGCAACCATATTCGTGTTGAGCTTTGGCACGAGCTGCAAATAATACAATCTTCTTCATTATCAAGGTATTTATTATGAGAATTATGCAACATTTATAATTTGGTACCTAACACTTCCAGATAGGCAACACGCTAGGAAAACGCAATCTTTTGATACATTTCGGAGTGCAATTTACAAGAGTTGGTGCACTCCAAACTATAGGTTAACGTTACTCAAGAGACCCAGGAAGTTGGCTACACATATCAAGCGAAGCAAAAATATATGCAAAATTTTTAGTACTTCGTCAATGTTCCATTTTACTTCATACCAGAGTCCAGCCATTTTACGATTCAGGAGATACTGGGCCCCAAAGTACAAGGCCGAAAGCTGGTTGTTACAGCATTTCTTCTTTTTGAAGCACAAATGACGCCAGTACGCGGAATGCTTAACGATTTGTTAGCGCTTCGTTTTGCTTCAAACCAGAACCCAGTTGCACTTTATTACGAGCCAAATTTCGGAAAACGTACGTACTGGCCTAATCAGTATTTTGATTAAATCAGGTCCTGTGAATGGAGGTGAAACCTGGCTGAAATAGGACCGAAAATACAGGCAAAGAAGTTTTTAGCAATACGATAAGGGGCGATAAGCTTTTTCCGTGAAGAAAGAACATTCATTCTGAGTCGAGATTTCACGTCGAAAAACGGTGCCGCATGCCCGCTTGGTAAATTCCAATTAATCGACCAAAATCATCATACATTTCCACAGTTTTATCGTATAGCAGTATAGAACGAGTACCGTAGAAAATTGTAATTGTTTGAAATTGACTCACGAATCAAACAGTAAGCTGGATTTTTGAAATGTCCGTCCGCTAAAATTGCTCATTGATTTTAAGCCATCAGAATCCTTTGAGAATCCTCTTCATGTATTTCTGTGTATACGTCTGTGTACGTAAATAGATCCGTTTAGACCCATCGCAGTCACACATACTCATATATGCGCCGAGTGTATTTGGGAAATACACTCGTGGTATCGACAACAGCTCCGAATACATCTGTAGCCGCTGTAATTGAAAGCTTTCCACTTCATCTGCTCAAGCCGCCACCCCAATTCGAGATCGTTCCAGACGCTCGAAACGTCAAAATTCCGCAAACCGTTATACCATCGTTGATACGATTTGGACAAGACAAGGACAGTCTCTCACCGTCACTAAACGAGTCTTCCATGATCAAGTTGGCAAAATCATTGACGTACGTTGGCAAGAAATCCGACCGCTTTTGTGGACCCCACGATTATGAGAATTTGTAGGAGGTGAATCTACGTATATCCTTTTTATCTTCGTTGGGTGATATTGTTTTATTAAAAATCACATTTACGTCGTATATGGTTATTATCATTATCGTCGGGTGAAATATCGCTGTGTTCTATCTAGCTAAATTTCGCGTTGTAAAAGCAAAAGTTTGAACTCGCGTTTCCAGTAGCTTGATCCGTAATAATCTTTGTCAACTAAATTGGTATCAATCGACTTCCACGGGATATATCACGTATCATTCGCATTTACTATAAATTTGTCTCCGAAGCTTTCATTTATCTAAAGACGGCCGATCGCCGCTATATCTGATTTCTATTATATTCAACGAACTGGAACTAAATTGTACATAGTTATCATATCAGCTTTATAAAACTTGTGAATATTAATCTGTGTACTTTATCTGTGTGTGTGATTGTCCCTCATATCGAAAACATTAAATAAGGCAAATTCCGTTATTAATTCTCGTGTAGTGACCTGCGACATCTTCGCGAGTTCACTAGAGGCAGTCAACTATTGCAGGTGGCGCCCTTAAAAATATTTTGTGTTTTTTGAACTGTCGAGAATAGCTAAAAGGTTAGCCCACCTCAATCTCCTGCTGAGCTACGGAGCTTCGGGTCATTTTGGGCCAACGAACTTCTGTGTGAGATTCGCTAGTAATAACTTACGATTGGGGAGCTATATGGGCCCAAAGAGCAAATAGAACTGAAAGTTGGCCACAATTTCTTTGCTTGAAGCACGAAGTGTGAAGTTTCCAAAAGAGGCTTTGGAAAATAAATGAATCGCTAGGGAATGCATAGCGGTTCAAGAGGAAAGTATAATGAGAAGTATCTAAGCATGAAAAACTAAGAGTAAAAAAGTTCAACAGCCAGTAGGGCGTGAGCTAGACAATGAAGTACACCATGAAGAGGCTTGGAGTGCACCCGGATACTGCGTAGTAGTTTTTTTTTGCAGAAGCCAAGACCTCACCTGTAAAGATTGTATACTATCGTACAGTTGGACGACGCTGCAGGCGCCCAGCAGCAAGCACTGTACGGATTCGTTTTTCAAGCACCAGGCCACGGCCAGCTGGGACAGCGTACATCCGAGCCTTTCGGCCAAAGCACTTAGATCTCTGATTCGTTCGGATTGTCTCCGCGTGTCTTCCGGCTGGATGCGCTCCTTCATCCAGCTGTATCCCTGCAAAAAAAATGTTACTCGGTCAATCAGGGCCTGCCATTCGGGAAAGCCCACGGCACATACCTCTTTATTTGCAGCAGCAGTTTCGTCCTCGGTCCAAGAAAAGGAACTGTACTTGTTCCGGAAGCTCGATCTGGACAGGAGCTGCATGCTGCCCTCCTCTTTGCCCTGACTCAGACCCATCGATATGGGAGACCAGGCCATCAAACCTGCAACATATTTTTTGTATTAGGTATTGATACAGTAACATCAAATGCTGCCAAGTTTTTAATAGAAATTATACCAAAACATGAATCATATTTCTTCACCTCAAAAAAAAACCTTGATATTGTTCATACGTACCAACACCAATTTTGTTGTACAATTCGGGCATGTAAAGTTCGGTTTTCTCCCGACAGAACATGTGGTACTCGGTTTGTTCGACGATGGGAGTCACACAGTTGAACTGCCGACAGTTGGTATAGGCCTCCATGATTTCCACGGGTGACCACCGGGCAGTGCCCCAGTACATGACCCAGCCCTGAGATATGACGTAGTGCATCGCTCTGACCACTTCTGAAATTTACAATTTTCGATGTCAAGAACCTTGAATTTCAGAGAAATTCAGAACTATCTACTACAAGAAGTATCTACATATATTTTGTATGTACCTATGTAGCGCCCTTGCAAGCAAAGGCAAATATTGGTATTTTAATGTGGGAACTGTGATGTCTGGTCAAAATTTTTAAAGAGAATTAATTCTTTTGATAAATTCGCGTTGGTTTGAAAATGTGAGAATAGCGAAATGCCGCCGTGGGTCGATGGTGACACCGCATTCTGGCACATCGGGTTGGTGATCAAGAGAAGTTTCAGCTGCGGGGTGGAAGAAGAGGGCAGTGACGCTTTAGGGGCGAGATAGAAGCGGCCCGGAAAGAGGAACTCGAGGAATAGCAAAGCTGGTGAACTAGAGACGTGTGTGGCAGGGACTCACAATTAATATTCGTCAAGAATGAATTATCAAGAGTGCTAAACCAGTTGTTAATAATTGAATGTGTATCATCAACTAGTGGCAGACAGCACAAAGGTAAGTTTACCTTTTATGTGATGCGATAACAACTATTAAATGGGGTGAAAGTTCTTGTTTTTGAGTAGAAGAATGATTGAGGGTTTTCTTTGTATCCCAAACCTGGCCAAATGTCGCAACAAAGACATAAAAATTTATATTGCAATATCGAAACGAATGCAGCGAATTTAGTAACAGAAATCAGTGTCAATCTTCCGCAAATCGCTGTGGGCTTTTAATACATTGTTTACAGTCTACCTTCGAGTCAACAGGTGAAAAATGAAGGCATCAATAACCCTTTCTGCAAAATTATAGCTTCAGACAGGTGATTGTAGATTCTATCGACTGCACAATACTAGCAATAAAAATGCAATCACACCTGGGCTGAAGACATCGCGAATACGTCCCCCTATAAAATGAAATATATTCAACCCGTTTTCTCAAGGTCAAACAATTTCGCGTACGATCAGGCCGCGTTCTCTCCAAAATGTGAACCGCTTGGAGCACGCAGAAGGTTGAATTGTCGTTCAGAAGCTCCTGCAGAAGACGTACACCAAATCGATCTCTAGCGGAGTGACAAGACTGTGACTTGAAATACAGCACCAGCTTGAAGTAAATTGATCTAATTACCTACTACACCCAACTACCATGTAAATTATTTTGATCAGTAATTAGGACAATGGCTATACTTCCGGAATGCAAAGATCATACTCAATTGATGAATAATATCTCTCTAAGCGGAATAATAGGAGTAATCTCTATATATCTCTATGAGTACAAGTATGGGCTTGACTATGTCGAGAAATCAAACTCACCAACGTCAGAATCCACTCTCGTATGAATTAGGACGAATTCGGAAGTAGGGATTTAATCAGGAGTCTGATTAATCATTCGGACGCGGTCTTAGAAGTAATTGGGATACATTTTATTTTTAGAAACTGAATGTAAATTGACTTGAATGATTCCTCATTGTCAGCTGCAGTCAGCATAATTTGAGACTGTGAAATTAACAATCGATTCAAATCAAGTAATTAAGGTTGAATAAATTGAATTAGCGGTTATGAGTTTTCGGCAATAAAGCAGGGTGGTTTTTAGAAACTTTGTTTATTTGGAATGTTTATTTAGTCATCCTCTTTCAAAACAATCTGGGACTCAAAAAAACTAAAAGGATTTGGGAACAAGAAGCTGGGAATTGATTTACATAATAACTAAGGGTTAGAGAATAACAAAAATTAACATGACGTAGGGTATACAATCACAGGCAATTAGGGGGGAAGGGTATCATAACCCTACCAAGTACCCTACCAACTCTTGATTTGATTGACGATATTGAAGTATCGAAACAAACCTTCCATGGGACACATGGGATCCGCTTTGTGAACTATGACGACATCAATGTACGACAATTGGAGACGGACCAGGCTGGCTTTGACGCTCTCGATGATATGTTTGCGAGACAGCCCCCTTTCTTCCGACCTAAAACAACAAAACTTTCAGACGTTGTCTATTGACACGAAAAGTTGCAAAAGCATAAAGTTAATTGCAGAGAAGCAGCAAGTAGTGCTCGTCAACTATTAATCACTTGCTCATTATTTCTAGAGATGTATGTGATATGACAAAACATTTGGTTAAACAACGGGATACTCGCCTCGTGCTCCAGTAGATCTTCGTGGTGACGATGTAACAAGTTCTTTTCCAGCCCCTGCGTGCCAGGATCCTACCCAGTTCCACTTCTGCTCTAGTTCCTGCAAACAAAGAGGCGTCTTTGTACATGTGCTTTGACATTTCCCCGTTCCACCCCCACTGCGACAACCTCCCAAAGCATACAGAGCGAATGGGTGGATGAGAAGAGGACTAGGACGTAACACCTTACCTGAGTGAGCTTCAGACAGGTCGAATACGTTGATCCCGCTTTCGACCGCCAGCACTATTATCTGCTCTGCCTGCTCTTCGGTCACGTTAGGGCTAAACGTCGGCCAAGTTCCTGGAAAGACAGAAAACGACTTATTCAATATACCAAGAATTCAAGGGAATAAAATGATGATTCAACTATTGGTTCATACAGCGCCTCGTAGGTGTGCATTTCTATTTAGCTAAGTATAACCAGTATATTTTCGCACGTCTGTAACTTACAAAAGACGTTCCTGATTGGATAAGTTAGTGCAGATCCTAATTAGAAAGCGTTGAGCGTTAACAAGGATCGCGAGTATGGAAAACACAGGCTGCCCTATGTTCCCCGTAAACTTTTCTTCGAGCATCGAAGTGTTAATAAAAACAAAACAAAAAGTGTCGAAACTCCAGACACCTCCGCCTACCCCCAAAAACTCACGCCCCATTATAAAATATTCATCCCTCACATTTTGCACAGCAGCTTTCTCGAATGTAACGTCTCTCACGCCTCTCTGGTACAGTTTCGCGTTCTTTCCTTCGTCATATTAGATCATTTATCATGAAAATTGAAAAGGTCAAGTGTGAGAAAAATGAAAATGTTTTCCATAGTTTCGCCTTGTTCTTGCGGTTCTCTTGGCGCTTAAGCCGCCTTAAAAGCTTGAAGTGTCCTCTCTAAGTGCGCCTCCCCGGAAGCGATCTCGGGCAGTTGTTTTTCATTTGCGTTGACTTCTTAGGAGTTCAATTGCGTTCCGGGGAAGCCAGGAATCAAGAAATAATGAAAGGCTCGAAATAAACTTTCGTTGTATTGCGTGGGACGGCGCAGATTAAGAGGCCGTCGACGTTGCCGGAAACGTAACAATAGATGGTTCGTGTTCAACAAAATCTCTGCGGTTCTTTAAACTTTCAGGTATAATTATCAATTATTGAGAAAATCTGCTTGATTAATTTCACAGTGTACGACATAATTTATGAAGGTACCTATCAGCTATCGCTATTAATTTTTGAAGCAATTCTTGCTCTAAACTATACAGGTGTCCCAGAAATAACTCAAATAGCGCATAAACTCTCCAGTACGTTCTAGAAGTTTAGGAGGATTTCAATGAACTCCCCGTAGTCGAAATGTTGGGAACTGATACTTAGCGCGCTAACGTACGACCATATTTTCGAATATAGGTTGTCATTTTGTGAAAAAGACCTAAACGGCCAAAATATATGAGTTGAGTCGAAGAGAATTTCAATGGACTCGTCATGTATCGGGATGTCAAGAATTGATGCTGTTACGAAATTCGCTGGAGATTACGACACCCGAATAAAACACATCTGCACAATTGGCGGAGGTGCCGTCAGCGCCGTTTTGGCTATACGCTGTCTGTCCCAGCTTGGAAATGAGTGCCAAACCTCGCAACCACATTTAGCTAGAATCATTCGCGAGAATTTTTATGTCGACGACCTATTGACGGGCTGCGATACGGTGCGCGAAGCTCAGGATATCCATTTTAATCCACCAAAAATCTTGAACTCGGCCGGTTTTAATCTTCGAAAGTGGTTTCCAATCACCCAGGGCTGATTGATGTTCCTGATGCGGAAATTAGTCCTGCAAAGTCATTGTTGCTTGATGAACAGTTCTCAAGAATGTTGGGACTGATGTGGCATCATCAGGAGGATTACCTGGTCTACACTGTTTTTCCATTTAAAACCCCTTCCATCACAAAGAGAGCCATTTTGTCAGCATCTTCACAGATCTTTGACCCACTGGGTCTTCTCAGTTGCTGCACTGTTGTGCCGAAATTGATCATAGAGCAATTATTGTGGGCTCAGCGATTAGATTGGGATGCGGATGTGCCAGCTGGGATACAACAAAAATGGCTAGACTTTTGTTCAGAACTGGGTTGTATAAGCGGCCAAGCTTATGAAGCTTGCATATACGTGCGTTCAGTTGACCAAAATGATCAAGTCTCTTGTCACCTCTTAGCAGCAACATCAAAAGTAGCCCTTCTCAAAACGATAACTGTGCCTAGGCTTGAACTCTGCGGTGCAGTCTTCTTGTCTAAACTTGCCAAGAAAGTTGTGGGTGCGTTTAGAAAGGAAATCAATGATTGTTACCTGTGGACAGAGCCAGCCATCGTTTTGGGTTGGATCAAAAGAGCTCCTAGTAAACTGAAGACATTTGTTGCACACAGAGTTGCCGATATCCAGAATCTAACAGAGTCATACACCTGGGCGCATGTGCTCACAGAACAAAATCCAGCCGACGACATGTCGTCGCGAGAAGTTTCTCTGTCCACGCTTCTAAATTGCTCATTATGGTGGTACGGATCACATTTTTTGAATACTTTGAATTTTGCTGCTCAAGCTCCCCAGATAACCCCCGATTTACCTGAACTCAAAATGGAAGCTACAAGTCTGCCGAGTGCAGCCGAACTAGACTGTGACCTCTTTTGCAAATTTTCAGACCTCAATGAGCTGGAGAGAGTAAGTGCTTACCAGTGGCAGACTAAGAGGGGGCGGTGGGGGCGGTCCGCCCCGGGCCTCGGGGCCTCAATCATCTGATGGGGTCCCCAATTCCTCTTGTTTGCAAGAAATACGGCGAAAAAATTGGGATAAAATCCAAAAATTTCAATTTTTTTCCTCAATGGTCATTTTTTCCGCATATTACTCAGATTAGTACCTAACATTGTTTTTCTTTTTTTTTTTTTTCATTTTAAAGTTACCTTGGCAGGCCCCATGACAACAGGTTTGGGGGCCTACACACAGGCAATAGAGGTGTGTCTGTATCACGGAATCTCTAAGAATTATTCTCACTTCAGGCTTCAGGGGCCCCGGCCCCAGATATCATAGTGCCAGGGGCCTCAAGCCTTTGAAATTTTGTATTTTATTATTTCTTTTCATAAGAGACAAAACAACAAAATTATCTTCTCTGCGTGCTACAGACTACGCTACTGTGTTTTTTAGTCAAGTTAACAACTAATTTTTGTTTGTTTATTAGGCTTTTGCTCAATCACGGCGGGGCAGGGCGGGCCAAAAAATCTGCCGGCCCCCCTAATATTCTCAACTCTCACTCCTTAGGGGCCCCATCTCACAATTCCGCCCAGGGCCCCCGATTCCCTTAGTCCGCCACTGGTGCTTACTGCTTGAGGTTCAAAAGAAATTGCTTGAAGATAACTCCATACTCCACTGATACCAACTAACGCAGTAGAAATCGTTCAGATGCAATGCTTCTCCAAATAGATCAAAACATTGAGTGAAGCGGAATCTTTGCCGAACAAGAGCAAACCTTTATCGCTGTTTCCTTTCATTGATGAAGGCAACTTACTTCGCGTGGGTGGGCGACTCCAAAACTCTGAATTCAATTAACATTCAAAAAACATCCATTGTTGTTACCCGACGGTCATCCATTGACTTTGATGATCTTGGAGCGTGAACACAAGCGTCTCCTCTATGCTGGACCTTATTGCTAGCCACTGTCCGAGAGAAATTTTGGCCGATCAAAGGCAGAAATTTGTGCCGAAAGATTGTTCATTCGTATGTAACATGCCCCAAGAACGCTCCAAGATTCATAAATCCGGTGATGGGTAATTTGCCAGTTGAGAGAGTAAAACCATATCATGGTAAAACCTGTTTCACCATTCACCATCGTGGGTACCGACTTCGCTGGGCCTCTGACAATTAAAGACCGCAAGATCAGAGGCTGTAAGACATCCAAGTGTTAAATTTGCGTGCTTGTTTGTTTTGCCATAAAGGCTGTCCATTTAGAGCCGTGACCGGACAATTCGTCTCACCAGTGTTGCCATAGGTGGTGATTTGTCGCCAGATCTGGTGATTTCACCTACACAAATATCACCTAGTGATTATTTTTGCAATAAGCCTACTTTCTGGTGATTTTTCCCAAACCAACTTCAAAATTACGAGATACTGAATAGCCATGTCGAATTCAATTTTTACATTCCAGCAAAATTTATTTCTGTTCGTCCCGGTCCTATTTCCGTTTCCGTTTAGTGACTTTCAGACTTTGATGTTGTGCATTCTGAGTTCAATTCAATTCAATTTTATTAGTTCTGAGGAAAGCATTTTGTATGTAGGTACAGTATTTGTATATATATACATATATAAAACAACACACTACATGGTTCTGATGGTGGGGACCTTGGTGGAGACCAAAACCATTTGTTTTCTGGCATTTCTGATTTGTAATATTGAAAAGTATTTTTTTACGTGATTTGATAGCCAAAAATAAATATAACGAAAAATAATGAATAAATATAATGAAAAAAAACACGGCGCATTCTACCCCCCCCCCCCTCCGCGCAGCTAACGCTCTCCCTGCCATTGGTCCCTGCACTCGTCCAAAATCTAGTGATTTTTTGTTCCAACTGGTGATTTCTTACTCTCATAGCTAGTTACTTATTTTTCCATCGTATGGCAACGCTGCGTCTCACGGACAATTCGTCGCAAAATAATGTTTTGCCCTTTATCTTGACTCAAACAAATCCCTTTGTGTTTCCCCGTTGCTTTTCGAACTTTAGTAAGCCCCCTTATGCCTTTTTGTGGTATTTAGAGCCCTACGGCGCACCCTGGTTTCTTCATGACTTTGAAGCTCTGCTTAGTCCCCTTGCATTATTCCGAGAATTTCTGCTAGTACACCGAGCTTTGGGAGCACCAGTAGGCCCCTTGTACCTTCATGAGATATTTGGCCCCTTTATCGGGCCCCTCATCTTCTCTGGTGTAATTTTTGAGCTCTAATAAGTCCTCTTATGTTTTTCATTGCTTTCAGATTTCCATAAGGCCCCTTCTACAGTCTTGTGCTATCAAAAGCTCCACTGGGCCCCCTTATTCTGTATTCAACGCAATTTGAAGCCCTGCTGAGCCCCCTTGCATTCTCCATGAATTCCAGAGCAGCAAGCAGCGTTATGCCGTCATTGCATGTTCGGAGCCCTGTCGGGCCCCATTGTGCCTTCAGGTGTAGTTTGAGCGCCGTTGAGCCTCCGTATGTTTTTTCATGACTTTCGGAGTAGGTATCAGTGAGCCCCATATTGTGTTATTTTGTTATACAGAGCTCCATGGGGCTCCCTTGTGTCTTCAATATCGTTTGAAGTTTTGTTGAGTCCCCTTGCACTTTTTCTAGGCTTTCGGAGCACTAGTAAGTCCCTTGTGTCTTTATGTTATATTCGGGCCCAAATCTCTTGTTTCTTCAAATATAATTTGGAGCCCTAATGAGCCCCCTTATGTGCTCAATGGTCTCCAGAATTTTAATAAGCCCTCGTTTGCCATCATGTGTTATCCAATCATCTACGCTCCATTGGGCCCCCGAATTGTGCCTTTTATGTGATTTGGAGTCCTGCTAAGCCCCCTTGTATTTTCCGTTACTTTCAGAGCACCAGTAATCACCCATGTGTCGTCATGTCATTCGAAATCCTTTCTTTCGGGCCCCCTTATGCTCTCATGTGTAGCTTTGAGTCCTAATCAGCCCACTTATGTTTATATTGGCTTTCAAAGTACCTACCAGAGAGCCCCCATTTGCCCTCTTTTGGTCAATAGACCCCCTTGAGCCTCCTTGTGTCACCAATATCATTTCAAGTAATACGTAGCCCCCTTGCATTTTTCCGTGACCTTCTGATTTTTATTGAGCCCCCTTGTGCTCTATGTGCCATTTGAAGCCCTAAGGAGCCCCCTTATGTGTTTTCGTGCCCTAGTGTAAGTCTCTTGTGCCTTCATGTGATATACGGAGCCCTATCGGATCCCCTTGTGTCCGCAAGTGTAGTTTGGTGCCTAGTGAGCCCTCTTGTTTTTTGTCTGGCTGTCAGAATCCCAGTAAGCCCCTTAATTGTTACCTTCTTGTGTCATTCGGAGCTCCATTGGGCCCCCTTGTTTCTTTAACGTCTTTAGAAGTCCTGCTGAGCATCCTTACATCTTTCCGTGACTTTCGGAGCAGTAGTAAGCACCTTGTGCCTTCATGTGATATTCGGAGCCCTGTCGGGCCCCATTGTGTAAACTTGATTACACAGAGCTCTATCGGGTACACTTGTACCCTTATGTATAGTTTGGAGCCCTAATCAGTCCACTTTTGTTTTTATTGGATTGCAGAGTAGATACCATAAAGTGAACCCCCTTTTGCCTTTTCTCGATATAAAGAGCCCCTTGGGCCCCTTTGTGTCACCAATATCATATGGAGTTCTACGGAGCTCCCTTGCATTTTTCCGTGATTTCTGGATTGTTGTTGGGTCCCTTTTGCCCTCGCTTTTGCCCTATGTGTTGTTTGGAGCCCTAATGAGCCCTCTTATGTGTTTTCGTGGCATCCAGAATTCCGATAAGCCATCTTGTGCGCTTTTGCATTGCTGGAAGCCCTTGTGCCTTCATGTGATAAACGGAGCCCTATCGGACCCCCTTGTGCTCGTAAGTGTAGTTTGAAGACCTAGAGTGAGTCCCCTTAATTTCATAAGTGTAGCTTAAAGCCCTATAGTGAGCCCTCTTGTGTCCATAAGTGTAACTTGGAGCCGTAGGAGCCCCCTTGTGTTTTTCCATGATTATCAGAATTCCAGTAAGCCCCCTGTTGCCTTCTACGATTTTGATTATACAGAGCTTCATTGGGCCCCCTTGTTGTATTTCCATGACTTTCGGAGCTCTATCGGGTCCTCTTTGTACCCTTATACGTAGTTTGGAGCCCTAATCGGTTCACTTGTGTTGGCTTTAGAGTACCATACAGTAAGTCCCCTTTTGCCTTTTCTCGTTATAAAAGGCCTCCTGGGCCCCCTTGTGTCACCAATATCATATGAAGTTCTACGGAGCCCCCTTGCATTTTCCGTGATTTCCAGATTCTTGTTAGGCTCTAATGAGCCCCCCTATGTGTTTTTGTGGATTTCAGAATTCCAGTAAGCCATCTGGCCTAGGAAGCCCCTGTGGAGCTCTATCGGACCCCCTTGTACCCGCAAGTGTAGTTTGGAGCCCTAGTGAGCCCCCTTGTGTCCATAAGTGTAGCTTGGAGCCGTAGTGACTCCCCTTATGTTTTTTCATGACTATCAGATATTCCAGTGAGCCCCCTGACATCTTTCTGTGACTGTCGATGCAATAGTAAGCATCTTGTGCCTCTATGTGATATTCGGAGCCCTATCGAGCCCCCTTGTCTCTCGAGTGTAGTATGGGGCCCTAATTGGTCCACTTAGGCTTTTAAAATTGGTCCACTTAGGCTTTTAATGGCTTTCAGAGTATCAGTAAGCCCCCCTTTCTCTTCATTTGTTGTATGAAGCTCCATAGGGCTCCCTCGTGTTTTCAATATCGTTTGAAGCTTTGCTGAGCCCCGTTGCATTTTTCCGTGGCGTTCGGATCTCTGTCGGAACCCTTTGTACATGCTTATGATTTTTGATCCCTCTATTGAGCCCCCTTGGTCTTCATGTGTAATAAACCCCCTTATACGTTTCAAAGACTTCACTTGCGACGAATTGTCCGTGAGACGAATTGTCCGCGGGACGAATTGTCCGCGACGACCATTTGGAGCTAGTAACAGACTTGTCAACGTCAATTGAATCGTCTATTGCGGCTTTGAGGAGGTTTGTGGCGCGGCGGGGAAAACGGGGATTTATTCAGATAATAGGACAAATTTTGTCGGGGCAAACTCTAAATTGAAAGAATTGGTATATTTCATCCAGTGAAACTCCGACTCACTAGCCAAAGCTGCTATTTCACCAAATTCACCTCACATGGGTAGTATTTGGGAGGCTAGCGTTAAAAATATTAAACACCATTTGAGACGTATTGCGGGCAATGCATTCTTAATTTTCGAGGAATTGTTCACTGCCATTGTCCAGATCGAATCAATCCTCAACACTCAACACTCGTCCGCTCACTCCATTTTCCTCGATCTCAAGTGATTTGACACCACTGACCACGTCTCGTTTTCCTTCGGAAAGACACGCTGCTGCTGCTGTTCCTGAGGAGGACCATACCGAAATTCCAGCCCCAGCGATTGACTAGTTTCGACAGAATCCAGAAACTGCAACAAGAATTTTGGCGAAGATGGTCACGGAAATATATCGCAGAGCTTCAGCGGCGAACAAAGTGGAAAAACGGGAGAGCTTTAAACCTGGCTGGAGATGATCACCAGCCATCTCGTCGTTGGCCTTTAGGTCGAATCCTGCGGGTGATCTCTGGCAAGGACAGCGGAAATCGAGTAGCAGAAATACAGACTTCCCGTGGTGTTACCTTACCACACGTACTTTGGCTAAATAAGAATGATTATTACGTTGGAATTAGGTGTAATGAAGTTACGCAGGCAAGGTTGGTAGCACTAGTGTCACCGAGTACTGGTACGAATCAATTGTCATTACTGTAATATCGGACAATAAAAGATGCGATCGTGGACTCGACGATTTTGTACTTCGGTTTACACACTTTCCTCTGTGATTAGTCATCATTTAGTACAGTCCACTTCACCCCCGAACAAATATTCATTTCAATGGAAATCAATTTAACATCTTTGATAATCTTTTAAAAATCTCTACGAGGGAAAAAAGTACCTAATTAAGGTCTTAAAACCTTACACGCTCTCTGTATAATTGATTTGCGGTACATTGCCGTTTCATGTCTCGTACTGCATCGACTAGTGTACAAGAGAGCTTTCCCACGCGCAAGAAAAACGCCTGCAACGTCGCCGCCCCTCGAAACTCAAGTCGACTTTATAACATGTTCGCTGGAAACTGTTGAAAACTCCAACGAAACTCCGCAAAACTCCAACCGCCGAATGTCATTTTCAACAACAGTTGGTCTAGGAGGATACTCAAGTCCGGCGAGCAACTTGACTTCAAAGTCCTAATTTCTGTGTATACTAGCGGTCGGCTAGCGAGCAGCATAAAACTGAAACTCACCTAATCCGATGTTCGACACTCTGAGCCCGCTCTTGCCCAAGTTCCTGTACCGCAGGCCGGGCGTGACGGACGTTTGCCGCGCCAGCTGTAGGGGGGCGGCGGGCGCCGAGTGCGACAGACCGCTCAGCAGAAGCTGCTCCTTGGTGATGTTGTCGCCGCCTCCAGCACGGCCGTCGGCGAGGGCGCTGAGGGCACTGCCGGCGCTGAACTCCTCCATGCAATCTAGACTGGCAATGGGAGCCCTACACCTGAAACAAAGAGGAGAAATGGCCGTTATTCACCAATTCCGGGCTACAGTACTACAGACAAGACTTGCGGTAAAACGATGTTATTGGTATTGCTTTCTCAAGTAGGTATATGGTGTTGACAAACAGCAAAAAGTAGAATGGAGAATGACAAATAAGGAAAACGCAGAAGAGTAAAGAGATGAGGGCTTAAAAGTTAAGGACAAAACGCGGAAGAGTAAAGAATAAAAATGGAAGAGAAAGAGAACAGTGGCTGGAAAGAAACGGCGTGTGAATCAAGAGAGGAGATGAATGTAACACGAAAATTGGTTGAAATAACGAAAGGAAATGGGAAGATCACGACCAAGTACAATAGTAGAGACGAACGAAAGTAGAAAAAAGAAAAATGGAGAAAAGAACATGAAGGGAGCTACATGGTTTGTCTATGGGTATGACTTTGCTACCTCGGATCGATCTTTTTCGTCTTTTTCGCCTTTTTGATCTGACTGTCTTTTCATAGCGGTCCGGAAATGGGTTTATCTTGGTCGCTTGGATGTCATCACGATACCATACCGATACCGTAGCAAGAGGAAGGAAGAAACTAAGAAATCACAGGGGGAGAATAAGGACATGAAAATAAACAAAAACAACAAGATCGGAAGAGAGAATAGTAGAAACTCAAAAGAAGATATGGAAAATAAAGAGATAGATACAGAAATGGAGAGTAAAAGACAAGAACTCCATCCATAAAGGAGAGCTTAGTGACAAGTTCGATCAACTTATAACGGCCGGTTCATTATCGACTTTGAGTGGACTTTACTTCAAATCCGTTTAAACGTGACCTCGGTTATTCTCTTTTATTGTGACAGTGACAGTCTAAGCTCATTGAAAATGAAGTATGTAACATCATTAGATCGGCCGTGTAATTTTTTTTTGTTTAGCTCATGGAATTAGGTAAAAAAACTCCATCAAACCTTTCCAAACAAAAAATAGACTAAGAATTTCGAAAGGTACATCTATCTAGGGCTAAATATCATACAAAATATCCAAAATTGCCGAAAAATCACACTGGAGGGTTTCAAGTTGTTTGAGGAGTGGACCACAAAGAGCTCTTGCATCAGATTAGTTTTTGATCTCGGAAGAGATAATCATAGACCATGTGGGTTTTCACGCAGAATACATTTGAATCGACTGTTCTTTGTAATATTTTCAACCACAAATAATACCTCCAACAGTAGAAAACAAAGTGGAAAATGCCAATGAAAAAACACGTAATGACTGGTCAAACCCAAGTTCAAACTTCTCCATCTTGAAATTTCAACAAATGATAATTTGAATTCATAAGATTAAATCTAGATGGAAATGAAACCAAACTTGTCACAGTCTTTCTTACTCTCTACGCCCTCTCTCCCTCTTCAACAACTAATGACTTATGTCGTTTTTCGTGTCAAAATGGTAGGTGCTATTATCACGGCACCTATGATTACATCGAATTACATTGTGTCAAGAGCACAATGTACACTTTTTCAAGAGCACACTTTACAAAAATCAAAATTTTTGTCATTAGAAAAAAAGCGACAAGGTCATTGAAATTATGTCTAAATAAACTACGCAACAAAATTATTGTCGTACTCCAAATTTCACCCTTTTTCAAAACAAGAAAACTCCCGACTACTGGTTTGAACAATTTCAATTCTGTTTGAAGTATTTTAGAGCTTGACTCTCTAGGTATAGAATCGTATCAATTCAAAGATTGATATATGTCAACTTGAGTTTCTACAGGGTGTTAAAGAAAGAAGTGCAACATTTATAAAGTTTGACATACTCCCATTTGAAATAAAACTGTTTTTTTTGAATTTCAACATCGATGACATGTAGCTAAAGTTCATATCTCAAAACGGTTTTTGATCTATATCTCTATCTTTTTTATTTACAGGGTGGTATCGGAAAAACGACTTTTTTGTCTTCTGGTGATATCATTTTCCCTCTTCTTCACAAATTTTCTAAATCCAGAGCTCATATTGAAGCTGAAGCCTAAGGTGAGAAAATCCCATAAACATAATCGATTCAAGACCAACATTCAAAATATGTATAGGGTGGCATCAAAAGTGACATATGAATATATCTGTCCTGGAATCCGACCGGGTAGAGAATTAAATGGAAATCAACATTGTTTTCAGATGAGGCATTCATTCTGAACACTCTTCCATGTTTCATGATTGATTGTGGCAAGAACTTTGGATGTAGGGTCCAAACTGCAGCCGCATGTTTTCCACGGAGAAGCAGCGCTATAACTCACCTGCAAATGCCGTAACCAGTGTTACGGAAAACAGAGCGAAGACAACTATCTGTTCCCGATTGTTCCAAATTTTGTATCGTTGGTTACGGACATTTTCAGAACTGATTCTCTCTCAGAATCACTCAATTCTAATTTAGTCCTTCCATCGATCATTCTGGTGACAATCAATCCATGGAACATCAAAGAGTGTTCAGAATGAATGCCTCATCCGAAAACAATGTTGATTTTCTTTTGATTCTTCACCTGGTCGGATTCCTCAACAGATAAATTCATATGTCACTTTTGATGCCACCCTATATTTCAAATGTTGGTCTTGAATCGATTATGTTTATTGGGTTTCTTTATCTAAGGCTCCGGCTTCAATATGAGCCCTAAATTCAGAAAATTGGTAAAGCAGGAAAAATGTTATCACCAGAAGACAAAAAAGTCGTCTTTTCGATACCACCCTGTAAATAAAAGAGATAGAGAAATGAATCAAAAACTGTTTTGATATTTGAACTTTAGCTACATGCCATTGATGTTGAAATTCAAAATAAACAGTTTGATTTCAAATGGGAGATAGTCAAACTTTATAAATGTTGCACTACTTTCTTCAACACCCTGTAGAAACTCAAGTTTACATCATTCTGTCGATCTTCAACTTGATACGATTCTATACCTAGAGAATCAAGCTCTCAAATGCTCCAAGCAGAATTGAAATTGTTAAAACCAGTCGGGAGTTCTCTTGTTTTGAAAAAGGGTGAAATTTGGAGTACGACAATAATTTCGTTGCGTAGTTTATTTACCGTACCGTACTCCGTAAGGGCTCCTTCATGGCTATGTCACTTTTTTGGAGTTACAAAAAATTTGAAGTATGTAGGTAATATAGTGCTTCTGACAGTACTTATTTGAGTTCAATGAATTAGCGTTGTCAATCTTAGAACTCAAAGTCACATCATCTTAGGGGAACTGGCTAATGGACCCGATTCCAAGGCCAAGAAATCGGAGAAGAAAAAATCATCTTAAAACCGACCCCAAAAGCAAAAATCATTATACGAGGCGCGGGTTTATGTGAGTTTCATCAAAATCGGTTCACTTATATGAAAAAGTTCAAGATTGCGGACGTTCGGGTGATTTTTGTGTGTCTATGCAATGGCTCAGCTACGTTGTGGTCATGTAAAACATCTGCTAAAGTCTTCACGGGCGTGATTCTCCATGGCAGATTTTTCTAGTATAATTTCGGTGAAGCTGAGCTTTTCTAGAAGTGGATGCATCTTCTTGATTGATAATAAATCGATGTAAATCCTATCTCTCCACAACTAAAACTAATTTCGCTAGTAGCGTTTCGACCGCATAATTACAAACAGGCCATTTTCAAGAGCAACATAAGGTACAGCTGGTATAACTAGCTTGTTAACTGTCAACACGCTGATGTGGGTGGAAAGGAAGATATGTCATAATTATGAGAAAACGGGCTTCCACCCCACATCATCGGATAATTTATGTAAATTGACGTTTGGCGTTGATAATAAAGGGAATGCGCCGGAGACACTGGAGACAGCGACGCGCGAGTAAGGCACACACCTGCACAATTGGCGGAGGAGCCAGCATCGAGACTTTGGTGGAATATTCGTGAAACCAATAATTTTCTCTTTAGCGACCGATGCTGGAATAATAAAAGCGACGAGCCTTCGAGGCCATCTGGGAAGAAGTCTGGAATATTCTGGAATGCAGAACCGGGTATATAAGGAGCGATTTGAAGCCGAAGCAGTAAAGTCGAATCATTTAAAGCGACAGTGTGATCTCTGAATGCGAAAATGTATGGGACTTGTATAAATTAGTAATACCTAAGCTGTGATAAATAGCGTATGAATAAATATCTGTCTCAACAATTACAAAGTACCCAGAGCAAATTCGAAAAATATTACCAATAAAAATAGGAACAACAAACAATAATTGGCAAAATATGTAGTCGGTTAGAAGAGACAAAATTGGTGTTGTTTTATGATCAAGCCTTGGTGAGTATTTGGAAGATTCATCAAAAGATAATCCAAAGAAAGTAAAATAGATTAATCAAAATGAATTAGGTCGTGTACATAGAGATTTACGAGTTTTCAATATACAGAGTGTTTTTTAGTAATGTCACAATTTGAATGGCTTCTAGCAGACAAAGTTGATAACTTATCAACAGGGACATGACAGCATCTTGAACTTACAGTTTCAAGTTTTGTTTGACACTACAACCACAGCTGTCAGTCATCAACTTTGTCTGCACGGTGCGACAGAACAAAAAGTTGTGCACGGCCACAGAAGGAAACAGTGTTAAAAAGTCGCTAATTTTTTTCTTTGTAGGCATTTTCAAAGACCAGGTATTCACAGACATAATGAGAGACATTCGTTATCTTAAGGAGAGAATTGACAATGTCTGCATTGAAGTTACGTCTCGAGATTCTGTGACACCTGGCAAGCACTGCATTTCTGATCAAAGATTTTCCAGGAAAATGACAACTTTCACCGTATCAAAATCCAAATTTTGGGTTTCAATTTGGTATAGTTAAGTTTCAAGTGAATTGATACAGAAATGGAGAAGCACTTTGAACTTCAAAACAAAGAAACATAAAATTTGCAACTTTCAGGCTTTATGGCACCGTGTACGCGAAGTTGATGACTGCCAACCATGGTTGTGGTGGCAAACAAAACTTGAAACTATAAACTACATGATGCAACTATGCCCCTGTTGATAATTTGCCAACTTTGCCTGACAGAAGCCATTCCAATTGTGACATTGCTAAAAAAACAGCCCAGTAGACTCATCGTCAATTGAAGTATGAGTCACTAAAAAATTACCTAACTTTGGCAGCTTGTAACTTTCCACTGTGATGTCCGATTTCAAAACTTCTTGTGTTATAGAATTCCTCTATGCTTTGACCAGTGGCGGCTGGTGAGGGAGGGCTCAAGGGCGGCGCCCCCCCAACGCTAAAGGCGGCAAGAGGTTTTTATCGGTAGGAAGACATGGAATGCATTGTATTAATTATACTCATTCCAAAGATTTGGTTTAGTGCAAAAACGTTCAGTCATTAGTCAATTCATATTTCAACAAAATAATTCTAAGCGATCGCACGGTCGAAGAAGTTCGTCTTGGGCTCCGCATTCGGCGCCCACCGCCGATGCGGTGATGCCGGGGTGCACCCGCGCAAAACATGTCCGTAACCATGGCAACGCGAGACGCGGCTCCTGCTCTATACTGCAGATATGGGCTCCGTTTCTCGAGCCCCCAGCCGATTGAAATAATCGATTTAATTATTTATGTACTCTTCGATTAGTCAACAGTTTGCAAACATAAAGATAGCTAACCTAAAAAAGGTACATTTAGGTCATCAAGCCTACAAGAAGAAATAAATGCAAAAAAACAACGGACGTCCGATTACAGCATTGATTTACTGAATATAAAGCAAATCGAACCCGCAAGAATAAATTCGTGGTGCATTAACTCACACGTAATTTTGACAAAACAGTAAATGCTAAAACTCCATATGGTTGTGATTCGGATACGACAAAAAAGTTTTTGTCTCGAGTTTCGTCATTTTGCGAACTGAGAACTGTTCTATCTGCACTCTTTGTAAAAAATATTTTTCGAACTTCGAACCAACAAAACATGGACGAAATGTTTCATGATTTGAACAATTAGATCAGAAACGGAAAAGGAATAAAAGCCTCTTTCTCTAGTTTCTGATCTAATTGTTTATATCAGGAAACATTTTGTCCATGTCTTGCTGGTTCGAAGTTCGAAAAACATTTTCTACAAGAAGTGCAGATAGAACATTATAGTTCTCAGCTCGCAAATTTGTTATTAACTTGAGCCCTCCTTGCAAGAAACTCACGAGCCGCCACTGGCTTTGACATATCTTTGACATATGCTTTGAGATTTTTAATTTGGAGATTTTGACCCAAAGGGCCCTCGAGCAACAAACTTCACCCAAGGGATCAAAAATTCACTTTGGTTCCTTGGTATACAGGGTGTTTCAGGGATGATAGCAAAAAATTTAAATGTGGGTAGATCTCGTCAAAATATGACAAAAACCTATATACCATTTTGCAAAGTTCGGCCTGATGACGAAGATACAACCCTCCAAAGTTCACTTTTTTCGGATTTTAAATTTTTTCAACTCAGGAACGTTTCGACAAATTCAGCTTTAATTTAGCATGAGCCGGTCTGTCATAATTATCTACAACCTGCCAAATTTGAAAAGAATCCAATCAGTGGCGTAGAAGTTATGAGGGGTCATCTTAAGTCAACTTTTCTTCGGATGCTTCTAACTTATTAACCCTCATAACTCCCACACGACTGGTGGGATTTTTTCCAAATTTTGCAGGTTGATAGATAATTGTGACAAACCAGCTTTTGCTGAATTGAAGCTAGATTTTTCGGAACGTTCCTGAGTTACCAATTTTTGAAATCCATGCAAATGCATATTGATATTGGACTTGTGATAGGTGCTTAGAGTTTCGCATAGGCTAAATCGAAGAAATATGTCAAATTTCTCTGATCTGATTTGATTCCCTTAGTACACCTGTATATGTACAATGTGACGTTTTTGACTTTTCAATATCGTAATCTACGGTTCAAGAGGAAGAGTGTGAGACTATCACCGCAACTATAGCATGAAGGATTCTCGAGAAATCTCATTTTGAAATTTTTTTGTCACATCGACATTTTAGTTTTTCGACTCAAGTGGCCATGGAGCTTTCACGACAATGACTCTCGGTTCCAGAAGCTCTATCTCAAAGGCCATAGGTCGCAGAAAGATGATTCAAAAACCAAATTGTAGGGAATTTTATAGGCTTTAAAATGACTACCTACATATTTTGCTGTCAGATGACCCAAAATTAAGATATTCGGCAAAATCTACGCTGGTGCACTTCTTGTTGATGATGGCGACATGACGCCGACATTTCCGAAAGGGGGGAAACTAGTATGTCAAAACCTAAGCTACACAGATTGTTTTAAGCTAGTTTCCAGCCAGTGAACAACTATTTCCTTATTGTTTTCCCTGGCGCCTGGGCTATTGATGATTTGGTTAGAAACAATGTTTTTTTACCTACAAAGTAGCCATCAGGTTTGTCTGATTTAAAAAAAAATCATCGCAAGTTGAAACATTCTTGAAGGTCTGTAAGCCACAATGTCTCGCAATTTAGCTCCGACAGGTTGTTTCGCGATCGCCGCAATAGGCGAGATTCAGTGCCATTTCTGCGCTTGTGCAACCATGCGAGGGGATTTGAGAATAGTGCTGTATGCTAACACATGTAAAAAGCGTAATTTCAACATTGTATATTATTGAAACGGCTGGAAATGGAACTTCCAAATAAGTTGTGGAAGAAGAGCGTTTCTTGATCTTTCATTGTGTTCAAGACCAGCAATGATGGATCAGTTTTAGATACACGATGAGCGAAAATATGGTAACGCGTTTATCAGTTAGTGTTTTTTTGAAAATACCGCCCTATTTATAGTACTCTTCTCTGCCTTACGGTTGCCGTCCTGTCTGTCGATGGCATGAAACTGCAAGTAAACAAATGGTAAATGAGATTTTATCAGGTTATATCAAAGGTTTTGTGTTTTGTGTTTTCTGTTTCTTCTTTCAAAAATGATGGGCAGTTTGTTGAGTGCCTGACTGCAAAAACCGTACGAAAAAAACATTGCAGTTTCATTCCATGTGTGTTCCCAAACAAACATCACCTTCTAGGCAACCAGTTATACACTGAAAACGGCTTTTTTTTTTCTTTTCGGAACACTACGCGCGGAATGCATTTTTTCGACAGCCAGCCATGCACATGGACAACATTATTTCGCCTAATCTAGCATGGAAATCAGGAGTTTCTTGTCATCTATTTTTCTTTGTTAAATTGGTGGCTGAAAATTTGCAGGTTTTGACTTTTCCTAGCTCGCGCAGACGCATGAGTTTCATCCCCTAGCTTTGCGAACCTACAGCGCATGTCCGTGCCGCTGAATATCGCATATTAAAATGCGTCAAAGTTTGCTAGTGTGGTAATTTGCGTCAAATTTGAATTTGGTGTGTTTCTAATTATTATTATTATTCTTTGATTCGTTTAGATTTTATGAGTATTCTTTGAATCTGATTATTCATTATCCGTATAGTTTGGAGAAAGAAAACGCATTGGCATTACCCACGCATGAAAGTAGAAAATGGCCCCCGATACATATTGTTACGAGTGGCGAGCTTCGCGTGTATTAGAGAGCACACCCGATCCTTCTAGACCGTTCGATCGTCGTGTTACGAGTTGCGAAGCTCTGGGCATTCGAGAACAGACGCTATGGTTTATAGTGCGATTGTGTGAAAATTAACATTCCATAAAAGCTCTGTTATGTGAAAAATCCTGTCAACCGCATTGGCTGTTGCCTTGATAATAACAGCGTAACAGAGCCTTTATGAAATGTTATTTTTCAGAAAATCGCACTATTAGATCATTCAATTTACATGGAGATATCAATGGGTGGGTGAGATACGTCAATCCAATTGGCGGAGGCGCCGTTCGAGAACACGTTGGTAACACACGCGAGAAGTGTAGGGTTGTCCGAGAGACGCTTCGAAGCCATATGCCGCGATCAAAATGAAATATGCTAAAGAACCTGTGGAAACTTCCAGAATACCAGTCGGGAGGTATACAATAGACACCGATGGGTCAAGCTGACAGACCAGTATTAAATCCAAAACGACAACGAGCGGATAGAAAGGCAAAGTGGGAGCGATATACCCAAGCGCAAATAATTGTTGACGTCTATTTATAGTAGTACGAAGTGATTCAGGCTGATCATAGCGTGATTATCCCATAGCGGCTTTGCCGTTTAAAATAGAAAAAAAATTTAAAGAAAAGTTATATGGTTTGATGAAACCTATGAACTGAAATTATTCTCAGCTATACAGGCTGTCCCATTTTGACGGGATAAATTTTTCCTCTATCTTGAACGGTGATATCGATCGGTTTTGAAACGATCGCCTCAATTATAAGAGAACCGCAGCGCAAAATCCGTAACAATAGATACAGAGGCCATTAGCTTCTGCAAGTTCGAGTCACATAACTTTTTTTGGGCAGAAATTTGGTAACTTTGTAGCAATATATACTGGGGATCCTTGCGGGTAGTGGCCCTGGGAATAGCATATCAGAAGCCTAGTGATCTGGCGATGATCTAATTTGAAATTAGTCCAATCGCTAAGGTCAAAAAAATAATGTCTGCTAATCTTATTAGGATAGCAGATATTCAGAACTCAAAATCGTTGCACACCTTTAGAAATCGAAGAACCGCCCTTGAGGGTCTTGAGAGACCAAAAAATTTGAAATGCGTCATTCACTTTTGACGGTTATGACATATTACCAACTCACCAATGTCACAAATAATAAATTGAAACAGTGTCATAATGAAGTCCATTGCAATTATTGTTTTTTTCAATTACCACTTTTTTAGCAGCATAAAGCTCGTTCGAGCATATGTTATATGATGAAGCTACTGTGAACGCAAAATAGGAAGAGAACTCTTTTAATGGTCCTTTGGGTAGCATCGTTCCGTGTCGCACGTATAAATATTAAAGTTCAATTATTCGCCCAACATCCAATGAACCGTGGAAAAAAAGTAAGTGAAAGGTGACATGTATGATGTATGTCTCGTGCGATTGATAGTAACATATTGGTAGGCAGGTAGACATCTACATCTCCATCATCACCGAGCACATTTTGTGGAAATTATTGTCAAAGTTCACCGACACACACAGCTAGCAGGTGGGTACTTATAGAAGTAGGTAATTGAAAGCAGCTGTAACCTTTCCATACAAGAGCTCTCTGAAGTTCAAAGTCTCAATCTAAGCCTCCGCATACTGCTATTTCAGCGAAATTTGCGTCCGTCTGAGGATTCGACAGGTCGCAGATAAGGACTATTGACACGATTACACTTCGATCACATCCACGTAATTAGGTGGGTAACTATAATTAGTTTTCTGCTTCGGCAAATTGTTTGCCGTTAAGTGATTGAATAAAGTATTACAATTAGGTACAGGTACAATCAAGCAAACATTGACGGTTACTGTAGAAACAAACACCACCAAACTTAACTGAGAATTGGACCCGGGACTTTCGTATCGCATATATGTGACATGTGCCAGACTATTGGTTTTTCACGCCGGTCAATTTCCGCCTTAGACCATGCATACCCAGCAGTTCTCGCTTATGGTCATGTAAATCCCGATGCTTAGAGCGTGCGAAATACACAGCAAAGTTAAAACGAGAGGGAAATAGCTTTTCGCTCTCATAAGAACGGAAATGTGTCCATTACACATGTCAAACTTATATTGCATGGGTGAAGCGGCGTTGCCGTAGCATCCATGACTTTTCAGTGTATAGCCAAAATTTATAAGAGGATTTTTTTTTGTCTTTACAAGTTGTGTAGATATTATACCGTTTTCATAACCCAAATGAAGTGAATTTAGCTTCTCATGATCACTTAGGATTTATACAAGAAGAGGCAACGTTGGAAATGTCTATCAGAGAGAACCGTAGCCGCTTTTGTTTTGCAAACTCGAGTGCTCGGGGTATGCACCAGTGCACTAGACAAAAACACTAGGTCCAACTGGGACGTGATTGGTGTACATATAGTTATCTACTTCTCTGTTTAGCGATCTACCCCAAGTAGCTCCGCTGGTAAAACAAAAACGGTTCGTGATAACTTGCGTAATTTCAACTTCTCGCAACGAAGACGAAGGTATCTTCGCTATCCTTTATGCTTTCGTCCACTATACCAGAAACTTTCCGAGCCCCTATGTGTTCCAACACAGAGTAGGGATCTCTAACGACCATAAATATCGCATGGGGTCGGCGCCATAGTTCAAGTTTTACGTGATATGCAATACACAGCGCGCCCTTGCACTTAGCAAGCATTTCAACTGAATTCGTCAAAAACTTGTTTTCGGGACGAAGATCCCACCCGCCACAGTTAAGGATCGAGTCCACGATCAACAGCTTGTTGCGCTGACACAAGCTCTTTGTCAGACTATTGTACAGTGAAGAGCACCAAATATTGCACATCAAATTTTTTGTGACTCCAAAAAAAGCGACAACGTCTTGCTTCTTTGTTATTATGATCTGACAGAATAAAAAAAATTGATTGCTGGCTTCGTGATGAATATATTACGCGTGAAAACTCCTTCATTGCCATGCCACTTTTTTTGGGATGACAAAACTTTGATGGACGAAATTGATGGTCGGTAATACGGTGGTAGATATCTACCAGTATACCTGTGTCACAGACCTGTGCCACGAGCTGTACCACAGCCAAAGGGTCGTCAAATGCCAAACCTCTGTTCAATCGATTATTAGTGGAAGTATAATGAAAGTGCATACCTCAAAAGCAAGGAACCACCCGCACAACCCCCAATAATAATATTTTTTCTTCTATAAAATAACCAGACTTAGAAGACGCGCACCAACACGTTTCGTCCACGTAAACTACACTGAGCTACTATAGTAATTGCAAGAAAGCGTCAGGTATCGACTCTTACGACTTTGTGTATTCCAGGTCTCATCATAATCGTGTTTTAGTATTGGCTAATGTCTGATAATGCGTTGTCCATTTTCATTAAATATGAACATCTGATTAAATATTGATGAGTCGATATAAGTAGCGCTTAATGCTAATGCTCTGTTGTGGAAGCGGCTTGGACTGTCTATACCTACTCACAGGGAGAGGTAGGTACCTACTCTAGTTATGACAGAGTTATACGTTTGACCTGATAGGGGTGGTAGAGCAGGGGAGGTAGGTAAGTGTATCAATTATGAACAGTCAAAGTTCTTGTTTTCAAAACTTCAAGACTGTTTGAATGGTGGGTGGTGTGCGAATCATTCGGCACCGCTTTCAGAGTAACTGACATAGGGACTGAATATCACGTGACCGCTCAGTGATCGATCACTTCTTGTGCTCTCGCTCTCGGCCGCCTTGCGCCAAGTTTCAAACTAGCGGTCGAGCTCTCCGCTCCAGCGTAGGGCTATCTTATGTTATCTATGGCTCCAGCTGAGCGGATTACGACAAAAATGGTGTTATGCATCGCCCGGAAAGTCCACGACCCACGTGTGAACGTGCCAAGCAAAAGCTTCTTTGTCGTCGTCGAGAGATGCGCAGGAGCATTTCGATCTATGTCGGCCCTGATGCCACAACATAATTCATGTCCCATCACCGATATTTCATCCCCCAATTGACACCCCATTGTCTTATCTTGTGACAAATTGAGAATTAATTCAGCATCACCACCGCACTCTCCTTCGCGCGCACAACAAAAGTCTCCGACACATCGAAGCGCCTGCAGCCTCCCTCCCTCCAGCCCTTCCCCTCAAAAAGGGTTCGGCATCAATCCGTTCTGGCTGGTCTATTAATTTTTTAGCACTTGGCCCATGAATTTTTCCAAAGGTTTTGTTGGACATGTGCCATGAATACGAAATAGGTGCTGTAAGGCTGTAAAGGAAGAGGAAATGAGGCGTACTCATATAGGTTCGTATGTGTGACGTACCTGCCTAGTAATATAAGCTGAGATAAAGTTTTAATATGGCTGCAGTTCCGGTTTTCCAAGTGGATTAAACTGGGAACTGTGTTCTGGTGCCAGCAGGTATAGGGTGCTACATAATATGTATGGACCTCGATGAAAGGATGCCTGGTGAATATTTTATGTTCCGTAAACTAAGATAAATACGTTTGGGAATTTCAGTACGTTTGCTCAGGAATTAACCTCTCCAGGCATTGGTCTTCATTTCCAGCAGTGCTGCCAGCGCTAATAGGAAACTACACGTTATTGTATCTACCTATTGTTCAGTTCAGGGAGCTAACTGTGCAAGAGAGTCAAATCAAATCTGACAGATTTTGGTCTAAAACAGTGTTTCTACTCAATTCTTATCTGCCTGGTACCCGTCTCATGTCCTGTTTTCACAACAACTGCTAGTCTTATAGCACATAGGTGATTACAGTACAATCCAGAAAAATCATTGAAGGCTCTGGACATAAAATATTCATCGATTGGAGCTACTGGATTGGCTATACAGGGTGTTCGGGTCTGGTTATTACAAACTTTGAGGGATGACTCCGCATCAAAAATAAAGCCGAAAGAACAAAAAACTCATTGCTCTAAAATGCTTACTTGAAAAGATACAGAATGTTGAAGTTGACTTTTTTGAATGTTTTTTTCACCGTAACGTTTGAACCGTTTGACCGATTTTGATCAAATTTGAACTCAAGTTTAGTGAATGAGTGTCCATCGAATAATAATACCACAATTCATCAAACATTTCTGGGGGCGTAGATAATAGGGGACTGTCCCCTATTTTCACCCCTATTTTTATCTCCTTCAATTGTAATATCTCAAAAATGAAGCCTCTAATGAAAATTTTGCAGGAGTAACTTTTTCTTTTAAATTTAACTTAGAATCCGAAAATATCATAATTTTCAAAACAATTGGACGATATAAAGGTGAAAATAGGGGACACTCTCCAATTATCTACGCCCCCAGAAATTTTTGATAAATTGTGGTATTATAATTCGATGGAGACTCAGTTGAATAAACTTCGGTTTTAATTTGATTAAAATCGGTCCAACGGTTCAAAAATTAAGGTGGAAAAACCATTCAAAAAAGTCATCTTCAACACCCTGTATCTTTTATGGAAGCATTTTAGGACCATGAGTTTTTTGTTCGTTCGGCTTTATTTTTGATGGAGAATCATCCCTCAAAGTTTGTAATAACCAGACCCAAACACCCTGTATAAACAAATTTTTCGACGCTACGTATTCAACCTTATTTGGATCCTTTTTGAAAGCACGATGATAGAACATAGCAGCTTGACAGTCGCTAACACCTGTGAGTTTGTTTTATGTGACAGTATTACATAGGATTCCACCACCATAAGCTCCCATTCGCGTGGGATTGATGTCTCAATCAAAGACGCAAAGTAGCCTCTTTGAGAGTTCGACGCTACCGGTTATCTCTAGGCTAAAAAACTCTTTGAAATAAGGACTAAAGGAGCTCAAACTGGAGCTCATTTAGACGGATTTCCAGACCATTAGGACATATCCTGACACTGTGTCTTGCTTTTATTCTAAACTACGCACAAATCAATACGTCGTTCCAAAAATTTTTGCCTTTTTTCAATTTGATGTGAATTTGAATTACTACGATGAATTTGTATTCTGTTTATGAAGTGTCCGTTGACTTCATCCTTTGGCTATCAGTCCGTGGTTTTGAAAGGCATTAGATGATTCACATGAATTTTGTATAGGGTTTTCAATGAGAGTGTAAAATTTCTGAATCGTCAAAAAGCTCCCGTTCGAAAAAGAATTTTTTTCTCTTGAATTTTTACCACAAAGACGAGGTAGGCCTTGAAGTACCGAATGGTGTTTGAATTCTCTGCTTATCTCCTTCATTTACAGGGTGAACACAAAGAAATCATCTCTTTGGTTTTGCATAGATAGCTTTTTTCAACCTTGATTGATTTTGAAAATTTGCGGCTTATATTGAAGCTAAAACTTGAGGTAAAAAGACCTGAGAATCAGAATTGACTCGAAACAAACATTCAGAATCAAGTGTTCAATAAAAGTTGGCCCAAATCTTGAACGCCGTCTACAGCTCGTTTGGGAGAAGAATAAGCTAAAAGCCACTTTCCTTCCTAAAAAATCATTCATTCTGAATACATTGATGTTTTTCTCGCTTGTCGTAGCCAAAAATTGTAGGTAAATCTATCCAATTACAACTGCATGTTCAAGAAGGAGAAACAGCCCCCTCATCACCTCAAATTGGTCGTAACCAAGACTACAAAAATCAAAACAATGAGTAATGGACAAATCAGTTTAGGTAATTCATTGTTTTTATTTCCGTAGTGTTGGTTACGACCAATTTCAGGTGAACAAGGGACTAAATATGTTCTGTAGGTTAGTTGCTGCGTTGTCATAATCTGATTTATCTTTATGCTTTTCGCAGCAAAAAAAAAAAATCTGCGAAAAACATAAAGAAGAATCAGATTAGTAACAAGGGACTGTTTATTCTCCTTGAACATGCAGTTGTGAATGAATTCCTTCACCTACACAATTCTTAGCTAGGACAGGAACGAAAGACCTTAATGTATTCAGAATGAATGATTTATTCGAGAGAAACGTGGCTATTAGCAAATCCTTCTCCTAAACGGACTGTCGACAGCGTTTGAAATTTGGGCCACATTTCATTGAGCCCTTGGCTTTAAAAATTGTCTTGAGTCAGTTCTGATCCTCAGGTCTTTTCACTAATAGTTTTAGCTTCAATATGAGCCGCAAATTTTTGAAATCGGTCAACAAGGAAAAAAGTTATCCATGCAAAATCAAAAAGATGATTTTTTTGTGCTCACCCTGTAGATAAAAAAGATGAGCAAAGAATTCAAACACTATCCTGTACTTTGAAGCCTACCTCGTCTTTTTTGTGGCGAAAATTCAAGAGAAAAAATTCTTTCTCGAACGGGAGCTTCTTGACGATTCAGAAATTTTGCACTGTCTTATTGAACACCCTGTACAAAATTAATGTGAATTATCTAGTGTCTTGCAGAACCACGGACTGATAGCCAAAGGATCAAGTCAACGGACACTTCAAACAGAATGCAAATTCATTAAAGTAATCCAAATTCACATCAAATTGAAAAAGGGCAAAGTTTTTTGGAACGACGTATCGATTTGTGCGTAGTTTATTAGGTACACTGTAATCTGCTGCTCAGTCTGCTGTCCCAGAACTTATTGTTGATGATGGTGCTATGTTGCATGCACCAACACCTCTGGCCCAAAAATCATAGCCTGTGTTTACTATGAGGAAAATGCCAGTCAATTTTCAGAAGATTTGAAAGTGTTTCTACCAATTTACGAGAGAAACTCCGGGGTCAAAATATGGATGTAATTTTTGTCATCGAACAATCAACATTTTCAAGGTGCCCTTTCGACATGAAAAAGGAGATTTTCAACTCCGAAAGATGTACTAATTGACGGCTAATGAATAAATGCACGTTATTATTCAACGACTCGTATCCATTCATAGTTTTGTCCAGGCAAAAATCAAGAAATGTATCAATTTTTAAGAAACTCATTCCTTTTCTATGATACACCCTGTATATGTAACAGTTGATGATAAACATAATTAGCGTTTCCAAATTTGCATTTAAAAGCAAACAGTTTGAGACCATTTGTGCAGCTCCAGCTTCACGGACTCCAAGTTTTCGTTTGAAATTTTTGTGTCACAGCAGAATTTGGGGTTTCGAATTTTCGAAGTTGAACAGTGACGACGCAACAGCAAAAAATCTACCAAATTCCAGAAGCTCTAGTTCAAGAACGACATACCGTAGAAAGACGGTTCGTATGTTAAATTGTTCAGAATTTATCAGGCTACAGAACATTTTATACATTTTTCTCTCAAATTGTCAGAAGTCACGTTATTTTGCATAAACCTTTCGCTTTCGACTTTCACACAGCACCCAGGGAACACCCTCAGCGGACTTCGTGTTGGATTTGACTCATCGCCTCTCTCGCCGTCACTATTCTATGAAAGTACTCAGCCCATGATGCTACGGTTTCATCCCAATCAACTTTTGCAGCAGGTACCTACAACATTTTACTTCAGGCTTTCGAATGCCCGCTTTGAAGTCAATAAACTGGCCCAACAGTTTTAGGCTGTTGCTGACCTCGTCGTTCTCCGTCAGCTTTGCCAGGGCGTGTCAAGTGGAACGCCCTGCGCAACCTTCACTCTATTCTCAATAATGTTCTTGACAAAAATTCTCCCATGCAATTTCTCGAAGCACAACAAAAGACAGATCAGCTTGTAACTGGTCGGGTCGCCAGGGGTGTCTTTAGTTTTCCAGTCAGTTCAACGTCTGCCTGTCTCCAGTCCTAAGGACATACACCCTCTACGAGACGTACATCGTAAATGCAGAACAACCTTATTTCAGGCATCACCTTCGGCGCCAACTTGACCATTTTCGGATATTACGACTGGAAGAATTTCCAGAAAAGGTATTGTGACTTAAAGGTTCGTTGCCTGAGTCGCGCTTTCAGAAGTGCAGTTATGCCATTCTTGCGATGTAAAAGCCGAGAACACGCACAAGAATTCAAATTTCATTTCATGAATTCAAGAAGTTTTGTTGTGTCGGCGTTCCTTTTTCGCATGTTTGCTAGAATCACAGGGTATTTCAGAATGACACGAAAAGTGGAGGTGTGACCTTGGGATTTTCAGCAGTGGCGACTGGAGGAGGGGGAACTCTTCAGGCATCGGCGTTTTAAAATCCCAGAGCTAAGCAAAGAGAACGACCGGTGGAAGCGGGTCATACCAAGGGAGGATCGCCGTCGAATAATCGCCGACCATGACAGCCCAAATTCGGGTCATGATGGGGTTTCCAAAACTTTTTAGAGGCTGCGTTGCCTGTACTCCTAGCCGAAGATGTATGCTGATGTGTCCCACACGTCAAACGTTACAGAACATGTGCCGAGCACAAAGTGGAACAGCAACGACCAGCAGGTCAGATGAGCTTGTACCAGGGATATAGCCACTGTTGCCGCCGCCTCTGCTCTACTCACGCCAACGCCGCCCATGGTCAGCCGGCGACGAGGTTCACGTCGCAGATGTGAGATGGCGCACGGCGGAGCAGGCAGCAGCACGTCAATGGGGTACTTGCCAATGAAACAGATTTGACTGGAAACACTTTCAATCATCAACAAGAGTAATAAATAGTATTTTCTGAAAATTTCCGGAAAATATATCCATTGATTAAGAAGATTTTTTTTTCGATTTTTTTTTTCAAAAGGTTGGTAAAAGTCGGGAATCTTTAGTGAAATTTTTCTGTCTGTATTTTTCAAATATTGTTAAGCCACTCTAACTGTTTTTTGAGTTTTCAACCCAACAGTGCTGTTTGTTTAGTTTTTAGTATATTTGTGACGTCACAAATATATTTTTCAAACAGACACTACGGCCGCAATTTTGGGAATTTAGGAAAAAGAAAAAATACGGGTACAATATTTTTGCCCATACTTTCGATTAAGCCAATAAAAAAAATTTGGGCAAGTAGCCCATTGCGTCGGTCCCAACAAGAAGTGCAGTTCTTTTTTTGTTTATGCATCGTTTATCATTATATACCATAATGTATTGTTTGCTGATGAGTATGAGTAAAGTCAGTTAAACCAAAATCAGCGTTCGTTACTTCCTGGACGCAACATTTGGTCCTTCAGGCGCACGGATGGAATTCAGCGAGGAATTCAGCAGCGAACCACGGTGAGCCCGTTCCTTTCTTACCATTTTCCTTGTTGACTCATGCTTGCTTCTTATTGCGTAAGCCTCGTAGGCAATAAAAGCAGGTCTAAAACTCGTTTTTATCATCAATACACGTCTCGAATTTATCGTATTTTCACGGTTTGTTTATTAATAACGTCTCGAAGTGTAGGTACTTTGCAACTTATCTCGCCTCGCAATGCCTCCGAAAAAGTCAAAAACACCAGAATCACCAGATAGCCTGGTCGAACAAATTGCTGACCACAAAACCCGCCGCGATCAAATAATTTTACAATTAGCACGATTTTCTGATTTCATAAGCAATTTGAGCGATGACCACGACAAATCAATCGAAATACAATTGCGTCTCGACAGGGTTGAACCTTTATTGTCCGAGTTTGAAACCGTGCAGCTTTTCTTGGAAAAACACGGTGATCAGACCGGGTCTGAGGCATCCTCGCTCAGAAATGAATTTGAGAACGATTTTTTCCAAATTGTTGCTCAAGCAAAACGAAAACAAAGCATGACGCCAGTTGTTCAGCAGTTTCCTTCCGCTCAGTCAACTCTAAATGCACAACCGGACATCAAACTACCTAAAATAAATTTGATTGATTTCAACGGCGCGTACGACAAGTGGCTTCAATTCTATGACACATTTTCGGCTCTAATCCACAGTAACGTCAATTTGAGCAATGTTCAAAAGTTTTTTTACTTGCAATCATCTCTGAAGGGAGAAGCAGCTCAGGTAATCCAGTCATTGGAGGTTACGGATGCAAATTACAATGTGGCATGGCAGTTGTTGAAGGAACGATTCGAAAACAAAAAGGTGATAATTAATAGTCATGTTAAGGGCATTTTTGAGCTCCCTAATCTCCAAAAAGAAGGTTACCAACTACTGCGAAACTTTCTAGATACATTTTTGAAACATTATCGATCACTCCAAACTCTCAAAGAGCCCGTGGAGCAATGGGACACCATGCTTATATATCTTTTATCCTCGAAATTAGACTCCACAACCAAAAGGGAATGGGAAATTTCGATTAAAAACATACAATCTCCCACGATAGATGATTTCACAAAATTCATTGCCAGTAGGTGCCAACTTTTGGAAGCTATTGATAACAAAATCACAACACAAAAAATCCAAAAAACTCTTACTCACGCCGCTACACTCACACCGGTTTGTGAAATGTGCAAAGGTTCTCATTTTATCTACCAGTGCAAGAAAATTCTTGACTCATCGCCTGAGCTGCGCCGCGAAGAAATCAAAAGGCTCAAACTTTGTACCAATTGTTTAAGACCCGGACATTCAAATTCTGAATGTAGGTCAAGCGGGTGTCGAAAATGTGGTAAGCGTCACAATACCTTGCTTCACTTTGGTAACTCATCACGTCCAGATGGCTTTGGTCAATCAATCAATAATCATTGTAACCAGTTAGCACATGACACACAAATACTTCTTTCCACGGCAATCGTATATATTGCAGATTCTCAGAATAACTTTGTTAAATGTCGCGCACTCTTGGATTCCGGATCACAATCCAATTTCATGACTCAAAATCTTCAGAAGCGACTGAAGCTGCGAGGAACGAAGATAAATTTTCCTGTTTGCGGGATAAATCAAGTTGTAACCAACATAACCTCGAAAACTCAAACTACGGTAAAATCTTGCACATCTAAATACAAGGCAGACCTTTCTTTTCTTATTATGAATCAAATCACCGATCGCATTCCGCAACATTCGTTTTCCAGCTCAAAACTCAACATACCCAATAATATAATCTTGGCAGATCCTACCTACTGCGAATCCAGTCAGATAGATATTTTGATCGGTGCCGGTATTTATTTTGATTTGCTTTGTGTGGGTCAAGTAAAGCTGGGTAACGGTCTTCCGACACTTCAAAAGTCACAGTTTGGTTGGATAATGTCCGGTCCCATTTCCGGCCTAGCGATTCCAACTAACTCTTGTTTTTTTTCGTCAAATGTCACCGTGCAGGATCAATTGGAACGTTTCTGGAAGTTGGAAGAGCCTCCGCGACTGCCTAACCTGTCTTATGAGGAGTTGGAATGTGAGGAACATTTTAAGCAAAATTTTGAACGCGATTTATCTGGGCGTTTCACGGTAAAACTTCCCTTGCGATCAAACTATGATCAGTTGGGTGAATCTCAGGAGACAGCCATTAAACGGTTCCATGTCATTGAGCGAAAGTTACAAAAAAATCCCGAACTTCGAAAGGATTACGTAGACTTCATGCATGCATATGAGTCTATGGGACACATGACTGAGATCGATTCTCGGAATGATGATGGCGTGGTTTGCTACTTGCCGCATCACAGCGTTCAAAAACAATCCAGTGTTACCACAAAAACGCGCATCGTGTTCGATGCGTCGGCCAAAACATCATCGGGTTTGTCATTGAACGATTGTTTGAAGGTCGGGCCGACAATTCAGTCCGATCTCTTTTCAATACTGCTCCGATTTCGTAAGCACAATATTGCCTTTACTGCAGACGTGGCTAAGATGTACCGTCAAGTCAACGTCCATGAAACTCAACGAGATTTGCAGAGAATTGTTTGGCGGTCGGGCCCTGACAATCCGTTGAAGCATTTCCAACTTAACACTGTGACGTATGGAACTGCTTCTGCGTCGTTTCTGGCCACCCGATGCTTAGTCCAGGTTGCGAACGAAAATCAGGAGTCCCATTCACAGGCATGTCAAGTCATAAAGGACGATTTTTATGTAGACGATCTGATTACGGGATGTACAGACGTTGACAGTGGGATTACTTTGAAACAGGACTTGGAGTATGTGCTGGGTGGTGCCGGGTTTGAACTTCGTCAATGGATCGCGAGTGATCCCCACGTTTTGACGGGCGATTCTAAGTGTGAATTGTCTCAGTATATTTTGACAGACGACGGAAATGTCAAAACCCTAGGAGTCTCGTGGGACTCGCAAAAAGATGTTTTTAATTACACCACGAATGTATCGAATCACTTCAACCCAAAGAATGTCACAAAGCGCGCCATATTGTCGGTCATTGCTAAAATATTTGACCCTTTGGGACTCGTTGGGCCCGTTGTGTTGAAAGCAAAGGTCATTCTTCAGAAGTTATGGCAGCTTGGACTCACGTGGGATGAATCCGTCCCCATGGACCTTTATACGATTTGGTCAAAGCTGTACCAACAGTTGTCGAACATGAACACCATCAGGGTTCCCAGACACATTCTGGTGAAATGTCCCGTTATTATAATGGTGCACGCTTTCAGCGATGCTTCCGAGCAAGCTTATGGTGCTTGCGTATATATTTACTCCCACGATGAGTGTAACCCTGCCACAGTTCGACTGTTGTGCGCAAAATCTCGCGTTGCACCTTTGAAGGTTGTCACCATACCGCGTTTAGAATTATGTGCCGCACTTCTCATGACACAGTTGGTTGATAAAATCATCATCGCTTTGAAGCTGCCCATAGCCAGTTCAGATATCCATTACTGGAGCGACTCGACAATAGCCTTACACTGGATTTCTCGTGAACCATGTAATTGGAAGACGTTCGTATCGCACAGAGTATCAAAGATCCAGCAGTTATCAAACGGTGCTCATTGGCATCACGTGCCGTCCGACGATAACCCAGCTGACATTCTGTCTAGAGGAATGGATCCTGCCCAGTTAGCTGTAAGCTCTTTATGGTGGAACGGTCCATCTTGGCTAAGAAGGGATGAAGCCGACTGGCCCAAATCTCAGCCCATTGTATTGGATACTATTCCAGAATCAAAACCTGCCAACATCGCACTTGTGTCCTCTGTGTCAATTGATATTTTTGACCGATTCTCGACTCTTTCCAAATTACAACGAGTAGTAGCTTATTGCTTGCGCTTTAAGAACAATTTGACCATCGATCGCGATAACAAAACGATTGGTCCTCTAACTTTATCTGAGTTGAAGAATAGTCTTTTCGTTCTTACTAAAGTCACACAGGCTCAGCATTTGAGCGCGAGTTGGATTCTTTGAGACAACTGAAAATTCCACGTAAGGGAAAGTTACATACACTTGACCCATTTTTGGATAGTCAAGGTCTAATTCGTGTCGGCGGAAGACTAAGGTATTCGCAATTATCGTTCGATAAGAAACATCCTATCGTCTTACCATCAAATCATCCGTTCACTAAATTACTTATTGCGCATGAACATCACAGAAACTTGCACGCGGGCCCACAGGCCATTTTATCAGCCATTCGGCAGACGTATTGGCCTTTGAGTGGTCGACATACTGTCCGTTCTGTGTTGCGCAAATGCGTAACTTGTTTCAGAGTTAAACCTACCAGTGTCACCCCTCCCATGGGTAATCTTCCGAGTTCACGAGTAACACCCAGCAGAATTTTCGCATCGTCTGGAGTGGACTATGCCGGTCCTTTTCCCATAAAGGATGGGAAGTCACGTAATCGTAAAATCATAAAGGCATATGTATGCATTTTTGTTTGTTTTTCTTCAAAGGCGGTACATTTGGAGTTGACAAGCGATTTGACTTCGGAATCATTCTTAAATGTATTGAAACGATTTGTTTCTCGGCGAGGGTTGTGCTCAGATTTGTATTCAGATAACGCGACAAACTTTACAGGAGCTAACAAAATTCTCCGCTCCATCGCTCAGATTGCCGAGAAATCAGAAGTTCAGACTTTTGCAACCGAAAACAACATACGTTGGCATTTTGTCCCTGCCAGATCACCCCATTTCGGTGGTCTTTGGGAGGCGGCGGTCAAGTCCGCCAAGTACCATTTGAAACGCGTCCTGACAAATATTCACTTGACTTTTGAAGAATTTTATACGTTGCTTACTCAAGTCGAGGCAATCATGAATTCCCGACCTCTTTTCCCGATGTCAAACGACCCTAGTGATCTCGAGCCTCTAACCCCCGGGCATTTCATCATCGGTGCTCCAATGAACGCATTGCCCCAAGAGGATGTCACTAATGTTTCACCAAACCGACTTCGTCGTTATATGCATCTCCAACAGATGAATCAACATTTTTGGACGCGCTGGTCCAAGGACTACTTACATCACTTACACCAGACCGCAACAGGGAAGCAACAGCCAGCCATTCAACCTGGGGCACTTGTCGTGCTGAAGGAAGATAACACGCCGCCGTTGTCCTGGCCAATGGGACGCATCACTGCCGTGCATCCAGGAGCTGACGGTGTCGTTCGGGTAGTCAGCATAAAGACGCGCAATGCCACTGTTGTAAAGCGTGCGGTCAAAAACATTTGTCTTCTTCCAAATGAAGATTAATCCTCATTGAAAGACTACACACTGCAATCTTTCAAGGGGGGCGGTATGTTGCCGCCGCCTCTGCTCTACTCACGCCAACGCCGCCCATGGTCAGCCGGCGACGAGGTTCACGTCGCAGATGTGAGATGGCGCACGGCGGAGCAGGCAGCAGCACGTCAATTGCGTCGGTCCCAACAAGAAGTGCAGTTCTTTTTTTGTTTATGCATCGTTTATCATTATATACCATAATGTATTGTTTGCTGATGAGTATGAGTAAAGTCAGTTAAACCAAAATCAGCGTTCGTTACTTCCTGGACGCAACAGCCACCAAACCAAGGAAGCTCATAAGTTTGAATTTTGTTGGGATATTACCGACATCGAGAGCAGATTACACCTACACTTTGGTTGTTAGCGACTCTCTCTCTAAGTTTGTTTTTTTTTTCGCTTAGGCGAGCTACCGCTGAAGCTCTGGTAGAGAAGCTCAAAAAAACAGGTTTTTGTGGTTATAGCGTTCCGGCCGTACTGCTTTACGACAATGTGATGCAGATGAGGTCTCGAGAGTTCCGAGACTTGTGTACGCGTTACTGCGCACTCGCATAGTCTTCACTCTTGTCTATCATCCTCAGTCTGACCCCGCGGAGCGAGTTAACTGAGTGGTGGAGACGATGTTGGATTACGTCGGCGGCAATCAGAGAGCTTGGTAAAATTATCTAGCGAGCGAAGGCTGTGCCATTCGTTTTTTTTCCTCTTTAGCGGTCTATGAAGCCCTGCCACCTCATCCAAGGTAGATTAGGGACTAAGGATTCAGTACAAAGTAACAGGGCACAAGCACATAGCTCAGAAAGACGTTACCGAGCCTTTTCGACATGATTTATACACTGGGCCGCCTCCATAGAAGAACCATAACAGGTTGAATTGGAAAAGTCTACTGACCATTTTTTGAGTGATCGTGGGCTCATTTGCTGTTGTAATTTCGTTAAAGAGGCTTCAAAATATTTGGGTACTGTCAGAATTTTTTTTATCGTGCCTTAGAGCCGTAGTCGATATGGTAGTACTTGGCACAGACAGGTATTTAAATGGACCCATCTCTTTTGGTTTGCACTTGATTGTCAAAGGACACGAAGAAAGCGCTGTTGAAAAGAGTTTTGGAAATCTGGAAGAGTTCCAGGTTCCAGTCAGCTTAGTGAAGCGATTGTACCGGTCAGTACCTGAAAAAACTCGGAATGAACACTTGTGGGAAGACTTTGAGCTCAATCCACAAAGTTATACAACCAACCCCACTTATGAGAGATGACGGAGAAATTCCTGAAGATTAATATTCGATGCGGAGATTTCGGCATCAAAGGGATTATTGACGGTGGTAACCTTGTACCAACGTCCCGCGCGGTGCATTTAACGCTAAATGCTGGGATTAGCCACGACTACATGAGCCGACCAGATATATACCTACATAATATTATAATACGCAGAGGAAGAGAGGGTGTGAGGGGGAGGGAAGGGCTTTTAGTGTCGATAATAGTTCAGAGGCCATGTGTTTGGGTTACAATAATCGAGTCCTTGCCAGTTAATGCCCCCATGGAAATTGATCGAGAACACCCCGCAGACAAAGGACCATTGAGGATACAATGGGAATCTGTTCTGCTCGCCGGTATTATTATAATGGGGTCATCAATCTTGTAGACCTGAAAACTGGACTACGATTGGCTAGGAAAAAAGTCCTTATTTGTGAACATCAAATAGTACGCAGTAACTTTTAAAAAAATATGCAGATTGGTGCCTATAACAATGTTTGTGAAAATGTCTGCAACAACAGCTGCCGTTGTTTCAAAATACAGTGCATCTCGGGCGGCTGTGAAATTTGACATTTGAATTGGGAATATTGCTTTTCGTGGGCCAAATCGAGCTAGATATTAAAAGTGATAATCATTTGAGAACGTTTGATTGGACAATTGACCCAATCATTGAAAAAATTGAATCTCACCAGTGATCAAAGCACGAAATAAAGAATGTTTGACTCATCCTGTGAAGAAAATTCCTGTTTTACCGACGGACAGACAACGTCAAAATTTCAAACGCTGTCAAAATAATAAATAATAATAAAACATATTCGCGATCTTAACTACCGATGGGGGCGCTGTAAACAAGACGGAGGATTGTAAGTTTTTCTGTCACCTGTCATCGTGCGTTGTTCAACGGTTGTATTTGTGGTATTTGAGTTGAATCATTATTGATCGCTATTTAAAAAAAGTTCCTTTTTCCTGAATAACTCGACCACCTAAACGAGAATTTTTACAATTCGTGCGATTGCCACTGGTTATTTGACAGAAGCGACAAAACTGAAATGATGTAGAAACTCACAAACTCATTTCGCCATTTTAGCCGCCAGAGGGCGTCTAAATTTTTGAAATCGCGAATAGTGGTTCCACCTCCAGAGCAGACGGAATGGCTTATGGACGAAGTGGAGTCAACATTTTTTAAAAGCCTATTTCCATTATGTCACCGTAATTTGTCACCTTAGTGGATTTTATTTTTCCAAAAAATCGCATGGTGGCTCTTATTTTTGCGTGATGGGGTGTTCCACGGGTTTTGCGAAAGAATGAATTTAAATACTAGAGCCTTCGTAGAGCTCACATATTTTTTATATGATTTTTTGCGTTCATTTAGGCTCCGAAACAAATGAAGAAAATTTCGCGTGACGTCACGCATCCTGAGACCAAGATACGTTAACAGATGGCGCCAGGTAAAGCTGGATTCCCAGATGCGAATATTCGAACAGAAAATGCAAAAATTTAACGTCAAAGTCCTCATACTGGCCAATCAGAGCCCTCGAATTCAAAATTTGACATACAAAATCGCATTTTCTGTGCGAATATTCGCATCCGGGAATCGATCCATCTTTACCTGGCGCCATCTGTTAACGTAGCTTGGTCTCAGGATGCGTGACGTCACTTAAAACTTTATTTTTGTTCGGATCCTAAATGAACGCAAGAAATCAAATAAAAAATATGTGAGCTCTACGAAGGCTCCAGTATTTAAATTCATTTTTTCCCAAAACCTGTGGAACTATTGGTCTATGACAGGGATTTTTACAGATTCTACAGATACTGAGCAATAACGATATTAATGAACAAAACCAAGTGCAACCTTTATGGTTGGCTCGGCTGCGTTGCGATGGCTTTGCGAACACCTTGCAAGCCAATCAGAAACGATGCGCCTTGCGTTGCGGCTGCGTTAGCGGCCTTGAGGCGCAACGTTTCTGATTGGCTTGCAAGGAATTTGCTGCATTGCGATGGTTCTGCGATTACCTTGCGAGCCACTCAGAAACGTTGCGCCTTAGTATTGCGTTACGGTTACGGCTGTGTTGCGTCAGTGAATTTGATATAATTTTGGGTGAATGGATCTTTTTAAACCCCAACAAGTTTATTTACAGTATGGTTTGTGAACTATAACCACATAACATAACATACCTATAACCTATCAAGTGTGATTATACAGGATGGTCCAGGTTATAGTGGCAATAATTCATCATTCGATGGTCCATCAAAAACTAGGTCGACATGCATAATTTATTTTTCTCCAAAACGCGTCCTGAGAGACATACTGCCCTTCAAAGTTCAGTTTTTAAAAACTTCTTTTTGCAATTACTCTCAGGTCATTGAGGCAATTTTGACCAAATTTGGTACAAATACTAATGAGATAAACTCCCATCACTTGACGCAGACAACTTTTGTCAGAATTGTCCAGCGGCGTAGATACGGAGGGGTTGTTTCACTTCTTCCGCCCCATTTTCTACGCCACTGATATTTTTTGAAAATTATACATTTTTCAAATTCTCTGTTCAAATCAGAAAAAAAGTTACCTCTGAAAATTTTGATTTGGGCCTTCGTTTACGAGATAATTGAGTTATCAGGTATGATGAGAATAAGAAAGAAAGAGCCCCGCAAGGCCGAAAATTTAATACTTTAGTTTATAAAAAAACGGACTTCACCAGTAGTTGGTCGATGGAAAAATAAGTCGACATGCATGATTTTTGAAAACGCTTCCTACGGGAGATACAGCCCTTCAAAGTTTAGTTTGAACATCTTTTTTTTTGTAATCTGACTCTCAGGTCATTAAAGCGATTTTGACCAAACTTGCCGCAAGTACTTGAAATAGATGCCCATCACTTGACGCAAACAACTTTTGTCAAAAATATTCAGTGGCGTAGAAAATAAGGCGGAAAAAATGAAACAACCACCTATACTGAACCACCCATCTTTTAATTTGACTCTTTTATTCAGTTGCTGTCTGCTGAATTTGGTCCCAATCCATTCAATAGATTTTGGATAATTAAATCGCAAAGTTTTGAATTTGCATATTTTTTAATATTTGACATATGGCAGATAAAGAAGTACTTTTAACTGTTCTGAATACAGTTTTCCAAAAGCTTCCAAACGACATATTGCATTTCAAGTTCTGTGAAATGAAGATCCTGTCATTTTTTGACAGTGACTTTTATGTTTGACAGATGACATCCAAAAATTGAAGGGCTCATTCAACAGCAAAACTATGTTTGCATACCAATTTTCAATTCGATCAAATCAACCGTTTGGTAGTTATCGGGAAATATTACAGACAGACACACACACACAGCCAGGCACACACAAAGTCAGACACACAGACAGACAAACTTTCATCTGGAAATGGTCCTGATCGTCTCAGGGGGGCTAAAAATGGATATTTCCGGGTTCATCTCGAAAAATATTTTTTAGCGCCTTCACAATACTTTCCCTTCTTTTTGGTTAGTAGGCCGGGAGAAGTGAAATCACAGAATTATGTTTTAACATGTGGATTGGCTTGATTGAAAGGCATTCAGACCAACAAGGGTCCTTCAAAATTTTAAGGAAATCAAATTTTACCGAGTTACCACTGACGCAGAGCTTACACCCTTCTTGGTCATCAAACACTATGACGCTCACATTCTAAGGCCAGGAGCTTCTGGTACGTGGATCAGCATTGCTTGAGGGACACGTTGGTTAACGTTGAGACTTACAGTACCCTCTTCTGAGCTACAGCAAGAGTTTATCTGATTTGGTGGCACTTACTCCTTTCTTGCCCAAAAAAACTATGTTCCGCACACTTGTCGGGTCAGAGCTCTAGTATGTTGTTCAGCATTGGTCAAAGGCCGTTTGTGCAAAATTCCAAAAGGGACATATTTATTCCAGGGTCAAACCCTAAAATGCCTGGGCTATAGCGTCAAGTGATCGAAATCTATTTATTTTATTAGTACTTGTAGCAAATTTGGTCAAAATCGCTTCAATGATCTAAGAGTTATTGCAAAAAAGTTTTTTGAAACTGAACTTGAAGGGCTGTATCTCCCTCCCACAGGCAGCGTTTCCTCGAAAAATAAAATTATGTAAGTCGACATATTTGTCCATCGATCAACTACTAATTGAGTTTTTTTAAACTGCGGTATCCAATTTTTGGCCTTGCGAGATACTTATTTTTTTTCATTTTTGTTTGTTTTTTTTTGTTAATTGGTAGGCCTTGAGGCTTTGTTATCATACCTAATAACTCCATTATCTCGCAAACGAAGCCTCAAATCAAAATTTTACAAAAGTAATATCCAGTGGCGCAGAAAATGGAGTGGGAGAAGTTGAACAATCCCCACGTATCTACGCCAGTGGACAATGTTGACAAAAGTTATCTACGTCAAGTAATGGGAATCTATTTGCGATTTTTTTTTTCAAAACTGAACTTCAAAGGGCTCTATCTCCCTGAGGAAGCGTTTGAAGAAAAATAAAATTATGCATGTCGATCTAGTTTCAGATGGACCCTCGAATGGTGAATTATTGCAAATAACCTGGACCACCCTGTATATTTAAAATCAGGATGAAAAGCGGAATCGATTCCTTCATTAAAACACAGTAGGGTCAACAATTTGAGAAAATTTTGGAACTTGGCAGCCTGTAAGTGATATACCTACCACAGAAAATGTTGATGGGCAGATTTCGACACCTATGGGAAAAATAAGCTAAAAACCAGTAAGTATCGTTTTTTGTTTCTAACATTATGTTCAAGGTGAAGTTTACATAGGGGGAGAGGAGGAGGGGTGGAAGCAATGCTATTCGATTCTCAAATTCAACAGAAATTGTTTTTTAAATTCATTGTTGCTTAATTTGACGTAAATTCCAATCAAAGAAGGATGTTTGTGCTTCATACACGTAACGTTATTCAATAAAATATTTTTTGATGAAGTACAAACACGCAAACACCCTTCTTTAATTGAAAAAACCATCAAGATTTTCCAAAATGTGGAAAAATTTGAAAACTGAATAGCTTACATTGCCCTTACATTTCTCTTCAAGGAAGTCGCACGCCGAATTTAAATTTTTTATTTTCAAAACATCAGAAACAAAATTCTCTTCTATACTAAGTATTCCACTTTTTCATTCGCATCAGGAACACCTAAATGAAACAACAACCGTTGAAAATACGTCTTCAAAAGAGCTTTTAAGCTAGAAACTGCATGTAAATAAGTCTCAACTTCTGAACGAGAGTTTGGAAAAGAGTTTTTCTTTTACATCGAACGTAAATACTACAGATCGACAACTTTAGTAAGTGCCTATACGACGAACAAAATAAGGGACGAAAATAGGTGTCTCGACATCTATATCTACCTAAACGGGTTGTTCTTACAGTATTCTGAGTAAAATATGTTCATTGTGGCTAGAATGTTGTGCGGGGCCTCATCCTTCAAATCACCATTGTTTTACCAGTTACGCCAGTATGTAATTGCATTGCTGTATACGCACTATTATTTCAGAGTACTTTCTATTTCGGTCCCCTTTTTTTTTGAAAATGGATTTTTTATTATTGACAAAGCCGGAATTCGACTAAGTATTCACTAGAACACAGCGGAGAAAACCATTTTATTATACAATAACATTATCCAAACAAACACGTACGTATACGTATAAAATGTTCAAGTTTAGAAACACTGAATCACCCTGTATCATAAATACCTTCTTATACTAAAGTGAGAGGTCTCTGCTGACGTGAGGCAGAGCTGACGCTCGAAATACCACACACTTAGCATGGATTACGTTCACGTTACGGTTACGGTTACGGTTGCATCAATGTATGATAAAGTTTTTGCGTGCTCGAGTACTCTATGACGTGATATAATTTTCAAGGTGAGAACTGATTATTCATAACTTCCTATTTACAAGGCAGTTTTCATGTTCCGCGTTGCGTTACGTCGTACGTTCCGTGAGATCGTAAACTTCCTGTTCATTATTCTGACTTGAGTTTGACACAACCTAACCCCAAGCCATAACGCAACGTATCGTAACGTAAGAGAATTGATTACTCACTATCGACCAAACGGCAGCAGCTGCGGTTACATACCGACAATGATTGGTCCATTTTCTTACGTTAACGTTACGGTTGCGTAATCCATAAGGCTTATATATTACTCCAATAAAAATATCAGTGAAGATTAAAAAATGCGTTAGTGAAAAATTGGAAACCCAATCAGAGAAAAATTACTCACCTTATTTCACTAGAAATAATCGAAAAAGTGTCTATTCTTTAACTTGACTGTGTGAGTATGTTTCAGTTTGAGAATGAAAATAATTTATAAAAAATATGTGTTAAAGAATGGGCACTTTTAAAATTTAAACATTACCAAGCAGTGTCGGTGGCTCCACCATTTTTAAAAATGCCATTCAAGTAGTGCTCGTTTAGCTCGAAGTATTTCATTTTATTTATTCACAGTCCTTTTAAAATGGAAACTTTGGTAATTTTATATATTCATATATTTTATTGTTCAACGTTCTACTGTGTACTGTACAAACCAAGCCAAGGTCATGCATTCAAAGGGGTGCTAGAAAAACAGGAGAGGAGCAAAATCCAAAAGCTAATCGAAACATATTTACCTATAAATGGTAGGTAGCTGACTAGAATCCTCACTAGTGTTGTCATTGTTATTGTTATTATCGTTGTTAGTGAAGTTACATAGGGCAACTTGAGACATTTTTTTTGGGTGATGTCAACAAACTTCACTCTACTTCTAATCTAATGTATATCACTCGACTTGTTTTATTGACGAATTATTGCAACGAACAATGAATATTCAAGCAATCAGGCACTACTAGGTTTTTGTGTACGTGTATGAGAAAGTCGAATTTTATATAAGGCAAGCATTAAACCTGAAACAAGAGGCGAAAAAGGCGTTTTTAGATTCTCGATTGTTACAACAGAAATTGATATGTTCGGGGCATGCTTAGTAAAAATGTGAAAATTTTGAGTATATAAATTTAATTCTCTGGCACAAATTCAAAAAGCGATGATGATGATAAATAAAGACTAACCTTTACCTATAGCTACGTATCGAAACTTGCTATTAATAACCGTAGATGCATAATTCGTAAAAGTCCTAACTAGTGGTTAATGCTTTAGTATAGTAAAATTTGTAAATTACTTAACTATTATCACACTATTTGTTTAAAAAGGGAAGAACTAGGTGGTTGCGCTAAATCGATAATAACCTAGTAATATTACGCTAAAAATTGAATTATTTGAGGCTGGGTTTTATTTAAAACTAAGTCTCACTAATTTTTCTCTCACTATAGATCTCCTCTCTCGCCGGAAGAGTCGTTTTTTAAATTTTATATAGTATAATGCAAGATGCGGTTTCGTGTAAAAGTGGGGCAAATATAACCTAAGCCTGTGGGTCGATTTTATAACCAACAAACGGCGCGCGTGTGGTATTTTATTCGGACCGGGTGTATCACAACCATTTGCACGCGCACAGTTTTAGAAAACGGACCAAAAAGTTTTTTTTGGTTAGGTTCCGGGGGATTCACGACATTTTTAAACAAAATTAACGGTTCGAAGGACGATCTTATAATATGGGCAGTTGAGTTTTCGTCATTGCAGCTAGACGATCCGACACGAGGCGAACCGAACCGGGACGAACGGGCGAGCTTTTCAGGATCCCCTGAAACCTGTGAAATGTGCAAAGGAATCCGCCGAATGCCGGGGAGTATACGCGGCCGATACGGGGTGCTGTTGCGGTGACATTTTTGCACCCATAGAGGATCTGCTAGGGGGGGGGGGGAGGAGCGAAGGGTTGCATAAACAAATGATGATCTTATAACATAATATGGAATTCCTGAAAGATTCCTGCAGAACGAGAGCTGGGTTTTAGGTTTCGAGAAAGCTCTAGTTGAATGGGATATTGTTCGTTCCAGGATTATTGAAAGCTCGTGAAAATACCCCCGAATAGTCCGAATCTCTTGTGTGCTCCGGTTCTTCCTCAGAGTGAAAAGAAAACGTTTTTCAGGGTACGCAAGCGGAACCACTGTTGGCGTGATAGAAAATATAGAAAATAAACCGTGCGAGCAAAAAGGACGAAAATTGTAGAGACGTATAGGCGCTGAGCTTTGAGTTATAATGTGCTAAACATGACAAAAAACTGGACACTCGATCGAATATTTTTTATATACCTATGTTATATGTGCTCCTCAATGCGTGCTTACACTCCCACTTCCTTTTTGCTCATACGCGGGTAGGTAACTTGTGAGTGGGTAGTATCTAGTGTCAGAAAAGTTGGTGAGAAAAAAAGTTGTTACAACCTTGACTTATTCGCTTCCTCAAATGATCAAAAAAACTCACTAAAAAGATATCTGGGTCAGCCCGGTAAAAGTTATGAAAAGGACCGGGGAAAGTTTGAATTCAAGATAAGTATCAATGGATCGATTTCTTCTAGTTCAAAGTTACAGTCAAAGCCAGGGATGTACGCGTGAATATGGAATGATTATCAAATATCATGATGCATGGGATCATGGGAAGATCACAAAGGCTACGAATATCCAGCTGAAACACCGTCGACCGTCGTTTGTTTCGGGGTGCTCAATGGTTCTCAATAACGTTGCCGGGTGTTACAAGGTTTTTTTTGTAGGGCTGTTGTAGCATATCGAATAAAGTAGGACCCTGATTAGTTTGATTTACAATTTTCTTGTTGCATATTCCCATTTTACAATAAGTGTACCTACTAAATTCAAATTGTGCCACTAAAGAAAATTGGAAAATCGTTTTGTTTATGTGAAAAGTCGAAAGAATTCACTTTCAAAAAGCTCACACTAATTCAATTTCTGATATACTCTGTACAGTGGTAGAAAACAAAACATTGTGCAACCGATGGCAGATGAAGATTTGAATGGGTGGTCAAATGACGAAGCTCATAAATGGTGGAGGCGCTGAGCGTGAAATATATAGAAGTAGTGTAGTGGTAAATTGTAAATACAGGGAGTTTCAGCGCTCATAGCAAAAAATCAACAATTGTACAATTTTTGGAACAATCTGTCAAATAATCAATCAAGTTCATTGTTTTTTGACACTATTTTGGCAGATTGTTCAAGGAATTCGCGATTTCAATTACCGATGGGGGCGCTGTAAACAAGATGTAGGATTGTAAGTTTTTCTGTCATTTGTCATCGTGCGTTGTATAACGGTTGTATTTGTGGTATTTGGGTAAATTGATTATTGATCGCCATTTAACAAAAGTAAATTTTCTTGAATAACTCGATCACCTATACGAGTATTTTGGCAATTCGCGCGATTGTCAATGGCTATCTGACAGAAGCGACAGAACAGAAATGACATAAAAACCTTCAAACTAGGTCCACCATTTCAGCCGCCAGAGGGCGTCTAGATTTTTTAAATCGCGAATTGTACAAGAAATTGTGTAGTGTATAATGCAGCTATTAGGAATGTTTTGACAAAATGGAGTATTATACTAAAAATTTTTTTCGACCGAAAAGGAAACTAGATTGAAAAATAATTGACCCGTGTTTTTTTATTTAGTCAAAACTCGTATCGTTTGGGCGCAATAAATAAATAACATCAACTAGTTCTGACGTCACAGCGAGTCGTCGCCTATACTGCCTGTGTAAATGACGTCAGAAATAGGCAGAATATAGGAATTTCGTTTATTTATTGCGGCCAAACGATACGATTTATGGCAAAATAAAAAAATACGGGTCAGTTTTTTCTCAATATAGTTTCCGATTCCATCGAAAACAAAATATTTTTTCAAAAGTATAATACTCTATTAGCTCCATTTCAGCATTAGCTGGTCCATCAGCATTATCTGTCAACCTGACAAATGCACAGTGGGACAAAATCAGTTGTCGGCGGCCAAAAGTCTGAAACTCACCAGATCGTCTTAGAATATTGAGGTCATTATAGAAAAAATATTGAAAAAAATTCAATTGTGCTCGGGAGTGGAATTGGGGTTTGGGGTTGAAAAAAAACAAAAGATTAACAGAAAAATTCCTAATTCAGCGAATTGCTTCAGAATATGAAGTCGATTAAGGGAAAAATATTGAATAAAATTCATTGACCGTTGGGGGTGAGATTTAAGGGTTGAAAAAAAAAATTGCGAGAAAAAAAATTCAAATTCATCAAATCGTCCCAGAATATTGAGGTGATTATAGGAAAAATATTGAAAAAAATTCCGACTTCAAGTTCTTAGTGATAATAGAATTCAAACCAGAAAACATGCTCGTAACGAAAAAAACAGAACTTTTCACTTTTTATGCAAAACACCCCTAGAAACCACCCTGCTCTCCCAATATCATTGAAATAATGTCTTCTTGAAAATCTTAACATGATTTCGCAGCAGTCCAGTGAAAATCAGCCTTCTCCAGAAATTTTAAATTTTTGTCTCTTTATCCATATATTTAAAAAAAAAAATGTTAATCACGCAGACGCACGTGGTCGCATACAATTTCTTTTGAAATCAACTTGAAAAAGGTGTAGCTTTTTGTGAAAGAAGTTGTAGGCTGGAGCAAGGTAGAACATTTTTTGTAAGCCACTGCAAAAATGGAACTCTTGGAAAACAAATTAACCGAACATCGCCATTTGAAAAAAATTATAATTCTGAAACAAGTGAACATATATCCTACGTGAAGTATGATTTACTTTCAAAAAACTTCAAGTGAGCTATGGTAAAATTCATAGAATGATATCTGGCCTCTGAAAAGCACAGCCGGCAATAGCACTTCAGTCACAAAATACTATGAAAGTGTTATCAGTAGAGCTATTTTAAAGTCCTATGTTTGAGGTATCACACAGAAGTTATAAATTGCCTTGGAATCTCAAGACCTTGGTAACTTATAAATCAACTATTTTTCTAAATAATAGCAAAAATTTGGACCGAAATATCAAAATGACCTTGCTCGACTTTTGGCCACTTTTTACGGCACTTGGCCCACTGTGAAATGCCAAGAATCCAACCAGTAGCGTATAAATTATGGGGGTCACCAGCGTTAAGTCAACTTTTCTTTGGATATACTCTTCTAAATTATTGACCCTCGTAACGCCTACGCCACTGACTGCACCCCTCCAAAATTTGGCAAGTCGGTAGATAGTTCCGACAAACCAGTCGATGGTGAATTTAAGTTGATTTTGTTGATACGTTCCTGAGTTCCAAATTTTTGAAATCTGAAAAAGTGAACTTTGAAGAGCTGTATCTTCGTCATTAGGCCGAACTTAGGCGAAATTGTACCTATAGAGTTTTTGGTCATATTTCGAAGAGATCTACCTAAAGTTAAATTCTTTGCTATCATCGCTAAACCACCTTGTATATTGGTATCAACGAACGAGTAGGTATGTAATCTAGGCAACTTGTGGAAAACTTACTCGGTTAACCCTCGTCATTATCCACCTCAATGATGAATAAACGAAGAGTAATTAACAAAGGTAATGAGGTTTATTGTTTGATCTAATCAAATCTATTACCACGGACCACTGCTCGATAATTATTAGGTAAATTTGCTTGGCTTTCGATAAGTACATGCTCATGCTATACGATTTCATATTTTAGAACAGAAGCCAAGTTTCCACTATCGTAATCAGTGAATAATATGCTACTGTGTTGCCTCTAGAAAATGTCAATAAACTGAATTAAATTTTACTCTCCCGGCCCCCCACCAACATATTAGAAGGGAAATTATTGTGATGGTGCAGAAAAAAGTTCCCTCATTTCCAGAATGATGTCCGTCTGTCTCTCTGTGTGTCGGTTTGTAATCTTCCATGATAGCTGCCGAACCGTTGATCCGATCGACTTGTTTGATATGCAAAATCTATCTAATAGCTGTATTACACTACACAATTTCTTCCATAATTTATTGAACAATCTGTCAATTAAACAATCCAGTTCATTGTTTCTTGACACTATTTTGGCAGATTGTTCAAGAACTTTCACAAGAAATTGTGTAGTGTAATACAGCTATAATGGATTCGAACCACATTCGGCCAAAAGCAACAGAACAAAAGTTTCAAATCAATGTTGAAGTTGGAGTTTTCGATTATTCTCCGGAAAGGTGCTATAAATTTTCGAACTTTTTCCTGGCCGATATCAGCAGGACTGGCCGTTAACCTGCCTTTGGCCCATTTCATTTTCTTGGATACCAAACCTGTGAGCTTTGTTATATCAGCCTGACAAATCGTACCCCTTTTGTGTCTATTTGTGAGGTTTAAGACAACAGCGAGCCCCGATCCTTGTTCTTCAAGTGTCGTTTGGAACTTCGATGAGCATCTTGTCTTCATTTGAGCCTCGTTGTAGCTTTCGGGACTCCAGTATCCTTAGGCGTGTGCGACTTTCCTCTGTGTGGTTTGGTCCCAGGACCCCATGGTGTCTTCCAGTCTTTCCGTCATTTGAAGCCTCGATGGGGTCCCTACTTTCCTCGTTTTGTAGCTTTCAAATAGCTTTTTGTGTGGCTCATGGGTTTGCTTTTGCCATCTGAGGCTGAAGCAGACGCATACCATTTTCTGTCGGCAGCGGCTTTGGAAAAATTGAGGTGTAGATATAATCTAAAGCCCTATCGGTTCCCTGAGCTAGCCCGCTCAACTTCGGGGACGTTTTTCATCAATTTCCAAATAAAAACCTCCCCTTGTCGAAGGGACGCTTTATTCAAAATCATTACTGACGTCTCTGGATATTTTATTCAGTTCAAAAGCACCTTAAAATGATCTAACCCTGCACAGTGCACTTGCAGATTCGTGCCAATATCCTATTTGTGTCCAAAGTTAACTTTATATCAGCGTGAGGTACTTTGTTTCTTCAGGCACTAATTTAATCCAAATGATTTTGAGTCAGTGACTACTAAGGTTATTTTAACAACTGTATCTCTGGTATATTCTCAACTTCCAGACTAAGTTATCTGGAGATTGAAGTACCGGCCCTCAATCAATAATTTATCCTGAAGGTAAATTCCAAGCTGCACCAAGAAGTTTTCAAAAATATGCCATATATTGAAAAGTTTCTGTGGTTTAGTGTCATTAGTGTTTCCATATCTGTCCTTTTCTGACTCAACTCACCTCGTAAATAACACTTGAAGAAGTCGAAGGTAACTTCTGCTGCCTGGTTACATATTAAACATGGGAGGTTTAGTCTTGTGAATTCCGAGCAGCGTTCTTTGCAGAGAATATTATGGAGACCCTTTCCCGACGAGGCTCTTTTTGCTTACAATCTCAACATTGTCACTTATGGCACATTTTCTGCCAGTTTCTCGGCGCTACGTTGCCTTCATCAGCTTGCAGATGAACGCCGAGGTACTGACTCTAAAATCAGCAAAATCTTCAAGGATGACATGTATGTCGATGACGTCATAACTGGTGCTGATTATTTGGCGGATGCTCAGCGTATTTGCGGTTCCTTATCGAGCGTACTCCAACACGGCTGCTTCCTATTGCCACTCTGGTGAAATGGCTCTCTCTTTCTCGCTCAGCCGCCTTTCAATTGACCCGAGCGGAAAGCAAAATCTATCGAGCTGCCTGAAATAAAGACTACCAAGGTCCACTCCTTGGTTATATCAATTCCTATTTCTTTTCAAATCGAAAGATTTTTCAAGTTGTGGAAATTTCAACAATTTTCAACAACACTATCTTGCCAAATTGTTGTTCGAGCACGAAGACCTTCGTTTGCTACATGCTGCTCTCCAGTCTCCAGCTACTTTTATCTTCAGTGCGCGATGATTTCTGGGTACATTGCCAGGAAGAAACGTAGCTAAGCGAGTTGGTCATAACTGCATAAGTGATTTCGTGCGAAACCAAGGCCTTCAAACCTTCTTGATGGACAATTTACCTGCTTTATGACTCCAGCCCGTTCATCATTTTCATACTATACCTAGGTGTCGATTATGCGGATCCTTTGCTCCTCAAAAACCGAAAGCTCCGGAATGCAAAATAAATCAAGTTACATCCGTCTATTCATTTGTTTTACAATCAAGGCCGTTCACCTAGAGTTGGTGACTGATCTGTCAACTGGAGGTTTTTATCTTGGCCTCCAAAAGATCCATTTCGCGTCGCGGTAAACCGAGAAAGGTTTATTCAGATAATGGTCGCAATTTTGTCGGCGCCCCCTCTTGTTTCAACGAGCTCTATCAATTCTGGAACACCAACGAAGAACACATTGCCAGGGAAATTCATAACATAGAAATTGGGCGTGGGAGTTCAATATTGGTTCTTATGGAAATCCCCTGTAAAAATGTCAACAAGTAAAAACTTGACATATGAAGAATACAGAACGCTTTTGTGCCAACTTGAAGGGATTCTAGATTCACGACTTTTCACACCTCTCTCTGATGATCCAAATGACTTGTTTCCTCTCACTCCCTCACACTTTCTTGTCGGCCGGACGTTGAACGATTTCCCGTCGGTCGAGATCACTGCTTCGCATCCTAGATCCCTCCTCCTGACCCAACCATTGCTATGGATGGTTTTGAACTACCAAGGAAATTATGGTCTAGACTAAATAGAGTCAGAACAAGCTTCGGAAGATGTGCCAGCTCACTGTTCCAGTGGGGCATGACCAACAGCCCCCGCTGCGACTGTGGAGATGAATTTCAAACGGTGGACCACATAGTGATGTCCGACAAGATTATATCCAGGCCCAGTGACAAAATTCCTTGATCTGACACCGGGGGCACTTCTATGGCTGGAAAATCTTGACATTCAACTTTGATTTTTCACCAATTTATCCATCATTTATTTATACTTTTTATACATTTTTCTTTCTTTATTGTGCAATGTAGTAAATCCATACGAAATAAATAATAATAATTGCTTCGCCATCTTCGAAGTTGGGCGTTTACAAAAGCATGGAGGCAGTTCGCCTTTAGTTTTGGAGGTGCTGGAGGAAGTAGTACCTAGGAGAACACAAACTAGTACAAAATGGCAACACCACAGCTCCGACCTTCAACGTAACCAATAAGACTTTATTGGTTACGTAATTTATTAATAACCAAACCAACCTTTGGTTATTCTGAAAGACGACAATCTTCCTCCATTGCATTGACTTGGAAGAGTCCTGAAAGTATTTCCTGGTTGTGACGGCATCAATCGTGTCGCCCGAGTAGGGACAAACGCGGGTGAAGTGTCGAGATCTTTGTCGAAGGTGTTTCCATTATATTACCCACAAATTGATACGGAACATTCTGAGCTCCCTCACGTCGCTCAGGGTGGGGAGCATATGACGGTTAAAAGACTTGAGTTATGATTATTGTATATCTTTTCCACTTTTTTTTTGTATTTTAAACATTCCGAATTTCGAGCACTTGAGCCATCTAAATAGCTCCATCAAATTCGGGTCTCTTCTATACTTTTTTCATTGGCACCCTGTATATCCTACATAAGGTCAAAAATCAGATGACTGAAGGTGGTACCTCATAGTCAAAAAATTACTCTATCGAGCATCACAAAAAAATTTCAGAATCGGGCTATTTTTTCTCAAGATATCACCATTTTAACCAAAGCAAAACTTTGGTGTGGTTAACTTCATTTTGACCCAAATTAAATGATGTATTCCGTCAAACTCCACTCCAAACATCACTCAGTGTGAAAATTGCAAGAACAACTGTTCAAACGAGAGGTAAATACACCAACGTTTCGAAAGTACACCAGACATTGCACAAATTTTTATAACTTTCGAATTTTCCTCCCAGTGATGAACAATGTTGGAATGAAGAAACTGAGACAGAGTTGAAGTTGATTTTTCTTGTGATGACTGTTAAAGCATGATAAGTTTTGAAATGTTACAAATTTTGCGTTTGGGTTTGTTCATAATAATTGAGACGATCGTTTTAAACACACACTGTTTATTACTGCGTACTACTAAAAATACACGCCAATAATAATTATTTGCACTTGGGTATATCGCCAATTACTTCTCACTGTTACCGCTCTGAATTTACGACTGGTCCGGCAGTCGATTCCATCAGTGCTTATATACCTCCGACTGTCATTCTGGAATCTTTCACCGGTTCTCCGAAAAATTTCAAATTGAACGCGGCATATAGCTTGGAGGCGACTGTCGAACAATCCTACACCTTTCGCGTGGATTACCAACGTGTTCTCGAAGCGGCGTCTCCACCAATTGGGCTGATGTATCTCACCCGCCTGTTGATATCTCCCGTATTCTTTCGAACGGGGCAGAACAATTGTGAATGATTTGTGAATAATGCTCAGGTCGGTAATGAAGAAATTCTCAAGTTGTTTAGAAAAGTGTGTGAAAAAAGCAAGAAGGATATTTGCAGGATTGTATCTTTGAATAATTGTATCTTTGAACAATAAATAAGTTTATCATGTTTGTCGTTTTTGAATGTATAATTGGTTTTTCCCCAACTATTGTTATTAAATTGCTATTATTGGTTTCCAGCACGGTTCCTCCGCCAATTGTGAAGGTGTGTCTTATTCGCGCGTCGTAGTCTCCAGCAAGTTCGTAACAATATACATGCCTAATTGCATTAATTTCCATTTCTACAGGGTGACTTCTAGTGACATTATCTTTTCTACCCAAGTTATTTGTTTTGTTGCTTTGACCTATTACACTTGCTTTAAAATAAACTGATTTTCTAAGGAGACGAAACTAGTTCAAGTACTAACTAGAAAATACTTGAATAGACTTAACTAAGGCTCTTAAGACAAAAAACCACCAAAATTACTTTGGAACAAACTCAAACTAATAATGACCTCTGGCTCTTATGACTTACTGACAGCATCTCCTGGTATACTTGTTATATGGTACCATTGTTGCGATAAATTCTATTGAAAAGACCACTTTTCCTGCAGAGCAACACCCATCTTCTCAATCCCATTTGTAAGCACTGCTCAATCCAAAATTCTTATTTGAAAAACAGCCTGAATGCGCTCGATAAGACTGAAGTCTGGGAACTTCACCGGTCACTTTCTTTGTGCAATATTTTTCCTCTCAAAAAATGTGTGGACAATATTTGCCTGATGTGGTCTGCCGCTGTCGTCGACGTAAATGAATTCTTAACCGATTGTGTTAGTTTATGAAACACAAACGCCAGTTTTGTTCCCAAAGCCATTATTATTTCTCCACGCAACAGTGTTTCAAGACTTTAATAATACCTTGAATAACATGTCATTGTCATTGATAACAATCACTTTGTAGATCAACATAATTAAACAGAAATGAACAGAATTAGGTATAATAAACGACCAGTTTTTTTATTATTATCAAAATTTGTTGAGCCTCGCCATCGAGAACAGCTGAAACTAATCATATGTGTTTTTGGGTCGTATTTTTTCAAATCAAGTAGCTGCTCATGCTTACAATTTGATATCGAAAAAAGCTAAAAATACAGAAATTAAATAAGAATAATAAGTACTGATGACTTAGGAAGTGACTAAAGCATTCAGGAGAAATTAAGTAAGTAACTTGATACATGCAGTAATTAGGATTGATTTTTTCCAAAATCAAATTTTGAACATGAGCATTTACTCTAGGATCGAGCTGGATATGTGGCGAAATAGTTGTAGAATCAATACCAGAGGGCTTTGACAGAAATTCACCATTCAGATCTCTCTGGAAAGCTACAGAAAGGTACTATAAATTGATCATAAGCCATTCTTCAAAATAAAAAAGTAATTTTGGGAAAAATAAACACGAATGATTGCGCCCCTTAGGGCCATAGTGGATTTAGCAATTTTAATAAAACAAAGCTTCCCGACTACCACAGCACCGGATCATCAGACCGGAACCACACAGCACGTTTTGCTTCTGTTGAAAGCTCGTGTGTACACTCCTATAATCGATGCTCCTGGTGACGGTGTGGCTATATGTAAAATTTTGTATTATATTCCTTGCCTGTCTGATGCCTTGGGTTATGACATCGCGGAATGCTTTTGATAGACGGCGCTTCTTGGGAGACTCACACATCAGAAGTCTTCCATGAGTGAACATCACAAGATCTCTCTGGCTGCTACCTCACCGGATCGGATGAGGATGACGGATGAGCCCCCAACAGGGGCGAAAGACATGTCTGTATGGTTTTGGTCCAATGGTCCGGTGATGTGGTAGTCGGAGAGCTTTGTTTCATCGAAATTAAAAAGTATTAGTTTCGAAATTTGATTTTTTTCATCTTGAAAAACCCACCTTTAATGCAAAGTACCTCCCTGTGTAGCTTTCGCAAAAGAACTGAATGGTATAGTTCTGTCGAGAAATGAGCCTGCTGGAATTGATTACGCAACACCTCACTTCAGCAATTCCAGCCTTCATCTTTATGAATACGGCCCCGTTACGTAGTTTTTTTCTGGGTAGCTAAATCTTCATATCTTTCAAATGCTCCAAAATATTGAGCTCATTTCTCAGCTTATCAAATTTTATGTACATATTCAGGCATGACACCTATCGGTCAATTATATACAATTTTGAACAATAAATTCATTATGTACGTTTCTAACCCCCGGTTGCACTAAAGAATAAAAAAATCCTGAAATATAGCTAATTGAGCATTTTTTTGTTGAATTCTAGCGTAGTGTCCTATGAAAAATGCAGTTTTACCAAAAATTACAGAAAAACGTTCAGTTTACAACAGCTTGTATGCATTTTCTGTATGATAAGTCAGCTACACCTTTTCCAAGTGTGAACCACAAAGCATCAAGTGAAATTCAGATGTATCAAATGATTTTCAGAAAGCGTCAGATGTAATTCAGATCGGTCAATTGTTATTCAAAAAGCATCAGATGTAATTCAGAAAACATCAAGTGTAATTCGGAATGAAAAATTGTAATGGAATAGGCAGCAAAAAATGTAACCCACCACTACCACCGTATTGGGATAGTGTTCTAAAAAAAAAATGAAATCGAAGCGTCCTAGCTCGTGAAGGAATGGTCTGATTTGAAACATTATTCTTCATAGCTGTTTTCTCCAGCTATCATACGCCTTCTTCATGTCGTATTCTGTACAGGTTCTCATCGTTTTTGGTACCAACCGCTGCTGAATTTTCTCAACTGATCCATGAAAGCCACTTCATGTACCTACCTGTGCCTCGAAACGTTAATTTTTTTTCAATTTCTGCCTTTCTTCTCAAATTATAGGGTATGATATTGAAACAACCCAGCTATCTTCTTGTACCCCTGAATAGGTAGGCAACCCATTATACTGGCATTTACTTCAACTTATTTGAATTAAATCACTTTTCCCGCTTTTGGAACCGCTTGGCCGATGATCATCTAGTATCAGGACGACTTCCCGTTGTGCCTCTCTTATTGTTGTTCGATTAGAGAGCTCTCCAAATTGTTGAGACAGGTCTGACTACGAGTTTGAACACAATAAGACACAATATAAATTTTTAACATTATACAGCAATCTATTGACCTCTATGTACAATTCAAAATGTTTAAATGATGGCTCGCTCCTATACCTAATCCTACCTTCACATCGCAGGCTAAAATCTCTAAAAGATCTAACCTATTCCCGAAAAGCTAAGTTTCCCCTAATTATTTCAGACGTCCCAGCACCCCAACCCTCCGACGAACATCTGACTCTACACCTTGACCGACATTTAATTCTGACTGGCTTTCGCGGTTCAAAGTTCTTTTTGTGGTTAAATCAGATCCAACACTTATGTTAGTGTTAGAGGTTATGTTAGGGTTAGGCCCGGCTACTAGACACTGCAAAGAGAAAAGTGACTTCGACCACGAATGCAATCTTAGATTTGTGGGCCGGTGTGTGCGGTGGCCCTCTTTTTGTGGAGCCTCTTTTCAAAGGCTAACGCTCTTTTTGGGCTATGGTTTTCTTTTGCCCGTTTGGAAGGGATTGGATATGGCTGGCCTTTGTGGGGGCTTTAAACCTGTTTTCGCCGTGAATTGCCCCCAACGCTCAGAAAGATTCCCGTGATCGAAAGTGCCTATAACCGGAAATGTTGAACCAAATTTCGCCCTTTCAAAAACTTTCGAACCGATGGTGTGCGCGAAACAATTACTCAAGTCAAGGTACTAGTTTAATGTGGAGAACGTTTTGAGCGGGCCCCGTATACGCGCTAGTTCGTTGTTGTTTAGCAGTTTGTGAGGGAAGGCCGCAGCCAGGAGAAACAAAACGCAGAGAATTGACTATACAGGGTGTTCGCCGAAAAGCCGATGCGGAGAGGCGTCGAAATAATCTTCGCCCTAACACGAAGTAATCGCCGTCTACACTATTCCTGATCAAGCCCTAATAACAATTCATTTTTACAATGCCCCTATCTGAACGATGGCGTCGTTGGGTACCGGATTGAATTCATCAGTTTCGAATAAGAACGTTTTCATTCCCGTAACAAGCTCTACCTGGAAATATCCGGAACTGTCGTGGCGCTTAAACAAAATCATTAGTTTCAAGGAGGGGAGGGGGGTCCATCAATCCGATCAACAATTACGACTCTACGGCAGGGTCCGAGCCCCGATACAAACGCGATTCTATTTTTTATTTCAATTACTTGATTTTTCACGTAGTTCTCAAAATTTACTTTTTCCGAATAACTAGGAACTTCAGAAACGCAGAGGAAGCTCACCCGCGAGTTTTCAGATCTAACCCACTAGGTCCGGTGCTCCAGAGTCCACTAGTTCAGAGGGCCCAAGAGCGCGAATACCTTTCTATGAAGGTATCCAACAAAGGACGAGGCTTGAAAGTGGCTGTACCTGACGGCAGACAGTAGCGCAGATACCAGCACGTGTAGGCAGATTCAGAACGCACGCGTGAGCCCCATCATACATTTTTCACGACAAAGCCTAATCGGAAGCAACTATCCCAACTCACCAAGACTAACCCTCCGCTCGTCGAGGTCATCACTCCGCCACACGAGATACCGAAACGAGAGACCTTATTTCTATCGGGCCTGGTTCATTTAGGGGTTTTAACTCGACATCCTCGAGGTGGGCTAGAACTCATCGTCGAGGCAACGCGACTCAGCATCCTGGAGGGGGTTCGAAACACTTCGTCAACGGGTCCCAACTCCACGACTTGGAGAAGGGTCGAAAGTCAACATCGGAAGGGCCTTGGCACATCGACCTGGCAAAGGGCTGAAACTCGTCGTCGGAGGGCTCTGACTCGACACCTGGAGGCGGATCAAGACTCAACGTCCAAGGGCTCTGGCACGACATCCTAGAGACGGGTTGCAACTCAACGGGGGAAGCAACTCATCAGTCCCTCGGAGGGTCAAAACTCAACCTAGAGGGTTCTCGACTCAACGTGCCCCCAAGGGGACCAAAACACGTCTCCGAAGGGTTCCAACTCGACTTTCGCCAGGGGGCCTTTGAGACACATCAGCCGGGGAATCGACTCGTCATTTTCCAAGTGGGCTGGGACTCATCATTGGGGCTTCGACGCTTCGGCCTCTAGGAGGGTCGCGACGCAACATAAACGGGGTCTAACTCAGCTTCCTCGAAGGGGACTAAAACTCTTCGCTAACAGGCCCGCAGAAGCACTCGGCAGCGGACGCGACAATTCGGGAGCGGACGGCAGCCCAGGAGGATTGGTCCAGGTACCACGGTCAATCTCCGGCGATATCCTCCATTCCCAGCAATTCGGAATATTTTATTGCACCCAAAACGACCGCGAACGGCGTATAGACAGCTCAGGTAATCTGAGAAGCCGCTGGAATGCGACCGGCGGTGCTAGCACGTGAGAATCGGATGATGGCGGGCGGCGAGCGGAGCGTCAACACAGCAGGAGTACGGCAGCAACTGGCTGGGTTGAGGTGCGGGTGCTTTACTCCATATGCACCAATTTACCATTCCATTGGACGTCGAGCAGGGACAGTTATTGAATGTCGATGAGGAGCCAGTAAATTATGTTATAGAGCTTCGCGGGATTTACACGAATGAATTAAATAACTAGCGACATCTTTTAATGATGCCTTGACTCTGAATATTCACATACTTATACCTCGATTTCATAGCTTTGAATTATTTTCCTCCGGATTATTTTCGGCCCGCCAAATGCGGGTGGCTTCAATATCAAAAAATCAACTTCTGAATTTTCCAGACATGATAACTCATTTCCTTGTTGACCGACTCTTGAAATTCGGGGTATTGTTGAAGTCAATGCAAGAATGCATCAAATGTGACCCATATCTGATTTACCATGGATATTTGTGCAAATTTTCAATGATGTGCTGATTGTAATCCAGGCCCTAGCAGTACTTCTGTAGGAAAAACGATGTAATCAATTTTTTTTTTGGAATCGTTTTTGGAAAGGATCATCTCAGGATAAATAATCACTCAGGTGCTTTCGCGATTTCTGGTACATTTTCCAGCAATATCGCATCAAAGTTGGCGGCTGGTCAATTCTTCAGTTCGCTGATATTTCTTGGAGTTTTTGCGATTTTCTTAAAATAAAAGTACTAATCTACCCAGAAAACAATTCTGGATCGAATGGTGCTGTCAGATGTTAAGTACTTACGTTATACCGGGTGGAAAAAAAATAAAACGAGTTTTATCTTTTTTCCCCAACTTTTTAGTTTCTTGGCCGATTTTCACTAGCCTTATGTCAAAAGCTCGCTGACTAAATCGTCTACTCAAATCAATTGTCAATATAGCCAAATTATCAAAAATCAAGATGGCGGCGGCGAACCCAAATAAAAATGTGTCGTATTTCGAGAATTTTTTTTTTGATTTCTAAACTTTGTAAAGAACGACAATGATGGTGGACTCTGGAAGATTCAGCTTTCTTCTGCAATTTGGGACTAGATTTACTTGATTCGCACATTCCACTGTGAAAATATAGTGAATTAAAGGAAGGTCCACTTGTGATTTTTTCCAAATTCACAATAAATCAGCAGTTTAAAAACCTCCCGCGAATCCTTATTTCTGAAGCAATTTCTACACAGTTAGTAGCGATCGTAAGCTGTGTGCATAGGCTACAATAACCGTGTTGGTGCATGGCCGAAGTTTCGAAATTTCAGATGGTAGATGACGTAAATGGTGGAGGTGCGCATGTCAAATATCGAATATTCTACTTTTTTGTTCTCACATGTTCTGATCGGAATTTCTATAAATGGTTGGCTTAATGGTCAGCTGAATAAACACGCAACGAAAGTCAAATGTTAAAAGAGTCGAAATGTAAAATTTTCAAATAGACGACTTTACTTCTTTGGAGAAAATAAAACGGTTCTATCCGTTAGTTCTGGAATTTTAGCTGGTCAAATCGCGAATAGCGAACAAAAATGAAAGCCAGCCGGATTTTTCTATATAAGCTCAGTTAAGCATGTAGTTCAACATAATGAAAGTTCTCAAGAATCCGGTGTGAGCGTCGGCCGTTGTGGCCTCGAGAAGAACTTGAGGATCAGTTTTTCGCGTATATCTCGTGAACAATGGAACTTGGGAAGAAATTGTTGGAAATTTCATTGTCTGTAAGAAAGGTCCTCACATATTCCATCGTCAGTCCACTCTTTCTTCGTCAGAACACAAGAAAATTAAAATAATCCAGATGCTCGATGCTGAAGACTGTATGGACCTTGAGTTTTAAGATGGCGGAGTGCCACCTCGTAGAGATGTTGGTTGGTCCACTATTTCTTGATTGAAACTTGAAGCCATCAATAGGAACTATGCCGGAGGCATATACAGGGTGAAATAAAAATAAAAAGTTGAACATTTGTTCCTCAAGAACCAAAATAGATGAAGACATGTAAATCGCCATAAATAGTTCTGATTTCATAGTCATGAAGTCGTCGTAAACTTGAATCAGATATCTTGAGCCGTTCTTGAAATATTTTCAAAAGACTGAAGTTGTTACCAAAAAAAAATAATTTTTTCGTCTACTCATCACAAAAAAAGTTGACTGTGTTTTCTCCAAAAGTAGTTGGCCTAGAGAGTGTTGTCCACTATTATTTCATTTTAAATGTAATTTATCATTGTTTCGATTCAAAACACCAAGTTTCGATTCAATATCTGAAGAGTTACTGATATACGGAAAATCAGTTTTTTTTCGCAACGTTTTCAGTCTTCTGAAGATATGTCAGAAACGGCTCAACATATTTGATCCAAGTTTACGACGACTTCATGACCATGAAATAAGAAATATGTTTGGCGGTTTATATGTCTTTACCTTTTTTGGTTCTTGAGGTACATTTCTTCAATTTCTTATTTTTATTTCACCCTGTATATGCCGCCGGCATAGTTGGTTTTGATGGCAAATAGTTTCAGTCAAAACAGAATAGATCGAACAACACCTCTACCAAGTGGCACCCCGCCATCATAAAACTCAAGGTCCATACAGTTTTCAGCATCGAACATCTGGATTATTTTAATTTTCTTGTGTTTTGACAAAGAAGGAGTCACGATGGACTGACGATGAAATGTGTAAGGACCTTTCTTATAGACAATAAAATTTTCAACAATTTCTTCCCAAGTACTTTCTTTCCAAGTGCCATTGTTCACGAGATGTACGCGAAAAACTGATCCTCAAGCTCTTCTCGAGGCCACAACGGCCGAAGCCCACACCAGACTCTTGAGGACTTTTACTATGTTAAACTACATGCCTAACTGAGCTTATATACAAAAATCCGGCTGGCTTTCATTTTTCTTCGCTATTTGCGATTTTAACAGCTAAAATTCCTGGACTAACGATAAAACCGTTTTATTTTCTCCAAAGAAGTAAAGTGGTCAATTTGAAAATTCTACATTTCGACTCTTTCAACATTTGACTCTCGTTGCGTGTTTATTCAGCTGACCATTGAGCCAACCATTTATAGAAATTTGTTCAGAACATGTGAGAACAAAAAAGTAGAATATTCGATATTTGACATTCGCACCTCCACCATTTACGTCATCTATCATCTAAAATTTCGAAACTTCGGCCATGCACCAACACGGTTATTGTAGCCTATGCACACAGCTTATGATCACTACCAAGTGTGTAGAAATTGCTTCAGAAATAAGGATTCGCGGGAGGTTTTTAAATTGCTGATTTATTGTGAATTTGGAAAAAATCACAAGTGGACCTTCCTTTAATTCACTATATTTCCACAGTGGAATGTGCGAATCAAGTAAATCTAGTCTCAAATTGCAGAAGAAAGCTGAATCTTCCAGACTACACCATCAGTGTCGTTCTTTACAAAGTTTAGAAATCAAAAAAAAATTCTCGAAATACGACACATTTGTATTTGGGTTCGCCGCCGCCATCTTGATTTTTGATAATTTGGCTATATTGACAATTGATTTGAGTAGACGATTTAGTCAGCGAGTTTTTGACATAGAGTTTGTGAAAATCGGCCAAGAAACTAAAAAGTTGGAAAAAAATTATAAAACTCGTTTTTTTTTTTCCACCCGGTATAACGTAAGTACTCAACATCTGACAGCACCATTCGATCCAGAATTGTTTTTTGGGCAGATTAGTACTTTTGTTTGAAGAAAATCGCAAAAACTCCAAGAAATATTAGCGAACTGAAGAATTGACCAGCCGCCAACTTTGATGCGATATTGCTGGAAAATGTACCAGAAATCGCGAAAGCACCCGAGTGATTATTTATCCTGGGATGATCCTCTAACGATTCAAAAAAAATTTTTTTGATTACATCGTTTTTCCTACAGAAGTACTGCTAGGGACAGGACTATTGTAATGAACTAAGAAAAAGTAAGAAAAGTGGGTTCTGAATCACATTTGACGCTCTCTGAATTACAATTCACCAATCTGAATCACATCTAACGCTTCTAAATTACGATTGACGCTTTCTGTATTACAACTGACTAATCTAAATTACAATTGACTCAACTGAATCTCATCTGACGCTTTCTGAATTACAATTGACCAATCTTAATCACATCTGACGCTTTCTGAATCCCACTTGACGCTTTCTGATTTACAGTTGGAAAAGGTGTAGAATTGACCTAGAATTCACTAGAGAAAAATCCTCAATTAGCTATTTCATGATTCAATTCTCTGGTACAACCGGGAATCAGTTACGTCTTCAGTGGGAGATCTCTAAAAGAAACCAGCAGCTTCTAGGCACGAGGCAAACTATCGAGCTACTGTGGCGCCTCCGCCAATTATGCGGGTTTGTCGCTTATTCTCGAGCCGGAGTCTCCGGTTTTCCAGCTTATATCAGAGTGGGATACTTCAATCAATATCGTTTATTAGTTGACTTGGCCGACCCACCTCAAAAATGAGCAGTGCAAAACACACGAATGCAATCCTCCAACTATGATCCCCTCCCCCAAAAAGTCTTCAGCAATCAACACCAACACCAAACAACATGCAACAGGAATGAGGGAATCCTTTCCAAAAAATGCTCTATAAATACACACACCACACAAAAAGAAACGAAAAATCTGAATGTAAAATCGGTTAAGGAAGAAGAGTGAAAATACAAAACTTATAATGATATTAATAAATTAGTATAGGAAGAAAGCGATAATATTCACATTTTTTTGATTTCGATTGCGGGTGCTTCGTCGGATTCACTTGTGGTTGTGCTATAATTGCTTGATGTGCTCGAACATCTGAAAAACAGGAAGTTTTTCAGTCAATCTTCATTTCAATTCCTTTTAGATTATCTATCGTTAGTTTCAACAAGAACTTTTTAAAATACATCCACAGCGAGATCCACAGGGAGATTTAGGACTATTTCAGGCTGTACATTTTGAAGGCATTTGAGAAAAATCTAACAGTCATCTTTAAAAAGAACCGATGCAACCTCTGCAGTAAGTGCTGTATTCACCTATTCAAACTCTTGGCACGAATTTGGAGGAAATTCTTATCTGTCTCTTCTTCTAAAGTGGGTGGAGTTGGACAACTAATATCTCAAGAATCACTCATCAACTTTTCAAAAAAGTAACTTTTCAGTAACTCGGAAGCTAACAACATTTTCTATGAAGCAAAGCCCACTGGACTCATTAAGGGACTCTTTCTCGCCAAAAAGTGGGATAATGGGTAGTATTATTAAAAAATAAGCACAAGAATTTGCTTAGATTTTTGAGGAGTTGCTGAGCAGGCTTTCCCCAGAAACGCCTATTCCAAGCAAATGCTTAAGCTTATTTTTTATTATTACGATGATCTTTACTAGCTCCAAAGCTCTGCATCTGTCTGCCTTCTCAAGAGCTCAAAGTTCTGTTCCTATCTCCGACAGTTTATAATAAAGGTGTCACATCAATTATTACCATGTATTTTTCGCATTGTTTCCTTCTTGAGCTTGGCTAATACAATTCCAGAGGAATTCAAAGACTTACGGCATATTTCGCACAATAGACGCCTTCCAAGCTGGTCTATAGCCACCACCTGAACTCATCAACTTTTGTAATTTATACGGAATTAGAGCCTCATGTAAATCGCCGTTTATGTATCCGTTTACATTGTCGTAAAAGCAATCTTTCTTTATGACCAAAGCCTAAAGCGCTGGCATAGAGGTATATACGAGCATCTTGATTACTTCTTTCAATGTTTGTCGATACATTAGAGACATTCTAATTTTGTCTACCAGGTAAATATTTAAACTTGCACAGTAAAATATTAGACGGGATCATTTACTAAGCTCATGCTCAGCAGTAATGTCAACCGAGTTTTTACTATTACTAAATTTGTTTAATTTGTTTTTATTGTGCAATGGTTCCGGCAGCCACTCGACGAAAATCAAACGGTCAAATCCGTTACTGCTTTCGCGAAAAAAACGTTACCTGAAGTTTCCGAAAAATAGTAATTTCGTGGTAAGTACCTAGGTACAGTTGGGAGCGAAATGATTCATACGGCACCACTAGGAAGTCGGCTGGATCTCAGAAATGTTAGCTGCTTGGATTGTTCTTGAGTGCCAGTTTTGATTAGGGATTGATCGTAATCAGAATTAGCATTCAAGAACGATCCAAGCAGCTAACATTTCTGGAATCCAGCCGACTTCTTAGCGGTGCCGTATGAATCATTTTGCTCCCAACTGTACCTGTCTTGAAAATTAAAAAGAAAATGTGAAATTGTTGCATGCCAGCACGGCGTTAGCATGATATTGAGTGTTTCAGATAAACTTTTCCGGCGTGAAAAACGCAATGCAGGTCCAACCTAGAGGCATCAATATTTTGGTCGAGTGTGACATTCCGTTTCCTTTGCCGAGCGACACTCGATGGTGGAAGTCGCACAGGAAATATCGCAATAAGAGGGAAATTTTGTCTGGATTTGAAGCGGCGTTTTCGCAGTACGTATACAGGGTGCCCGCTTTTCGACCCGCAGCCGTGCATCAGAATGTCGCGGTTATTTTTGAAAAAAAAGTACTTTGAAAACAATGTAAATCTTTATCTATTGAAGAAGTCCTACAGTCAAAAGACAACCAAAGAGATTGAATATACAAACAATCAAATCTGATGACTGTCACTTTGATTTTTTTTGCAATAATCAGCAAAATATCACTCGTGCTTGAAATTTTCCCAGATAACTATGCCACTAGTTTTTCTCGGGTTAGTTGTCCCTAGATGAATGCCCTCCTTTTATCGTTGAAACCAGCTCTCGCGATTGCTTGGTCAAAATTGTCGTGATAATCTAAGCACTTGTGATATTACTGTTGATTATTATATTAACCAATTTCGTACAAAATATTCTGGAACAAGAGTATTGCCGGAATTTCCTGGTCGGAAAAAACGGACACCCTGTTCTAGTGTGACAAACCAGTTTTTCTTACAAATTCGTTTTATTCTGATCTGCAGAAGCGGATTCAATGGAATAGCGTGCGTCAAAAGAATGGTATGTGAGGCTAACAGCTACTTTGAAGTTGGCACGAAATCCATGCTAAAGGATATTCTGAAAGCTGTATTTACGTAAGTTGTGGTACAATGATAGCAACCAGTGGCGCAACTAATATTTTTTCTTGAATTGAAAAGTGTAATGGAATGATGTTGGTTAATTTTTCCGCTAGATACGAAAAATTTATCAATCTGGTTGTGTTCTATTTCACTTAAGTGAATTATTGAAAAAATGAAAAATATTCGCGAACATCCAATACCTCTGTAACAAAGATAAGCTTAGTAGGGTGGGAGTTGTAAACAATAACATAGCAACGACAGTTTGACTTGGTTGCCAAGTAGCAAGAGGTTGGCTCACAAGTAACAATAGTTTAGTTGCTAAGCAAATGCAATTTATTGCCAAGCTTGAAAACTTGGTTGCCAGGCAGCTGAAGTTATAGATGGTTGCTGTGCTACCCCCGACCGAATTCATTTTTTGCAAAGGTACTGGTAGACGAGGAGCTAGCGACGGATTTTTCATATCATTTCAACAAAGCTACAATGTTGATTTAAACATCACCCTACACTTCCTGATAACCAGAACAAACCTTTCCCGGCTGGTAGCCGCGGCCTTTGGACGTTATAGCTCTCTAGAGAAAAAAAAATTGTATGTATCCTTTATCACGGGCTATTTTGAGACGTCAAACGATTACCCTGATAGCTCGATTGATAAAGTGCGAGCGAAATGTTCGCAGCAGCTAACGAGCGATGTTAGCTGAACGAGCCAGCGGGCCCAGGTTCGAGACTCACCAAGTCCGAGTTTTTTTTGAAAGAAAATGATTCCTTTTAATTTCAAAGCAATCTAAATTCAAAATACAGATTTCTTACTGGATTCTTGACTTTTTCCCGATAATTCAGTATAGCGTTCGCTTGTTGAGTACCTTGTCCGTGTGGAAAGTAACAAGAAAAAATCGAAAAGGCGTTACTGAATTATCGGAAAAAAGTCAGAAATCCAGTAAGGAATCAGTATTTTGAATTTAAATTGCTTTAAAAATTAAAAGGAACGCTTTTCTTCAGAATTTTTTTTTGGACTTGGTGGGTCTCGAACCCGGGCCCGTTTGGGACATGGCTCGCTGAACCTCGCGCCCATTCTAGCTATTGCGGACATAACGCTCGCACATATTTGATCGAGCTATCAGGGTAATTGTTTGACGTCTCAAAATAGCCCAATATAAAGGACACGTACAATTTGTTTTTTTTTCTTTAAAAAGCTATAACGGCCAAAGGCCCCGGCTACCAGCCGGGAAAGGTTCGTTTTGGTCATCAGGAGATGTAGGGGGATGTTGAAATTAACACTGTAGCTTTGTTGAAATGATATGAAAAACCCGTCGCTAGCTCCTAGACTATGATAATGAACATCCGTAGGCCAATTAGAGAAAAAACGTCTCCGGACGTTTTCGGGAGAAACGTCCCGGAAAAACCGTTCCCTACAAAACGTTCCCGGGAGATGATATCCCTTGTCACCATGAAAAAACTAGGTTTCCATAAGTAATTTTTACAACCCTTATTTTACTTTTTTACCTTTCTAATTGCGAAAGATACTGTTTTTTCGATTTGCATTAGCATTTTGAAAAAAAAAAATCAAAAACGGAACTGAGGTTCATTGTACAAATTTCAGAAGCAAACAATTTTATAAATAATTTCATAACGGGTATTTTCTCCCCTAGCCCTAATCAAGGTCTCTAGGCACCTCGGCATGCTTCGTATCAAATTACTAATATCTTCTTTGGAAATGTTATTCCATTCTTCTATGAGCGCAGCTGAGAGCTCTTTGAGGTTATCAGGGGCAGGATTGCGGCTTCTTACACGTCTACCTAACTGATCCCATAGGTGCTCTATCGGGTTCATATCGGGGCTTATAGCTGGCTAGGGTAGTTGTTCTATGTCAGCCTCGTCCAGATAATGAGTCACAATGCGAGCAACTTGTTACCTGGCATTATCTTGCATAAAAATGAAACCGTCACCGATAATAGGTACAACGAAACAACAATGAAAACGTCCCCGGGAAATTATATCCCTTGTCACCATGAAAAGACTAGGTTTCCAAAAGTATTTTTTACAACCCTTATTAGTCCCCTTGTGTATCCTTGGGCCTTCGTAACTGCAGTTTTGCCTTCTTGTGTTCCATTAGACCCCTCGTGACTTCAATGTCGTTTGAAATTCTGCTGAGCCCCTTTGCACTGTTCTGTGGCCTTCGGAGTTTTGGCAAGCACTCTTATTCCCATCCCATATGTGGCAGCCAGAGTCCTATCGCCCCGCCCCCTTGTGTCTCTATGTATCACTTGGAGCCTTAGTGAACCCCCTTGTTTCTTCTTCAAGTCCTTCTAACTTTAGTAAGGCTTCTTGTGCCTTATTGTGTTGTTAGAAGCCCTACTCGCCCCCTCTGTTTCATTATTGTCGCTTGACGCCCTGCTGAGCCCTGTTGGATTTTTCCGTGGCTTTCGCAGCTCTCGTGCCTCCATGTGATGTTCGAAGCCCAATTTGGCCCCCTTGTTTCCTCACGTGTATAGTTGGGTCCCTGATGAGCCTTTTTTTTATGGCTTATTTCAAAATTCTTGCAGGCCCTTTTGGCCTTCTTGTATTATCGAGGGCTCCACTTAGCCCCCTTGTGTTTTTAATGTCGTCTGAAGCCCTGCTGAGTCTCCTTGCATGTCTCCGTGGCTTTTGAAAGCACCCTTGTTTCTTCATGTGGCAGCCGAAGCTTAATCTGGTCACCCTGCCTTCTTGTGTTGTTGGAAGCTTCAAGGGCCCCCTTGTTTCCTCAATGTTGTTTGAAGCTCTTGAACCTTTCCGTAGCTTTTGAAACTTTAGTGAGCATCGTTATGCCTTCACCTGATATTTGGTACCCTATCCCTTATGCCTAAAATTTTGATTCAAGATTCTGATGAACCCCCTTATGTTTTTCATCCGGAATTCCATTATGCCTTCGTTTACTTTTTTGTCTAGTCCATGGCTCCACTGTCTCTGGATTACGTTGAATTTTGCTAAGTCTCCAATTTCTGGCTTCAGTCTTCTTTCTTATAGACTTCATTTGTAGAGATTCGCAACTGAAGACCAAAGAAATAAATTAATTGGAATTAGGTACTATAGTCAACGAGGTTTGAGATGTTGACGACATTTTCTCTCAATTCTTCTCAGCTCCCCACTGCTGCGGAGTCAGAATCTTCTGGGAGAGGCATGTATGTATAGATTTCAGCAGCTCTCCCTGCAGCACCAAATTGATCAAATGGTGCCGTTGGAGCGGAGGTTTGCCCTCGAACTTCGACGAAACGATCGTGAACGAGAATTTCTCTCCGTAGCCGTCCGATTCGTCCACCGCTTACATGAACGATGCGTCGAGTTAGCACATTTGAACCTCTATTTGATATTCGAAGCCCAATTTGGCCCCCTTGTTTCTCACGTGTAGTTGGTGCCCTGATGAGCCTCATTATGTTTTTTCATTGTTTTCAGAACTCTATACTTCCCTTTTGCCTTCTTGTGTTATCAAAGGCTCCACTAGACGTCCTTCCTTGTGTCTTCAATGTCTGTTTCTTTAATGTTGCTTGAAGCCTTTTTAAGCCTGTCTGCACTTTTCCGCGGTTACGCAACTTCAGTAAGCACCTGAGAAGCCCCATTTTTTCTTGGCTTCCAGAATTCCACTATGTCTCCTTTTACCACCTTGTGTGTTGTCCAGGGTTCCATTGGATCTCGCATGTCTCTTGAATGTCGTTTGAAAACCTGCTGAGTCCCCTTGCATTTTTTCGCGGCTCATAGCTCTAGAAAGCACCCATGTTCCCCTATTTGGCAGCCGGAGCCCGATCGGGTCCCTTTGCGTCCCTATTTGTCGTTTAGAGCTCTAATGGGCCCTCCTGTGTTTTTTGTGGGATGTTTTCTGTTGACGTTTCTCCCGAGGACGTTTTTACCAGCAATCGTTTTTTTCCGGAGAACCATTTTTCTTAGAGACGTTTTGTGTGGGACATTTTTTCATAGATCCCTCTTTACTGGAGTTTTGGAAGTAAGACGACGACACAAATGAGCTCATCGGTGTACGTATTATGAAACCAGAAGGGGGACGTATTTCTCTGAGGATGTATTTTTTCTGAGACATCGTTTACTGGAGACGTTTTTTTACCATGGGACATGATTTCCAGAAGACGTATTCATTGCTAAGGGTGTTTTTTCGGAGACGTTTTGTGGAGGACGTTTTTCCCGGGAATATTTTGTGAGGGACGGTTTTTTTTTCTAGATCCATTGGCCTGATACCCCTCGGAACCTCTATGACGTTGTTTTTAAAAAATGTAAGAATTTTACACCTGCCTCATAAACTCATGAAAGTTTAAATAAGTAAAAATCCATTTAGTCTTGCAGTGGTGTTGTATAAAGTTGAACGTATATTGGTTATCTTAAAACTACACCACAATTCTTGTATTCTCTTGAAAATAAATAATTTTACGTTTACAAATTTCTTCAAAAAAGAATACCTTTTAAATATTATACAAGCCCTGACGATGCCGAAAGGCGAAACCGGTTGGCAAAAAAGAATACAAAAAATTGTGGTGTAGTTTTAAGGTAACCAATAAACGTTCATGAAAGTTTCTTTACCTATACGTGATTCACAACAAATTCAACAATTCTGGAACTTTTGACGTATTTTTCGAATTTAAAGAGTTCAGTCAACTCACCGAAGTCTCTTAAAGCTTCTTCAAGTTTTTGATTTAATTCAACGATTTTGAAGGTATTATTGTTCTTTGCAAGAATGTTTTTCAACAACTTGCGATAGCAGTTTTTTGTTTCCAACAAATTTGATGTACATATTTTCAAAATTAGAAAGCTTTGGCCACGGCTCTGGCCAATTTGATGAAGTCCTTTAATAGTTCTTTCAACCTGTTGGTCGCAAATTCGACATTTATTGAGACATTATTACTATTATTGGAAGTCAAAAGCTTCTTTCAACTGTAAGTTTAATTTTTCAACAAACTTGAAGATGTTGAGATATATTACTTATGAAAATCAAGAGGTTTTCGGGACGCTTCTCAGAAATTCAAGACTTCAGTTGAATTCATTCCAGAAGTTTGTTGAATACTTGAAAGTGAAAGTGAAAGTGGTCTTCTTTTTGGCCAAATTTGTCTCTGAGACAAAACATCCGGAAGTTGAATAGAGTGGTCTACATGAATTCCGGTCATATCGGGAGTATAGGTCGTCGACGAGTTTTGTCACGAGTCTTGCTGCCTATCCGTCATCGGAATCATCGGATCTGGTGTGCAGAACCTGTAAGGTTGGCAGCCATTCCGCGTCATGCGCTCGAAACTTCAACTTTTATGACGCTTTTTGAAACTGACTCGGTTAACGGTTTCCCAGTTTCGACGAGAAAAAAAATTAACAAACGCTTGAAATAATAACAATAATGCCAAAAAACTGAAGTGACAGGACCAAGGACAAGACGCTGTGCGCTGTGACAAATGACAAGTGACAAGTGACAAGTGTTTGGCAGTCCAAACATCAACCCCCTCCAGCTCCGTCGATGACTTTTATTTTGAAGTTGAAGAGTCCCGGTTCCCTGAACTTCACTGAGAACGCAGTGGATCGTGTGAACATAAAAATTCTGCGAATACCTCGCCCCTTCTTTCGAAGACGCTTTCCGCCACTCTAATGACTACTTTGTAAATTAGAGGTGATCGTTTGGTCTTGTTGGAGGAAATTCTATTTTGCACTGCGGCCTATAATATCTTTTGATGGCTACTTTGCTTTGGCGTATTGTGTAGTGACTTTAGGGAAAGAATAAGGGTTGAACGAGAAAAACCACAAATAACCAAGAAGAGTATTCAGCACTTCTGACTCATGGGGCGGCAATTTGCATTAAAAAGCATAGAAGAAAAGCACCTAATATGAGGATAGTGGAGAGTTCTAATCTACTGACTGAAGTCTCTTGGAGCTTCTTCAAGTCTTTTTTTTTTAATTTGATGATTTCAAAGGTATTACATGTTCTTTGGAATAATGTTTTTTAACATGCGATAGCTGTCTTCCATTTTCAACAAATTTGACGTATTTTCAACAGTTCAAAAGCTCTGGCCAAATTGACGAAGTCCTTCAATAGTTTTTTCACGCTGTTGGGGGGATATGGGATACCTAAACTACGCTATCTCAGGGAACCTAATTATCACGCGACCGGCCGGCCGGCGTAAGGGTACCGCATTCTGGCCGACCGTTTATTTACTGGACGGCTTCACGGAGTCAGGAGCTGACAGCCGTCGGCCTCACGAAACGTCATAGGCGTCCGTTCCAACAGATTCTAGCTGTCAAGAGCGTGTTTATTGTGGATTCAGGTGTACAAATTCGTGCGTGGGGTGGATATGATTTGCCCGATGAGTTTCAAAACACGTCTTTTATGCCGCTAGATGAAATGAAATTTCCATATGTTGGGTTGCGGACATCAAGCAACAGCACCGTACCCCGCAAATTTCGTTTTTGCTCCGCTCATGGTAAATTTTGACACATAGCTGAATTTTAGCCCCTCCCATCGGCCCTTAGCAACGGATGATTGCGTAACCCTTGTACAGCCAAAGCTGTCAATAATCTAGCAACCCTAACACAATCTTTATACATAGTTCCATCTATGGTCAGTATGTTCTAACAATACAATGCTTCGACGGGATGAAGTAATGTAACGTTGCTTAAATGTAAAAGCCAACTTCACTAGGCGGGAAATCTAGCCTTCATACTTCTGCGCCCTGCGCATAGTTTTTGATAACGAGCTCAAACTGTAAGTTACGAATTTTGTTTTGCGTTTGATTGATTTTGGTTAGCTGTTCGTTCATTTTTATTGTTCTTTAGTGTGGTGTAATGTTCAAATTCTATAATTGAAGGTATCTTTTTGCTGACTTTTTTAATCTCCCATCTAATATGAGTACCTCATGTCAGTGGAAATCCCTGATTTTGTCAGACTTTTCAAAAAATGTACTCCATATTAGGCGCTTTTCCTCTACCTGACTATATTCAGTGTTAATGTACCAATACGGTTATACATTCTCAGATCAAGGTTGTGATTTCGATAACAAGATGATTCACAAGAACTGACTGCGTATCAGCAAAAGAGACATAGACAGACTTTTCTGTCTGTAGTGAGTCTCTTTCAAATGTGTACGCTGATGAATCTGGAAAAGTAAAGACTCTCAAACCAAAACTAACAAGAAAAGAAGGGTCAGCAAAATTTTTGAAAAAAAAAATTTGTCGTGATGTCTATCGCGCGATCTCTTATCTATTTGAAACTAATTATCTTGATAACATGTAAAATTGCCTTGCTAATGTGATTTTATTATCATACAGAGTAATCTACGAATAATGCGACACAGCTTAATGCCAGATAGATGACATCAAGATACTCGTAAGTCTAGTTCAGCAAAGATTTTTTTTTGGTATTGTTCACGAAAATACCAAGTTTTCGATGTTTGGGTCGTAGTTTTAAAATATAATATTATTGCAATAATGGTTTGATAAAATTCAATAAAATCTGGCAGTCACTCTCCTCTACTGGAGCTACTCAAGATGATAAAAGTTACAAGAAAATGTAATCAATAGTCAGTTGACCTCAACAATATGTATAGGTAGGCAGACTTTTTGAATCATTTTGTACCCATGTTTGAAAGAAAGCTCAAGTTGCGCCACTGGAAAGAAAATTCTTCAATTTATACAGCAATTTGTTTTAGATATTCAGATCTTCAAGAATACGCAGGAAATCCCCAAGATGTTTGTGAGGACAGCGTTTTCGTCGACTGCCAAATACCTTGGATTCAGTATGTCATCGAGAGCTTGAAATTCTGAGCTTTTCCCAGCTCACGACACGCTTCATCAGATTTTCTCCATCACAGACCTTACGCAAATATTGTTCGCCCGTTTATCACGAAATTTGTTTATATCCATGCACATCTTATACCCAGGTAGATTTATCGGCAATAAATTTTCTTTATTACCTCTTCCCGAGACCGGCGTGTGCGAAATCAATGAGCCTTATTAAAGCTCCGTTGAACTTGAGCGGTGCTTAGTTTTAATGACCCGCAAAACTTGCAGGCTCAATTAATAATAACAATAATTCAAGCTGAAGGAACATTGAATTTGCTCATGCAATTATGCGAGTCATGGTGTGAATCGAGCTCAACTGTGCGTGGCTTTGTTGAACCAGGTGTGCCAATTGTTTATTCAAACAGTGATTTTACTATTTGCAGCATCATGTACTGGTACATGAGAAATTGCAGCAAAGAAGAGACTGACATTCTCTGCTGAATTATTTTGAACTGCACTTTAATGAAGCGCTTTCAAATTTAGACTCTCGCGTGTGCTCTGGAAACATACGGAAATGGAAATGTCGACACCGCTGGCTGCATCGGAGCAGGACTTCGAAGAGTTCGTTTTGTCACTGGGCCAGGAATGCATATCGTACATAGCATGTATACTGTACATAATAGAGCAACCGCAGATGCAGCAATAATAAGCGCTGGTGGCTAGAGAGCTGTAGTACCAGGGGCGCGCTAGGAAAGCTCTCTTTGTGAGATTTTGTGACTGGTATTTACATTATTCATCTGCTCTGCATGAAACGATAATAATACCTACTTCTACACGGAAACGTTGACGCTTCGTTAGGCGACGCGCAACATAATATGAATGCAGAGATGAAAGCTTGAATGGCAAATGAGACAGAGTTCTATGCCAGGTGAATACAGGTAGAGAGTATTTTTTCGGTCCGAGAGATAGAGGTAACATTTTCCACTGCGTTTCTTCAACTCATCGAAATTAAATAAAAATGCCCTGAAAATCACGCGTTATTCCAAGTGGAATGCAGTTCTGCCGTCATAAGGAAAAAGGCAGTAAATACATTTAAGACTAGAACTATTTTTAAAAAAATCATATGCAAGAAGCATTTCATATAACATTTTGGTAACAAGACATTCTGGGGTATTTGGGCCTCGCTAAATACGAAAATGCCTGTTACCAACTCGAAATTTTGGCAGGAAAGCTGCAATGGGGGAGGGGGGGGGGGTTATTATCAACAATAAAAATGCCGGAATTTCAATTTGTCAAACACACCCCATATCAATCCACCAGGTTCATGTCGTACCAAACTGACAAGCCAAGTGTCACTAAGTCGAAAGGGAGGGGCTAGCCGGAGGCCTTTTGGCCTGTGTTAGTGATTTTCTAATTTTGTTGATTTTGGATCAATATTGCCAAGTTTGGTGTCGTTTCCAACTATTTTCCACATTTAGAACTCAACTAATGGCTCCACATCTTGATAAGAGGCAATTTTAAAGTAGTTCTATGCAAAAAAACATGTTCTTCAACGTTTTTTCCTTCTGAACTTTGGTCAAGTTATATATCTTTGTCATGGGTAATGCTGTCGAAATTCTTACGTAAATCATTAGCTACAAGTAAGTAACATCTGAAAATGATGTGCTGTAGGAGTCTTCCATTTCTACAAGATCTGAAAAAAAAATTGTTACCAAAATGTTATATGAAATGCCTCTAGGAGGTAATTAAGGGCGTTTTTCAAAGTTTTGTACCAGTCTATTTAAGAAGATTACGAGAAAAACGCAAAAAAACCGTTTTGTCGTTGTTTCTTCCGATCAAATTTAAAAAGGCAGTAACTACGCGACGCTGCTTGCTTGCATAAGAGTTACTGCTTTCTTACGTTGTACGTGTTAGATACTGCCTTTTCACTAAATGAAACGATGACGTATTATAGTTACTGCTATTTTCAAAATCGAATTTGGTCGCTTTGGAATTTTTCGTTTTTGGAATCTAGGTGTGAAAATTGATGTAGAATTTTGTGTAGATTTTAAAAATGCTGAAAAGTCAATTCCGTAAAAATATGTAGTTATTGCTTTTTTTCTTATGACGGCAGAGTTAGTCCAGAAATTTTAGCTGTCAAAATCGCAAATAGCAAACAAAAATGAAAACTAGCCGGATTTTTGTATACATATAAGCTCAGCTCAGCTCAGCATGTAGTTCAACATACTAAAAGTCCTCAAGAATCCGGTGTGAGCTTCGGCCGTTGTGGCCTCGAGAAGAACTTGAGGGTCAGTTTTTCGCGTATATCTCATGAACAATAGCACTTAGGGAAAAAGTTCATGGTAAGAAATTGTTGGAAATTTTCTTGTCTACAAGAAAGACTCTCACACATTTCATCGTCAATCATCTCCTTCTCCGTCAAAACACAAGAAAATAAAAATAGTCCAGATGCTCGATGCTGAAGACTGGTATGGACTTCGAGTTTTATGATGGCGGAGTGCCACTTCGTAGAGGTGTTGTTTGATCCACTTTCTTGTGGTTGAAACTTGAAGCCATCAAGACGAACTATGCCGGCGGCATATACAGGGTGAAATAAGAGTAAAAAGTTAAACATTTGTACCTTGAGAACCAAAATAGGTGAAGACATGTAAATCGCCTTGAATAATTCTGATTTTATGGTCATGAAGTCGTCGTAAAGTTGAATCAAATATCTTGAGCCGTTCTTGAAATATCTTCAGAAGACTAAAGTTGTTACCAAAAAAAAATTATTTTCGTCTACTTATCAGAAAAAAAGTTGACTGTGTTTTTTCTAAAATTAGTTGGCCTAGAGAGGGCTTTTCGCTGTAATTTCATTTTAAATGAATCATGAATCATTGTTTCGATTCAAAACACCAGGTTTCGATTCAATATCTGAAGAATTACTGATATACGGAAAACTATTTTTTTTTCGTAACAACTTCAGTCTTCTGAAGATATTTCAGAAACGGCTCAACATATTTGATTCAAGTTTACGACGACTTCATGATCATGAAATTGGGAATATTTTTGGTGATATTCATGTCTTCACCTATTTTGGTTCTTGAGGTACATTTGTTCAACTTTTTATTTTTATGTCACCCTGTATATGCCGCCGGCATAGTTGGTATTGATGGCATTAAATTTCAATCAAAAGAGAATGGATCGAACAACACCTCTACCAACCAAGTGGCACCCTGCCATCATAAAACCCAAGGTCCGTACAGTTTTCGGCATCGAGCACCTGGACTATTCAGCTTTTCTTGTGTTTTGAAGAAGAAGAAGTGGACTGATGATGGAATATGTAACGACCTTTCTTGTAGACAACACAATTTCCAACAATTTTGCTTGAAGTGCTTTTCCTCCAAGTGCCATTGTTTACGAGATAAACACGAAAAACTGATCCTCAAGTTCTTCTCGAGGCCACAACGGCCGCAGCTCACACCGGATTCTTGAGGACTTCTACTATGTTGAACTACATGCTTAACTGAGCTTATATACAAAAATCCGCCAAGTTTTCATTTTTGTTAGCTATTTTTTCTATAATTCCTGGACTAATTTAGAGATGTTAAAAAGCCAACAATTATTTCCGCTTGAGAATATCGCAGGTACTACTTCGCTTCTATCGCACTCGATCGCTTCCAATTCAATACTTGAACCCGTACAAAAAATACGTAACATTTGGTGTCAGAAAGCGGTATAATTCAGTGTAATTCGGACTGCTACTACAGGACGTTCGGAACATTCGTGATTCGTAAATGCCGGAGACGAGAAGCATGTCGAAGACAGAAGTCGTGGACACTTTGGCGAGCATCATGGCGATGATGCAGCAGCAGAAGAGTCTTCAAGAAGAACAGGAGAAGAAGCGTCTTGGAGAGAAAAAAGAGGAGAAGACAAAAAGCGACAAGACGAATTAAAGAATCTTCTGCAAGAACAGGAGAAGAAACGCATGGAAGAAAAAGAAGAATTGAAGAATCTTCTGCAAAGGAAACGTTAACAAGAGAAAGAAGAATTGAGGAATCTTTTGGAAGAACAAGAGACTCAACAAGAAAGAAGAAAGAAAGCGTCAGGAAGACAAGGGAGAATTGCAGAATATTCTGGAGGAAAAGGACGAAATTTTAACCGTTGTAGAACAACAAACGCAATATTTCGACGGCAGTGTGAACAAGCTGGAAGAGAAAATGGTTGCGATGGTAGAAAAAGAAGTGGAAGCGGTGAAGGCCAACATGACGAAGCTGGAGCAACAGGTCCTGAAAACCGCCGCCAGTGCTGCGATGGTCAGTTCAGCGGGTATCCATCGCGTAAAGCTGCCAAACTTTGATGGGAAAAGCCCATGGACTACCTATAAGAGGCAGTTCGATGTCGCTGCCGAAGCGAACGGATGGAGCGATGATGAGAGAGCTACAGCTCTAGTCCTAGCTCTCAGAGGCCCAGCATTGGAGCTGCTCCAGACGATTCCTGAGAGCGAACAGAAAGACTTTGCCAAGCTGATGAGGGTCCTGGAGCTCCGGTATAGAGGCAATCATGTGCGACAGATCCATCAAACCCAGCTAAAGGCCAGGACACAAAAGAGCGAAGAAAGCCTTCAGGAATTCGAATCCGAAGTCCTGAGGCTGGTTCACCTAGCTTATCTAGCGCATCCAGCGGATGTTTTGGAAGACATCGCTGAAGAACCTTCGTGGGCGAACTAAGAGATCCAGATCTGCGTCAGATGGTCATAATCAGCAATTCAGCCAACATCAGCGACGCACTCATTCAAACTATTCGCATTGAGGCAGTCAAAGATGCTTCGCACCCTCATCGTCTTAGAGAGGTGAACTTTGACAGATCCGGAGCATCACTTACTTACGAGAAATCTGTGGAGGAGGTGTTTGAGGAACTCAAACAGGAAGTCTCCAGTGCTATGTCTCGGAACAGACCCCAAAACGAGCCAAGAGCTGGAGGAAGACCGCGTTGCTTCGGCTGTAGAAGGCCGGGACATCTGCTTCGGGACTGCAGGCAAAGGTCGAGTTCAAGTGACCGTTCCACACCGGGACGGAGAGCTCTCAGCCCTGATAGACGCTATCAGGAAAACCAATTCCAGCTAGCGCTAAGGGGTGCACGCTGGCTGGCAATCCTCAATGCCCCACGAGTTACTCCGTCTCACTGCTGCAGAAGTCACCCAATAGCCTTCTTCTTAGTGGAAAGCTTGACGAGGACGAATGCGTGTTCGTAATCGATATGGGAGCCACGAAGGCAATTGCTCGACGTGGGATTCTTCGAAAGAAACGCATTGTGCCACTGAGGGACGGCGCTCGTTTGACTAGAGCTACCAGAGAGTCTGCTACATTGTACGGAGAAGCTGAAGTGAGCATTTGCTTCGGACGGTTCCTGCTGCGAGAAAAGTTCCTGGTCGCTGACATTGTTGACGACTTCATACTTGGCCTGGACTTGATGGATAAGTACGAATTCATCCTGGATGTTGGACAGCGGACGCTAAAGATCGGAAATAAAGAAATGGCGCTTGGAACATCCATGAAGGCCGCTGAAGAGATCCGCCTACTTTCGTGCGCGAGCGGTTCTACTGGGTGAACTGCCGGGACGACGTGGAAACATGGTGTCGCCAGTGCAAGGTTTGTGTGGCCAGTAAATGACCAAGAACTCGCAGCCGAGGAGAGCTGAAGACTTACAATGTTGGATCGCCTTTTGAACGCATCGCGATCGATGTGGCTGGCCTGTTTCCGACAACAGAAGATGGCAACAAATGCATCCTGGTTACCATGGACTACTTCAGCAAGTGGCCGGAAGCGTACGCCCTACCCAACCAAGAGTCTTCCACAATGGCAAGGGTGCTGATGGACAATCTGATTAGCCGTTTCGGAGGTCCTCTGTAATTACAGTCAGACCAGGGACGAAACTTAGAATCCAACGTGTTCCAAGGTATCTGTACTCTACTCGAGATACAGAAGACCAGGATGACGCCTTTTCACCCACGGTCCGACGGAATGGTAGAACGGTTCAACCGGACGATGGAGCAGCACCTGTCAAAGGTCGTCGACGAGCATCAGAGAGATTTGGATCGTCATCTGTTGATATTCCTAATGGCGTATCGCGCTGCTATCCACGACACCACGGGGGAAACACCAGCACATGTTCTTTTTGGCCAAGAGATTCGCCTCTTCTGTGATTTACAATTTGTCACGCCGGAGAATGATCCTAAAAACATCCCCGAATACGTCGACGACCTGAGGCAAAGAATGTGCGACATCCACGAGTTGGTTCGGAAACGAACCCGAACGCGAAATACGTAACAGTATCATAGGATTTGGGAAAATATACGATAAGGAGAGACACAGATGATTTGTTGCGGAAAAGCAGAGCATTACGAATAATGCAGATGAGGCAAAAAGACAAGAAAGTTGCACTAAAATGTCAGAGACGCACGAGGTGCATTTGTTCCCATATGTGAATTGTAGGGACAAAGAAGCAAAGAAATAGATCTGGTAACGAATCGAACAGGGAAGTAGCAAAGGTGGAAGCTGCATACTTCATACTCTCCTAACAGACGAAGAAGACATAACCAAGTTTGGTAGAGATTACGAGAAATGCGCACTGGAGATGTGGGACTGAAGCTGTCTGACAGCTATGATGCGGATATCCGGCTTTTGTTTCGTTCAGCTTTGAGGAGATCACAACATGAGGGAGAACCAGAAGGACCAGAAATACATTTTTATATATTTTGAAAGACCATGGTGAAGTGCGGCCACGTGCGGGTCGGTCAGAACCGGGTCGCATGCCGCGGCTCTAGTTGCAGACTGCACTGCGGCTTGTCGTTTTGGCGGCGGCGGTATAGCAGCGGCGGCATATCGATGCCGTGTGGTGTCTTGTTTGACGTCACGCGGTTCGCCCCGTCGTGACGTCACTGAGCGAACGCGATATCCTCCTCCTTTTCCCTACCCTTGATCGGGGCGCTTGCTTCCCCTCCTCTGTTTTGCGCTTTGGAGCTTTGTATACGCCAGAGCTATCGCTGTATGCCACCGCTGCTTGCTGCTGCTGTACCGCCGCCGCCCGTGTATCTGTATACAGAGTGTTAATTTGAAAACTTACCGCTCCCGATTTCTCCACAAACAATGTTTCTACACGAGATCCTGGGACGGGTCGATTTTTTGTTTGGATGGGACATGATAGTGTACTTGAAATAGTCAAAAAATTATCTCTAGCTTGAAGAAAGTAGTTCTCAAGCGATTTTTTGCTATATGGTCAGCTCAACCCTACCTGTTCCACATGTTAGAAGCATACATCCCTGTGAAGTGTATCAAAAAGTATACAAGGTGAAAATTTAAAAAAAAATCTTGAAAAATTTTCATTCCGATGTGATAATTCTCGAGAAAACCAGTTTATCATTCTCAGCAACCTACTTATAGTCTCCTATTGAACATGTGAATAATGTACCCCTTTATTGCCGCTGGAGTTTCACGTACAGGGTAAAATCAATTTTTTCTTCAATGTTTCCTATCTTCATCGATTCAATCCGGACAAAGACCATTTCCAGCTCTGTAAGAAGTCTATGATCTCTCATGCAAGATATAAAAACGTCACATTCCTCAACCCCTCAAAACACAACTGCTCACAACTGATGTAAGATCGATTCAAGATCCCTAGGAAAAATCGTTGAGAAAGAGTTTTTAGTTTTTCACAATAATATCTCAAAGGGAAATCTCCTAGAGGGGGGGGGGTGAATTTCATCGTGAACACCCTGTACATCAAAATAATCGGAGACATCCCAACATAATCACAACATCCCTCGGAGAGCACATATAGGAAAGTCTTGGACCGTTAGACCATCGAGCTTCTGTCTTTGAATGCTTCAGCACTGATGGGACCCAAACAGGTCGAAACACGTGTCTGCTGGATTTCGATGGTGGTTGCTCGGTCGGTTCGATGGTCTGAGACTTCTCCTCACATTAATCACATATCTTGTCCCACGCTCGGAGGTTAGAGACACGCCTTTCTTTCATAAAGGCATCGACACTAATCAAAATAAAGAGAGTTGGGAAGGTCTTCTGGTCTTCAACATGATGTATTACTCGAACCCTATTTCTTTGGAAATTTTTGAAGGAGTCATTCTGCCTTGGGGGATAGATCAGAAACATTGAATTCATACTAATCACGTCCCCCTCAAATATAAAATCGACCTGACCAAGGATTTTTCCAAGAAAAATTCCTCAGGGAAGAAATTGGAGGTGGTAGGTTTTCAAATGAACACCCTCTATGATTGTGTGCGGTGTGCGTTCGCTTTTGGCCGCCGCCTCTTCTTGTTTCTGTCACCGCTACCGCCGCCACCGTCTGGTTCGAAGCCCCGCAAAGGGTGTTGTTGCATACATCCGCTTGATTTATTTATGGACGACGGGACTGACTCGCTAAATCCACATGACTTTTTCCCTATCTTCCTTTATGCTTTTTCCGGTTCTACCTTCTGCTTGTATCCATGTAGGAAAATTCGTGAGAATGGTAATTCAACCGTGACGAGAATGATATTGGCCGAGCTCGCTGGCTATATATTAATATCTTTGAGATTTAATTTCTTGGATTTTAATGCGAGACGGGTCAAAACTGGCGACAGTCGAGGGACAATAAGCTGCCGATTTTAGACACCGATGTGAACAGCAAAGTGAACTGAACATGAACATACATGTATATTTTGAGAAACTGAAATTTTTATGTTGCAGTGCCTATAGGCGATTTACATTTAAAAAAACGCCACCTGGTGTAGAGCTCGGTACTTGATCGTGGAGGAATTTTTTAAAAGGAACACATACTACAACGTCTATTAGCTTAGGTGGGCACTAGTAGATACCTGCAATACCCACATCATTGACATGAAAATTTGACAAGTAGAAATAATGTGAAAAGGGGTTTGCATTTGTGTCTCTTATTTCACGTTATGGTTAGCGTATTTAGCAAGCTTGTAGTAGATCTATCATCATCGGTGTAGACGTTTGTCTCAGACAGCTGATCAAAGAAAAGATATACCATTTTTGTGCGAAAATTGCAAAAATATGTAAGGTTTCGTCGTCATCGAACGCGTCTTGAGGAAAATCTATTGCCTCGAGAGGTACGAATTAGCATGCAAATAATTTGATGCGATCTGGTGTTAAGAGTGATGCCAAGAAAAATTGGTCAGATGTGTCTAGCTATCCCATAAAAAGACGAGGAAGATGTGGAAAGCGTGGAAAATGCAATATTAGCTATATTTGGACCTCGATCCGAACAGTAGGCGGAAAGCACCCTGCACTTTATGGTTAGAACATGCCACTTGACACAGTGACTGTTTGAACCAAACTCTTCCAATTTAGAAGTGTAGCCATCAGCGCCAACCCTTCAGTCCCTGTATATGGGGAGTAGAAGTGGAAAAACCACGAAAAGTTGTTGCTCAAAAACCGAAAAAAAAAACGGAGTCTTATCGTCCTTTCTGCGTCGATTGAAATGATCTCACCAAATTTGCGTATAGCATTGCAGTTGACAATGTTAACACCAAGTCCTATGAGATTATTTCCAGGTGAAATTAAACATTTTGCGGCAATATACTCTTCCAAGAAGCATTCGATCGCAGCAAAACCGTTTTAATTTTTGCAATTTTCACACAAAAATCGTACATCTTTTGTTTGATCAGCTGCCGGAGACAAACGTCGCCACTGATGATGAAAAATTATTGCGGCTGACTTGACAAAATTTGAGGCATTAGAATTCCGAAAGTGGTTCTTCCTTCCAATAACGACATTAGCCATCATGAGCAAAAAAGTCTGTAAAACCAAAAACAATTCGAATGATAATGTTTGATCTACAAGAAGGCAGTTGCCAATGCCGAGGTTACTTTTTTGTGGTAAAATCGTTGTACCTCACCAACTTCATAATAACCAGTCACTTCCTTAATTATTCTGCAAATAGTTAACGCAAGATGGCTGCCGGGAAGAGGAAAAAAGTTAAATGTCTTTTTTCTGGAAATAGTAGGCCTAGGCACTGGCTACCGATCATTTTCAACTGATCACATCACTGAATGAAGAACTACCGAGTTGCACTCTTATACTTTAAAAACTCACTGATTTACCTGAAAATTTCATTTTCATGAGAGAAAACGAGTTTTCCAGGATATTTCAGGAATGCTCCAGAATATTTGAAAAGGGTTTGATGGAATTTCATTGGCATGGACATCGTGATATATATGCCGATTTACACGACTCTATGCCTCTTTGGGTTTATGAGTTACCACGTTTCCTTCTTCTTTTTCCTTCTTCACCCTGTACAGAGAGCCTGCACGTCTGCCGCTGATGTCTACACTTCTGAATCGGAAGATTATGGTTCAAGCAGCAACTATACCAAGTGGCATGTTTTAACCCTAAAATGCAGAGTCCACCCATATTTTAGCGCCTAACGTCCGGACTAGATCTCCAGCTGAAGTCCAAGCCGAAATTCTTCAGAAAAAAAAACGAGAAAAAAAGGTAGGTGGTGGTTGACAGTCAGTGAGACCAGTCAGGTCTGCATGGCCAGCCTGAGGTGACTCTTGGCTGGCAGGCTGACTTGTTGTGTTTCCCTTCGTGCGGATGTGACAGTCTGTTGCTCTTTCTTGGGCGGAAGCTATGGATGATTTAGAGAAAGGTCTGCGACGACGCTGGTCATCAACATGGGGCCCAATAAAAAGCCTATGGGGTCCCAATTTCCCAAGTTTTGGTTCACAGGAACAAAACTTTGCTTGTGGTGGACTGCACAAGACAGCAAAGTGACAGTTTTGACGTGCCACCGATCGACGTAACAGCCGATGTTGCCTGTTGGACCTCCTCAAATAATAAATTCCCTAAAACTTCCTCCACAAAGAGGCAATTTTTCCCAATAAGGTCACTTGCCTATACCCTAGCTACCTACTGGATCTCCACTGAAATCACATTTGCATGTGCGCCGCTGCTGTCAGCTGAGGACTTCAAATTTTTGAGGCAGGAAGATTTGTGGTCCTTATTACCACTCCACACTATTAGTCCGGACATTCCCTTAATGCAATCCCTACAACCTTGCAAAAAATGATGAATGATGAGTTTATTAGACTCTTGGGCAACTTTTTGAGAAATGGTGCCACGATGGCGGTCGGTGCAGACGCCGTATACAGGGTGTTGAATAATGCGAGAGTTTTAAGTCGTGAACTATTTAGTTGAGGTCATGAAAGTCGCCGTGTAGATTGACAATGTACGAAGGCGCAGAGCGGACATGGAAGATATTTATTTGTAATTGCGACCTTTTTCTGTCAATTGCCACTTTTTTTGTGTCAATTGCCACTTTATTCTGGCAATTGCGACTTTTTTCTGTCAATTGCCACTTTTTTTGTGTCAATTGCCACTTTATTCTGGCAATTGCGACTTTTTTCTGTCAATTAACACTTTATTCTAGCAATTGCGACTATTTTCTGGCAATTGCGACTTTTTTCTGTCAATTGCCACTTTATTCTGGCAATTGCGACTTTTTTTCTGTCAATTGAAACTTTATTTTGGCAATTGCGACTTTTTAGCACATTTCGATAGAAAATGATGTTTATATGGCCGGTTTGTCCGTCTGTCTGTCCGTCCGTTATTTGTTTGTTCGTCCGTCTGACTGTCTGTCCGTGTAAAAGTTGAGAAGTTGTACTCCTTCTCGGGAAATTAAACTAGAGCCTTAGAACTTTTTCCGATTAATTAGCTTAGGCCCTCAAGGGTGGCCTATGGACAGACTGTATTTCATGGTGGCGCTGCCATCTTGGTAGCCATATTGAAATTTCTCATCAGTGGAACGGAACCTCGAACGGAACTCACCCTGATCACGTATGAATATTCTCACTTTCAAGCTCAGTTTCATGATTACGCCGCCATCTTGGTAACCATATTCAAATTTCTTATTAGTGGAACGATTTTCCTGAAATTTGGAACTTACCCTTGCCTTGGTTCGTATGAACACTCTTATTTTCAAGCTGAATTTCATGATCCGCTAGAGCGGATTCAGAGCGAATGAATCTGGAGCGGATTCATACGAGACAAGAGTACCTACGTTTCACGTTTCATGACAATCGTTCCAATAATAAGAAATTTCGATGTGGCGGCCAAGATGGCGGCGTAATCATTAAACTGAGCTTAAAATTAAGAATGATCATACGAGATCAGAGTAAGTTCCGTTCGAGGTTCCGTTCCACTGATGAGAAATTCCAATATGGCTACCAAGATGGCAGCGCCACCATGAAATACAGCCTGCCCATAGGCCACCCTTGAGGGTCTTAGCTATTAATCGGAAAAAGTTCTAAGGCTCTAGCTTCATTTCCCGAGAAGGAGTACAACTTCTCAACTTTTACACGTACAGACAGAGAGACTGACGGACAGACAAATAACGGACGGACAGACAGACGGACAAACCGGCCATATAAACATCATTTTTTATCGAAATGTGCTAAAAAGTCGCAACTGACAGAAAAAAGTCGCAATTGTCGGATATTAATTACGGAATGTGCAATTGCTTTTTAAAAAAATAGCCGCCAGAAAACCACGTCGCGTTTGAAAATAGGCCTACATTACACCCAATCTAATCTACTTTTGATATTAGTTGAAATTTGTCGGAAAAAGTCAATCCCCGAGCAGAAAAGACCATCTGAGTTGAGTTCTACACTAAACGTGTGTCGTCCTGGTCAGAATCCGGTTAAGCGGCCCTCTCGGGTGGTAACGGCTAAGAGGAAATCTGAAAATTCGTAGCGCCTTGTTGGGAGATGGCGGAAAACTCCAACTGCAGACTTTAATTAGATTATTTTAGTTTGTTGCTTTATGCCAAATTTGATCTCAGTCTATCGGATAGATTTTGAAGAATAAAATGTCTAAGTTTTGAACTTTGATATCTTTTAATTACTGACGAATGAGAGTTGGAGGAGTACTTTTAACTGTCTTGAAAACAGTATTTTTAAAGCTTTCAAATATCATACTGCAAGTCAAGTTTTATGAAATAAAACTTCTGTCATTTTTTGATGATTACACTTTCACTTGACAAGTGACAGCCAAAAACTAATCAGCTCATTTGACAGCAAGACCTTTTCTTCCTACCAAATTTCAAGTCGATCGGATTAACGGTGCAAAATTGTTTTTTTTAGGGACTTTTGACAACTGGCAGCCTCCAAGACGACTCGCTTTGGGGAGGCAGACTGGCGTTTCAGCAACTACCATGTGGGTGGCTATCACCACAAGAAGTATGGTGAGGTCAGAAATGACATGATCTCAAAGGCCGCTAGCTTACGGCCTATAAGAATAAGTCAAAAGGTGAAAATCAGCCAGCGATTCATAGCCGAATGGCGCTTGTGTTGCTGGAAATTGCACTGATGCCATTTTGGTTGCGAATTGCCGAGCGGGCCTCCAGATTGCCCTCGGCGCACATTTTCATCAGCGGTGGGACATTTTTTTACGTGCGATTTCACTCCAGTAAATCACAAAAAACCTACACGAAGCCAATAATTTCATTCAACACATGTTGCAACAATTGAGGCATCATTCGATCAACTTTGATGTAATTTCATTTACAGGAACCTGGCCTTTCAAATTAATAATGCAAAAACGCCCCGAGGTCCACAAAAAGCTTTTCCACGTATGCGGCATATTTATTTATTGCATTTACAAAGCACTAAATTGTTTTTTTGGTTTCTTGTGTAGGTACACACTATTTGTCTATCAAACTATCCCAACAATGCTGGTGTTAAGACCGACCGCTGGATGGCGTATTGCTTAGCTTGAAACTAGAGAGACTGTACTATAGAGTGACGAAGCTATGAAAGGGATATATCGGTATTCTCTGTCAGTGTCTCGGCATTTCCTGGCCTCGTCAAAATTTAAAACAAAGTTAGCTGGGGTGGGCGTGGTTGCTATCGACATTTGTCATTTTCACGATTTGTTTACAAATTTGAATTGTCATTATTTTGCATGCCGAAATCGCCGAAATCCGAGCTAAAAGTGCCAAAACGAAAAAGGTGCACCGTGAAGCCGTACAAGAGTCGGGAAGATGTGATGTTTTCCTTGCCGAAGAAACCATCAGGTATAGAATCTTGCAAAATTGATGAACTTCTATTATTGTGCTTCTTGGGTTTTCCAGCTGTTCGGGGCCAGTACCTACTGAAATACATAATATACCTACTGCGCGTACGCGTACGGCAATTACAAATATATCTTCACGATGGGGTCACCACGTCGACGGTTACTGCATTCAACGATCAATGGAATTTGCGTTCGACGGAATGAGTTGGATGATGAAACCTACGTTCGACGAAATGCCAGCAGTACTTGAAATTCGGTGATCGAAAGCATCTGCTATGTATGGAACACAATATACATGCCTTAAACAGTTTTCAAGAGTTTCTGTTAAATTTGGTAAAAAAATCTGTGTTGAAAGATGAAACGGTCGACTTAACCTCAACAAAAATATTGACAGCTCATGCCATGCATTTTGACTGTGACGCAGGGTGGTTTAGTAACAAGCAATGGCACCACACCCTGACGTGCAAATACCCTAGTGCTCTAGCTTTCTCTCTCTCTATACCCTCTCGCTCAATAACTGGGCTTGCGTCTCTCTCTGGGTAACCAGATCCCAGGTCTCTCTACTTGAAACGCCCGTCCATAAAGCGATTACATGAAATTTGTTGAAATGACATATTTTATGGGCGTTTCACTTTAGCCGCTTTCTTTCGGTCAGGATCACGGATCATGATTCGGAAATCCGCTGACTGGATTGGTTGGATTGGTTGCACGTGACACAGCCAACCAACCCCGTGAGCGGATTTCCGGATCATGATCCGTGATCCTGACCGAAAGAAAGCGGCTTTTATAAGAAAGAAAAGGAGTTATGTAGTTTGATGTAGTCTCTGACAGATGACAGATCTTTCAGCTGGTTATTGGCATTAACACTATTGACGTGTTTAAAAACAAGTACAAATTGTCCATCTCCGTCTTCGAAACTTTGTCCTAATAAAATCGTGAAACAGCTTCCAACTTCTCTCCTCCTCCAATTAGCCCGAGTTGTTCGAGACGCGGTGACTTTCCCTTAACGCGGGTGGGTGGCGGCGGTGCGGTTGCAAAGATTAAGTTTCGCACGCGGATGTCGTCCATAGATAGCGACGGTGAGAGGGAGGCTGAAGGGGAAAATTATATGATGGCAAAGGCATCGAAACGTTATTGGCAAGGGAAGTCGGTATACGCGGATAAAGGTGGATCGGGTTTACGAAGGGGGGAAAGTGATAATAATTTCCATCCTCACTCTTATCTTGTTTTCCGGGAGTCGGCGGAGAGGAATAGGTAACGGCAACGCGGAGGCCTTTGCCGCGCGATCCTTATTATAAAGAACTGTTATTCCTTTTTCTGTTCCGCCGTCCCGGCATTGTCCCTTTTACACTATAAATAGAGCTCCGCAAGAGCGATTTCGCCGCACCGGAGATTTGGAGCAGTTACCTTTCCATTAGGAGCACTAGATCCCGAAATAGCTCTTGACAACGGAGATGGAGGTTGGTACCTTCATTATTATGGCTCCGCACTATTACGACGTCACGTCTGTGCGAATTCCCTTGTTGACACGGGATTCCCGTGACCCGAAACAAGACAGCTTGCAGGATTCATCGTGGTGACTATCGTGATGCTTTGGAACTTCGGGAGAATTAAACTTGCGGAACGTTGGTCCAAACGCATTTCAATTTCAAACAAGAACCTCCCCGCCGCAGTTGTACTGCTTGATTGTGATATAGCGACTTGCCTATAACCTATTCTACAAGGGTTTCGACATACGTATTGTTACAGATTTCGCGTTTGGGTTCTTTTATAATTTAGACGATCGTTTTGAAACACACACTGTTTATTACTCCTGCTATAGAATGCACGTCAACAATTACTTGCGCTTGGGTATATCGCTTCAACTTCTCGCTATTATCGCTCTGAATTGAATACTGGTCCGTTGGCCGATGGCCGATCCGTGATGTTTATACAGGGTGATTCATGAATAATCTTCCATAGGCTAATGGGAGATAGAGGACTTTGAGGCGAGCCAGGCTCCACAGTAGAAATTTTGTTTTCTCCATTGGCTACGAAGATACAAGGTGTTTTGTGTGTTTCGTATAAAACCTTGATAAGGGTTATTTCTGAAACGGCTAGAGAGATTTTGTTGAAATTTACCAGTAATATTTCTTTGTTGGAACTTACTCAGAAGCCGTACCGGTTGAGTCAAAATCCAGGGCCGGACTGAAAAAAATGTGCCCCTTTGTTATTTGATCAAAAAGTACATTTTCTGACCGCTTTTCTGAAAAACTGCTATCGGATTCGATGAGCTGAGGAAAAATGCTTCAAGAATCACTCTTCAATTGAGACCTGAACCGTTTCGACAATAAAATTTATAGTGAAATTTGTGGGTAAGTTTCCATTTTTGTACGGACATAATCGACTCATTGTTTGATTGAATGCATTCAAATTTATTTTTTGGCTTGTCTCTGTTTGAATAGAAGGGCTTAGTCAAAAGAAAAATTCCAGAGTCGACAATTTTTTGTTAATGACAAAATCGAGATTGAAACAGAAGATTAGGCTCGATTTGATCGTGAAGGAAATCTTCGGCTATGGAATGTTCCTCTCAACCAAGTCCTTCTATTCAACGGAGACACGTCAAAAAATGAATTTGAATGAATCCAATCAAACAATGAGTCGATCATGTCCGGTAGGTTATGGAAACTTACCCACAAATTTTACTTTTAATTTTAATATCGAAACGGATTAGGAGTGTCATTTGAATTGAAAAGTGATTCATAGAGCACTTTTCCTTAAGTATTAGCTTTTCGAGTCCGATAGCAGTTTTCCAGAAAAGCGGTCAGAAAATGCAATTTTTGACCAAATAACAAAGGAACACATTTTTCCAAGCCCGGCCCTGGATTTTGACTCAACCGGTATGGCTTTTTGATAAGTTTCAACAGAGAAATATCATTGGTAAATTTCAACAAAACATCTCTAGCCGTTTTAGAAATATCGCTTATGAAAGTTTCATACGAAACACGAAATACCCTGTATCTTCGTAACCAATGGTGAATAGTATATTACATAACAAGCAACGAAAGTGATACTTTTCGCATGAGTGTGAAAAATTACGGACGAGTGCTAGCGAGTGCTGTAATCACACGAATGCAAGAAAGGACACTTTCTTGCGAGTTGTGTACACTATTTTTTCCTTCGACCGACCTATTTTTCCTGTTCGACGTCTGCTCATTGAGATAGAAATATCAAACTAGCTATGTCAGCGGGCGTCACTTACCGATACTACTCACTGATATTCTATTTTCTGAGTATATTTTCGGATGTTTTATTGCCACTTTTCCATTTTTATGTAAAATAAGGAAATTACCAAGAACCAGATGAAGTTCCCCCAATTTTTAGAAATTTCACAACAACCGGCAACGCTGCTCGAGCTCGACACTGACACTTGCTAGGAATTTTCAGATATTTTGGTTCAGATTTACCTAGTTACTAAAACTGAATTATTTTATCCCATTTTGATTTCAATGTCACGGATTCAGCCAACATTCTCACGCGATTTGTTTTATTTTTATTATTATTGATTACTGGAAGTTCTCGACTGTGAACAACAACCAGCTACTGAGGGCAAAGAAGCATCAGTGGCATGCCCAGAAAAGTATGTGGCGCAGGGACGTCCTCCAAATGCTGGATAATGGAAGATCGTTTGCCATGGAACTATGTCTGGCATTGAAAAGCGAAAGCAAAAGGCACTAGTGACGATATTTTTACTTTCGCGCACAGCGTTTGCAATTGGCAAGTTTCGCGCCTACTATACCGTACAGAAAGTAACGTTTTCGTGGGTGGTCGTAGGAAAAATAAAATTTCTTCTGCTCGAAGTCCTCTATCTCCCATTCATCTATGTAAGGTTACTCATGAATCACCCTGAATAGTATCTCCGACTACCATTCTTTCATTTCCCACCGGTTCTTCGGCAAATTCCATATTGATCGCTGCATATGGTTTCGGGGCGGGTTTGGTACAACTTATCGACAGGACAACTCACCGACACCCAACTTATCGACAAGACAACTCATCGAAAAAACAACTGATCGACAGGACAACTCATCGACAAGACAACTCGCCGACAGAACAACTCGCCGACAGGACAACTCACCGACAGGACAACTCGTCGACAGGACAACTCGCCGACATGAAGCATTGCGCCCGCGCACGACCGGGCTTATTGGGGCTCTAAAGGACACTCTTCAAGACAGAAGGGGACTCAGCAAGACTTTGGATCTTACAATATACAGGGTGTTCCACGAAGTAACTGACATAGTTCAAGGGTAGATGTACTTTCTCGAGGCAAATCAGAATCTGCATTCGAAATTTTTCTGACGTCCCCCGTTTCCGATATACGTGTTGAACCGAAAAGTTTGATTGGCCATATCTCACGAATAGATCAATAGAATCGATTGAAACTTTGCAGGCACATTCTAGAACCAAGAGCCTTTGTAGCGCCTCTACAAAATGCGATTCCTAAATTGTCTGGCACTAATTTAGCTGATCCGAAAAAAAATGATTACCAGAATATTTTCAGGAATATTTTTTTAAATTTCAACAAATTTTCAAAAACATTCCAGAAAAATTTCTGGTATCAATTTTTTCTCGGATCTGCTAAATTAGTGTCAAACAATTTGAGAATTGCATTTTGTAGCATTTTTCATGTGGTTTCCGAATATGACATCAGATTTTAATAAAAAATCTATACAGGATGACTTTTCCAACAAAAACTCGAAGAACAAAATTTTGGGTACGGTCCTGTATTAATTTTATAAGTGAATAGGGCGCTACAAAGGCTCTTGATTCTAGAATATACCTGCAAAATTTCAATAGATTCTATCAATGTATTCCTGAAATATGGCCAATCAAACTTTTCGGTTGAACCACGAACCTGTAGTATAGCTGGACAGATGATAACAGAGGGGAAAATGACGCCAGGCGGGCGCTGCCATGAGATTATGTGGTCACTAAGTTTTTTGTTTTTAACGGTTGGCATCACCTGCTACGGCAACGGTCTGATTCTACGAGTTTACCTAGGTATATCCCGTACACTTTTCATTGTCAGTAGAATGACTTTTTGTAGCAAAAATGAAGTGACAAGCTGGAGCGCTGGGGAGATACGGCTGACGGTCGCTGATAGTTTTGATCTAAAACTTTGCAGGTGCCATCAGCCGTAGCTGTAGTCCTCCAGCTTGTCACTTCATTTTTTATTCAAAAACCCATTCTACTGAAAATAATAAGTGAACGGGATATATGTACAAGTCGCCGAAATCAAAACCAGAAATCAAGATATTATTCCAGTTCAAGATGGCGCGGCACTGACAGCCAAGCACCGACTGTCACCGAGCGAAAAATTTTCCAGTGAACTTCAAACGTTCTATGTAATAACGGTAAACTCTTGCGAATCTTCATGGATCGGTTACAAATTTAGCTAAAAATTATATTAATATACACTAAAGTTATATATATTTATGAAAAAGGGTATATAGTCATAGTCATCAATACATAAAACTGCTCCGTTGAATATTGAAAGCCACTCTCGAAGCCGCTACCAAATGTTTTGGGACTTTTGGGTACCGGTGCATAATAAGTAGGAATCGGCCGATACCGATATAGTATATCGGTATATCGGCCAATTTTTGGATTATATCGGTATCGATATTTGGCCGGTATGTCGCCGGTATTTAAATGTGTAGCACGCTTTTTGAAACACTTGGAAAACACATAAGCCAAATGATCTTGAAACATGTAACACTCAAAAATCATACCAACTTATTATTCTTGGTTATTAAACTACTTGATTCGAGGAGACAATCACACTTTATTCATTAATAATTTACCAATATGGAACTAAAAAAACTTCTGTCAATAAAAAAAAAATAGCTTGGAGATTATTCAGAATGTTTGTGATAGGTAGAAGTCATTGGAGACTAAAACATCGAAGAACCTTCCGCCGATACGGAAAAAATCCTTCATTTTATACACACTGACCGTCAGTTCCACAAAAAATATGATCAGCGATTAAGGCTGATTGCAGATTAACTGAACTTTTTTCTGCTGAATGCTAGGTGATAACTGACAAAAAAAATGCCTGAAATCTGTACTAGACTCATCATCTTTCCATTATTGAGGGATAAACCAGCATTTCCATTGATCAGTCAGCTACAAATCGACAAACAAAAATCGCAAATCAACTAATCTCGTATTATCTGTTTTGTGGAACCCACGGTGAGTGATGATATAATATACAGTGTGGTGATAAAGTCCTGCACAAAACTCATATCTCCGTTAATTATTTTTTTTCGGAAAAATCCTGCAACAGGTCGATTTTGTTTTCATCCAACCCATTATATTAGTCGTAGCGGTACACCAAATTATTCTGCACTTCTAACGATTTCGATTATTTTCGGCACAGATGATCATTGGAGCTATTCAAGCGTTTTGACCCGCAGCACCACCAAATTTGCCCCTCAGGAATGGAGGGGTGGGGGTATCTTCAGAATTCGAAGCTCCAGGTCTAGTATGGTCCAATGAAGACCCACAAAGGAAAGTGAGTAGTCATTTTCGAATGATTTTCATCCGCTGATGTCGATTCTGACGTGAAAAATGAGTTGCGCAATCATTTGACAAAGATAATTGGTAATAATAAGAGATAAAGATGAAATCAAGTGGTCAATTCTATTGAGCTCTGTGGGAACTTGTTTTTTGTGATAAATACATGAAACTTGGTGTGACTGCTCATTATTACTTACTTCCCAAATATGCAGGGAGCACCACGCGTTTCGACGGATGACGTCGCGACGGAATATCAAAAAACAATCGTCGCCATTTCCAGAACAGTCGATAGGAATATTATAATTTCTTTGATTTCTTTCATCAAGCCATATGCTTTCAAAATTCAATAACATATTTCTGTCGATTTGGGGAAACGGTGGGCTACCAGTGGTGAACCAGGTGCCTGTAAGGGGAACTGTGAGGTTTCTTCACCCCCAAATTTGCGCGGTCAACATCTTCGGATAAAACCGAGGATAAAACTAACTATTTTGAAGTCTGTGCATACGAATATGTTATTTGGTTAACATTTCTCGTGTTTCGTCCTTCTAGGGACTCCTCAGTATGTTTATATAGATCTAGCGATCAAATGAAAGGCACTCAGAAAGGTACTTTTTATTACTGGAAAAAAGTGATCTTCAATGTTGTACCATATTAGGTACATACTCGGTTACAGAACTCTTAAAAACTAAACTATAAATTATTATAACGATTAATCGCCTGTTAATATCGATGCCACCGTACTGGAGAAAAGAAATCGCTTTGTATGAGACCGTATCAAATGATTGGACCATTATTGTTCGTTTATTTGTTGTTTTTATCCTTATTGGCATTTCTTTTGTCATACGAGTTTGCTGAATTTGATTCCCAAATATCACAAGCTAAGAAACTTTGTTTATATAGCACAAAGCACTGTGCCGGGAATCGAATTCAAGAATTCAAGTTTTTGATATTGGTGCTTTTTTCAGACGTATTTACTTCATTCATATCCGAGACTTTATTCATACCCTAACACCAGAATCACAGAAATCGCATTTACTCCTTTTTTACCCATTTCAAACAAAACGGTATTCCAGAATCGGTAACTTTACTAGGTAGTCTGAATGATCTCGCGCGGTTGCGAAATCTGTATAAACCATACTGAGGAGTCCTTAGAAGGACGAAACATGGAGAATGTTGACCAGATGACATAATTATTCGTATAGACAAACTTAAAATAGTTTTATCCGAAGATGTTGACCGTGGAAATTTGGGGGTAAAGAAACCTCACAGCTCCCTCTAGCAGACACCTGACTTACCACTGGTAGCCCACCGTTTCCCTAAGTCGACAGAAATATGTTATTGAATCTCGGAAGCATATGGTTTGATGAAAGAAATCAAATTAACTATGATAATATATCGACTATTTTGGAAATGACGACCACTATGTTTTTTGACATTGCGTCGCGACGTCATGCGTCGGAACGCGTGGTGCTCCCTCCATGTTTGGAAAGTAAGTAATAATGAACAGCCCTACTAAGTTTCATGTATTTATCACAAAAAAACAAGTTCCTACAGAGTTCAGTAAATGACCACTTGATTTCATCCTTATCTCTTATTATTACCAATTATCTTTGTCAAATGACTGCGCAACTCATTTTTCACGTGAGAATCGACATCAGCGGATGAAAATCATTCGGAAATGACTACTCACTTGCCTTTGTGGGTCTTCATTGAACCATACCAGACCTGGAGCTTCAAATTCTGAAGATACCCCCACCCTTCCGTTCCTGAGGGGCAAATTTGGTGGTGCTGCGGGTCAAAACGCTTGAATAGGTCCAATGATCATCTGTGCCGAAAATAATCGAAATCGTTAGAAGTGCAGAACTTGGACGATTTTAGGCTCGTACCGCGACGACTATATCTACTGTATACAAAAACACTTTTTTCGTTGGCTGCTTTTGAGTAACGATGACGTCATGAATTTTTTTAAATGACAACGACAACCCCCAAATTTTTTTCACAAAATTGTTAGTTTTAGTTTTTCTTCAAGCAACAGTGTGGAAATGTTTATGTCTTACGGCAGGATACCAAGTTGGGGCTGAAACCGCTGTATTTGGCGAGTTAAGCCGTCCTAAACTTTGCGCCTGCAACTTGGTATCGAAATAAATAGTAATTGAAGGATAAAAATATTTAGGCCGATATATCGGTATTGGCCGATATGGATATAGCATTTATCGGTATCGGCCGATAATCGGTATCGGCCAAAAAATCCATATCGGTCGATCCCTAATAATAAGATGGCGACTTCCAGAGGAGGGGTCATAAGTTGTTGGGAGAATGTGGGGGATTAGCAGTCCAGCTATACTACATGTTCGTGAGTTGAACACATAAATAATCACCCTGTATATCGGAAACGGGGGACGTCAGGAAAATTTTGAAGGCAGATTCTGATTTGCCTTGCATCTAACCTTGAACTATGTCGGTTACTTCGTGGAGCACCCTGTATATTGTATACACAAGGGAGGATAGGGCTCTGAATATCACAGGAAGACCTGGCAGGGCTCACTAGGGTCCTCAACGATACTTTAAGACACAAGGGGCTAGCAGGGCTCAAATCGCCAAAATGTAGACACGAGGCTAAAAAGGGCTTCTAATAACACAAAAAGGGTTGGGGGACCCAATGGGGTTCCAAACGACATTATAAGACACAAGGGTGCTCAGCAGGACCTAAACCACTACAATGTAGATCAAGAGAGGATAGGGCTGTGAATATCGCAAGAAGGACTGATGGGGCTCACTAGGGCTCCAAATGACACATAAAGTCACAGGGGGGCTTATTAGGGCTCTGAGAAACCTGGAAAGGCACAAGGGAGCTTTCTAAGATGTCAGAAATATCGAGAGGTCAGGAGGGGGACACCGGGGCTCCAAACGATTGTTGTAGACACAAGGGGGCTCATTAGGGCTCCAAACGATACTTAAAGATACAAGGGGACTCAGCAGGGTTTGAAACACCTCAATGTAGATATCAGGGAGGATAGGATTTTTATAATTAAAGAAGGTCTGGCGGGGCTCACTAGGGCTCCAAATGACACTTTGAGACACAAAGGGAGCTCGGGGAGCCCTGTAGAACTTCGACCAACACATAAAAACTCATAGGAGCTAGCCAGAGCTTCGAAAACTAAGACAATGTGAGAAGGGGCTCAGCAGGGCTACAAATAAAACATAAGGCACAGGGGGGCCACATAAGGCTCTCAGAAACCTAATAAGACACAAATAAGCTTTCTAAGATTCCAGAAACATCGAGAAATCTTAGGAGAGTCACCTGGTTTGCAAACGATAATTGAAGACACAAGGGGGCTCAGTAGGGTTCCAAACAATACTTAAAGATACAAGGGGGCTCAATAGGGCTTGAAACGCTTCAATTCAGACACAAGAGAAGAGAGGCCTCTAAAAATCGGACGAAGGCTATTTAAGTAGATATACTGAGCCCCCTTGTATCTTCATGTACCGTTTGGAGCCCTATTGAGCCCCCTTGTGTCTTCAATTATTGTTTGCAGACCCTGTTACCCCCTTTTGACTTCTCGATGTTTCTGGAATCTTAGAAAGTTTCTTTGTGCCATATCAGGTTTTTCAAAGCCCTATGTGGCCCCCCTGTGTTCTTATGTTCCATTTGTAGTTCTGCTGAGTCCCTTTTTTCAATGTGTTAGTTGTCCAAGCTCTAGTTAGCTCCTGTTAGTTTTTATGTGTTGGTCAAAGTTCTACGGGGTCCCCTCGTGTCCCCAAGTGTCATTTGGCGCTCCAGTGAACCCCGCCAGACCTTTATCCGATTTTTAGAGGCCTCTCTTCTCTTGTGTCAACATTGAAGCGTTTCAAGCCCTACTAAGCCCCCTTGTATCTTCAAGCATCGTTTGAAGCCCTATCGAGCCCCCTTGTGTCTTCACTTATCGTTGGCAGACCAGGTGCCCCCTTCTGATTTCTCAAAGTTTCTGGAATCTTAGAAAGCTCCTTTGTGCTCATGGACCTGTTTTGTGCCATATTAGGTTTTTCAAAGCCCTATGTGGCCCCCCTGTGTCCTTATGTTTCATTTGTAGTCCTGCTGAGCCCCTTTTTTCAATGTGATAGTTTTCCAAGCTCTAGTTAGCTCCTGTTAGTCTTTATGTGTTGGTCAAAGTTCTACGGGGCCCCCTCGTGTCCCCAAGTGTCATTTGGAGCCCCAGTGAACCCCGCCAGGCCTCTGCTCGATTTTTAGAGGCCTCTCCTCTCTTGTGTCTACATTGAAGCGTTTCAAGCCCTACTAAGCCCCTTTGTATCTTCAAGTATCGTTTGGAGCCTTATCGAACCCCCTTGTGTCTTCACTTATCGTTGGCAGAGGCAGACCAGGTGCCCCCTTCAGATTTTTCAAAGTTTCTGGAATCTTAGAAAGCTCCTTTGTGCCTTATTAGGCTTCTCAGAGCCCTAAGTGGCCCCCCCGGTGTGAAGAATTGTCCGCGCGAAGAATTGTCCTAGCACCTTTAATTAATTGTCCTGTCGTCGAGTTGTCTCGTCGGTGAGTTGTCCCGTCGGCGAGTTGTCCTGTCGAAGAGTTGTCTGGTCGATGAGTTGTCCTGTCGGCGAGTTGTCTTGTCGATGAGTTGTCTTGTCGATGAGTTTTTCTGTCGGTGAGTTGGGTGTCGGCAAGTTATCCTGTCGATGAATTGGGTGTCGATGAGTTGTCCGACTCCCTTTGGGGCACCCTGGAACGATCCCACACTTTTCGCGTGCATTACCCGTGCTCTGGACCTCCGGCACCTCCGCCAATTGGCCAGATGTGCCTTACTCGGCTATTAAAGTCTCCCATATAATCTCGACCGGGGCAGGGCCTAGGCGTATGTTCTCGAATATTTATAGAGCTCCGTAATTCGCAACAATGCGTACGAATGGTCTAGAAGGGCCGCGTGTGTTTCAGAACACCGACTACGATAGCACCACGCTGTTCGCGGGATGTGGTTTCTGCAAGACCAAAGGCGCATTCCGGAGAGTCTTCACCCATTCTCTGAGACAACCACGAGTTCAAGAAAGCGTCCTTTGCTGTTAGAAATCCTAGATGGGGCTCTAGGCTATTCGAAAAGGAAGCTGCTGCCAGGAGTAGAAAGAGTAATCATGTAATCAATTCAAATCAGTGTTTAAGTATAATTGGTTGCCCACTGATCCAGGAGTTGATGAATATACCTGGGGGGCTTCCTCAACAGCATCCATTCTGTTCCCGAATTCGGCTTGCTGCTGCTGCTGCTTCGATTTATCGGTATCGCCTCCCCCGCCTCCGGCGCAAAAACTCGATTTAATCTCGCAGGACTTATTGCAGTACCTCCAAAGGTCCGGCCTTTACGACCCGTCGCCGTCCGAGTCTGAAGGAATTTTTTATCGCGGCGAGGGCAAAGGCAGAAAGTTCATTTTATCTGTCCACCGACCGGGCGGCGGGGTCGACTTACATAACACACGATCGGATTCGATTAAGCACTTTATTTTCGTTAGCCGGGATGCGGTATTCGCGCTCGCGCTTTTGTGAGGAGAGAAACGAGTTTGTTTTTCAACTATCCGCACGCATCAGGAGTTTTTCTCCGCCGACGCGGAGTTGCGTTTTTCCACACAACTTGCGAAGAAGAATTCCCATGTCGATAAATCGTGTGCGATGTGTCAATGCGAGCGGCACGAATATTGCTCACGGTTTAGTCGTTGAGCCAGGGGGCTCGAGTGGTTTCCACCCTGGGGACTTGACGTGTCATACCTTTTTGGATTCCTCACAACACCAGCATGAAAATAAGCCATGAAACGCTTTTGTATCGAGTAGCTTAAGACCGCCATCTTGGAAAAACCGCACCAAATATGTAGTTCTTGTGGTTTGTATTTTTTTTCGCATCAACGGCACCTCCAATTGGGAAAATGAAACTGAATAAAATTAAACAACAACATTTACTATAAATATCGTTTAGCACCGTCTTTTGACAGGTCTCGTTACTCCAAATATGACAGTTCATAGTTTAGCTATGGCAAATTTATTTATTTGACATTTTCGAGTATACCCAATCATATTTATACGAACCGAACTTCACGTCATTGTCTTTCTAGCTTACATTACTAGAAATGCTGCTCTTAGCGGTATTTTGATATCCGTCTGTCCGTCTGTCCATCTGTCTAACTGTCTGTCTTATCAATTAATTGCTTCTGAACGAGAAGACCTAGCGAAAATCGACTTCTTCTGTGTAACATATAGTCACCGGAGAATGGAATCGAGAAAAAAGAAATTTCCCAAACCGTCGCCATCTTGATCCGCAATGTCAAATTTTCTTAAAAGTGATCCGATTTTCATGAAACTTGAAATACACTCATATTTTATATGTAAAAGTATGATAATAATGTTTTCTTTTTGATTTGACGCCATTTTGTCCGCCATGTTGAAATTGGTTAAAGTGGTCCGATTTTGATGAAAATTGGAATCTAGTCGTGTCTTGTGTATGCATTGATGGTTTTCATGTTAGTTTCACGATTAGCGCCATATTAAGGTGCCACATGGAGATTAATCTCCAGCTGTCATGCAAAATCAATTTATTCAAATATTTTCTAAACAAGGGGTTTCCGATGTGACTGAAAAACTTGTTGATGGAAATCGGTTTTTGTTAGCTCTTTTCTACAAGAAGGAACTTCTCCAATGAAAAATGTACGGGAAAAGCTATTTAATTTTCGAAAAAATTTGAAAATTTTTCAATTTTTCTTTGAAAATTCAGAAACCAGATAGCAACGCCTATACAGATTAATTCAAAAAAAGTCGCATAACGAATTTGAACTTCCTATTTTCAAAAAAAGGTACTAAAATGGTTTCTACTGATTCATTTTTTCATGTTCACTGGAAAACCATTTTTGGTAACTTTTTTGAAAATAGAAAGTTCAAATTCAGTATGCGACTTTCTTGAATAAAGATGTATAGGCGTTGCTATCTGGTTCTCAAATTTTCAAATAAAAAATCAAAAATTTTCAATTTTTTTTGCAAATTTCGAAAATTTAATAGCATTTCCCGTACATTTTTCATTGGAGAAGTTCCTTCTTGTAGAAAAGAGCTAACAAAAACCGATTTCCATCAACAAGTTTTTCAGTCACATCGGAAACCCCTTGTTTAGAAAATATTTGAATAAATTGATTTTGCATGACAGCTGGAGATTAATCTCCATGTGGCACGTCAATATGGCGCTAATCGTGAAACTAACATGAAAACCATCATTGCATACACAAGACACGACTAGATTCCAATTTTCATCAAAATCGGACCACTTTAACCAATTTCAACATGGCGGACAAAATGGCGTCAAATCAAAAAGAAAACATTATTATCATACTTTTACATATAAAATATGAGTGTATTTCAAGTTTCATGAAAATCGGATCACTGAAAATTTGACATTGCGGATCAAGATGGCGACGGTTTGGGAATTTTTTTTTTCTCGATTCCATTCTCCGGTGACTACATGTTACACAGAAGAAGTCGATTTTCGCTAGGTCTTCTCGTTCAGAAGCAATTAATTGATAAGACAGACAGTTAGACCGATGGACAGACGGACAGACGGATATCAAAATGCCGCTAAGAGCAGCATTTCTAGTAATGTAAGCTAGAAAGACAATGACGTGAAGTTCGGTTCGTGTAAATATGATTGCGTATACTCGAAAATGTCAAATAAATAAATTTGCCATAGCTAAACTATGAACTGTCATATTTGGAGTAACGAGACCTGTCAAAAGACGGTGCTAAACGATATTTATAGTAAATGTTGTTGTTTAATTTTATTCAGTTTCATTTTCCCAATTGGAGGTGCCGTTGATGCGAAAAAAAATACAAACCACAAGAACTACATATTTGGCGCGGTTTTTCCAAGATGGCGGTCTTAAGCTACTCGATACAAAAGCGTTTCATGGCTTATTTTCATGCTGGTGTTGTGGGGAATCCAAAAAGGTATGACACGTCAAGTCCCCAGGGTGGAAACCAAAATCGTGATTTTTGGCTCCTGGCTCATCGACTAGTTAGGGAAACTCCTCTTGCTGCGAGCTGGAGTTGCGTCAGTTACAATAGCTTAAAGCTGACGATGTTTCACTAAATATCTTCATTTTAATGTCCTGGGCCTGGACTGTATTGAGGCATTCAATTTGGCAGATCAAACCATCGATAGTTTGTGCAAGCACGTCACGAAATTGAATTCAATAAATGAAATCTTGAATCAATTTCCAGACGTATTGTAACGACTACACTACTGGTATCTTCTCTCAGACACCCGATTGGTAGCGTCAGCTTTGTAATGGGGGAAAAGAAGAGACTTGGAGAGATAGAAGAGCGCTGATGCTCGAATTTGCCGGCGGGTGAGCTCTTAGGGTTGTTTGACTCTCTTTACATGAACTTTGTAAAGCTCTTTGTTTATTTGCTCGGGCGCCACCCTACTTGATAGCAAGGAAATAAGACAGTCGGTTAGATTCAACAGATTATTTTGAACATACCGGTTAAATGGATCTACAAAGATAGATGACAATAAGTTGAAACAAAGAACTACAATTTATACAAAGCTCATCCCGTAAAGATCCTATTTACAAATACTACAAATACTGAGTACAAAAGCGCGGTGATGGGAAGGAAACGTGGGGGGGTCAATGTAGAGTTTTGTGACGTGTGCACGTGCGTACCCGTGTTTGAACCCTTTCACCTAGTCTGATGATCCGACCAGGACACTTACCGGAGTATTGTATCCACGACTTGCCGATCCGCCAGAGTAATCGTGAGTCTCCCTTTCAACCCGGTCAGGATACCTGGAGTATCCACGACCAGCCAGTTATCCGGTCGACGTCTTTCATGCAGTTATCCACGACTTGTACTGAAGCTAGGACACGGGAGTATCCACAACTCTTACAGCAGCCAGGACAATAATCACTCGCCCAGTTATCCACGACTCGTAACCGAAGCCAGGACACAAAGTATCCACAACTTTTACAGCAGCCAGGACAACAACACTTACACTCCACACCATACTCCAAGATTCTCAACGTCCACTCTAGTCATCCACGACTCGTAACCGAAGCCAGGACACGAAGTATCCACAACTCTCACGGCAGCCAGGACAACAATCATTCGCTCAGCTATCCACGACTCGTAACCGAAGCCAGGACACAAAGTATCCACAACTTTAACGGCAGCCAGACAACACCATTTATCCTGCACCTCTTGTTGTGTCCTACGAGCGTCGGTTGATGACGTCAGAGGTGTCGGATGTCCGCAAGCTTCCACACTGCCTTATTGTAGCGGAAGAGCACAAGTGCGACTCATGCCCATAGTGTTGGCAGCGTCAGCGATCGACTCGGAGATTGCATCCGTACCCGTGCCGTACTCCAGCGAGTTTCCGGAAAGACTGAGGCCCAACGCCTTGCTAACGCCTTGCTCTAGCCGGAGCCAGTGGTATGGGGATTGGGGATGTGGTAGGTGTCGTGTGAGCATACTAGAAGGGGATCTGTTACGGTTCCGAATTCCGATATCTGAAATCGGTCTTATGCAGCGGGCTAGGTTCACCCGCAGCGATTTGGATGGCAGCAGCCATCTAGTGGCGGCTTGTGGAACATTACTCTTGAGCGAATTAGTGGCGCTCGGTGGCTGCTTTATTACAGTATTCAATCTTGACTTGGGCCTATGCACGAAAACAAAAGCATCACTATCGTGAAAGTTGAGGGATTCTCTTAATGGAGGCATCTTGTAGAAATAAAGTTGTATACATAATCTGTCTTTCCACTTGAATTATGTAAATATATTTTGCTGACGCGTTTCGGCCTTACAATTCGGGGTAAAGGGCCATCCTCAAACCAGTAAAGGTGTAAAATGTGTAAAGTGTCAAAGTCAAAGTGAACAATTTGATAATAATAATAACAATTGAAACGAAGTTGGTTAGAGACAAGGTATGTATTATTTTGGTTTATTGTTGAGAATTTTAAATTTTTGTAGAAGGATAAAGAAAAGGGAGTAAAATTGATGAATTAAAATGGATTTGGTTGTTCAAACAGAGATTGGGGAATTTTGAATATAACTTCCTTATTTCTAACTCCTCGAAATAGTTACATGAAATTTTATCGTCTGTTGTATGTAATACTTTTTTGAAAAGGGTTAGATCTATGTGATGGGATAAGAGTGATAAATGAGAAGTGAATGCTGAATTATTGTCAAAATTCGAAGTATTTAAAAGGTCGCAGGTGTTCTTTAATTCGTACTTTAAAATTTCGATGAGTTCGGCCAACATAGAATTTTCCACAGCTACATGTCAATTAAACGTCATGTAAACGCCACTTTTTTCAAAAATCGGAATAAATGTTTTGTTTTTTATAATTGATGATTTCAAAGAATAAGGTATCGGAAAAGAAATTTTGATATTCCTACTTTTTAATAGTTTCGAGATTTTCTCGGTAATATTTGGAAAATATGGTAACAAAATATATGTAATTGTCGAATTTTCTTGAAAAGAATTCAATAAAGTGACTTGATTTACTCAAAATTTGTTGAGTATTTTCTGATATAAAAAAATTAATCAACTTCAGGGGATAGTAGTTGTTCACTGCGATTTGTTCAATCAGATTCAATTCTTTATTGAAATTGATATCATCCATTGGAATAGAAAATAAACGATGAAAACTTGAATGGAAAAATGCTAGTTTATGCGACATGGGATGAGATAAAAAAATGGAATAATAGAATCGTTGAAGTTGGTTTATGATGAATTTCGAAAGAAAATTCATCATAAACCATCAGTAACGAATCCACTGCTGCCAGAAAAGCGAAAGCGTCAACCGAAAAAGAATGGTACAAAAACGAAATGAAGCACTGGTACCAACAACAAGATCAACAACGGACATTTTTATGGATCATCCACAAAGATATATCTTCCTTTCTACAGCCTGCTATTTTTGATTCTCTTGATTGTGAGGTAAGAGAAAAGGTTGAATATTTTGGTGACTCAAGTTTCAAAAGACTAAACAACAAACTCAACAATTTGATTTCAAAAAGTTTATCGAACAACCATTTCACGCCAAATTATTTTTCCGATTTCAAATTTCACCAAAGAGTTCTAAATTTATCATCCAAAACTTTCACACATTCGCAATTGAAACTTTTAGATTTTGGTTTAAAATATAATCCCCCTGTTCCACTAACTCCTCAAGATAAAGATGTTTTGATAGCTTCAACAGAAGAATCTTTAAAAATTGTGAAAATTACTCAAAATCCTTTACCTCTTCTACAATCAGTCAGTCACTTTCTCTCATCTTATTCACCACCATCAATTCCAAATAATGTTGAAAAAATTATTTCAGAAATCAAGCCGATACAAAACTTTATCATAGAGTACTTTATTTCAAATGATAACATCATAAGTAGTAAAGCAGAGAACAATAAAATTTATAGACAAAAAACTGGACTAGGTATGGGATCCCCACTTTCTCCATTTTTAGCTGAAGTTTTTCTAAATTCTCTCGAAGAGGAAAAGATCTCAACAAATATTTTATTTTCACGTCATAAACTCAACTGGTCTCGCTATGTTGATGTCATCTTAGTTTTATTCAATGGAACTGAAGATGAAGTTAGAATGTTCCTAGATTTCTTGAATAATGTTCACCCAAATTTAAAATTCACAGTTGAACTCAGCATAGACAACAAAATTTCTTATCTTGATCTATCTATTTTCATTATAAACAATAAATTTTCTTTCGAAATTCATCATAAACCAACTTCTACAGATTCTATTATTCCATCTTTTTCATCTCATCCCATGTCGCACAAACTAGCGTTTTTCCATTCAAGTTTTCATCGTTTATTTTCTATTCCAATGGATGATATAAATTCCAATAAAGAATTGAATCTGATCAAACAAATCGCAGTGAACAATTACTATCCCCTGAAGTTAATTAATTCTTTATATCAGAAAATACTCCACAAATTTCAAATAAATCAAGTCACTTCATTGAATTCTTCTCAAGAAAATTCGACAATTACATATATTTCGTTACCATATTTTTCAAATATTTCCGAAGAAATCTCGAAACTATTGAAAAGTCAGAACATCAAATTTCCTTGTTCGATACCTCATCCTTTGAAATCATCAATTAAAACAAAAAACATTTATTCCAATTTTAGGAAAAAGTGGCGTTTACAAATTAACATTGTAGCTGTGGAAAATTCTATGTTGGCCGAACTTATCGAAATTTCAATGTACGAATTAGAGAACACTTGCGACCTCTAATTTTGACAATAATTCAGCATTCACTTCTGGGGTTGCTCTTCACTGTTGGGGGCAATAAATTACTACGGCAAATTCATCCCTCAGATTCATGATTTTCGCAAACCTCTGGACAGTCTATTGAAGAAAGAAGCTTCTTAGAATTGGTCAACACAATGCCAAAAAGCTTTCGAGATATTCAGAACCATTCTTCAATCAGATTTGGCACTGACGCACTATAATCTCAAACTGGAAATAAACGTTGCAGCAGACGCTTCGCGAGATGGAATCGGCGCGTGTATCATGCATCGTTTCTGAGGATTAAACCCATCAGTCATGTTTCAAGGACGCTTACAGTTCCAGAACGTAACTATAGTCAAATCGAAAAAGAGGCCTCATCGCCCTCATCGATCATTTTTGGAGTCACAAAATCCCACAAGATGAATTATGGGAGAGCATTCAACTTGCAGAAAGACCATAAACCACTACTGGCAATATTTGGTTCAAGAAAGGGAATAGTGGTGTATACAGCAAACAGCTTGCAGAGATGGGCCTTTTGCTCGCTTATACCAGTTTCAAGTGGAATACATCAGAACTGAACAGTTTGGACACGCCGACATGCTGTCGAGACTTGAAATAACAATAGGTAGGTACATTAGAGAATTTATTTGAAAAATTCGCGGCAAGACAAGCTATCGGAGCATGCCACCACCACCCTGACATTTTTCTTCTGATGCATTATGAACACTCGGCGGGCCCCATGTGCCATTCCCCAGAAAACCAACCCGTATGACAACACAGACTGCACCAGTCCAAAGTATACAAGCTTTAGGATCTCGCAGGACACGGTTGCCTTGAGATTTTTCATTAAATATAGCTCAAGTATCATTTACAAAGACCCTAATCGTTACAGTAACAGCAACGCTAACTTTGATGTGGAAGTTTAGACCTGTACAGTCCATCAGTGAGGCCTAGAACGCAACGAAGGCAGATTGCTGGTCTTCAGTCTTGGCGCCGACAATCTGCTATCGTTGTGTTCTTGGCCTCATGGATGAAATGCACAGGTTCAAACTTCTACACAAAGGTTAGCGTTGCTGTTACTGTTACGATTAGGGTCTATATAAATGATACTTTAGAGCTTAGTTTGGTCGTAACGTAGTCCGTATATTTGGATCAAGTCAGTTTTTGGTCAATGCGAGCTCCCAAAAAACTCGTCGAGACCACGTTTTATTACCATTAAAACGTTAGGGTTAGCTTTTCAGGAGACCAACGTAGTTTCGACCCCGTGAGGGATAGTGAGATTGTTAAGTAAAGCTTAGCGTGATTGGCAACTGAGGTCATGTTATGAGGGGCTAATCACTGATTAGCCGCATGACTCTCAAACGATTGCGAGCTAGCATTGTTTATACCAGGTTCGTTTTCAGGATAGGAGTTGATGGATTCTCTCGGAGGTAATACCAATAAATTGAGTGATTAAGGGTAGGGAAATAATTGTCGGGAATCCGATATAGAAATCAGAGAGACTCTGCTATACAGACTATCTATACAGGGTGTTTCAGTGACCTTGCATAATACTTCGGAAGGTAATTTCTCATGAGAAGATAAGTCGAAAAGTGAGAGCAACATTTTTCCCAGAAATGCTTCCTAAGGGAGTTACAGCCCCTCAAAGGTACGAAGTTGAACAAAGTTTTTAATTATTTGCTGAAAAACCGTCAAAGATAGGGTCTTGAAATTTGGTATAGAGAAGTTTCTCAACAGTACAAATGTACATGCAAAGTTCTAAACAAATTTAAAACATCAAATTTAAAACTGTTACTTTTGACAGTTTTTGAGCAAATAATTGAAAACTTTGTTGCATTTTGTACATTTGAGGAGCTGTAACTCCCTCAGGGACGCTTGAGGAAAAAGCTTTATTCTTACTTTTCCACTTATTTTTTTTGAGGGGAATCACCTCCCGGAGTATTATGCAAGGTCACTGAAACACCCTGTATAGTACTTACTTGAGACATTTTTGACAATTAGTAACTTGAAGATTTCGCTCTGAATTTCTTATGTGTTCAATAAAATTTAAGAATGTGGTTTGAAAAGAATTCCGTGCGTTATCACTCTACTTATCATTTGTAGCTCAAGTCGCTTACCTTAACAAATCAAGGGGGGGAAGGGTTACTCTCTGCCAGATAATATTGCAAAACACAACGGTAGGTACGCTGCCAAGCTGGAATAATAGAAAACTGCTGATTGTACTGCGACGTCATGTGACCGGTCGATATCGTTAAAGACGAAAATAAGCGTTTTCATGGAAGTTTGTGTCGTCAATTTCAATATTGACGACACTGTCAATTTCACGTCAATACAGATGTCAAAGAAGTGATATATCTCCCTAAATTGAGTTGCCAGTTTTTGTGGAGTGATTACTACACTACTAGAGCAGTTGAAATAAAGCCCCGGTGCTATTTACAATCCGAATGGCATCTCTGTGAATTGAAAATGTCCACAGTTAAAAAAGGTTGTAAACGCCCGAAACTCTTTAGAGGAGCCCGCCATTCAACTTGATGTCTGAAGAGCTTGAATGGCTGAATGTTTAGCCAGCCTCTCGATCCTGTTCACAGCCAAATTAACACGACGGCTCCGCCTCGTCTTATACACCTAACCTAACGCACTTCCCTTTTGTGATGGAACTTAATCCAAGGATGATGTATATCGGCGCTCCCTGACGTCGCATCGATCGAGGTCTTTCAGATTTTGATCCTTCATCAGTCGCCGATTGAAACGCCGCCTTTTATTGATGAAGCTTGGGGGAAAACAAAAAGTTTTTCATAGCTCGCCGCCATCGAGCGCCGATAGGTGAAAAGAAGACTGAGTGCTCGAGGAAACAGGCCGGATGACCCGAGCTGCCCTGAAATTATGGACTTCGGAACAGGAGAATTATCGCAAGGTCCCATTATTAACCGGGAGTGATAATTCCCCGTTTAGTGTTTCCTAATGACTGTAGTTGAAGCCCGAAATCCGAGGGTTAGTGGTGCTGCGGAGCAGGCACGTGTGTGACGTAGCTGACGCTGTGTTTTTCAAGTGTTCACATTTGGTGTGTTCATTGGAGCGGTGCACACATCGATTCGCAAGGATTGATGTTGTTACGTATAAATATGCACAAGAAAAACGTTCTGCATCACCCCCAGTGCTTTATCTTGGTGTGGTAGAAATGGAGTTCCTACGGGGTGATTTCTCACTCACGTCATTAATTTTAAGGAGCGGTTCCTAGGCTCACTCTAACGGCTACTTGCTCAGTTGTCGGTTGAAGTTTACTGTCAACTTGGTTTTATCACCGTGAGAATTCTTGTTGTTGTTTTTGTTGTTGGAACAATAAGATCTGAAAAAAGTGCGATAAGATATCCGTGTAAATACGTGTTCCCGTGCGCTCTCTAAATATTAATTAATTCCGCGTGTTTGTTGTTGTTTTTTGTGCCAATGGACTGCCAATAACCAACAAATGCAGCACCTGGAGTAACCTGGAGCAGCTGATACTCAGGAAAATTCACCCAATGCAGGTTTAATAGCTGAAAACGTGGTGAGAAGTATCCATCCAGTCCTATCGCTGAAAAAGCCAACTTTTTGTCAGGCGCTCTGCGCCTAGCAGTGTCGCACCTGCCTTGTTTATATTTATCAATTATACCTACATTGATAAATTCAGATTTACCGACATGAGTACCCCTCTCTCTATTAACACCATGGAACCTACTTCAAATAATACTCCACAACAACCTGCAAAATCTTCATCATCCTATGTCAATGCCGCCAAGTCACGTCCACCAACAAATTACCCCAAAAAAGAGCAAGCTATAATCATGAACGTCAACGAAGAACTCTCTAGACTCGATTACGTCAAATCAATAGGTAAAATCGTAGGACCCAAAAATATTATTTTTGCTTCTCGCATTTCAAATGACCGTGTGTGCATGTACCTCTCGAGCGTCCAAGCGGTGGAAAACTTGGTGACTAAATACAAAACCATAAATATAAACGGCATTGACATAGGTATAAGGAAGTTGATCACTCCATCAAAAAGAGTCATAATATCGAACGTATGCCCATCGATCCCCAACGAAATTGTTGAAGATGCATTGAAAGATACAGGTTTAAAGCTCGTGTCATCAATATCGTTTTTAAGAGCAGGCTACCAAGAAGATGAATTCAATCATATTTTGAGCTTTAGAAGGCATGTTTACGTCACACCCGATGAGCAAATGCAGTTGACACCTTCCTTGGTAATAAATTTTGAAGACACAAATTATCGCATATTCTTGACATATGACGACCTAACATGTTTCATTTGCGGTCGTCAAGGACATATATCTAGTTCTTGCTCTGCCCAACCATCCACAGAATCTCAAACTCCCATGGATACCGAGGATCAACGGAATAAGCGCCCAGCTCCTTCAGAAAGCTTAGATTCGCCGCCGGCGGACGGTGCAATCCAAAATTCCCAAGACCTATTTGAAAGCCAAAATGCATTACAAACACCTGACCCCTTCCAAAAACCGAAAAATAAGCCAAAAAAACCACGAATAGCAGATCCCGAAGCCAACTTGGACAAACCCAAACCTTCTAGTTCAACTGAATCTTTACAGCTAGATTTGGACATGGAGCCTATCAAACTTCACATAGAAAAAAAACCTAAATCCTTCCCTGTGACATATAGCGTCTTCAAAAGTTTTCTGGAAAACTGTAGAGGAAACCCTAATCCACTTAGCGAGGCAAGACGATGTGCAAATGACGTTGAATCCCTTTTGAAAATGATGTTTGATCTATACCCTCTTCTTCCAAACAAAGCTGCCAAAACAAGATTCACCCGTATACATAAAAAGATCAAAAGTCAAATGACAACACATGAACTAGGAAAAAGCAGATCCTTGAGCCTGAGCACCTGCTCTCTCAATTCTCAAGACTCCCAACAAGACGAGTACTAACTCCCCCACACCCTACCAATGAAATCATTTTCTTCATTCTACAGTGGAACTTGAATGGGTACTATACCCATTTGGAAGAATTAAAACTCCTAGTTGCTAACGACAAGCCTCTCATAATCTGCTTACAAGAAACACATTTAAAAAGCGATCCTTGTCTCAGAGGTTACAAATGTTTCTCCAAACACCGATTAGACAGAGAAAGATCGAGTGGAGGAGTAGCTTCATACGTTAGCACAAATTATCACTCTCAAAAAATCGATCTCAACACAAACCTTGAAGCGGTTGCCTTCTCAATACAACTTAAATCCCGAATATCAATATGCAATGTCTACATTCCCCCAAACAGAGAAATCCACCAACAAGAACTTGGAGATCTTTTTAACCAGATCCCCACTCCATGTGTGATACTGGGTGATTTCAACGCCCATAATACATTGTTTGGTTCTTCCTCGACAAATCATAGGGGTCAAATTATAGAACAATGGCTTGACTTTTCTAATCTAACCCTACTCAACACAGGTTCTCCTACCAGGTTTAATTCGTTTACTGGCAATTTCAGTGCCCTAGATCTCACTTTATGTACTCCAAACCTCACACCTTATTTGTCTTGGGAAACCTACCCTTACCTCCATGGTAGTGACCATTACCCCATTAAAATAAGAAATGACCAAATAAACTCTACCAACGATCTAAATAATCACCACCCCAAATGGAAACTAAAAACCGCAAACTGGACCAAATTTTCTGATGAGGTAGACCATGATCTTGACCTGGTGCACATTACTAACCATAACATTGACCAAATAATCCAAAAGTTCTCTGACATCCTACTCACGGCAGCTCACAAATCTATAGGTAAGTCTACTGCCCTAAAAAAACATACTTCTGTTCCATGGTGGAACAAAGAATGTTCAGACGCCATAAAAGAAAGTAAAAATGCGTTCAACAGACTGAAAAGAAATAATTCCCCTGAAAATCTCCTAACTTTCAAAAGATTAAGGGCTCGGGCAAGGTATATCACCAAGAAAAGTAAAAAGCTATCCTGGGAAAATTATGTATCTTCAATCTCGTCATCCACCCCAATCTCGGAGGTCTGGAACAAAATTAGGAGACTTAAATCCATCAACCGCCCTCAAATAAAAATACTCAAGGACAACAATCAAATCTATGAATCCGAAACTGACATCGCTGAGGTCTTGGCTGAATCCTTTCGTACAAATTCAAGTGACTTGAACTTCGACCAAAATTTCTTACAATATAAAAGAGGTAGGGAAATGCAAGAAGTAACTGACCACTGTCTTGACAATACTCATCACATCAATCTTCCCCTTACATTATCAGAGCTCGACGAATCGCTCAAATCAGCCAAAGACTCTATCCCTGGCCCCGACGATATCCCCTATCTTTTTTTGGAGAATCTAACGGCTAAAGGCAAAGCCAAACTCTTGGACATTTACAATAAGATTTGGCAAACTCAGGTTTTCCCCAAAGCGTGGTCTGAATCAACGGTCATACCACTATTGAAACCAAACAAACGAAGTGATGAAAAGAGCTCCTACCGTCCAATATCTCTGACCAACACTATGTGCAAGACCTTCGAGCGCATCATCACAAAACGTTTGTCTTGGCAGTTGGATAAAGATAATTTGCTTCATCCCGCCCAAAATGGTTTCAGAAAACACCGTTCAACCACTGACAACATAATACAGTTGGAATCCGAGATACATCAGGCTTTTGCAACCAAACAAAACTTATTGGCCATCTTCTTTGACGTCGAAAAAGCCTATGACATGACTTGGACTCGCCATGTGATCGAAAAACTGATAGAATGGAACATAAAGGGGAATATTTTGGCGTTCATCCAAAATTTTTTACGTAACAGGTCATTCAAAGTCAAAATCAACAACAGTTTTTCCAACAGTAAGAAACTGCAGAACGGTGTTCCCCAGGGCTCAGTCTTGAGTGTGATCCTATTCCTGATAGCAATTAATGACATACTAACACGCATTGAAGCTCCAGTCCGCTGTTGTCTATTTGCAGATGATTTGGTGATATACCTTAGAGGAAAAAATCTTACATCGATGCAAGAAATCCTTCAAGCAACATTGCGTAACATAGAAAACTGGTGCTCAACATCAGGTTTTAAATTTTCTACGCAAAAAACAACCTGCATCAATTTCAGTAGGACCAAACAAATAAGCTCCCCTCTCCTTCGACTGAACGGCAGAAGCTTAAAATTCTCTGAATCAGCCAAATTTTTAGGCATTACATTTGATCAGAAGCTATCTTGGAAACAACACTTATCACAACTCAAGACATCATGCCACCAAGGTTTAAATTTAATGAGAATTTTGTCTAACCACACCTGGGGAGCAGACACCAAAACATTGTTGATGATCTATCGCAGTCTTATAAGATCAAAACTTGACTATGGAGCAATTGCCTTCATGACAGTCAAAAAGTCGTACCTCAGATCCATCAGTGCTATACAAACATTGGCTATCAGAATAGCAACAGGAGCGTTTTGTACCACTCCGGTGGAAAGTCTCCTAGCGTTGGTGAACGAGCCCCCTCTCGAACTCCGCAACAAACGATCCACCCTGAACTTCGCTATAAACACCCTCTCAAATCCACAAAGCCTGAGTCGTGACTTAGTGTTCCCAACTAGGCCTGAAATCACTTTGAACGGGAGTGTAGCTACACCAGTTCATGAAAGAGTCGCTTGCATCCAACGAGAAATCAACTTCACCATCCCTGAAACTCTTCCTTGGCAAAACTCCTCGGTCCCACCATGGAAACACTCTAAGGTTAAATTGATCTTTGATCTTACAAGGTTTGACAAAACTGAAACGAATCACACTCTTATCAGGGCTCACTTCCTTGAAATAGTCAATGGTTTTCCAAATCACAGACTGATTTTCACCGATGGCTCCAAAATTGACGATAAAGTGGCATCTGCCCTAATCACCCCAACATCTGAACAATCCTTTCGCCTCCAAAACTACAATACCATCTATACAGCTGAGCTCTATGCCATACTTCAAGCGTTAATTTACACAAGAACACACCCTGAAATAAATTTTATTATTTGTTCAGATTCTCTAAGCTCACTAAAGGCCTTGAACCATCTTTACCCACGAGATCCCCTTATACAAACAATAAAAGACGAACTGTCCGATAGGGTTGACAAAATAGTTTTTATGTATACTCCATCACACATCGGAATAGATGGTAATGAAAGAGCTGACGATCTGGCCAAAAAGGCAACATCATCGAACACTCTACCAATTTGTCGAATTAATCCCCCAGCTGACCTCAAAACATATGTGAAGGTCAGTATATCTCGTATCTGGCAGCAGTGTTGGGACCGAAAAGACCACTATCTTCAAAAAACAAAACCACTTATCTGTACAGTTCTCACCTGCCCGGAGAAAAGAAACGAACAAGTTAAACTCAATAGGTTGAGACTGGGATACTCCAGACTTACCCACTCTTTTTTGTTGTCAAGGCAAGATCGTCCAAAGTGTCCAACCTGCGACATCCATCTGTCAATCGACCATATCCTCTACCATTGCCCAAACCACCATAATCACAGATCACTATATGGTGTTGCAGAGTCTCCAACAACTCTTACAGACCCTAACAAATATGATAAAGTTCTAACTTTCCTGAAAGAAATCCAAATATTCGACTCCATCTAACCCGTACGTCACACTTCAGTAACTCAAGTTAGCTGCTAATAACCTTCAATGGTTGATGCAGCATTGTAAATGTAAATAAAAAAAAAAAAAAAACAATAAGATCTATGACAACAGAACCAAGTTTGAAATTAAACTTGAAGTGAGCCACAAGAATTTATGGTGCGATTCTATAAAAAATAACATTCCATGAAGGCTCTGTTGCGCTGTTATTACCTAGGCAACAGCCAATGGCCGAAACGAATTTTTACATAACAGAGCGTTCAGTTTATGGGATGTTCTTTTTTACAAAATAGCACTATTAGAAGAAAATTATTGCGAAGGATTCTTTTGGAACTTCTTCCCCGGGGTTATGTTTTCTTCATGGGGGACTCCGAACAAAAAATACTTATTATGGCTAAACAATTACCAGTAGTCAGAATTTTTATACTTTCCCATTAAAAAACACTGGACAGGGAGCTGGTGCCTCTAAAAACTAGACTTACGTCATGAGGTACATGATTTTAACCCTGTAGGTCTAATGTGCGTTGATAAGGTTGTTAAAAATTTCTTTGTCTTACATGATGTCAGACCGGGGGCTTTAGGCTGGTGTAGGCTTCTCAATTTTCGAAAAATGTCAAAAATTTGTCATAAGGTACATGAATGAAACCAACGGGCTTTTGTGTGAAAATATCCTCCTAATCAAAAATCGGGTCATAACAAAATTTTTGGGGGCTCTCGGTCCATAAGACAAGTTTGAAATTTTCAAAAAAGGCCAAAATTTACCTTCTCCTGGAGACTTCTCCTTTGGCATAATTTAAGAAGAAGAAACGATTCTCTTATGATTTTTTACGCAGGTTTCGAATCTGTCCACAAATTTTTTTAATGATACATCGCTTACAGGGTGCAACATCGAAATTTTTTTCTCAAATCGTACACCCTGTATTTCAACATAGAAATCGATTCAGTTTTTCATCCTGATTACAAATATATATCACACTTGGTGGGTTGTCAACAAAACGCCTGTGAAAAAAATGATAAATTTTGGTCCTTTTTTGAAAATTTCAAACTTGTCTTATGGACCGAAAGCCCCCCAAAATTTTGTCTTACGACCAGATTTTTGATCAAGGGGATGTTCTTAGACAAAATCCAGTTGGTTTCATTCATGTACCTTATGACGTGAATTTTTCGCCATTTTTTCGAAAATTGACAGGCTCATACCAGCCTAAAACCCCCGGTCTGACATGTAAGACAAAGCAATTTTTAACAACCTTATCAACGCACATTAGACCTACAGGGTTAGAATCATGTACCTTATGACGTAAGTTTTAAGGCACCAGCTCCCTGTTCACATCGCCCTGTCATGGGATGGACCATCCAAATATAATTAGCATGACTATTATTGTTATTTACTTTTTATGGGGGAAAAACAATTTTTGTCCGGGCAACAACTGAAAAAGAACCTCGATGCATGGTCTAATTAGACAACCGATTGTGCCATCCAAATGCCAAAAATAATAGCTCCGGAGACTCGGGGAGAGTCGCAACTTCAGAAGGGATTACTCACAAGAGGCACATCCTTTACCGTTCAAAGCGACACGGACGTGGGAAATATGGATGAAATACGAGTCTCCTTCTCAACCTGAAAGAGCGCTAAATTCCTCGAGAGAAACGTGAATCCATCGCGCGTTTACGCTTTCTCAAATTCAACTTCCTAATTCCATTAAACCTGCTTTAAATTTTTAATTCCAAATGTTTATCCGTTATCATCCACGTCTTCCGCACCTCGCACTCAAAAATTACTCTTTTACTCTTACGCTTGAAGTATTCCTTTTGCTCTTTGTCTTTTGCTTTCCTAATACGGCGGTTAATTGACAAGTTCAAGATGATTCAAGCTGGGAGATATTCCGGATTTGCATAGTTCCATGCCAATTTTGGTGGATGTACGCGTCGATGCCGTTCGTAAAGTTCATTTCCAGGACATTTAACGCTCGCGTACGACTTTGCGTACGACGAATTTAAGTTGGTTTTGTGTTTTCTTTTTTCGACAGCGGGCAGGGGCCTTGATCTAGCGTCGTCGTACACACAAAACTCTCAGACGTCACGTCAAAGCAGCCTGAAGAGTTTCCTCTTTCCGCTCCTGCTCCACCTCCTCCGGCATTAATATCACTTCAGATTTCCCACGAGGATCCTTCCTTGTTAAAGGTGGACAAAAGTTAAATTCGATAAAGCGGACGCCATGCAAGAGCGCGATGACGGCGGAATCGTGAGATTTATGAAAAGTGGCTCGTTAGACCCACGAGTGGCTTGTAGTTTTTCTTATGGGAGCGAAGCAATCGAAAAAGTTTTGGAGACCCATGTCCGGAAGTACACGACCACCGCCGTGATGAATTAATTTCTTCGAGTTTCCGGCATGGAAGTTTTCAAAGTGGCCGCTTAATGAAGAAGAATTAAATTTAGCAAGTTGTGCCGTGATAAACGTACCAACAAGGCAACAAGGCTTCCCAACGATATTTTATACTAAAGAAAACTCTGTGAACCTTTCAAGTTGTGATCAGTTTTGAAGCGCTCAACACACAATAAAATTTTATACTTCACAAGCTGCCCATAATCTTTATTTATTCAGTATTCAGTCTTTTATCTAAACAATCAGGAGAGACACACACAGAGCCTGGCGGACATGTCATGTGGACATAACTATTAGACATAAACAGAATTGGACATGGACATGGCAACTCTTTGACAACGTTTCCCGATTCTCTGATGCATAACTGCCAGATTTATAGTAGATTACCACCACAAACAGATGATGTAATTGTTTCCTGCTGATATATAAATTCCACAATATACAAAAAGATGCTGCATGGTGTTGTTTTGTTTTTGCGTGATTTTCAATAATAACTAGTGAATATTCATGGACTTAAGACTGCCTATCAGGCTTATCAGTAATAGTACAGGAAAGATAGTTGAAAAAATGCTGAAACCTCGGCAAATTAAAATGGAGAGGATGGAACCCGTCTATCTACTGGATGTGAATACGTCGTAATTTGACACACCGTATTTGACACAAAGATTTAACCCTTTTCGCACGACAAGAAGTTGTAAGCAATTAAAAGCTAGCGTTCCATAACGGAGAGAACCTCTTGTACAATGCCCAAAAAAAAAAAACAGTGTCGCTTCGAAAACACTCCGAGATAGAAAGGAACATAACATCATTTTTGCAGGCTGCTTAATTAGAGGCTCACCGCGATAAATTGTACACCTGATTGCAGATTTGCGTGAAGTTATTCAACCCAGCGTGAAATAGAGCTGCTAGATAAGTCTGTGAGTTTAAAACTACAGCACCACCTGGATAATAATTTATGGAATGTAAACACTCTAATTTTATGTAAACTATTTGATCGATGATTAAAATAATGGCTATAATTTCGAAATACCAAGACAATACAACAGAACAATCAGTGAATGACTATCTCACTCTAAGTACAGTTAAATAATCAAAATTTCTCTCCGTACAAACAAAAAATGGGCAAAAAGGAAGAGAGGGTTGAAATCAAAACTCGACGAGGTAATCATTAATGAGGCAGGGAATTAAAACTCGAGTACGTTCGAAAACGGGTTTACCAATAGGTCTGAAAATTGCCGAATGTAAATTTAAATTAACCAATTCCTAACGCTAGCTGGTTTCAGCACGTCTGGAAACTATGTAATGAATAATTAAGGTAAACCTAATAAAATTGGCGATGATTGATCATTTCTCTGTTTATTTTTCAACATTTATTCAACTCATCCTCTTTCAAAAGGAACGTGAGGTTACTATAGTATGCTTGAGGTATTGACACGACGGGAAGTTGAGGTAGGTGTAATTGATTTAAATGACTCAGGTGAGGGTAATCAAAATCTACGGCACAACAAAAACGTGGAGTCAATGAAGGTATCACAGCTAATTAAATTAATATAGATTCATGATAACTTTCGATTTCACGATATCGGATTGGAAGAATTTTACAGAGAAATCTTCCTTAATTTTTGATGAAAATAAAGTCTTGCATAACCTGGGGTCGCGGTTCAAAAATAAAGGCGCTAAGGCACTATATTGAAAAACTTGCTCCCTTCGAACGTCAAACTTTTAGAATGTATGGTACAAGTACATGGAAATGTTACTTCGGTATTGCGAAAAGTCTTGTATATACCACGGGACTGACGTTCATTTTTATTTCCTTGGGTGAATTGCTGCCCTTGGGCCCTAGGGGCCCTCAGGCATCAAACTTCACCCGCGGGAATAAAAACTCACTTTAGTCCCTTGGTGTATAAACCACTATTACGATAACGGCATTGTTTTAGACCAAGTATACTAACCTTCCTCTGATTTTCCAGTCCAATAATTTTAAAGGAAAGGATATTTCGCGATCCGACCTTGGGCGGCAATGAACCCAGAGATCTGTTTGACATATTTACCTACCTATCGTGGCATTCAAGTGCAAGGTTTTCATTTATTTGAGAAGGGGGATAACATTTCTGCATGATTCGTACTCTACTTGTACATATGAAATGGAAGAGCTGTTATCCCTCCCCTCAAATAACTCCAAATCCTCCAGTGCGATTCATATGGCGATTCAATTCATGTTATAAGGAATTCAATTTTGCACAGATCCTTGAACTTCCAAAGATGAGTTATCATTTTTTCAATAGTATGAGTTATTTTCATTAAAATGTACATGCTATAGTGTTCTGGTCATTAGTAGACGCCGCGCCGGGCCGGCTCAGGTTCAAATCTGTTTCTTAATCCCGAAAAACAAAATTATACATCGAGTGGATGATTCTCGTGAAGATTACATTCCGATCTAATGGCCCCTGAAATATTTTCAAATGTGAATACCTTCAACAGTGAACTTTTTTTTTTTCAATTGTCAAAGAAAAACAAGTTTTTTTCAGTCAATTTTTTTTAACTTGTTTTCATCCGAATCTTTATACCGGATTCGAACTCAGCAGGTTAAATTTAGTCGGAAGAGATACCAAACTTATTTAGTCGGGAAAGATACCAAACTTGTCGTGATCGGCTCTATATGGGCAGAAAAAAAATTCACTTGGTCGAGCTTCGTCCCTCCCCCCCACGAGCTCCCGTGAACAATGATCGACAGTTTTTGTACCAAAATGGTATCAATGGGATATGATGCGTCAAATTACGATGTATTTGCATCCAATGGATTGACGGGTTTCATCCCCCTTCATCTTGAGTTGTAATTTTTTGTCTCTCCAACAACTCAAAACCCTGAGGGTGCAATTTCTAATATGTAGTAAGGCATTCAAGTCTAAAAAGATAGTCAAACTTTCTTTCAGGACGTTTATATTTTTGTCGATTTTTTAATTATTTTTCCTGAACCACTGGCGTAACTAGAAGCGTCCAGTGGGGGGGTCACGACTGAAAAATATGCGAGAATGCGAGCAAAGCGGACAAAAAAGCGCCGCATGTAGAAATTTTTCAGGAAATTCGATGGCCAATGAGGGGAGGTTGACCCCGAAACCCCCCTCTCTAGTTACGCCACTGTTCTGAACCTACTAGAAGGAAACGTTTCTCCCTTCCTCAATTTCCTCAAAATCCTCTGGTGCGATTTTGAGCGATTTGGAATATGAAATAAGGCATTGGATTTCGGACATAATCCCCAATGTTCAGGGCCATCAAATTTTTTTTTCAAGTTTGGGTGAGTCTTCTTTATATCATTTTCGCACTTTTGTCAAGGACGGAGAATAACGATTGCCCACCACCTCAAAACCTTACAGCTCACCCTTATAGCATAATCAAGTGATTTATTCTATTGAAACATTCTTGCGGGCTATGTATTCTCAAACTATTATTATTGGAGTTACGATGTATTCGAGCCCAGCCCAGCGGCAGGTTCCAGACCCTACATTTTAAATGGGATTTGTCATCACCCCCTGTCCTTAAATAACTCAAACTCCTGCAGTGCGATTTACTGCGACTTTATTTATGTTGAAGAAAATTCAATTCTGCACAGAACCTCCAATTTCTGAAGATGAGTTACAATTTTTTCACTAGTTTAGGCTACTTTCATTTGAAGATGCAGGCTTGTGGTATTCTGGTCATCAGAAAAAGTCGGGTCGGCTCATGTATTAAATCGATTTTTCGATCTCTGAAAACAAAGTTTCACATGGGGTAGATGATTCTCGTGAAGAATACACTTCAATCTAATGGCCTCTGAAATATTTTCAGAAATAAAGACCTTCAACGGTGAAAAAAAAAAGGTGAAACTTGTCAAAGAAAAAACTAGTTGACTTGTTCGAACTTTTTTCATCTAAATTTACACGCCGGATTCGAAATCAAGAGGTTGAATTTAGTCGGAAAAAATACCAAACTTGTCGTGATTGGCTATGGACAGGAAAAAAAATTCACTTGGCCGAGCTTAGCCCCCCCCCACGAGCCTCCTTCAACAATGATCGAGACTTTTTGTGCCAAAATGATACCACCGAGATACGGTGCGTCGTATTACGACGTATGCATCCAATGGATTGACGGGTTCCATCCCCTCCATTTTAATTTGCAATTTTTACCCCCACTCCAATAATTCAAAACCTCTTGGTACGATTTTCGACGATTTTGTTCAGGATGTTTTAGGGCACTCAATTCTGAACAGAATATCAAATTTTCACGACGTCCATATTTTTTCCGAGGTTGAAATCTATTTTTCCTGTACTATAAACTGACAACAACGGTCAAGTCTCAACTCTAGCCGTTCTCGCTCAAATTTCCATTTTTTTTTTTTGAAAAATAGAGACTTTGGAGACAAAATATTTCCATGCCTGTAGTGATCTCAGTTTGTACTTTGTTTTGAACAAATAAAACGATTTCGGATGTTGAAAAATGGTATAAGACCCTATTTTAGAGATTTCGGTGTTTCGTTCGGCTTTACTACTTCCTGCATTCACAATCCTTAGCTGGCGCAACTTCGAAACATCTTGATGACAAATCGACGTGGACACTTGGTCGATAGTTTCTTAGGGAATGATCAGCACGTTGCAAACTTTCATCTCTCTACTGTTAGACACATTGTCTGGGTAGATAGGAGGTAGCAGGTACTTGAATTTATTTATAATCGCAAGAACGTGACATTTTCATACCTGCTAGTCGAGTTAATCGCGGACTAAAACGCAATTTATCCAGATAAAGAGTCAATTAAAAGTCAGGACCGCAGCGTCAGCCTGAAAAATTATCGTCATTGTGCCCGGTTTCCGGGCAGGGCAACAATAAAATTACTCCCTCTATACCGCCGCCGGGAGGGAAACGCTGAAAATGCGGAAAATCACGGCTCTCACAAAGTAAAAAACAAAAACAGGAAAGCTTTCGGTTAAATTTGTTTTTTTTTTACAACAAAGGCCAAATACAGATGTACCTAGCAGCTAAAAGCAACTAACCAGGACTGGATGACACTTTTTTATGCCGTCGCATTTTCGATTAAACGCAATGCGAACGTTAGATTAAAATCCGGGTCGAGGAAATTACAGTTTTCGTTCATTGGAAAACGTCGGTGAAAGGCTTTTATTCGCGTTTCAGACCAGTGAAGTGAGAAAATCTGAGAAGTGTATTGGAAACATTTTCAGTGCAGGATGGTGTAGGTATGGTGCACCTATATACTCCCGGGGACGAACAGGGCATCATGAATTTCAATTCCATATGAATTCAAATCGCAATTTTAAATTCAAATAAGTATATCTACATCGCCAGCTAAGTAAGCACTTCAAGACGGGATCGGTAATTTATTGCGGTGCGAATTCTTCCATCTGCAACTGCAACATGGGAAAGTATAGGTAGAGGAACCCAAGACGACGGCAAAGACAGTCGTCGTAAAATAGACAGGTGAAAAAAAAAACACTATCGAGGGAAAAAAGTAAAAAATCTATAAAACAGGCAATTTTTGGAAGTAGAGGGGTCGTGTGTGGGCGAGACCCACAATTTATATTTCGTCAAGAATAAACTAACAAGTAGTGTTGATCCAGTTATTAATAATTGTAGTGCATTATTGACGAGGGAAGAAAACACCAAACTACAAAGGCAAGTCTACCTTTTATGATGTAATTAATTAATTACTTCAAAGGGTGAAATTTTATTGGTCTGGTTATTGATGGTTTCTTTGTATTCCGATACCGGCCGAATGTCTGAGTGAATCTAGCGGGTTTTCTATCACAATACAGTGCCAGAGGGCATTATGAGTCCCGCTCTGGTGATTAGGCGCCCCGGTAAATAAGGGCTATAGCCTGCACCAAATTGAAACTGCAGAAGTCAGTGTTTAATGTCCTGCAAATCGATGTTAGCTTTGAAGACATTGTTTATAGGTTGCCCCCGAGCTATCAGGTAAAGCTATCATTAGCAACTCTACCAAAGTGGCTCCCGACAGAAAGGTGAGTGTTGATTCTATCGCCTGTTGAACAGTGCTGGCAATTAAAAAAACATCTGACTCTGGGCTTCGAGATCTTGCGAATATTTCTCTATCTAAAATTTGTTGTTGTGTAAAATTTGACCCTTTTTGAGAGTATCAAACAACCAGCCGAGATTAGAATGATATCCGCTCAAGCAAACGGAAGTTGAAAATTACAACGCATTCAGGTATTTTCACAAGAACATCGAGATGCCCTTTCATTTTCTCAGGTTAATTAAAGGCTCACATCGAGGTTTATAGTTGACATTGTGGCGGGCAGCTTGAAATTATAAAAAAAGGGAATTATAATTTGGTATCAATTAGTCTTGGTTTCAGAATGCGAGAATAGCGGTAGCCGTCTGGTCTCGGGGTGACACCGCACACCGGCATATGAGCTTGCCGGTCAGGAGGAAATTTGAGCAGAGGGGATGGAAATAGGAAGGGTCCGAAAGTAGGGACGGGGGTCGGGGGTGTAGAGGTTTTTGATGTGTAGTCGAAGAGAACGGATGTGTTTGGCTAGAAGAAAATTATTACTTGTCAAGAGTAAATCAATAAGAGTACTAAAACCATCGTTAATATTTGTAGTGCATCAGTTACGAGAAGAGAAAACATCAAGGCAAGTCTGATTTCCATTGTAATCAAAAGATTAATGTTTAAATGGGGTTGGAAGTGATTGTTTTGTTCATAAAATGATAGTTGGTTTGGTTCTTGATATTTCGAACCGCCATAGAAAGCGTGAAACTGATTCAATACCCTGAAATTGCTGTGAGCTTTCAACTACCTGTTTTCAGCCACCTTCAAGACACCAGAAAAGGGGTGATACCTCAGTAACCCTTTCGAAGAGATCTAGAATTCCATTCAGAGTATGATTTTGTAGACTCTATTAATTTGAGACAAAGCACTAGCAGTATTTATGAAAATCAAATCTGGGCGACAATCTCGATCACACGTTATCTTCCCCCATAGAATAAAGATTTAACCATTTTTGCACGACAAAGAGTTTATAAGCATTAAGGTTGAGTTCCCAAAAAGAGAACCTCTTGAACTGTGCCAAGAAAATTCAGTGTCGCTTCGAAAACGCTTCAAGACAGAAAGGAACATAACATTATTTTGCAGGCTGTCTAATTAGAGGATCATCGCGATAAATTGTACACCTGATTGCAGATTTGCGTGAAGTTCTCTAACCCAACGTGATCTAGAGCTGCTGGATGAGTCTTTAGGTTCGAAACTACAGCAGCAGCCGGATACAAAACTTATGGAATGTAAACACTCAATTTTTATGTAAATTGTTTGATCGATAATTAAAATAATGGCTATAACTTTGAAATACCAAGACAATATTCAGTGAACAACCATCTCTCTCGCTAAGTACAATTAAATAATTGAGATTTCTATTCGTACAAGGAAGATGGACTAGATAGAAGAAGAGGTTAAAATTTAAATATCGACGAGGTCTTGAATTGATTAAGCAGGGAATTTAAACTCAAGTGCGTTAGGAAACGGGTTTACCAATAATTCTGAAAATAAGGAAGAATGCGAGACGGAATAAAATTAAAAGGGTTGTTTTAATCAGCCGCAAGGTTTCGCGCGTGATTAGGAGGGTGTACTTTTCTTTCAGAAACCGAATGTAGACTTCAATCAACTGATTCCTATCGTTAGCTGGATTCAGCACGCTTGGAAATTACCTATGTAATGAATAATTGAGCTGGACTTGATTGAATTGTCGATGATTGATTACTTCGTAATATAGACTGGGTGTGGTGTTAAATGACTTTGTTTATAATATTTTTCAACATTTATTCAACTCATCCTCTTTCAAAGAACTGAGGTATTAGCACGACGGGAAAGTGAGGTGGGTGTAAATTTTTTTCAAATGACAATATCACTCTCACAATATAAACCTATACATATCCAAAATACATATAGCTGATTGACTAATATGTGATTTAAAATAAAGCACAAGCCTAAAGTGAATCGATCTAGAATCTCACGAGACTACGGCTAATTTCACATAAATTATTTTAGTAATTTAAAGCCACAACCATATAAAGCCTCTAGAAAAAATCCAAAAATGGATACTTAAAATTATTTACAATAGAGAGTACACCTACCCCTCCCAATTATTGTTTCAAGAGGCAAATGTCATGGACATCAGACAGTTGTTTTCCTATTCCGTTTTACTCAGACAATATATTCACAGAAACGAATTAATCAATATTGACCATAAATACTTGACACGACACAAGGATTACACTGTAAGAACGCCACATACAGACAAAACATTGACGCAAAGGAGTTACTACTTCCTGGGACCAAAGTTGTACAACCTGATGCCGAATGAATTGAAAAGTATCAATTCAATTAATATGTTTAAATCAAAGTTGAAAAATTGGATCAAGAGCAAGTCACGAATGGAAATTCTAAGCTTCATAGACTTAAAAAACACATACTATTCTGGAAAAATGATTTTGTGACAAACCAGATTCTATACCCTGCATGGCTACGACAGATCCGATGATTGTTGAAATGAGGTACTCAAGTTTGATTTTTGAAATACTCATGACAATGAAAAATATCTTGCTTTCTTTCTTCCCTTATTATATTATAGTTAATATCATGATTTTATTATTATATTTTGCTGATTTTGGCCTAAGATGTTGGTCTAAAGGACGCATTACAAGCTAAGCTTTCCGCGCAGTCTATTTAGACCACACTATCAACAATTACTATGGGACACAGTATTTTGATTATTAAAAATTATACAAGTCGGTATAGACTTTATATTTATTTACTATTTTATTTTACCATAAGAGTAACTTTTTATTTTTTGGCTATATTATTTATATTGTATAAAAAACAGTAAAATAAATTATTATTATTATTATTATTATTATTATTATTATTATTATAATTAGTCAGTTAGTAGTATTTTAGTAGTCAAGTGATAAGTAATTAAGACAAATGGCTATCTTTGGAATGCAAAGATTCCACTCATTTTATTAATAATACCATTCTCTAAGCGGAATGATAGGGACAGGGGGTCATCTCTATCTCTCTGAGTGCAAGAAGGGCTCAATGGAGCAATGGAAGGATCAATCGATTGACGGCTTGTTAGTTACGCAAGAAATCAAACTCAGGTGTGTGTTATAGGATTTAGCTCATCTATCTCTCTTTAAAACAGGTAGAATTCGAAAATTGGGGGTTTCATTTGGAAAGAGGTAATCAATTATGCGAGGGTATTATCACGCAACTATGATGTCTTTTATTTTAGATAGGTAGAGCTGAAACTGAATGATTAACTCCTTATTGATAGCTGAACTCAGCACAATATGAGACTGTGTAATCATAGTAATCAACAATCGATTCAAATTAAGTAGTTTAAGTAATTGGGGATCAATTAATTGAATCAGTGGTGTAAATTGAGAGTCAATTTAATATGGGTGTGAATAACGTTTCTTCATTCATCCTCTTTCAAAAGAATCTGGGAACAAGGAACAAGTATTTGGGAAAAGTGATCTGGGAATAGTGGAGCGCTGAAAGGTTTACGAAAATCTATGGATTGAAAATAGCACAACGTAGAGTGGAATCATGTTCAATTGAGAATAATCGTTTTATTCCAGTACTCACAAACTAAGTTGGTTCTGTGTTTATGCTTTGAGGAATTATTTTTTTTTTTTTAATCGTTTATTTAACGTCGGCCTATTTCCGCAACGAGGCCTAATACCGACGCCGGTGAATGCTTTCCTCCACTATACCGGAAATTTTGCCGAACCCCTGTGTGTTCCAACACAGGGTAGGGATTTTTAACGACCACCAACATCGCATGGGGTCGGCACCATCGTTCGTATTTTACGTGCTATGCGACACACGGCGCGTCTTGCATTTAGCAAGCATTCCAACTAAACCAAGGAGCTTGTTTTCGAGGCCGAAAATCCGTCCCCGGCGGAGATCGAACCCGCGACCTCTGGAGTAGTAGTCGAACGCGCTAACTAACCACACCACAAGCTCCTCTAATTTTCCTAAAAGCCCTAAAATTTTCCTAATTCCTCTAAAAGCCCACTTCCCTGGTCGAAAATCACTTGAGACGTCCGGACGCTGCGTTTCTCGCTACATGCACTCACCATGGTTAATGTCGCCCACAACCAATTGTACAGAGTATACCGTATGCCAATAATAAGCTAATAATTGAGCTTTTGAAAATTAAATTAGACGAACGCGTTGTTTAATCGCTTGTTGCTTTATTTGAAACTGTAACATATCATTTTTCTATATCAAAAGACTAGTTGGTTTCGTTTCCCTTACAAGACAGTCTGAGTTGTTTTGAACTAATTAACGTATCCATACTCACAAAACTTTCAAAACACATGCTACCTACCTATATTGAATAATAAGACTATCTGTTGCAATTTTGGCTGCATCGTGAGAAAGGGTGTCCAATTTCCAGGGCCATGAACTTTCATTACGCTCTCCAGAATGCCGAAGTTTAGGGGCTTCCGACGACAAGCGCACTGTTCATTTGCTCTAAACTAAACTGTCTCGCTGGCTGCCGGGCTGTTCCTCATGGAATGTTTGGTTTGCCTGGCTCGAATTTCCCTGTGAATGTGGTGTTTGTGCGGGAGAGTGTCGTCCCGTCTTGAACGATGGCACCAAAGTAAATTTTCCAAAGTTGGACGCAAGGACGCCGAAATGTAATTTAATAATGGAAGTCAAATATAACGACGCGATGTGTACAAGCAAAAGAGAAAGAGAGAGGGTTGGCCGGATTGTAAACAGCGAGATAGATCAAATATTTGACTTTTGGCTTTAATCCGATGCCGGATTTTTTTGACCCGAGCTTTTTATTTTTTCTTCTCGCTACTGCCCCACAACAAATACGGAAGCTTGATAACAAGGAAGTTTGAAATTATCAAACAACTTCATTGTGGAGGGCAAAATTTCGTAGGTTCCTAACGCACGACGCAGTTCGTTTGAAAAATCAAAAAACTTGTTAGAATTCAACAAAACGTATCGTGTGTTGCCTACTTTGCTTATGTAGCTTGTTAACGATGTGATTATGACAGTATACGAGTAGAATATAACTGAGAATGCAAAACTGCAAAAAACGAAATGTTAGTGTTACGTGATGTTTTATTATGCATAGACTCGAGCAACTTGCCGGTACCTACCTACTTTTATAACTATCATGTAACAACATGCAATCAATTTTGCACTAATGAGGGACAGAGCATCTAGCGACCCTTCTCTTCGCTTTATTGCTCAACAAGAGAGATTAATAAATAAAAAACCAACCTACTCTTTTGGCCTTACCGTTTCATTATACTAGTTCACGTTTCTCCCTGCACTTTGCGTGTCTTTTTCCGTTTCTTTTCCAAAATGTAATAATTTACAACAACACATCTAAGAGACGGGGCCCTCCATGATGATAACGACGTAGCGAACGCCGTCTTTTATACTTGCGGTGTAATCCCTGTAGCAAAAGGACGATCCAATTCATGAAATCGTTATAAGGATAGTCTAGTATTTAGTTGGATTCTTCCTCTATTGAAATTGTATTTTCAGGTGACCTCCGCGCCATGCAGGAAGAGAATCATAAAGGATAATAAAACAACGGGGCGTAATAAATTGAATGTTGGTTCAGTTGGCTCTCCTGAGTAAACTAGTTCTTTGAGACAGAGAAATAGATTAAAGGCAGGGTGCGCTCCTTGTGCGGTCAAACGGTCAAGCCGTTTCGTATTTGTTTTGCGGGACAGACCGCCAAGTCCACTCTTGTAAAGTTTAGCTGGCTTTGTGGTTGAATCGTTGCATTTCCTCAAGTTATTGATGTTTTAGGTGAATATCCGCCTTTTGGAGATAAAACGGAATATATACTTGGAAATAAACTGTGCAGGGGATGTACCAACATAAAATAAGTACATGAGATTCAGTGAATGGGGCATCAGCGACAATGAAAAGTTTTTCAGGCGCCTCCTAACATAATTGGATGACTTTCTTGGTGCGGGTTTTACTGCCGGAGATTTTCTGCAGCGTCGGACTAGCTAAATTTGGCCAATCGGGGAAGGAAAACTCCATAATGGTCGCACAAAAGCAACTTTTCGCACAGTTTTTATTGAAGCTTGATTATTATGTTTTATACGTGTTCTCAAAAATTAGAGAAAAATCGCTCAACATTTTTTTGCGTAGGTATCAGTGATTGCCTCCTAATATTTGCGACCGTGTCCTAACATTAAAAACTTGCATCAATACCTCCACTATTCCCTTGCTAATGCTAATACCCTGTGCATTCGCCGGTGCCTAATTGAGTAGGACAGAAGATAGGTATAAGGTTGGTGGCTACCTGGAACTTCATTAACGTTGGGTTTGAAACAACATTCAACTTTGAATTGGGAAAAAAAGGTTTTAAGCCTTGTTTTTAAGCACTTTCTGTCTAAAAGAGCAAACTCAAAGACATGTTTGATGTGACTGCTTTAGTACCAACCCCTCGCATTTCATACATTGTTGAAAGCAAGTTCTTACCTACTACTATACCGTCTCCAGTCCCTATAAAATATATAGCGCACTCAACTTTTACAGAGTGCTCACTTGACAAACACCAAGATCCCTTTGCTTTTGTATTATTCATCTATCTAGTCAGCTTATACGTGAAATAATAAGAAACGAAGCTTCCCAGTTTCCACGTCAAGTAAAGATATCTCGCACACAAAGATATTAGTGTAATAGTAAAATATAATAGGTATATTTTATCTGTCACTCATTTGTAGTAGTATTTTTTGATACAAGAGCGCGTTTTCAGGCCCGAAGCCGAGCCGTGTAGCCTACTGCTGCAAAAGGGGCTGATGGCTTGAAAAAGCACAGCGCTCGTGTGTCGAACAACGTTGTGGTATTCCCCTTTTGTTTTGTTCACACGTTGGTACCTGAAGTAGGTACAGTCGTTGATGTTCGTAGCGTTTGCCGATGAAATGGAGAGATAGCGCTGGGCGAGCGGCAGCCGCAGAGAGCGAAGAAAATCAGCTGTGGTGAAAAACACGTGATTTTCAGTGCAACGATTTGTGCGTCGTTTTCAGAAATTTTAAGGTCGGTCTTTCTTTGATTATTGTACCGTAATTTTGGCTTCCACCCACTCACGAAATCATGCATTCCGATACCTACTTTTTCCGCGAAATTATTGTACATAACATGAAATTCTTTGTTCTCTTTGTTCTCAACGGGCTTGCATAACCTGCAGTTTTTCCCCTTTGAAATCACGGTGCTTTGCACTACTTTGAATTTTGTGTAATTTATCTACTCCCCAAATGATCTGAATTTTGATGGCAAAGGCCGTAGTCCAGTGAGCGTGCACTTTGCGCACTCATGATGTAACCTCAGAACTGCGCTGTCGCGCGTATTTCGAGGTTTCGTAATGTTTCTTTTCCACAAGTTACGTCACAAACCGTAAGACGACAAAATGAAACTCTGCTACGCCAAAATCAGCCACTAAGTAGAGGACAGTACTTTTTATGATTCATTCTTATTTCATTGTTCATTGTCCGGGTTAAACATGAAAATAAAGGAAGGAAAGAGAGACTTGCACGCTTCTCCGTGTCCTGGGGGGGGTTTCCATCTGCTATACTCGTATGAATCTGCTCTGTTGAGTCTACCAACCTTTTCTTATTTAAGGGGGGAGTTATGTATAACGACGAAGAGAGGGCCACAGGTTGGCTTAAGTCAATTTTCTTGTATTCACTGTTATTTACTGTATGTGATTACTGTTTACTAACCATTGTTCTGTTTGTATGTAAGTATGTATCTGTGGGATTTGTGATGGTAAACTTCTGGGGAATTTTGGGCGAATGCGTTATAGATACTTCTTCCTTTCAATTGCTTACTAAAAGTATGACCAATTCCAACTTCTCCACTTATTCATTTCTCACATGTTTCTTGTTTATTTATCTACTTATTTATCTCGCATTTGTTTCTTGTTGACTTATCGACTTATTTATTTATCATCTGTTTCTTGTTCATTCACCCACACCATTACTTATCATTTGTTTCTTGCTGATTATTAACTTGTTCATCGATCATTTCTTTATTGTTTACTAATCTATCAATTTGACTCCTATTGTTTGTAAAGAGTAAAATAAATTGCTGAGCGTAAAGTTATCTCCGAAGCGTAAGCGAACGAGTTTCCTTTTGTTGTTACGTGAATAATTTGTAAAAGAAGCAAACGTTTCAAAGAGGTTCAAGCACCGATTCACGCTGACTTGATCAATGCATTACTTGAGTGACTTCCCTGTCATTTCACCATGACACATTCACACTTGATTTTTGTTCAGATCATTTGGGAAGGGATTTTCAGCAACCAACCAGGCAATACGCAGGGGTTTCTTGACGTGTTCTTCCCATGTGTGCCTGTCAGCGAATACGTCACTTTTCCTTTGCGATTAAACTGACAGTTGAAATGTTTCATGATTTCTTGTTTTGTTTTGTTAATCTGATTTTGTGTTCATTTCATTGTTGGAAACTCCTGCATTGTCTAAATAATTTGTAATGCTTTCTCTTGTTCTATTCTTGTTTGTGTTTTGTTGTTCTTTATTTATGTTGTGTCATTTTATCACTGTCAATTTATTGTTGAGGTGTTTTGAGAAAAGAAACAAATTTATTCAAAAACTCTGCCATTGATTTTCAATAAACATTCATTTTGCTTGCATTTCATTCGCATTTCATTAAAAATTCAACCTCATCCCCAAGGACACATTCTCATCTAGAGTAAGAACTCACACAACGTAGGGGAGAGGTGAACAACGTTGGAAAGGGAAAGGTCAACGACGATCACTGCCAGACATCGAAAACGGATTACACTACAGAAATGGTGCCGTGACCAGGATACACTACAGAAGTGGTGCCGTGACCAGGATATACTACAACGTTTCTTGTAATCGTTGCTCAAATTGAGAGAAAACTCGAATTTTCCCCTCGGTCGGGACTAATATCGTGAGTAGAAGGCAACAGAGTTTGTTTCGTGGTTGTAAAAAGTGTTCACAATGTAGCCGTTAAGTGTCATGGGCCCAAATTCGCTTTCCGTAAAAAATAATTCAATGTTTTTTGAAGCACACAAATTATTTTCAAAAATTCTCTTAGTTGGGAGGCGAAGGGGTTGAAGATAAAAATGCGGAAATGCGTGTCTTGGGTGTCCCATTCAAAATAAAAATCGACCTGTTTTTACGGGAAAATCTATTTTTCAAGGATCAGCAATTAATAGGGGAAAAACAAGGGGGAAAACTTCTCTTTATTTAACAATAAAAAAAAATTGAGAAGGGTTGGGGGTGGCTTGAAAGATTTCAGCATATGTTTGACAGAAAGAGAATCTCATTACGTTTAATTTGATGTGTCACAAGATAGGTAATGCTATTTGAAATTTGAAAGTAGGCTAGGGTGTTGGCGAAGAGGCTGGAGATGAAAATTTGACAATGTGTGTTCTAAATGTCCCCCTCAAAATAAAAATCGTGGGTCCATTTCAAAAAATCATCTGTATATTGTATATCGATACTAGAATGAAGGGTGGTATCGTTCGGTCGATAAGCTCAAAGTGACATAGGCTCGTCCATCGGTTCGTCAGGCATTCCTGTTCCTATCGCCAGTAAAAACAGCTTTACTTGGCTAATAATGTAAAATAAATACTACAATATCGGTAGTACCTACCATATGATTAAAAACTTTCTTACTCAAGGGAGGCTGTGGTCCTGGTCATTGGCAGGCAAACGAGGCTGATTTTTGCCAGGCCACAGCCTCCCTTGCGTAAGAAAGTTTTTGATCATACGGTATAGGTAGGTAAGCATTCACAAAGTACCCAAGTACTTACTAGGTATATACTGTGGTATTCCCCCTTTGTTTTGTTGGTACGTTGGTACCTGAATTAGGTACGGTGGTTGACGTTCGTAGCGTTTGCCGATGGGAGCGGGAGATGGGACTGGCGCGCAAGCGGCAGCCGCAGACAGAGAGAAGAGCATCAGCTGTGGTGAAGAACACGTGATTTTTAGTGCTCCGGTGTGCGTCGTTTTTACGTATTTGAGATTAGTTTTCCACTGATTATTGTATCGTAATTTTGGCTTCCACCCACTCACCAAAATCATGCATTTTGATACCTATTTTGTCCGCAAAATTATTGTACATAACCCGAAATTCTTTGTTCTCTTTGTTCTCAACGGGCTTGCATAACCCGCAGTTTTTCTCCTTCGAAATCAAAGTGCTTTGCACTGCTTTGAATTTTGTGTAATTCATCTGCTCCCCAAATGATCTCAATATTGATGGCAAAAGCCGTAATCTAGTGGGTGTGCTTTTTGGCGCACTCATGTCGTGGCCTCAGATTCGCGCGGTCGCGCGTATTTTGAGGTTTCATTATTGTTTCTTTTCCACAAGTTACGTCACAAACAGTAAGACGACAAAATGAAACTCTGCTACGCAAAAATCAGCCGCTAAGTAGAGAACAGTACTTTTGATGATTCATTCTCATTTCATTGTTCATTGTCAGGTTATACATGAAAGAAAAGGAAGGAAAGAGAGACTTGCCGCTTCTCCGTGTCCTGGAGGGGGGGTCCACCGCTTGTATGAATCTGCCTTGTTGAGTCTACTAACCTTTTCTCATTCGGGGGGAAATTATGTAACATCACAAAGAGAGGGTCACAGGTTGGCTCGAGTCGATTTTCTTGTATTTACTGTTATTTATTGTATGTGATTACTGTTTACTAACCATTGCTCTGTTTTGTATGTATGTATGTATCTGTGGGGTTTGTGATGGGTAACTTCTGGAGAATTTTGGACGAATGCGTTATAGATACTTCTTCCTTCCAATTGCTTACAAAGGTATGACCAAATTCAACTTCTCTACTTATTCATCACTCACATGTTTCTTGTTTATTCATCTATTCATTTATCTCTTATCATTTGTTTCTTGGTTATTTACTTAGACCATCACTTATCATTTGTTTCTTGTTCATTTACCTACACCATTACTAATCATTTGTTTCTTGCTGATTTATTCACTTGTTTACTTATCATTTGTCTTGTTTATTCATCTACTTGTTTACCGATCATTTCTTTATTGTTTACTCATCTATCAATTTGACTTCTTTGTTTGTTATGTGAAAAATTAAATTGCTGAGCGTAAGGTTTCCTCCAAAGCGTAAGCGAGCGAGTTTCCTTTTGTTGTTACGTGAATAACTTGTAAAACGAAGCAGACGTTTCAAAAAGGTTCAAGCACCGATTCACGCTGACTTGATCAATGCATTACTGGAGTGACTTCTCTGTCATTTCATCGTGACTCATTCACACTTGACTTTTGTTCAGATCATTTGGGAAGGGATTTTCAGCAACCAACCAGGCAAAACGCAGGGGTTTCTTGACGTGTTCTTCCCATGTGTGCCTGTCAGCGAATACGTCACTTTTCCTTTGCGATTAAACTGACAGTTGACATGTTTCATGATTTCTTGTTTTGTTTTGTTAATCTGATTTTGTGTTCATTCCATTGTTGGAAACTCCTGCATTGTCTAAATAATTTGTAATGCTTTCTCTTGTTCTATTCTTGTTTGTGTTTTGTTGTTCTTTATTTATGTTGTGTCATTTTATTACTGTCAATTTATTGTTGAGGTGTTTTGAGAAAAGAAACAAATTTATTCAAAAACTCTGCCATTGATTTTCAATAAACATTCATTTTGCTTGCATTTCATTCGCATTTCATTAAAAATTCAACCTCATCCCCAAGGACCCATTCTCATCTAGAGTAAGAACTCACACAACGTAGGGGAGAGGTAAACAACGTTGGAAAGGGAAAGGTCAACGACGATCACTGCCAGACATCGAAAACGAATTACACTACAGAAATGGTGCCATGACCAGGATACACTACAGAAGTGGTGCCGTGACCAGGATATACTACAACGTTTCTTGTAATCGTTGCTTAAATTGAGAAAAAACTCGAATTTCCCCCTCGGTCGGGACTAATATCGTGAGTAGAAGGCAACAGAGTTTGTTTCGTGGTTGTAAAAAGTGTTTACAATGTAGCCGTTAAGTGTCATGGGCCCAAATTCGCTTTCCGTAAAAAATAATTTAATGTTTTTTGAAGCACACAAATTATTTTCAAAAATTCTCTTAGTTGGGAGGCGAAGGGGTTGAAGATGAAAATTCGGAAATGCGTGTCTTGGGTGTCCCATTCGAAATAAAAATCGACCTGTTTCTACTGAAAAATCTATTTTTCAAGGATCAGCAATTAATAGGGGGAAAACTTCTCTCTATTTAACAATGAACATTTTTTGAGAAGGGTTGGGGGTGGTTTGAAAGATTTCACTATATGTTTGACAGAAAGAGAATTTCATTACGTTTAATTTGATGTATCACAAGATAGGTAATGCCATTTGGAAGTAGGGTAGGGTGGGGGCGAAGGGGCTGAAGATGAAAACTTGACAATGTGTGTTCTAAGTCCCCCCCTAAAAATAAAAATCGACCTGTTCCGGCGTTTTCCTGGGAAAAAATTTGGCGGCAAGAAATCTGGGGTGGGTCCATTTCAAAAAATTACCCTGTGTATTGTATATCGATGCTATCAATGCTATCGATGGTATCGATGCTAGAATGAATGAAGGGTGGAGGAAGGGAAGGAAGGCTCGTCCATCGGTTCGCCATCAGGCATTCCTGTTCCTATCGCCAGTAAAAACAGCTTTACTTAGCTTATAATGTAAAATACCTACTACAATATAGGTAGTACCATATGATCAAAAACTTCTTACTTAAGGGAGGCTGTGGGCTGTGGTCCTGGTCATTGGCAGGCAAACGACCAAACGAGGCTGATTTTGGCCAGGCCACAGTCTCCCTTGAGTAAGAAAGTTTTTGATCATACGGTATAGGTGAGCATTTACAAAATACCCAATTACTTACTAGCGTATATACCGAAGTAGGTTGCATATACCTATAATTAGCAGGTAAATACCTAAGTAGGTAAGTAGAATCAGGGAATTCTTGACATTTATCCTGCGTTATTAAAAGATTGCCTCGCAGCATCAGCCCGGATGAGAGACAGTCACGAAAGAAAACAGAAGGAAGGAAACGTGCTATTATCCTCCCATCCATTTCCTTGCCGTTGCCTGGAAAATGCTTTATAGCGCACACACCTTTACGACTTACAGCGTGAACAGCATTTTATTTCGTATGCCACGCCAGGCTCAGAGACGGATCGAGGTCCACGGGGAGCTAGTTAGATTTCGACAATTCTCATGAATATTACTGCACTCCAAAGGGGAAGTGTGCCCATACATTTTTGCTTTTAGCTTTCCATAAAACCAATAATTTAAAAAAATCCAGCGCTATAATGTAGATTATCAAACACACAGGTGTATATTTGGTTGCATAACTTCAGAACAAAATCCATGAGGAAAACAAAGCACTTTTCCGGTCCAAAGTTTTTATTCGATTCAAACCACGAAACGACCGTAATTTACCGCCGACGCAAAGTGGGACAAAAATATCTCGTTGGGAACACACTCCACCACGATAAAACCATCACAATAGTACAGCGGAAAATCAATCGGTGATGGTGGTGGAGTTTATGTTTCATAACACCCTCCCTTGGCCACGGCCAAGAACGCCAAGACTTCCCGGGAGTGCGATAGCGGGTGGTTTACGGCCGAGGCAGCGTTGCAGGATGCTCCCGATAACTCGCCTCTATTGCATTATCCTCAACGGGGCACACACACTCTTGGAGCAAAGAGGTGATTTATGGCCTTTGAGATACAGATTTTTGGGTGGTTGTTGGGAGAGAGGAATTGGAGCCGCGCCGAAATACGTCGTGTCCCATATCTATAAAGATTAAGCAGAGAGGACTCACGTTGATTGCGGCAAGTTGGAGGGCTCATCCTGGTTGTGGTCGTCGGCCAGCAGGAGCTGCTGCTCGGCCAGTTCCTTCTCCTCCCTCTCCCGCTCGCGTTCCGAGTGCCGCTGGTGGAGGAGGTCGTTATCCAGCTGCCTGATCTCCCACTGTTCCCGCTGCGTCCGGTGGTGTTCCTGGAAAACGCAACAGGACTTTGAATTTCAAAGCATGATGATGGCTATGTACCTAGTAACTAGTTATAATGTGTATATGGAACCGCTCCAAGCAATTATCCAAGCTGCCATGTCTGGCGCAAATTGAATATTATTAATAATAGGTACTAGAGACCACCAACTAATGCATATAGATAGTATATGCACTGGAGAGTGCACTGGGTATACCTGAGTACCGAGCTGAGTAGGTACCTACATACGTATAACGATGAAACGATGTAGTTAACAGCTCGACTCTCGAGGATATTTGAGTGAGTTTATACTCTAATTACTCTACCCAGTGAACACGGACCTCTATCCTCTATAAGAGGTTTTGTGATGTGCATTTTAAGATCGATTTCAAGTGAAATTTGGGAATTCCCAAAATAACTTCGCATAGCTTGCCTGAAGAGGTCTTTCCGGAAACCTAGAATTTTTACGATGTCCATAAATTCGTGATTTCTCAAAGCGACTTCCCACAGCTTGCTTGAGGAGGTCCAAGAACCTATGGCGCGATGTGACGGAGAAAAAGTGTCTACCCTGACCGGGACTCGAACCCGGGTCTTCCATTTGCCGGATGGATACTCTGACCACTAAGCTATCGGGGGGGACAACAGTTCCTCCGCCACATGCCCACATGAGAGCCGCCACAAACCTATGTCCAATTATTGTTAACATTTCAAGCACCCATAAACGTCGCAAAGCGATGTTTATTTGGATTTCCCATGAAGGAGTTCATTTAGATGTTATTCGTAATTGCACGCGCATTTAGCAATACCAATTTTTCACCACAATGTGAGGTCTTGGCGATGTACTTCTGTGACAGCCCGGGGAATGCTCAAAAGCCGTAGTGAGAGAATTGGCTGTTGATGGTGCTTTTCTGCTCCGAATGCGGAGCGACGGCGCCAGAATTTCTTCAACGGGTGGGCACAAAAAGGCACACTATTCAGGGAGGTGGGCACTGATCTAGTTATATGTATAGTTTCCCATCCCCCAAACAACTTTTTTCATGTTAAAAAAGTCAAGCGCCACAAAGTTTTATTTGAAAAAAACTTTTCCGAGATATTTTCTGAGACATTGGGTGGGCACGCGGGTGGGCACCTATGATTTTAGGGGAGGCACGTGCCCACCCTGGCCACCCCCTGGCGCCGTCGCTGCAAATGCCGCGGCATTCTTTCCGTTCTTGGCTTTGGTTGATGACGGATGTTGTTCGCAGTTCAGTTATTGGCAGTGAGATATTATGAATAATATGTCGAAATCGAGCAGTACCTACTAATCATCAGAAGCCCTGAGTGGTGAGTGAGTATTCTCCTGGGTGAGTATACACCTTATTAGTTTTTTTCAGTGCAATTTTCTAAGGGGAATAGCACTATTGGCTATACAGGTGTCCCAAAATTAGCCTGTCATACTTCAACAGCAGATTCTACGATTAAAAATGAGGAAAAAGTCCCAATAAACTTGGGTCGAAAAATACTTAATAGATGGTTTTTATTCAATATCTCCGAAAGTAGTAGGAGCAAAATTATGAAGTTTGGCACATACTCAGAAGTTTCTATGCTAAACAGGATGGAATAAACGTCATTCAAAAAATTTGCCCGCGAGTGGGGTAACTTGTTAGAAGGTGGGGTAAAAATACCCCAACTTTTTTGTGTAGGTATGTGTTTTTATAAGATTTTATGCAAAATTATGAAATTTCAAGGTATTTTACGGGAAAAAAGTGCTTTTGTTAAACTTCAATAGCTTGCCCCAGTTTCAAGTAAAATCGTTTTTAAATTTTTTTGCAGGCTGAATAATTGAATTTGTGAGAGATGGACTTTTTTCTGGTTCCAAAATAAGCCCTGAGTATTCCATGAGCATATTCTACGACCAAAAATTGAAAAAAGTTCTCATGAACATAAGCCGAAAAATGTTTAATAGGGGAGCTACAGCCCTCTAAATGTGGGTCCATGAAGATCGCTTTTATTCAATATCTCCGGAACTAGTTAGGGCAATGTAATACAATTTGGCACATACTCAGAAATTTTCATGTTAAGTAGCATGGGCGGGTGAACATGAATTGAAAAATTTGCCCGGGAGTGGGGTAACTTGTTAGGAGGTGGGGTAAAAATTACCCCAATCTTTTTTGTGTATGTGTTTTTTTCAAGATTTGATGCAAAATTATGAAATTTCAGGATGTTGTACGGAAAAAAGGTTCTTCTGTTGAACTTTGATAGCTTGCCCCATTTTCGAGTAAAATGGTTTTGAAATTTCTTGCAGGCTGAAGAATCGAATTTGTGGACGATCGACTTTGAAAAATTTACCATGAGGTATTATTATAACGGGGCTACGCACTACGCTCGAGGCTGTAGCTCCCTTGTGTAGTATTTTTGACCTATGATCAAGAGAATTTTTCCTCATTGTTTTAGCCGTAGAATACGCCTATGGAATACTGAGGGCTGGTTTTGGAACCAGAAAGAAGCCGATCTCGTAAAACACTGAAATTTCATAATTTTGCAAGAAATCTTGGAAAAGGTTGAACCGGGTTGAACACAAAAAACTTGAGGTAATTTTTACCCCGCTTTTCCCCGAGTTACCTTATCCTCGGGTAATTTTTTTCAATAATTTTTGGTCAATCTTATAAAGCATGAAAATTTTAGTGTAGGTATGTGCTAAAAGGGGGTTGTAGCTTTCTTATGAAGCATTTTTCGGATGATATTCATGGGAACTTGTTTCTTATTTTTGGTTGTAGATTACGCTCATGAAATATTCAGGGCTGATTTTGGAACCAGAAAAATGTCCATCGTTCACAAATTGGATAATTCAGGATGCAAACAAATTTCAAAATGATTTTACTCGAAAATGGGGCACGCTATCGAAGTTCAACAGGAGCATCTTTTTTCCGTAGAATACCCCGAAATTTCATAATTTCGCATAAAATCTTGAAAAAAAAACATACGCAAAAAAGTTAGGGTAATTTTTACCTCACCTTCTAACAAGTTACCCCACTCCCGGGCAAATTTTTCAAATGACTCCTACTTTATCCTGTTGAGCATAAAAACTTTCGAGTATGTGCCAAATTTCATCATTTTGCTCCAACTAGTTTCGGAGATATTAAATAAAAACCATCTTCAGGGACCCACCTTTAGTGGGGTGGAGCTCCCTTATGAATCATTTCTTGACAGAATCTGCTGCTGAAGTATGGCAGGCTAATTTAGGGACACCTGTATAGTCCAGTAAAATGAAGCGATTCTTATGCCAAAGTTGGAACTAATTAGGGGCAGGATAAAAAATATGGCGATTTAGAGAATGAAAAACTGAATAAGAAAAACCAAAGCAAAGAAAAAATGGAGAAGATGGAAAAACATGCGTTGCAGTCTTTTTCTTGAAACGGTGAAAGAACGGTAAGAGATATGTGAAAATTGTTAGGAACAAAGTTGTAGGGTATTCAATAGTCTACAAAAAAGTTCCCGGGAACATACGTCTAACTTCTTCAATTAAGCCGTTAATGGCAGTCAAAGTTGCGCGCCGGTCTAGTAGAGTGGAAAAACTGTTTGCGTGACCTTCTTTCTTAAATCCTGCGAGAACGACAAGAGATATCCGAAAATTGTGAACGACAAAGTTGTAGAGAGTTGAATGCTCCACTAGAAAATCTTTGACGCCAATTATTAGCTTTTCCAGTTCAGCCGTGAACCAGGTTTGAAGTTGCGCGACAATTCTGTTGATGAAGTGGTCCTTCTGGAAAACTTGCAAAAATCCCAGACTTGATCAAAAAAATATGACAATGTAGAGGATGAAAAACTGGTTCTGAAAAACCAAAGTTTCATTTCACACCGTTTCGGAAAATCTAGGAAAATAAAAGAAAAAGTTGGAAAATAGCGATTCGCACTCCCAGCTTCCTCATTGAATACTGGAATAAACGTAATAAATATGGAAAATCTGAGCAAACTAGCTTGTAGAAGATTGGATCATCTATAGAAAATCCCGTGATGTCATGTATGCATCTTCTTCTACTTAGCTGCGGAGCGCTATCAAAGTTGGGGTACATGACTCGTGACGTATCGCATATCTAGTCAAACTGGCACGACGTTGCGGTCATTGTTTAATTGATTATAAAGAGTAAAGACATGATTAAGTGATGTGGAAAAATTGTTCGCTCTGTTGAACGTCTGGTAACTATGGTTGGAAATGTAACTCCACGGATGAATGCTTTGTTACCTGTAAAGTTTCTTGTTTGGCAAAATTAAAGCCCGAGTGTCACGGTACTATTTTCGTCATACTTTCATACTAGAAATCTAGGACGTGAGACTAGGTTTCTAGGGAATCTCTGAATTCGTCGTTTTTATCATTATTTTATTTCTAGGATCAAAATAGTACGAAAATATAGTATCGTGACACTCAGGCTTAAAACTGAAATACTCGTATTTTGTAATGCAATATGTATAATTATTGAAAAAACGTGATTCACGTTGGCTTAATTTCAAAAAAGATTTTGAGATCTTTGTCAAAGAATGGCTATGCCATTCCAAGCAACGTCGTAAGCGGGAAGCTGCCAAATTAATTTGAGCTATATTTATATTTCTGTATCTCAGAGTCAAATGTAAAATCATGTATTGAATAGACTTGTAGCTAATGTGTCATGTGCTGTAATAAAATGTATTGTATAAAAAACATTTTTATTACATTACTCCTGAAGAGGTCCCATATAAGTATCGAAGTATCTGAAAAGTACCTACTACTGAGAGGTACTGTGGACGTCGAAAACTAGAAATCTTTGGAAAGTCACATCGTGATTCTAATAGGCGAATGAAAATTACTTCCCCAGGAAGTATTAATAAGATCTCCCAGTAACTTCCACAATGTTACTTCTATGGGAAGTTCGTTTTATTGCATTTGGGGTGGACATTTCGCGGTCGCGGGGATTGCTCGGAGACCTTGCTGGGAACATCGCAATGGCTTTATATTTGCCGCATGTGAACTTCATAAGAGTTACATACAACCTCGCCGTGTTCACTGGGTACTCTCACATTACATACAGACAGTCATCATAGGGATTGGGAGTGAGCTCGGGAGTGACTACAAATTTGAGGTTAAAAACGCTCTTGATTAACTAAGAACAATATACCTTAATGACATGTCATAAAGCGTGCTTTTGTGACTCGGCCAACTTCTTGAGCAAGACCTCGTTCCAGCAGACCCGAGCAGACCATTCATAACATGAAATTGACTGGACCATAGATACCAGATGCAACGACCGCTTATAGCTTTATTTTCGTGCTCTCTTCAGGTAGGAAAACAAACAGTTTGCACGCACATTGTCGTGTCTAGCGTGAATTTTCGGCTTGTTCACTATAAGTGGATGAACAATAAGTAATATCGGCTTCACATCAGTGTCGACTATTTACTATATTTCCATGCTCAACTGAAACTGTACCTACCAGTTTTGCCTGTGGAAATTCGCATATCAGTTTCAATCCTCTGTACCACTGGCCTGGCACACAATACTATAATCGTACAGCCGTAATTTGAATTCCAAAATTGACAAGTTGACTAGGTGTTTTCCCATTCTTTTGTTTTGTCCGCCAATGTACATACATATGCCTAACATATTTTGATGCCAATTGTTCACAAGAACGTAGGTACATTTGAGAACGTAGTTTTGCAAAACACCTAGATAACTCCCTCTGTATACTCACCGGCATTCATCGTGAAATGCAATGTGTGACATTGTTCCCATTTCCTTTGTTTCATACAAGTTGATTGAATCTGGAGAAACATGAATGTTACACACGCATACCAATTTCCTCTGAATGAATAGACTCCGTGATGAGCTAATCTATTTTTTATTCGAAATCCTTTCCAAAGGGAATGTGATCGGCTTTGCCAGAATGGCTGTCCGAACGCGAGCGGTGGGCAGCAAAAAAACATCATCATCGGACAGAAGATGAAAATTGCATCCGTTTCAGAAATTGTTCCAACCGCTAGCGTTCGACCGACCAGAGGCTCGCTTCGTAAAAGCCACTAGTATGATTCTACAAGTTGGTGTGTCGTGTTGGTTACTACCACTGATGCAACAATGAGTTGTCGAAACTGCACAGTTATAAAATGGACTTGTAGCTTTTATCACAGGAATTGAGGCCGTGGATCTTGGTTAGGGGGGCCTGGGCTAGTGTGGACACTGGGCTAGAGTGGACAGAGCTATTTGCCCCTTCGAAAACTGTTTTATTGACGCGCCACTGCATGACTTGTTATGTTTTTATTTGAGTTTTCATTCTGCCAAGTGATATTCATGTATTTATTTGACACGTAAATAGTTAAATGATGTCCACCTAATACTGAATAAAAAAAAAATCGACCTAGATGCAAAGTGTAGGTACAGCTGGGGTCAGTGTGGACAGTGTGGAAGTTTTAAGCACTACTTTGAAGTTGTGGAACGAGCAAACCACATGAATGAGTTTACTGTCAAGTTAACTGTGAATTTTCTTGAAAAAAAATCGGTTTCCCGATGTGCCATATCAACGTATCTCAAGTACCTAGATCGAAGGGATACTGTGTCTATATTGTCAGCTCCGATAGCTTTGACCATTCCAAAAGAGGGCAGAATGTTTCATTCCAATGTAATTTTTGATGGATTTGACGTGTATTGAGCAATAAAATGGTGTGCTGAACAATCGAGTAACTTGATTCAGTAGATTGCTTGCTAAATGCAAAGGCTGGTCTTGCGTCGCATATCACGTGAAATTTGTACCATTATCATGGTTCCGATCCTAAGGATGTAAATGGTCGATTAAAATCCCTACCCTGTGTTGAAGCTCATACAGGAATTCAGCTAAATTTCCGGTTTAGTGGGGAAAAGTAGTCACCAGCGTCGGCGTTAGGCCTTGACAGTGGAAATAGGCTGACGGTAAATAAACGAATAAAAAAGCAATACAATATTGATTTTATTGATATTTCTTCCGAAGCAGGACAACTTGACACCGCCAACTTGACGCCGGCCAACTTGACGCGGGACAACTTGACGCGGGACAACTTGACGCCAGGACAACTTGACGCGGGACAACTTGACGCGGGATAAATTGATGCCAGAACAACTTGACGCTAGGAGTTATTATAATTTTGGGACTCTAGTTGGCCAGTTTGTGTCTTTATGTCTCCCAACTGGCCCTCTTGTGTTTTCCTGTGGTTTTTCGGAATTAGCAAGCCCCAAATGCCTACTTGTGTTTTATGTTTTTGAGTCCCAATGACCTCACCTCGGACCTCACTTTGTATAACTCAAGGCACAGCCCCCATGCGACTGTATGTGTCATTTCAAGCCCTGATGAGCCCCCTACTTGTGTCTTCGTGTTGTTTTTAATCTTTACTGGAGCCACTTTGTTTTTCCATAGTGTTTTTAAGAACCCTGGTAACCCCCTCGATGACCTTCTTGTGTTTCCATGTGAAGCTTCAAATTCTATCGAGCCCGATTGTATCTTCTTGTGCTTTGGAACTCTAGGGTTTCGCCCTAGTTTATTTTAATATTTTAGCATGTATTTACTATAAGCGCGCCGTATATAGCGTCAGTCTATATTCTGCCAGTCCTGTGTTTATTAGGTGTTTTGAGAAAAGAACCACAAAAGAATTATTTTGCACTTATTTTGCCAGAGTAAATGTAAATTTCTGTGCAATGAGCGTGTTCAGTCAGTTAGGCTCCTTCTTCTCCCCTTCGTTGTCGCACTCCTGAGCGAAAGCGGACCGAAGGGTTTAAACGCGGGCGCAACGTAGAGTTCAGATGATCATCGGCCACATTATTGTCATGTCAGGGAGGTAGGGGGGAGGGGGGGGTATATAGCAGAACCCTGCCCCCTCATGCTCACTTTTCTTACGTTTTGGAGTTCTAGCGATCCATTGACACAGCGATGACTTGCTGTGTCAATCAGAGCCCCCCTTCTGTCTTTAGGTACCATATTGAGCCCCGATGACCTCTTTGTATTTTTTTGGCAGTTTCGGAACACTATCGAGCCCCTCTGTATCTTTTTCACTTTGGAGCCTTACTGGCCCCCATTGTGCCCTTTTGTGTCGTTTCGAGCCCCCAATGAACCCTTTGATGTTTTCTTGAGGTTTTCGGAAGTCTAAGCGAGCCGGCTCATGTCTTCTTGTATTTTGGAGATCTAGAGGCCCTTATTGTGTTCTGCTGTGTAATTCGGAGCCCCAGTGAACCCCCTCGTGTCTTTATGTGTCGTTTCGACTCCCGATGAGTCCCGTTTTGTCATTTGCTTCGAATGTTTCCTTACTCTGTTCTCACAGAATCCCTGGCGCAAATCGTCCGACGTCAAGTTGTCCCGGCGTCAAGTTGGTCGAAACAGGACATCTTGAGTCTTGACGCCAGGACAACCTAACGCGTGGACAATTTGACGTGTCGTTTCAGGCCTTGACGAGCTCCCTTATTGTGTCTTCATGTTGCTTTTGGAACTCTATCGAGTCACAATCCGTTTTCTCAGATTTTGTAGTTCTTGAGTTCTTCTTTGTCAAACGAAGCCCCGATGAGCCCCCGTGTCTTTTTGTGTCGTTTCGAGCCCCGATGAACCCTCTTGTGTTTACTTGAGGTGTTCGGAGTTTTGAGGAGTCCCCTTATGTCTTCCTATGTTATGGAACTCAAGCAGCTCCCATTTTGTCTTGCTGTGGTAACTCGAGATTCCAGTGGATCCTTTTGTGTATTTATATGTCGTTTTTGGCCCTGATGAGCCCCTTTGAGTGTTCATGTTGCTATCGGAATCGTAGTATCTACCCTTTATGTCTCCATATGGCGTTGTAAGCACCCTAATTCAGAGCCCAATTGGACACTCTTGTTTTATTAAGATGTAAAACACCTCGCAAAAGGTCTCTGTAGGGTATAAAACTTCAATAAACTCAAACTTGAACCTTAACTCAAGCCCCTCATGATTTTTCGACCCTTTAGAATTTCAGTGAGCCTCCTTGTGCCTTCTCCGATTCTCAAAGCCCTACTGGCTCCCTTGTTTCTTCAATGTCGATTGAAGCCCTACTGAGTCCCCCTACATTTTTTCCGTCGCTTTCGAAGCTTTAATAAACACCTTTGTGTTACACCTTCGTGTAACATTCAACGCCTCCGTGTGTCCTTAACCTCAAGTACCGTTTGGAGCCCTGGTGAGTATCTTCTTATGGTTTTTTACGTGTTTTGAATTCCCGTGAGCCTCTTTTGCCTTCTTGTCTAATCCAAAGCACTATTGAGCCCCCTTGTGCCAATGTCCTTTGAAGTCATTTACATTTAGTAAGCACTCTTGTGCCTTTGTTTGGTATTCGAAGGTCTATCGGGCCCCCTTGCGTTTTCCCCTTGCTTTCGTAACTTTAGTAAGCACCTTTGTGCCTTTATGTAATAGTCGGGGTCTTATAGCTCCAACTGGTGTTAAGTTGTCTCGACGCTAAGTCGGCTATCGGCTACATTAAAATTTCTGGCGTCAAATTGTCCCGCGTCAAGTTGTCATCTATGCTATTTTTTCAGTGTCCACTTCAGCCCCAGTGAAATCACGCGTTTGTCCACACTCGCCCCAGACATGGCTCCCCAATTATCAACAATGCTTATTATGAGGACCGTTCACACCAGTAGCAAAGCTGCCTGAATGAGTAACCTTATACCTACCCGCCCGTATAACCATTTGGACAACAATATTTACTATCAAAGCAGCGAATGGCCCACCCCATCGAGATTCATGAGTCATTAGAGAACATGCCTTGTTAAAAAAAGGCCCCAATGAACTTCGGGCCCTAGACTAGAGTTACACCAGCCAATTTATACAGCCCTGTTTGCAACGCTCCGGTGAATGTAAACTGCAATCGTTTCCCGACAATCAATTAGAAAGAATTTTCAATTCGTCAGCGTTGCACAATCGTAGTTTTTTCACTTGTTGTGCTCGATTTTCCACTTTTTCCCCGCAGCTATGCCGACCGCGGATTTGGTTTTTTGTTCTTTTTGGACTGAATCGAGGCGGCGCGCATACAAATTGGAATTTATATGGTGCCGTTGTAGTGGTGGTGCTTGTGCTGCAGGTGTCGTGATAATAATTAGACGTGGCAGGGTTGTTAGGGGGTGTGCGGGGAAAAAGGTTGGAAAAATCTCGGCGGCCAGGAAGCCGATCGATGACATCATCCTCAAATAATTAAATTATGAATGATGATGAAGGAGAGGCACGGCCGGAATTGACGACGAGAAAAGAGCAAAAATTTCATTATTCAGGGTTTTGGCCCACGGTGAACGAACCGGATCGCAAAATTAGCCGTCAGAGAAGGGGGCTGATCCCGAAAGCCACGATGCAAATGTTTAGCAAATAATTGCAGTTTGAATGTTATACGCGAGGATTATTTACGTTACGGATTTTGGCGAAATATTTGCACGGGGGTATAAATCGAGGGGTACATACATGACATTTTTCTCATATTTAGCGAAGAGAAAAGCCAATGGATGGACTTAGCTACCTTAATAGAAATGGAAGTCAAACGAATAGCATGGGGACCTCGATGGGGACAAATAATTATCGACAGCTCAATAATAATGGGCTGTACAAGGATATCACGTCATAAAGGCAAGCAAGATGGATTTAAAAAAACGTCGGCAGCAATCTCATTTGGTCTGATTTCGTTCGGGAGCCCTGTGTCATTAATTTCCACTAGGAGACGATCCATTAAGAGGTTGTGACAGATTTTTAATTACTTCGGGACATTTTGGTTCGATAACGGTGAAATAGTGTCCCGTCGTAGTAATAAAAATTTATCTCTTCCAATATTCCGGCGGTATAGAGAATTCCTAGAAGCTGATGGCGAATGAAGTCAAAGTAGTTCACGGGAGGAGAGGTTTTAACATTCGCAACTAGTTATGAACAATTCCCGCGACTTCATGGCTACATGCGCTATCGAAGAATCGAGCAAACGGTGTCTGGAAATTTCCAACTGGGGAAATTACCAGAAGCCGATACTCCTCTAGTAATATAGGAATCAAATTTCTCAACCAAAATTCCATAAAATATTGAGAAAATGAATCATTTCTTTTTTCTGTTTTGTGGAATTGGAAGCTCTGTCGCCAACTAACCGGCATCGACGAAGCGAAATTCCACTAACAGCGTGTAAAAGTAACACAGCTTGGGCGGAACCCGAGGAAATTGTTATATTTCCGGTGAGTTCCATGTTGTTTTTCTATTCATTTCTTGATAAGTTATATGCAACGTCAATGCGTCCAGTGTCTTTATTGTATCAGAAGTGGGATGGTGATTGAAAAACAGTGCAGCATGTGCCGTTTCTAATAAGACCTGCAAGACTGCAATAGATGAGAGGCCCAACGAAGACTGAAGATACAGAAACGCGGATACTACCGCCGTAGTTGAGCCCATAATTATGACGAAATGTCCCGCAACTCGGTGAGAAGGGAGAAAGTCGCCGCGACGCAAAAATTGTATCCTGAAGACTGAGTCCCTGTGAACTGAGCGTCCATAATCGCGCGGGAAGAATTGATGTTGTTGTCATTTACGTCGTTTCGTTCATTTCGCAGCCGCCAAAGCTAGACTTTTGGATACCGTCAAGATTATTAATATTCTCGTGATTCTTCCTTGCCCGCACGAACTAATTCTTGGCGTTGGTTTTTGAAAAGAAATGTGTATTGTTCCAAATTTGAACCAAGATGTTTAGTAATTATCTGCATCGAAGGAGCAAAAAATCGGTAGCCTACAAGACGGACACGATCTCAGCCCGCTACAAAGAAAAGCTTCGGATGAATTGATTGAAGGGACACTAATTTCTCGAACCGAATCTTCGGGAGTTTTATGGGTTGACCATGAAATCAAACTGTAACCAGATCCCATACCGCCTCAACAACGTTATTAGCGGGTGTCGACGTTCAAGCTGAAACTGATTGAGGAAGAACTTGACCGTATGTTGGACCTTGAACTCGACCTTGAAATCGTCGAACCATCTAAAAGTGCGTGGTTTTCACCGGTTTGTCTGGTCCCAAAAAAAAAGTACTTGAAGACTCTTCGTGGATTTATCGACATCTAAACTCGGTGACTGTAAAAGACGCGTATCCGTTACCCTATAATTATGGTTTGCGCGATGCGAAATTTATCAGCAGTTCTGACATTAAGAGCGCTTACTGGAACGTGCCCTTAGCTTTGAACTTCCGTAGCCTACCGCATTAACTGTACCAAGGCGCGGATTGTTCGATTCCAGGATTAGGTATGCCATTTGGACTAACGAATGCTCCGGCCACATGGCAAAGGATCATTTATAATATTCTCGGCGCAGACCTACAACCCTCGGTGATGGTATACTTGGATGATATTGTAGTAGTAAACCAAGACTTTGAAACCTACCTGGAGACCTTGACGATTGTAATGATCCGTTTGCGTGCTGCTGGTTTGACTGTGAGTCTTGAAGAATGTCAATTTTATGGATATCAGTTGAAGTTTCTGGGTTACATTATCGATCGTCACAGAATTGGGGCCGATCTAGAAAAGTGACTGTAATTCTAAATGTTCCAACGCCATCAAACATCAAGGAGGTGCGGAGCTTTCTTGGAACTTGCTCTTGGTGTGGTCGTTTCGTGCCCAACTTTCCATCCGTAGTGTACCCACTCACTAATCTCACGAAGAAGCATGTCACGTTTCAATGAACCCCGGAGTGTGACCGATCTTTCAAGAAAATGAAAGAAAATCTTATGCGTCTACCTACAGGGTGTTTCGCAATTACGGTTACAAACTTCTAGGGGAGATTCCCCTTCAAAAATGGACCAGGAAAAGATATAACTTCGATGTCCTAAAATGCTCCGTTGAAAAGTTACAGGGTGTTCAAGTTGACTTTTTAAAAATGATTTTTTGACATAAGATTTGAACCGTTCAACTGATTTTGTTCAAATTTTCACCAAAGTAAACTGAAATAAGTCTCTATCGAATAATAGTAACGTGTTGAGAAAAGATCCTCAGGGACGCCTTGCCTGTGGGGCACTCCGCCTTCAACCCTACGACTATAGAATTATCTAGTGGAAAGAGAAATATCATGTCGTCCCCGATTTGTTGTCGAGGTCTTTTCTGAAAATTGAAGTATTAACTTCAACACCCGACTAGTGAAGAACATCGACAAATGATACCACGATCTAATTCGGAAGGTCAAAGAAAAACCCGAGAATTCGCTCAATTTCGCGGACAGGATGAAGTTCTTCACAAGCACAAGCCTTGTCTGACAGGCATCGTCAGTTGCGACGGAAAGGCGACAAACGAGCTTAAAGACGGTAAAAACTGATGTTGTGATGATGTGGGAGAACTAGAGGACGTAACAATGGATGCTGCGGAGATGCATGGGGCCGGAGGAAGAACATCTCGAGGGCGGGAACGATGGAGGTACGGCAGGAACCGATGAGGCAGGAACTGGGCAGATAGACTGGCTCGACGCCGGAGCGACTCGACGGCGGAGAAGATGGTCCATGGACGGTCGGGGTGGCCAACGGCATACTGCTTTTTCAACTTAGCCATGTTGTTTTTGTCTTTCGCCGGAATGAAAACTAATATTAAAAAAAACAACCAAAACGTTCCCCTGGCAACCGCTTTCCTTTTTCTTCCCCTGCCTACTTCATTCTTAATTCAAACCGTTTCACAGTTGTCCTTGAATTTATTTTTGCGATTGAATGGTTCCCGATTTTCATAAAATGGTGTTTGTTCGGAACTACTATGGGGATTTTTGTGGTCACCTATCTTTAATTTTATATCGTTCTCGCGCTGGAATAAAATATCCCTGATGATTGTTTTTGTATAAAATGGTTCGTTTTGTACTCTTCCGTAATTTTGATACCTATGTACTGTCTTCTTCGTCCTGAGCAGATCTAATCACGTGTTTTAAACTAAATTTCTAGCCTCAATGATAGTATACATCTATTTCGTCGAGAAATTATGGACCCAGGGCGCACGCACAGTGCTGTCTGCCTATGCCCAGAGCCCCGGCTTTTTTGGGGGCCCCCAAGGCCTTCTTGAACTTCCAAAACTAGAGACTATTTTTGTAAAAAATATGTTTCTCATATCCTGTCCACAACGTTTATTCATTCATGTCAGTTTTTGAGCTGATCGTTTGCTTACGAAATGGGTAAGTGAACGAAAAGGTCCTCCTCTTCACCCAATTGTTCGATGGTTTTATCGGCTTGTCTTGTTCCTAAAAGTTTAGTTTGCAATGCCGTGTCGGATTTTTGCGTAAGTAAGTGTGTTTTCATCGCTTGTGTTAAATTTTCCACCTTGTCATAATTGAAATCCAATTAAAATTTAGCTCCACGGGTTAATCTTGTCTCAAATACAGAAGTTGAAGTGTTAAGAAAAAAGATTCAGGGGCGTAGATAATGGGGGGTGTCTTTATATCTCCCCCCCCCTATTTTTTACCCCTATAGCTATTTTCCCAAATTGTTCTGATTTTTGGATTCTGTGTCCAATTTAGAAAAAAAAGTTACTCCTGCAAAATTTGATTAGATAACAAAATGGCAATTTCAAGATGTTTTCCAAAGTTTCAAACCCAGATATCTCGAAAACGAAGCCTCTAATCAAAATTTTGCAGGAGTAACTTTTTTCTCTAAATTAAACGTATAATGAAAAAATAAAAAGATAAGTACAATTTGGAGAAATAGCTAGGGGTATAAAAATGGGGGGGGAATATGAGGACACTTTCTATTATCTACGCCCCTGCACTTTTTTTCCTCAACACGTTACTATTATTCGATAGAAACTTATTTCAGTTAACTTTGGTGAAAATTTGAACAAAATCGGTTAAACGGTTCAAAACTTATTTCAAAGAATCAGTTTTAAAAAGTCAACTTGAACACCCTGTAACTTTCCAACGGAGCATTTTAGGACATCGAAGTTATATTTTTTCCTGGTCCATTTTTGATGGGGAATCTCCCCTAGAAGTTTGTAACCGTAATTGCGAAACACGCTGTAGACGCATAAGATTTTCTTTCATTTTCTTGGAAGATCGGTTACACTCCGGGGTCCATTGAAACGGTACATGCTTCTTCGTGAAATTAGTGAGTGGGTACACTACGGATGGAAAGTTGGGCACGAAACGACCACACCAAAAGCAAGTTCCAAGAAAGCTCCGCACCTCCTTGATGTTTGATGGCGTTGGAACACTTAGAATTACTGTCACTTTTCTAGATCAGCCCTAATTCTGTGACGATCGATAATGTAACCCAGAAACTTCAACTGATATCCTTAAAATTGACATTTTTCAAGACTCACAGTAAAACCAGCAGCACGCAAACGGTCCATTACAGTCGTCAAGGTCATCAGGTGGCTTTCAAAGTCTTGGTTCACTACAACGATATCATCCAAGTATACCATCACCGAGGGTTGTAGGTCTGCGCCGAGAACATTATAAATGATCCTTTGCCATGTGGCCGGAGCATTCGTAAGTCCAAATGGCATAACCCTGGAATCGAACAATCCACGCCCTGGTACAGTAAATGCGGTAGGCTACGGAAGCTCAAAGCTAAGGGCACGTACCAGTAAGCGCTCTTAATGTCAGAACTGCTGATAAATTTTACATCCCGCAAACCATATAGGTTAACGCGGATACGCGTCTTTTACAGTCACTGAGCTTAGATGTCGACAAATCCACGAAGAGTCTTCAAGTACTTTTTTTTGGGGGCCAGACAAACCGGTGAAAACCACGCACTTTTAGATGGTTCGACGATTTCAAGGTCGAGTTCAAGGTCCAACATACGGTCAAGTTCTTCCTCAATCAGTTTCAGATTGAACGTCGATACCCGCTAATAACGTTGTTGAGGCGGTATGGGATCTGGTTACAGTTTGATTTCATGGTCAACCCATAAAACTCCCGAAGATTCGGTTCGAGAAATTAGTTTCCCTTCAATCAATTCATCCGAAGCTTTTCTTTGTAGCGGGTTAAGGTCGTGCCCGTCTTGTAGGCTACCGATTTTTTGCTCCTCCGATGCAGAGTATTGCTCAACATCTTGGTTCAAATCTGGAACAATACACGTTTCTTTTCAAAAATCAACGCCAAGAATTAGTTCGTGCGGGCAAGAAGGAATCTCAAGAATAATAATAATCTTGACGATATCCAAAAGTCTAGCTTTTGCGGCTGCGAAATGAACGAAACGACGTAAATGCCAACAAAATCAATTTCCCGCGCGATTATGGAGGCTCAGTTCACAGGGGCTCAGTCTTTATAAGTTCACAATTCTTGCGACGCGGCGGCTTTCTCTCTTCTTACCGAGTTGCGGGACATTTCGTCATATGGGCTCAACTACGGCGGTATAGTATTCGCGTTTTCTGTATCTAGTCCGGGTTGGGCCTCTCATCTATTGAAGTCTTGCAGGTCTTATTAGAAACGGCACATGCTGCACTGTTTTTCAATCACCATCCCACTTCTGATACAATAAAGACGCTGGACGCTCTTCTGTTGCATATAACTTATCAAGTAATAAAAAGAAGAACAACATGGAACTTGCCGGAAGTATAACAATTTCCTCGGGTTCCACCCAACTTGTGTTGGTTTTACACGCTCTTAGTGGAATTTCGCTTCGTCGATGCCAGTGAGTTGGCGACAGAGCTTCCAGTTTCACAAAACAGAAAGAAAGAATAATTTATTTTCTCAATACCTTATGAAATTTCGGTTGAGAAATTTCAACTATATTATAACTAGAGAAGTAATTTTCAATGTACAAACTTACAAGGACAAATTCACGGTGAAGCTCATATTCTGAGACGCTCTCTGGAGTACAAGCTGAAACTTGGATAGGATAGGTATGTACATACGAGTGTACATATTAGGTAGGTATACTCAAAGTTGAAACAACCACGCTCACTCATTCCTCCATCTGCGGTTCGCAAAGTACCGGCAAAGTACCTGTATAAGGTTACCCCCTAATACCTGTGCGTAATCTTTCATAAAGCCAAGGCTTGAGGGTTGAGGAGTGGCTTAAAACAAAGGGAGGGTTACACATCGCGGAATCCTCTGGGAATATTTTCCAGACTGCTCTTAGCAGGAATCAGGATTACGGCTTCCTCGCGGAGCTATAGAGAGACTAGACGTTTCATGCCTACCCGCTTCAGATGCTTTGACGACGACGAGAAAAAAAAACCTCCCTTCCTCGGAAACTTCAAAGGATATTTTTATTAATAAGCGTTACCTAACTGCCATGAAGCCGGCAGAATAATGTAAGAATTCGCGTCATAAACAAAGTTTTGCATGAAAAGCCAGCGCGCTAATTAGATGTTTCATCTGGTATGAAATAATGTGTTTGGCCTGCCCCAAACAGTCGTAATATGGATCAATATGGCAAGTTCATGCAGTGCGATAATTCATCAAGTTCGTGTTGCATCCAGACTATATAGCGAATCCGGCAGAGAGGAGCTGACGATAAAATAGTTTTGCATTAGGCAAAGTTTATGGCATGCAAACCCAAGGTGCTTCGTTTTGCAAGTTTTAATTGACTTTGCGGCATCAGCCAGTGGCGAAATTGAATTATCGAAATGGGCTAATTTGAGGCAAGCGCGGTTTTGCTAACTGGCAAATCTGAAGGTTTTGGTGCATACCTCGAATGTTTTGGATCACCTAGAGCGTGCAAAATACCTATCATATTGGCTATTCTCTCACTGAATATCAAAAGCACGTATACCGACAAATGCCGGTTTGTGGAGGAGGATTCACAGTGAGGTGTCTTTCAGTCTAGACGGATGCCATTTGGTCTTCACATTATTCCCGTATTTTACACCATTTCGAGTCCGTAACCACTTCATCCCTCATACCACTGATGGTTCACGTGATCTCTTTTATGCTCAAAAATGGATGTAAAGTACAAACAAGCGAATACGCCTCATGGGCATGAGGCTCAGTAGCGCACTTCCTTTTTGGAGGATTAGTGAACGCAAGATGTTAAGTGACTAGGGTTCTACCGTCTTGGGCAAAAAATTCCAATATGGCGGCCAAAATATCGACAGAATCATGAAATTCGGCTTGAAAATCGAAATGATCGTACTAGACAAGGGTAAGTTCCAAGTTTCATGAAAATCGTTCCACTAACAAGAGATTTCAATATGGCGGCCAAGATGGCGGCAGAATTATGAAACTCAGCTTGAAAATAGGAATGATCGTACGAGACAAGCGTAACTCTCAAGTTTCATGAAAATCCTTCCACTTATGAGAGATTTCAATATGGCGGCCAAGATGGTGGAGCAATCATGAAATTTGGCTTGAAAATAAGAATGATCGTACTAGACAAGAGTAAGTTTCAAGTTTCATGACAATCGTTCCACTAATAAGAAATTTCACTATGGCAGCCAAGATGGCGGCCGAATTATGAAAGCCAACCTGCCTATTTGGTCCTTGAGGACCTAAGCTATCCACCGGATAAAGTTCAATCTTCAAGGGCTGTAGCTTTATTTCCCGAGGAGAAGTTCAACTTCATCGAAGTGCACAGGAGATCTCTGTTTTTTGAGAATAATGATAACGATGTATGGATAACAAAAATAGTGCCCATTGGCCACCCTTGGGGACATCAGCTATTAATCGGAAAAAAGTTCCAAGACTCTTGTTTCAATTCTCGAGAAGGAGTACAGCGTCTTAATTTCTGCACGGACTTGGACAGACAGACAGACAGACAGACAGACAAACCGGCCACATAAGCGTCATTCTGTTACTTACTCGTATATACAAAAATGTTTTCCAACTGATTTCGACCTCCTGAACACGAATATCGGGTTCACTTTTGAATTGGAACATTTCTTTTTTATCGAAAAACCGAAAAAATGGTAGCCTGTCACATGATTTTTAGTGATACCTACCTACTTTTTTTTGTTATTGAGCGAACATGTTTCGTAATTTGAGTGCCATTATCCTTCAGGTACCCAGTATTGGCTATTTCAAAATGGTCAATTACTATTTCGGCACGTCTGATTTTAAATTTGTAGGGTCGTGTAATATGCGCCGAGCCGTGGCTTTGCGGTCGTTTTCAAAAATTGATAACAATTGACCCGACCGACGGTCGGATCGAAATGGGGTTTTTATCAAAAGAAAGTTCAAATTGTTCTCTAAATATAATGCCGTACATGCAGTGATGTATTTCATTAAGAAATTGAAGTTGCCTGCATATCGCAGCTTTCTACATCTTACCGCGAATGCCAGCACTTGATCGGCGAAGCCGCCCTACACCAAGATGTTATTTTTGTAATTGTTCATGATTATTTCGGCAAAATTTTTCTTGATTCGCGTACCAAGGCCATGAGCTACCCATTCGAGTTGAAATATTTTCTGTATTGAATTTCGTTTTGTTCGGAGGAAAGGATATCAAGCACCAGCAAGCAACGAATAAATCATTTGCGGCCGAGCCGTAGTTTCGGAGTCATTTTCAAAAATTAATAACTATTGGCCTGCACCTCGCACCGATGTGAAATTTTCATTAAAATGAATTTCAAATCATCCTCTAAATAGAACTCCGCATATGTATTATGGTAAAATGATAAGGTCGGGTACTTCCTCGCATGTGATAACTTTCGAGATCAGGCCGGCTTCTGAAATGCAGCATTCAACGGCGATGCCGCGTCACACTAAATTGTTATTATTGTCATTGTTTATTATTATTTCGTCAAGATTTTTCTTGGTTCGGGATACAAGGTCATGAGCTACCCAATGGAGTAAAAATTTTTTCGCAAAAACCTTTTCGTCTAGGACTTGATGCTGTGACGGACGGACGGACGGACGGACGGACGGACGGACGGACAAAGCGAGGACAAAAGCGCCTTCCCGTTTGGAGAAGTGCGCTAATAATATTGGTTGGTGATTATTATTGAATACGTCGTATTACAGCCAAATAAAAAAAAAGAAATAGATATTCAACACAGCTAAAATATGGGTTGGCAGACAAGTGAAAAACAAGTCGTAAAAAAATATGCCAGTTTGGGAAGGAGGATTCACAGTAAGGTGTCTTTCAGTCTAAACGGATGCCATTTGGTCTCCACATTATTCCCGTATTTTACACCATTTCGAGTCCGTAACCACTTCATCCCTCATACCGCTGATGGTTCACGTGATCTCTTTTATGTTCGAAAATGGCTGTAAAGTACAAAAAAGTAATATTGGTTGGTGATTATTATTGAATACGTCGTATTAAAGCCAAATTAAAAAAAAAGAAATAGGTACTTAACACAGCTAAAACATGGGTTGGCAGACAAGTGAAAAACAAGTCGTAAAAAAATTCAATTTAAGTTTCATTCCATTATTTTACTAGGGAGGTATCATCAACACGCTTCGATAAAACAAGAAAGCTTCTCTCTGAAGCTTTATGTCCTGTTTACACTTTTAAATTCGTGCAATAAAAATTGGAATAATAAATTCCCGCGTAGGTACCTACTCTAGTACATGTAGGTCTGGGTCGGTCGTATAATTTTTATAACACGATTTTGCCATGTTTGAAATTGCTGTTTAAGACTTATCCTGTCTTCTTACAGATGTCACATGAAGATGTAGCACTGCCCGTCGCAAATGTAGTTATCCAGTTTTATGCTTCGTGGTGTATAATGCAATTTCTGAAGCAATAAGTCTTGTTTCCTGAGGGAACACAGGACTTTTTCTCTAGGAAAATTAATATCTGTACGTGGAGGTTAGAAATGTGCTTGCATTCTCCTCGAGCATTGAGGAGACCGTAATAATAAGCGAATCAAGAAGAAGTACCTGGTTCCAACTCGGAATAACACAACAAACTGCTAAGATGATAATGAATTTCACTTTCATGACCCACCACCCACCACCCAACAAGGAGGGAGAGTATTGTTAATGCGCTAAAATCTGAAATCGGGCCAACGCATTTCGAGTTTTCCTCCTTGGAAAAAATTGCAAATATTCATCTTTATATACCTTGAACCTTGAACAGATTTACGCCACCTTTTCTTGTAAACAAAAAGCAACTTGTTCTTGAAGATATCTCGGCAATTTCTCTCAAAATTCTCTCAATTTTCCGAGAATTTTCCACTCGTAAATCAAAACCAGCCTGGCCTATCGAGATAGAACTCAAATGATGGAGTTAAAATGAAGGCCTAATTGACGATTTTCACAATGAGATTATTTTGAAAAACCCTGGGAAGTTTTTTCCAGAAAATTTTGCAATTTTTTTGTTCAGTTATTACGCAAGATACTTCAAAGCGTACCTACGTCTAGTACAAAAATTCCCATCCATTCCTTGCTACTCGTCGGGGAAGTTTTGGGGTGACAGAGCCGACTTTTTTCACGTCAATCAATGCCGAGGTCAATGCTAACTGTACATAAAAATCTTCAAAATCTATACTTACAGCAGTTGTTTATCAACCATTTCTCTTTCAAATGCATAAATCCATAAAAGTCGGTATGCGAACACGGCTGCCATAGTGATGCGTGCACACTTTCTCAACCCATTCTCGACTCTGAATCCCATTCCATGCATCGCAGGTACTTTCTTGCAAAGCCTGGAAGTTTAGTACCTATAGCTTTTGATGACTAACCGGAGCTTTATTCGAAAAAAAAAGAGGGATGAAACTTCGTCCTTTTTACTACCCTACACCAATCGAGCATGAGCAAATCATATAAATCGTGACGGTGCCATTTGATGGGGATGATAGATATTTCCACATCCTGGCGCCATTATCCTCAGACACGGCCATGATCATTAGGATAAGGTGGATAAGGGTAATTATATCCGACCCTTTCCATGTTATTCTTGCGGTGGAATCGCGTTCCGGGGAATTCGATAACGTTTTATCCCAACAAGCGAATCAGGGCCGGATTGGCTTCTGCGAGGATTTGAATAAGAAGCACTTTTGACGAATCTTGCTGCACTTCATGTTGAGCACAAGCCTTTCAGTTTTTTATTGTTTCAGTTTAAACAAGAGTAATTGGGTGAAACAACGAAGAACAAAATCAAGAAAAAATGAGAGTACAAACTGCTATTTGATACCTTTGCCGAGATTGTATAGGTACATGGGACTTCAAAGATATGGAAAAGACACAACATCAATGTCATAATGTCATGCCCGGCACCTCGGCGGAAGTCGAGGGGTTCAGTTTTTTGTGAGAAGGCACCATCCGGTGCACCCTTCTGACCACTGTTTTGTGATAGAGACACTCCTCCTCTTGAATAGCGGCTGTGGCTGCATCTTAAATAGAGAACAAGCATGCAAGGGAGGAACAAAATGGTATATGTGGTGAAACAAGCATAATAAAATAAAACAAAGAAAGAAATGCTAAGAAAAAACGAGGGTTTAGCTGGCTTATTTGCGATCTTCTACTGTGGCTGGACTCTCCATGGATGGTTCCAAAGATAGAAAAGAAAAGACCAAAGTCACGCCAGTACAGAACCAAAACTTAGTTTTTCTGACCATTTCTCACACATTGTTATTCCTGGAGAAGAACTACTCTTTCACAGAGTAGAAGAATTTCTCAAATCGGACGAACGGTTCTGAGATAGAATGACTTCAAACTTATGACAAAATTTTCATGTTGCGTTGATTTGTACTTGGAAAAGTCCTTTCTAGAAGTAGGTACTGTGGTATCTGGCCCACATTTGAAAGAAAATTAGTTTCTGAATAGATTAGCGATGGGTTAAAAAGAGTGAAATGGAGATATGGTCAAGAAATGCGAGAAGCACAAAAAGATTTTCTTGCATCGGGTCTCTCGATCAAGGGGAAGTTTCGCCTGAGGGGTGAAAGTGAGAGGCTCAGGAAAAGAAGCGGACTGAGGAAGGGACTTGGGTGGGTGCTGGAAGATGATAGACGTGTGCGAAAAGCACAATTTATATTTCGTCAAGATGAATAAACAAGTAGTGCTAACACAGTTACTAAGGATTGTAGTGTATCATTGACTAGAAAAAACCCGCAGAGGTAAGTCTATCTTTTGTGTAATTCAATAATTTTTTCGAAGGGTGGAGATTTATTGTTTTGGTAATGAAATTTTGATGATTTTTGTCGAGGTTTTGGTATTCCGATGCCGGCCGAATGTCTTATCAAATCTATAGAAGTTTCTATCCCAATCCAGTGCCAGAGGGCATTGTAATTTCCCTCTATGATAATCAAGTACCCGAGGAATTATTGGCGATAGCCTGCAGCAAATTAAGTAACGGAAGTCAATGCTAGATTTTCCGCAAATCGACGAAAGCTTTTAGGACATTGTTTACAGGTTATTCGCGAGGCTACAGGGAGATTCACCAGATTTAACCCCATTTATCCCTTGTGACCTTACCGACGGAAGATATTTATTCAGAATGACGAGGTTCAATTGGCTGTTACTACAGCGCTTGCAAGTAAATACGTCTGCCCTGGCTGCCGACCCTTCCGTAAAAATATTCTCTACGTAAAAATTTGTTGTTGTGTGGAATTTAGCCCTTTCAGAAAGCGTCAATTGTTACTCCGATTAAATAAGCCAAAGTAAAAATTAGATCCGCCTAAATCGAACGGAAGTTGGAAATTACAACGCATTTAGGTATTTCTACGAGAACATCAAGATGTCGTATAATTTTTTCTAGGGCAATTGAAGGCTAACACCGTGGTTCACATTTGATGTAAAACATATCCAACTTACACATAGCTAATTGACAGATATGTGATTTACAGAATTTGTTAAAGTCAAACAGATAGTGGGAGTTGTGGTCGCTCCTTGGGTGCTACACAAGTTTGTCTGCCTCCTGAGCAAAAGGGGGAAACAACAATTGGAAGAGGCGGCGAGCTTGTGCAAACAATTTTTCGTGGTCCAATTATTCAGAGGAAATTGGTTATTGGACAAAGGCACAAGGGATTATATGGTTCGTCTCTAAAGAGACTCGTCAGAATATTTCTTGTAGCAAACTCCACCCCGACCTCCTAGGAGTTCTCATTCGGAAAATTGAAAATTTGAAACAGCCCTTCCCGACTTCGAGAGAAAAATCACACAGAGAAACAGAGGAATGGCTGTCGTGGAATGAACAGATCACTGGAGGCTTGTATCCGGCTGCAAATCTACGGCGTGGTACGTCTCCAAATTTTGGTCATTTTCCCGAGACAACTCTTATGTACAGTACGGGTTTGGTATAACTTATCGAAACCCAAATCATCGACAGGATAACTTGCCGACACCCAACTCATCGAAAAGACAACTCATCGACAAGACAACTGATCGACAAGACAACTAATCGACAAGGCAACTCGCCGAAATGACAACTCGCCGACAGGACAACTCATCGACAAGACAACTCACCGAGCAGACATCTCGCCGACAAGACAACTTGCCAACTGGACAACTCACCGACAGGAAAACTCACCGACAAGACATCTCGCCGACAAGACAACTCGCCGACAGGACAATTCATCGACAGGAAAACTCATCGACACGGTAACTTGCCGACACCCAACTTGCCGACAATTCTTCGCGCGGACAGTTCTTCGCCGAAAAATTTGGAGCTCCACTGAGGCCCAGTGTGAATGTGAAATTCGAAGCCCTATTCCCCACTGAGTTTTCACGTAGCGTTTCAAGCCTTGCTGAGCCCCCTGTCTCTACAAGTATCGTTTGAGATCTTGATGAACCCCCTTGGGCAGCTTCAAATTTTCTGGAGATTTGCTTCGCCCTCATGCCTTGGACGGTTCCTCAGAGCCCTATTAGGCCACCTTGTCTTTATGTCGCATTTGTAGCCCTGCTGAGCTTCTTTGTACATTGCATTAGTTTTTAAAGCTCTAAAGGTAACTCCTGTGTGTCTTCTTGTGTTGGTCGAAATCCTACTGCCCCCTCCTTGTGTCTTCAAGTGTTGTTCTTGCAATTTTCAAAGCTCTATCCTGCTTTAAGTCTATATTGAAGCCTTTCAAGCCCTGTTAAGCCCCCTTTGTATCTTCAAATATCGTTTGGAGTCCTAATGAGCCCCCTTGTGTTGTCAATTATCATCGTTGGCATCCTTGGTGACCCCCTTCTGATTTTTCCGAAGTTTCTGGAATTTTAGAAATCTCCCTTGTGCCTTCTTAGGTTTTTTGGAGCCCTATGTGCCCCCTGTGTCTTCATGTTTCATTTGTAGCCCTGCTGGGCCCCATTTCCATTGCTTCCGTTTTCAAAGCTCTAGTTAGCTCCTGTAAGTCACTATGCGTTGTTTGAAATCCCACAGGGCTCCTTTTTTGTCTTTGAGTATCATTTGGAGCCCTCGTGAGCCCCGTTTGACCTTCTTGCGATTTTCAAAGCCCTATCCTCCCTTGTGTCTACATCAGAGCATTTCAAGCCCTGCTGAGCCCCCTTTTATCTTCAAGTATCGTTTGGAGCCCTATTGAGCCCCCTTGTGTTTTCAATTATCGTTGGCAGACCAGGTGCCCCCTTCTGATTTCTCAGTTTCTGGAATCTTAGAAAGTTCCTTTGTGCCTTATTAGGCTTCTCAGGGCCCTATGTGTCCCCCCCCGGTGCGGTGTGAAGAATTGTCCGCGAAGAATTATTCTAGCACCTTTGATTGATTGTCCTGTCGTCGAGTTGTCTCGTCGGTGAGTTTTCTAGTCGGCGAGTTTGTCACCTACTTTTAGGCTTAGGAAGATTTATTTTTATTTTACAAATTTAATTATGTAGTTCGGCAACCGGCACCCAGGTGGTCGTGGTGATGCTAAGGTCGTGGGTTCGCTTCTACTGCACTAATTATTGATGTACAAATTTATACGGCGCCAAACGGGGTACAACAAAGGAGTGATTTAGTACTGGGAAATTCCCGTTTAATTTCCAGTACCTAGCTTTTGTGCTGATGTTGTCTTTCCGGTGCGCTCTACTTTTTTATAAGTCTATAGATGGACAGGGTGAAGCCCTCAGTGACGATGGATGGAATTGACGCTGATGTCAATGTCAAAAAAAAACACATAAAACGAAAATTGAGAGTATTGGTGTAATTGGTGTTTACGTGAGTACAAGGTAAGAAAATATTTAGGTGTTACACCGTGACAATAAACGCAGATCGATTTAATTGCAGTCGTGCACGTCCGAACGGGACCAGGGTCCAGTGTCACAACGGCGAAAAGTGAGGTTAGGTGCGTTCGACTTGGACAACAAACCGCGGCAGCCCCTCACACACCTCCCCAGGCACACTCCCCCAAAACCCGCAGTGACTCTCGACGAATTCGTCGAACTGTTTACAAAAAAAAAAACCGCTGATATACCTGGATCCAGTTTTACAAGCATAGGTTAGTGCACGGAATGCCGTGATGTATTTACGTGACCTACGAGTTTCAGAAGCCCCAGCCCAGGTTAGTGGAAGGACAAACTTTAATACAACCTCACGTTGATCACCGCTGTGCCGTGACACCCATCCAGCACGCTGCCGGAGATGCAATCAAGTCTTGAATTGTAGTGGCTCGGTATCCGCTGGATCGTCCCGGTTGCTGGGTTTGAATGACGGTGCCGACCTCGATTACCCTGGAGGGGGTTGTAGCAAGCAGCTAGCCTCGGCGAGGATCAGCAACACCCACGGACAACAACTTTCCAGCAGTCGGTTTGCCAATTCGACGGAGTGACCTTGAATTGATGTTTGTGTACCAGCTGGTGGCGGAACTGGACACGCTTTGGTTGGGCTCGTGATGACAAAATCAACAGTACACGGGGATCCGTGTACGCGTAGAAGCGTGGATGTCCTAATTTAATTTACGTAAGTGTTGAGGAAACTTTTTGATAAACTTTTACTGCGCTTACCGTTTTTAGAGACAAAACGACACACAAGATTTCGAATACGACGAGAAGAAGGAACAGTACATAATCGTCTGGGGCCTATCGGTGCCCCCTTTCTGAGGTACCTTTACGATTTTCGGAAACTCTCGAAAATTCCTGTCACCTTTTCTTCGTAGTCTTATCTGCTTCCTTCTTATCACGCTCCTGTCATCTTTTTGTTACCCTCTTTCAGGCGCGCCAATTTTTAAACTTTTAGCGTATACCTTATATTTTAGAGACAGTTACTTACAATAAATATTACCTAACTTGACTAGCATTTTATTTTAAGGAGGTAGCCGATGAAATTGCTACAAGTTGTCATGTCGGTGACGTGTCTCGTTGGTGAGTTTTCTGGTCGGCGAGTTGTCTTGTTGGTAAGTTGTCCTGTCGGTGAGTTGTCCTGTCGGCGAGTTGGCCTGTCGAAGAGTTGTCGATCTTATCGATGAGTTGTCCTATCGGCAAGTTGTCTTGTCGATGAGTTATCCTGTCAGCGAGTTGTCTTGTCGATGAGTGGTCCTGTCGGCGAGTTGTCTTGTTGAGTTGACTCCATCCATTTCGCCAACCAGCCGTTCGGATCTTTCACACTGTTGAGCCATTGGAGGGCGAAGTGGTCTGTGACCACGAGGAAGTGGGCAGCCTCGACGTAGGGCTGCAGTTTTTCCATGGCCCAGACCACAGCCAAACACTTTTTCTCCATGACACTACATGGCTGATTGAGTCAGAACTGCTCCAGGCGGTGTCGCTAGTGTCGGTTTGAATGGTGAATGACTTAGTGGAATTCGGACATGCGTCATCACGAGCGCCGTGATCAAACGTTCCTTCAACGCTTTGAAAGCTCGGTCGCAATTCGACGACTATTCTAACTTCACTGACTCTTGCAACAACTGGGTTATATAAGGGATCAACGATGAAAAAATTGGGTACAAACCGTCTGTACCAGCTGGCCATTCCCAAAATAAGCCGCACCTATCTGGCAGTTCGAGGCGCAGGGATAACGACGATGAATAGATGACTCGCACCTTGCCTGGATCTACGTGGAGACCATTATTGCTCTCCACCACATAGGCCAAGTACTTCAGAAGTACTTCTTCAAGCATTCTTATTTGCTCACCATGAGACCAGCTCTTTCTAATACCTCCCGCGAGATGTTAATCGAAGTCCTCGGAGACGATAACGATGTCGTCTAAATAGACAAACACATAGGGCTCGAGACCAACACGCAGGACCCTGTCGATCAGCCTTTGCCAAGTACTTCTTGGAGTCCCGTAAAGTTTAACGTCATTTGGACGTCTCTATGTGACATATTTCGTACGCTGACCACGAAGTAATGTGACCGTTACCTTTTACGTAATTAGGACGTCGTTTTTGTTTTGGGAATCCGATCCAAGTGTTGGCGAATCGGAGTCATAGGCCAGTCAAATTAGAACAAATTTTTCCGTTTGAGGGAAAAAACTGTTGGAGTTTTGGAAATTTGACAGTAATATCCGATAAGGTGTACTGTTGAACATACTAAAAGTCCCCAACTCTACCTATTGAGCTCGAGCCGCCATCTTGGAAAAATGGTCCTTCGATCCAGTTTTCTGCTCATATTCCGCTAATCATCAGAGATATTCAATTAAGTTTAATAAAAAATCAAGACTATAAAATTGTCTACAAAAATTGTTTCATACCGATTTTTTCTCGTATCTGTTGAAATTAATTAAATTGAATTAACAAAAAAAAAATCAAAAAATTGGCGATTTTTTGCCTATGGCTAGAGATATTGTCTGCAAAATTTGTGAAGATGTTGGCATTCTACATCAAAGCTAAACGTGACAGTTGAGATAAAAAAAAAAATGCGAAAATATTTTTTTAATTTTTTTTTTAAATTAAGCAAAAATTTGGTTTTCAAGTTTGACATTTCCAACACGGCGGAGTAAAGGTTTCAATCGAACATCAATCAGTTTTGATATTTACATATTGCAAGACAAGATTTCATCAGTATTGTGCCTTCACGAACTTCTGGAATGCTCGATATGAATTAAACTGAAAGAATAATAGCTAAGTTCAAAAAGTGTTGTCGATTGGTTCTGAAGGTAACATTTCAAAACAAAAGACATCAGCAAAGGATAAACAGGAGGTCCAAAGGTTATTCAACTGTATATAAGCCCCATATTGATGTGCCTTATCGAAAATAGTACAAAAGAATCAATCAAAATGTTAAAATCCACCCTGTATAACAAAAAGTAACGATACAAAATGTAAGTAGTAGATCATACCTGGTGCCAAAAATACAGCCTTCACATTTCTGGAGAAAAGAACAAAATTGATTGATTTATTTGAAAGTTATTAGTCCTCAAACTTGACTTTACAAATTTCAGCCAGTCAAATGGGGAAAAGTAGAGAGAAGTAACTGTCGGAGTTTCAGAAATTTGACAGGGATGTTCGCTAAAGTATACTAATAAACATACTGAAAGTCCCCGCCTCTACCTGTTGTGCTCGAGCCGCCATCTTGGAAAAATGGTAATAAACTTGATCGAAGGACCATTTTTCCAAGATGGCGGCTCAAGCGCAATAAGTAGAGGCGGGGACTTTTAGTATGTTTATAAGTATACCTTAGCGAACATTCCTGTCAAATTTCTGAAACTCCGACCGTTACTTCTCTCTACTTTTCCCTATTTGACTGGCTGAAATTTGTGAAGTCAAGTTTGAGGACTAATAACTTTTTAAATAAATCAAATAATTTTGTTCTTTTTTTCAGCAATGTAAGAGCTGTATTTTTGGCACCAGGTATGATCTACTACTTCCATTTTGTATCGTTACTTTTTGTTATACAGGGTGGATTTTCACATTTTGATTAATTCTTTTGTACTATTTTGGATAAGGCACATCAATATGGAGCTCATATCCAGTTGAATAACCTTTGGACCTCCTGTATATCCTTTGCTGATGTCTTTTGTTTCGAAATGTTTTTTTCAGAACCAATCGACAACACTTTTTGGACTTAGCTATTATTCTTTCAGTTTAATTCATATCGAGCATTCCAGAAGCTCGTGAAGACACAATACTTATGAAATCTTGTCTTACAATATGTAAATATCAAAACTGATTGATGTTCGATTGAAACCTTTACTCCGCCCTGTTGGAAATGTCAAACTCGAAAACCAAATTTTTGCTCAATTAAAAAAAAATAAAAAAATAATCTCGCAATTTTTTTTTCTATCTCAACTGTCACGTTTAGCTTTGATGTAGACTGCCAACATCTTCACAAATTTTGAAGACAATATCTCTAGCCATAGGCAAAAATCGCTTATTTTTTTATTTATTTTTTGTTAATTTAATTTAATTAATTTCAACAGATTCGAGAAAAAAATCGGTATGAAACAATTTTCGTAGACATTTTTATAGCCTTGATTTTTTATTAAACTGAATTGAATATCTCTGATGATTAGCGGAATATAAACAGAAAACTGGATCGAAGGACCATTTTTCCAAGATGGCGGCTCGAGCTCAATAGGTAGAGTTGGGGACTTTTAGTATGTTTAACAGTACACCTTGCCGGACATTACTGTCAAATTTCCAAAACTCCAACAGTTTCTTCCCTCCAGCTTTCCTTATTTGACTGGCCTATCAAGGTGAATTGGCATGTTGGTGAATTGTCCCAACGGTACTGGGACACGGCGGTAAGTTGTCCATCTCCTGATAGGCCAATTACCTATGCACCGACATCCCGATTCGCAGACATACCAGTCGGCTTGTTGGTTGCAACAGGGATCCTGTTGCATACCACCGCATTCGTGAGCCATCATTTCAACGTAAAAAAGTAAAAGTTGCATTACCATCGATTTGCAAACGCACGCGAGTTATTCTAAAAATATTCGTGTTGGAATACTGAAAAAAAAAGAACCTCAACGTACGAATCAATATCCACTTTGTTCCGCACCCTCACTTAAATAATTTAGCCGGGTTTTTGCCCCTTCTCTCGGCATTGTTGTCACACTGCCGCCGATGAAAAAACTGACAATTTCCACCAACCGCAGCGGAATTACCTATTAATTTATAACACTCTCGAGGATTTTCCTATAGGTTTACGGCAAAGTGGGAAAATGATGCTGGCGCGCGAAAAATCGATACCAATGCCATACATCACCGCATGATACAGAACACTGATCACGCGTTAAGATCACTAATCAGGCCCTTTGTTTTCCTTCATCGGGCCAATTATATTTTCCGTTAATTGAACAACGTCAAGCGCACACAACCATCCTCTCAGAAGTCTAACGAAGTTCGCCTGCAGTCGACTGTTACCTGTTCAAGTGTTCAATGACGGCGTGACACTTTGCCCGTCTGTGGTGCTGCTGACGGTAACGCTGGCAAGTCCGGTACGGCACGGAGCGCAGTTCAACCCGAAAGGTCATCACGTAAATTGGAAAATTAGTTCTGCTGCTTGGATCTCCCGCGTGCCTTTTTTCTGGGCGTGCATGCAAGTTTCGGAGCTTGGATTTTGTAGAAATTAGGTTTGAATCGATCGCTGGGATTGTGCGATGCTGTCGGTCAGAAGCGAAATAAAAATTCAACGATATTGCTTTTGTATTCGATACGGGTATAGGTCAAGTGATGGGCGACGTACAATCTTCTTTTATATTTTCCAACTGTTTCAGGGCAAAGCTTGCCAATACCCACAAATGTTTGCCGCCTCCCATCGGCTGTTGTTTACGGTACATCCATGCTTGTTCGGCTTGGGGTGCTTTGAGAAAAAATGTCATCACTTCTGCCGCGAGACCACTCATATATCTCCCGTATACCTAGACATCTGCCTGCAACTTTCTTGAAGATAACGCAGAATTTGTGCGCCATCGAACTAATTTTCATGTCAATTGATTCTATGGATGCTTTCCACGCGATTTTTTTTTCAAGTTTCATTGATATAATCATAAAGCCTAAGGTCTTATCTTGAAACGATTTTTGCAGACAGACAGACTTTGATCTGAGAATAGTCGAAATGAATCGATTAGATTGACCTTGAAATAAAATTATTCGTCGAAATCGGAAAACAATTTCTGTGTGCCTTCACTGCGCTCACAATATTTTCCTTTCTATTCGAGAATGCAAACCGGGAAAGTTGAATGAAGGTTTCACAGTATCAAACATGCAATTTTATTGCCAGCCGAAATGACTGAAATGCAACTTTTACGAAAAAAATCATATAATCATTGTTGGACTTCTGATCTGGAAAGTTCTAAAACCGTTTCGAGATAGGAAATCAAGCTTCATGAATGGTCACTGTTGTATATGTGAATTTTCAATATTTTTACGGATATCCGAAAAAGAACGTTATCACAGACACGTTATCAAAGACATGTACTTTTAGAAATTTTTATATATTCACTCTTGAATAAAGAAACGTGCAAGCAAGTTGAAAACGGACGATTTGATTCCAAGCAACTAGACGAAATCCCAGTTGAAACGGAAGGCGACATAAGGCCAAACACAACAGTGGCGACGAGGTGAAAAGTTGGAGCGCGCACACAGGAAGAATTGAAAAGGAAAAAAAGCGATTCTAGCGGCGAGGAAAAATAACGTAATTGAAAAGAAAACTTGAAGCTTGACCATAATGAATGGATTAATTGGAAACCCTTGCGAATTCAGTCCCGATAGTGACAATTGGACTATTTATCAGGAAAGACTGAAGCAGTATTTTACAGCTAATAAGATCAAAGAAGATGATATACAGGTAGCAACCTTAATTTCAATAATTGGTACTACAACTTACAGGATTTTGCGAGATTTATGTTACCCTATAAAGCCCAAGGAGAAGAAATATAAGGAACTATGCGAGTTACTGAAGAAACAGTATAGTCCACATATATCCGAATGGAGGGAACGAGCCAAATTCTATGAGTTTACACAACAGCCAGCTAAAACGATATCGGAGTGGTATGCACGAATACGTAACGCATCAGTAAACTGCAGTTTTGAAGACCAGCTATCCAAGATTTTGAAAGATAAATTCGTGACAGGTCTGCGAAAAGGTCCACTATTTGATCGACTGTGCGAGAAAGATGTCACAATGGAACTTGAGAAACTAGTATCTGTAGCCCAGAAGAAAAAAGCAACCTTGCAACATGTACAAGAAGTGAACAAGATTACTGGTACCAACAAGCTCCAACCACGGAATAGTTATCATCCAAGACAAGATTCCAAGCAGAGTTGTCAAAACAACAATAAGCCCAAACGCAAGCACTGTGGAAAGAACCACAGGGGTGAATGCAAGTATGCAAATTATACTTGTAGCGTATGCAAAATTAAGGGACATCTAGGAGCCATATGCAGTCAAAAAAAAGTCAAGAACGAATAATTTTTTGGAGGTTTAGTCTGGCCTGTATTGCATGGTGAACAATGCAAAAGAAATTAGCAACCCGTTCACAGTGATTGTAAATATCGATCAAAGAGACTACCTGATGGAGATTGACAGCGGAGCTGGGGTAAGCTGTATAAGCCTAGAAACTTTTTAGCAAGTATCCACTAGTAAACAACATGATAACCTTGAAAAGTTATACAGGGCATCCTATAAAACCTAAAGGGTGCGTGGAACTTGATGTGATTTACAAAGGTAAAGAGAAGAGAATCAAATTTTGTGTCATAGAAATGGGCGGTCCATCACTATTGGGCAGAGATTGGTTGCAATCTTTTAAAGTTGGATTCCAAGCTGTAAATAAAATCACTGCAGGTCTGAGCGTAGAAAAGGTAATTGAACAGTTTCCACAAGTTTTTACCGGCGAGCTAGGCTGTTATAAATATGCAAATATATCTTTGGAATTAAAGCAGGACGCAAAACCCATTTTTTGTAAACCAAGAACGGTACCCTTGGCATTCAGAGAGCCAATGGAAAGAGAATTGGACCGGTTGATCGGAGAGGGAGTTCTGAGTCCAATTGAATCAAGCGCGTGGGGAACCCCACTGGTTCCAATTCTGAAAACTGATGGTACGCTGAGATTATGTGGTGACTACAAGAGCATAGTAAAAAAATACCTAGTAGACGTGATGTATTCATTACCAAGAGTCGAAGAAATATTTTCAAAGCTTCATAAAGGTGGATATTTTAAAAAAATTGACCTGAATCAAGCATACACTCAATTTGAATTGGATGACGAATCAAAAAGACTAGTAACCTGGAGTACACATCGAGGATTATTCACCATGAACCGGATGCAGTTTGGAATTTCTCCAGCTAGTGCTAAATTTCAAAAGTACCTGGAACAATTATTCATCGGAATGGATTTTCTCCAATGTCGTTAATTTTCTCGACGATATCCTGATCACTGGAGCGAACCAAGATGAACACCTGAAAACCCTAGAAGCAGTACTGAGGCGACTCGATCAGGTGGGACTTACGGTTAAAAGAGAAAAATGCAAATTCTTCCAAGAAGAAGTGGAATATATGGGTCATATTATCTTGAAGAAAGGTTTGAGAAAGACGGACGATAAGGTGCTGGCAATTATCCACGCCCTAGAACCGACAACGATAACGCAAGTTAGATCGTTTTGCGGAATGCTGAATTGTTATTCTAAATTCGTACCCAATTTGGCGCAGATCTTGAAACCCATCTACAATTTGTTATCGAAGACAGAAGAATACGAATGGAGCCG